>BTHU01000019.1:40961228-42161228 GCA_036184795.1 Tokudaia tokunoshimensis
GAATTTTGACAAATGCTTTCTCAGCATCTAATGAGATGACCATGTGGTTTTTTTCTTTGAGATTGTTTATGTAGTGGATTACATTGATGGATTTCCTTATATTGAACCATCCCTGCATCCCTGGGATGAAGCCTACTTGATCGTGGTGGATGATCGTTTTGATGTGTTCTTGGATTCGGTTGGCAAGAATTTTATTGAGTATTTTTGCATCGATATTCATAAGAGAGATTGGCCTGAGATTCTCTTTCTTTGTCGGATCTTTGTGTGCTTTTGGTATTAGTGTAATTGTGGCTTCATAGAACGAGTTGGGTAGTGTTCCTTCTGTTTCTATTTTGTGGAACAGTTTGAAGAGTATTGGTGTTAGGTCTTCTTTGAAGGTCTGATAGAATTCTGCACAAAAACCATCTGGACCTGTGCTTTTTTTGGTTGGAAGACTTCCAATGACAACTTCTATTTCTTCAGGGGTTATAGGACGGTTTAGATGGTCTATTTGATCCTGATTTAATTTTGGTACTTGGTATCTGTCAAGGAAATTGTCCATTTCCTCAAGATTTTCTAGTTGTGTTGAATACAGGTTTTTGTAGTAGGATCTGATGATTTTTTGAATTTCCTCAGTTTCTGTTGTTATCTCTCCCTTTTCATTTCTGATTTTATTAATTTGGATACTATCTCTGTGCTCTCTGGTTAGTCTGGCTAAGGGCTTATCTATCTTGTTAATTTTCTCAAAGAACCAACTCCTCGTTTTGTTGATTCTTTGTATGGTTTTATTTGTTTCTACTTGATTGATTTCAGCCCTGAGTTTGATGATTTCCTGCCTTCTACTCCTCTTTGGTGTATTTGCTTCTTTTTGTTCCAGGGCTTTCAGGTGTGCCATTAAGCTGTTAGTGTATGCTGTCTCCCGTTTCTTTTTGGCGGCACTCAGGGCTATGAATTTTCCTCTTAGCACTGCTTTCATTGTGTCCCATAAATTAGGGTATGTTGTGCCTTCATTTTCATTAACTTTCAAAAAGTCTTTGATTTCTTTCTTTATTTCCACCTTGACCAAGTTATCATTGAGTAGAGCATTGTTCAGCCTCCATGTGTACGTGGGTTTTCTTTTGTTTTTGTTGCCATTGAAGACCACCCTTATTCCATAGTGATCTGATAGGAGGCATGGGATTATTTCTATCTTCTTGTATCTGTTGAGGTCTGATTTGTGACCAATTATATGGTCAATTTTGGAGAAGGTACCATGAGGAGCTGAGAAGAAGGTGTATTCTTTAGCTCTAGGATGAAATGTTCTATATATATCAGTTAGTTCCATTTGGTCCAAGGCTTCAATTAGATTCACTGTGTCCCTGTTTAGTTTCTGCTTTCCTGAACGATCCATTTCAGAGAGCGGGGTGTTGAAGTCACCCACTATTATTGTGTGAGGTGCGATGTGTGCTTTGAGTTTTAGTAAAGTTTCTTTTACGAACGAGGGTGCCCTTGCATTTGGAGCATAGATATTCAGAATTGAGAGTTTTTGATGGTGTATTTTTCGCTTGATCAGTATGTAGTGTCCTTCTGTGTCTTTTTTGATGACTTTAGGTTGAAAATCAATTTTATCCGATATTAGGATGGCTACTCCACCTCGTTTCTTGGGGCCATTTGCTTGTAAAATTGTTTTCCAGCCTTTTACTCTGAGGTAGTGTTTGTCTTTGACACTGAGGTGCGTTTCCTGCATGCAGCAAAATGCTGGGTCCTGTTTACGTATCCAGTCTGCTAGTCTATGTCTTTTAATTGGGGAATTGAGACCATTGATATTAAGAGAGATTAAGGCATAGTGATTATTGCCATCTGCCATTCTTGACGCTATCTTTATGTTTGAGTGATTATCTACTTTTGGGTTTGATTCAAGAAGGTTATTATCTCATTTTTTCCAGGGTGTTGTTTCTCTCCCTGTATTGGAGGTTTCCACCTATTATCCGTTGCAGGGCTGGATTTGTGGAAAGATATTGTGAAAATTTGGTTTTATCATGGAATATCTTGGTCTCTCCATCTATGGTGATTGAGAGTTTTGCTGGGTATAGTAGTCTAGGCTGGCATTTGTGCTGTCTTAGTGTCTGCATGAGATCTGCCCAGGATCTTCTGGCTTTCATAGTCTCTGGTGAGAAGTCTGATGTGATTCGGATAGGTCTTCCTTTGTATGTTACTTGGCCCTTTTCTCTTACTGCTTTTAGTATTCTTTCTTTGTTTAGAACATTCGGTGTTTTGATTATTATGTGACGGGAGGTATTTCTGTTCTGGTCCAGTCTGTTTGGAGTTCTGTAGGCTTCTTGTACGTTCATCGGCATCTCTATCTCTAAGTTAGGGAAGTTTTCCTCCATAATTTTGTTGAAGATGTTTACTGGCCCTTTAAGTTGCAAATCTTCACTCTCATCTATACCTATAATCCTTAGGTTTGGTCTTCTCATTGTGTCCTGGATTTCCTGGATGTTTTGGGTTACACGTTTTTTGCATTTTGCATTTTCTTTGATTGTTGAGTCGATGCTTTTTATGGAATCTTCAGCACCTGAGATTCTTTCTTCCATCTCTTGTATTCTATTGTTGATGTTTGCATCTATGACTCCTGATTTCTTCCCAAGGTTTTCTATCTCCAAAGTTGTCTCCCTTTGTGATTTCTTAGTTGTTACTACTTCCTTTTTTAGTTCCTGGATGGATTTGCTGAGATCCTTCACTTGTTTGTTTGTATTTTCCTGTATTTCTTTAAGGTATTTTTGCATTGCCTCTTTCAGGATTTCTTCCTGATGACCCACGTTCTCCTGCATTTCTCTGAGTGATTTTTGTGTTTCCTCCTCATGGGAATCCATCTGTTGATCCATTGTCTCCTGCATTTCTTTAAGCAGTTCTCGTGTTTCCTTTGTAAGGGTATCTAACCGTTGATTCATTTCTTTAAGCAATTTTTGTGTTGCCTCCTTATGGGCATCCGTCTGTTGACCCATATTCTTCTGCATTTCTTTATGCCAATTTTGTGATTCCTTTGTGAGTGCATCTACCCGTTGATTCATCTCGTTAAGCGATTTTTGTGTTGTCTCCTTGTGCGCCTCCATCTTTTGATCCATGTTCTCCCGCATTTCTCTAAGCAATTTTTGTGTTTCCTTTGTAAGGGCTTCTAATCGTTGATTCATGGTCTCCTGTAACTCTTTATGAGATTTATTTGTGTCTTTCTTGTGATCCTCTAATAGCATCATGAGAAGTGATTTTAAATCCAGATCTTGTCTTTCGGGTGTGGTGGGGTATCCAGGACTTGCTGCTGTTGGAGAGTTGGGTTCGGATGGTCCCACATTACTTTGATTTCTGTTAGTAACATTCCTACGTTTGCCTTTTGCCATCTGGATACCTCTGATGTTAGTTGGTCCTGCTGCCACTGGCTGTTGGTTGGACCTCCTGTGAGCCTGCAAAGCTATTTCTGCCCCCCCTGGATTGCCAGGATTCCCCTGGCACCGATATCTGGGGCCTGCCTGCTCCTGAGTGACTTTGGAGCCCTAATGTGCCTTGCCCCAAGTGATCTTATATTGGGGAGGCCTTACACCTCCAAAGGCTCAGCCTAGTGGATTCCTGGAGCAGATGTCGCCAAAGGGAGGCTGCTAGGCTCCTGCCCTGTGCAGGGGTGAGTGATATCTCCTAGGGGGGTGAGGGGGCGTCCCTCTGCCAGGCAGAAGTCCCACAGCAGAGCTGGCGCGCTGGTTACTGCAGATCAGCCCCGCACTTGGGAGCCGCATACACATAAGCCGCCCGAGACCCAAGCGATATTATGCCTGTCTGTCTCAGAACCTGGCTGTCCCAACTTCCCAGTCACTGGAGCAAAGATGGCGGAGTGCAATCTGCACTCTCTCCGTGGCGCTGCTCACCTGCAGATGCGCTGGCCTGCAGATCTGGCACCCAGAGGACCACAGCGCTGACCCGTTCTCGGGCACAGATGGAAGCCCCAACAGGCCGTGTCCCAAGTGTTGTTATATTGGGGATAGGGAGCTTGGGGTACCTGTCACTTCATCACAGTCTGCGGGAACAGAGGTCGCGGAAGGAAAGCTGGTAGGCTTCCGCCCAGTGCGGGGTCCCTCTGCCAGGCAGAAGTCCCACAGCAGAGCTGGCGTGCTGGTTACTGCAGATCAGCCCTGCACTTGAATTCATAATATTCTAAACCACAAAACAAACCTTAACAAATACCAAAGAAGAAATAACTGAAATAATTCCTTGCATCTTATCATACCACAGTGGAATAAAACCAGAAATTAGCAGCAAAGAAAGCTTTAGATCATCTATTTCATAAGTATGTGATGACAAAATGAAACATATTTGAATAAAGAGTACATCAATTGAGTACTTGGAGAGGAATGTTAGAAGTTACTAAGGTCAAAGGAAAATAGTAACACTGTACCAGAATGTATAAGATACACACAAGGCAGCCCTAAGTAGGAAGTTTATAGCCCAAAGTGCTCACATTCTTGGTATTTTACATAAGCAATCAAGAATCATGAGACTAAGCCCAGTGGATCATGACAAATAATAACCAATGGGATATAAATGAATGAAATAGAGACAAAAGGAAAAACATATGAAATTTTTTTTCTTGGAAAAGATTAAGAGAATCCACAAATCCCTACACAGTCAATAAAAAGACACAGACAGAACACACTGATAAAACTTCATGTGAAACAGGGTTGTTATAAGACATACCAATGAAATCCAGGTCACTTGAAAATAGCTTGAAAAGGTAATTCTAAAATCTAGAAGATATAAAAAATTATATTTACAAATGCATATGACCTACCCAAATTAAGTTCCCAAACTATAAGTAATTTAAACAGACTCATGACAAGTGATGAGAACAAATAAGTATTTGAGTTTCCAAACAAAGAATAGCATGGAAGGATTCACAAATAACTTCTACCCAACTTTCAAGTAAGATCCAAAGCCAACATATTTCAAACTGTTTCACAAAATAAGCAAGGAAGGAATATTTTCAAACTCATTTTATGAAGACAGTTCACCCTTATGTCAAAGGGCACTACATATTTAGTATAGGTCAGTAATTCTCAGTATGTGTGTTGCAAACCCTTTGAGGGTTGGGTAACAATTGTGCAGGAGTAGCATATCAGATACGATACACATCAGATCTTTTATTATTATTATTCAAAATAGTTGCAGAGTGACAGTTATGAAGTAGCAATGAAATAAGTTTATTTCTGAGGGGTCACCACGACATGAGGAACTATATTAAAATGTCACAGCATTTAGAAGTCTGAGAACCACTGTTAATAGATCGTTTCCCTTGATTAAAATAGATACAAATATTCTTTTTTTTCATTTTTATTGAACATAATCTTCATTTACATTTCAAACGCTAAAACCTTTCCCGGTTTCCCCCTTCCCCATTAACACTCAACCCCTCTTCCCACCCCCTGCCTTCAAGTATATGCCCCTCCATTTAACCCACTCCCAAGCCTCTCCCCCCCCCGATTTCCCTTTGTTGGGGCATCTATTGAACCTTCACCTGACCAAGGACCTCTCCTCCCACTGATACCCGACAAGGCATTCCTCTGCCACATTTTTGACTGGAACCATGTGTATCACTTGGTTGATAGTTTAGACCCTGGGAGTCCTAGGGCATATGAGTGGCCAACATCATTGTTCTTCCCATGGGGCTGGAAACACCTTCAGCTCCTACTGACTGCCCTCCCAACTCCTCTGTTGGGGACCCCACACCCAGTTCAATGGTTGGCTGCTAGCATCTGCCTCTGTCTGTGTAAGTCTCTGACAGGGCCCCTCCAGAGACATCCATAACATGCTTCTTTTGGTATGCACTTCTTGTCGTCCATAATAGTGTCAAGGTTTGGTGACTATTTATACTGTGAATCCCCAGGTAGGGCAGTCTCTGCATGGCCTTTCCTTCAGTCTCTTCTCCACACTTTGTCTCCTTTATTACTTCTGTATTTTGTTCCCTTTCTCAGAGGAACCAAAGCACCCCACTTCAGTCCTCCTTCTTGAGCTTCCTGTGGTCTGTGAATTGTAACTAGTTTATTTTGAGCTTTTGGGCTAACATCCATTTATCAGTGAGTGCATATCATGTGTGTTCTTTTGTGATTGGGTTACCTCACTCAGGATGAAACTTTCTAGTTCCAACCATTTGCCTAAGAATTTCATGAATTTATTGTTTTTAATAGCTGAATAGTACTCCGTTGTGTATATATACCACAATTTCTGTATCCATTCCTTGTTGAAGGACATCTAGGTTCCTTCCAGCTTCTGGCTATTATAAATAAGGCAGCTATGAACATAGTAGAGCAAGTGTCCTTATTGCATGTTGGAGTATCTTCTGGGTATATGCACAGGAGTGATATAGCTGGGTCCTCAGGTAGTACTACGTCTAATTTTCTGAGGAACTGCCAAACTGATATCCAGAGTGGTTTTACCAGCTTGCAATCCCACCAACAATGGAGAAGTGTTCCTCTTTTCCCACATCCTCTCCACCATCTGTTGTCCTCTGAGTTTTTCATCTTCGGTATTCTGAATGGTGTGAGGTGGAATCTAAGTATTGTTTTGATTTGCATTTCCCTGATTACTAAGGACGTTGAACATTTTGTTAGGTGCTTCTCAGCCATTCGATATTCCTCGGTTGAGAATTCCCTGTTTAGCTCTGTACCCCATTTTTTTTATTATTTATTTTATTTTATTTTCTTTAATTTTTAAAATGAATTCCCAGAGAAGAAAAAAAGGGTTTTCCAAAGACAACTGTGTTTTTTTTTTATTTTTTATTTTTTTTATTTTTTATTTTATTTTTTTAATTTACATTCCAAATCACTTCCCCTTTCCCGTTTCCTCCCTCCCCGAAAGTCCCATAAGCCCCCTTCCCTCCCTCTTTTCTCCATTCAACCCCCTCTCGTTACTCTGTCCTGGCGTTCCCCTACATCCAGTCTTTCCAGGACCAGGGGTCTCTCCTTCCATCTTTTTAGAAATCTATTGATATGCGGATTGTGTCTAGGGTATTCCGAGATTCTGGGTCAATATCCCCTTATCAGTGACTGCATACCATGTGTGTTCTTTTGTGATTGGGTTACCTCACTAAGGATGATATTTTCAAGATCTGACCATTTGCCTAGGAATTTCGTGAATTCATTGTTTTTAATTGCAGAGTAGTATTCCATTGTGTAGATATACCACATCTTCTGAATCCATTCCTCCGTTGAGGGACATCTGGGTTCTTTCCAGCTTCTGGCTATTATAAATAAGGCTGCTATGAACATAGTGGAGCATGTGTCCTTATTGAATGCAGGTAAAGTCTCTGGGTATATGCCCAGGAGTGGTATAGCCGGATCCTCCGGGAGTGTCATGCCCAGTTTTCTGAGGAACCGCCAGACTGCTTTCCAGAGTGGTTGTACCAGCTTGCAATTCCACCAGCAGTGGAGGAGTGTTCCTCTTTCTCCACATCCTCGCCAACAACTGCTGTCTCCTGTGTTTTTGATCTTAGCCATCCTGACTGGTGTGAGATGGAATCTCAGGGTTGTTTTGATTTGCATTTCCCTAATGACTAAGGATGATGAACATCTCTTTAGGTGCTTCTCAGCCATTAGATATTCTTCAGGTGAGAACTCTTTGTGTAGCTCTGTACCCCATTTTTTAATAGGGTTACTTGCCTCTCTGGAGTTTAACTTCTTGAGTTCTTTGTATATCTTGGATATTAGCCTCTGTCGGATGTAAGGTTGGTAAAGATCATTTCCCAGTTAGTTGGTTGCCACTTTGTCTTTTTGACAGTGTCTTTTGCCTTGCAAAAACTTTGTAATTTAATGAGGTCCCATTTGTCTATTCTTGATCTTAGAGCATAAGCTATTGGAGTTCTGTTCAGGAAATTCTCCCCTGTGCCCATATGTTCAAGGTTCTTCCCTAGTTTCCCTTCTATTAGTTTCAGTGTGTCTGGTT
Organism: Tokudaia tokunoshimensis; assembly: GCA_036184795.1. Taxonomy (NCBI): domain Eukaryota; kingdom Metazoa; phylum Chordata; class Mammalia; order Rodentia; family Muridae; genus Tokudaia; species Tokudaia tokunoshimensis. The sequence goes on from BTHU01000019.1 coordinate 40,969,167, forward strand.
TTATGTGGAGATCTTTGATCCACTTAGAATTGAGCTTAGTGCAAGGAGATAAGGATGGGTCAATTTGCATTCTTCTGCATGTTGACCTCCAGCTGAGCCAGCACCATTTGTTGAAAAGGCTATCTTTTTTCCACTGGATGGTTTTAGCTCCTTTGTCAAAGATCAAGTGACCATAGGAGTGTGGATTCATTTGTGGGTCTTCAATTCTGTTCCATTGATCTACATGTCTGTTACTGTACCAATACCATGCAGTTTTTAACACTATTGCTCTGTAGTACAGCTTGAGGTCCGGGATACTGATTCCCCCAGAGGTTCTTTTACTCTTGAGAATAGTTTTAGCTATTCTGGGTTTTCTGTTATTCCAGATGAATTTTTGAATTGCTCTTTCTAACTCTATGAAGAATTGAGTTGGGATTTTGATGGGGATTGCATTGAATCTGTGTATTACTTTTGGTAAGATGCTCATTTTTACTATATTAATCCTGCCAATGTACCCCATTTTTAATAGGGTTATTTGACACTCCGGAGTCTAACTTCTTGAGTTCTTTGTATACATTGAATATTAGCCCTCTATCAGATGTAGGATTGGTAAAGATCTTTTCCCAATTTGTTGGTTGCTGATTTGTCCTATTGACAGTGCCCTTTGCCTTACAGAAACTTTGCCGTTTTATGAGGTCCCAGTTGTCGATTCTTGTTCTTATAGCATAAGCCATTGGTGTTTTATTCAGGAAAATTTCCCCTGAGCCCATGTGTTCAAGATTCTTCCCTACTTTCTCCTCCATAAGCTTCAGTGTGTCCGCTTTTATGTGTAGGTCCTTGAATCACTTGAGCTTTGTACAAGGAGATAAGAATGGGTTGATTTGCATTTTTCTGCATGCTGACCTCCAGTTGATCCAGCACCATTTGTTAAAAATGCTTTTTTTCCACTGGATGTTTTTAGCTCCTTTGTCAAATATCAAGTGACCGAAGGTGTGTGGTTTTTTTTCTGGGTCTTCAATTCTATTCCTTTGATCTTCCTGCCTGTCTCTGTACCAATACCAAACAGTTTTTATCACTATTGCTCTGTAGTAGAGCTTGAGGTCAGGGATGGTGATTCCCCCAGGAGATATTTCATTGTGGATAATAGTTTTTGCTATCCTGGGATTTTTGTTATTCCAGATGAATTTGAGACTTGCTCTTTCTAGATCAATGAAGAATTGATTTGATATTTTCATGGGTATTGCACTGAATCTGTAGAATTCTTTTGGCAAGATGGCCATTTTTACTATATTAATCCTGCCAATCCATGAGCATGGGAGATCTTCCCATCTTCTGATTTCTTTCTTCAGAGGCTTGAAATTCTTGTCATACAGATCTTTCACTTGCTAATTAGAGTCACATAATGGTATGTAATATTATTCGTGACTATTGTGAAGGGTGTCATTTCCCTAATATCTTTCTCAGCTTGTGTATCCTTTGAGTAGAGGAAGGTTACTGATTTATTTGAGTTAATTTTATATCCAGCCACTTTGCTGAAGTTGTTTATCAGCTTTAGGAGTTCTCTGGTGGAAGTTTTGGGGTCACTTAAGTGTAAGATCATATTATCTTCAAATAATGATATTTTGACTTCTTCCTTTCCAATTTTTATACGTTTCACCTCCTTTTGTTGTCTGATTGCTCTGGATAGGACTTCAAGTACTATATTGAAAAGATAGGGAGAGAGTGGGCAGACTTGTCTGGTCCCCGATTTTAGTGGGATTGCTTCAAGTTTCTCTCTGTTTAATTTGATGTTGGCTACCGGTTAGCTTTTACTATGTTTAGGCATGGGTCTTGAATTCTGATCTCTCCAAGACTTTTATTATGAAGGGATGCTAAATTTTGTCAAAAGCCTTTTCAGCATCTAATGAAATGACCATGTGGTCTTTTTCCTTGAGTTTGTTTATGTAGTGGATTACATTGATAGATTTCCATATATTGAACCATTTCTGCATCCCTGGGATGAAGCCTTCCTGATCATGGTGAATTATAGTTTTCATGCCTTCTTGAATTTGGTTGACCAGAATTTTGTTGGGTATTTTTGCATTGATGTTCATGAGGGAGATTGGTCTGAAGTTCTCCTTCCTTGTTTCGTCTTTGTTTGGTTTAGGTATCAGCATTATTGTGACTTCGTAGAATGAGTTGGGTAGTGTTCCTTGAGTTTCTATTTCATGGAATAGTTTGAAGAATATCGGTATTAGCTCTTCTTTGAAGATCTGATAGAAATCCCAACTAAACCCATCTGATCCTGGGCTTTTTTTGATGGGAGACTATTAACAACTGCTTCTACTTCCTCAGGACTTATGGGACTATTTACATGGTTTATATGATCCTGTTTTAACGTTGGCATCTGGTATGTATCTAGAAAGCTGTCCATTTCATCCTGATTTTCAAACTTTGTTGAGTATAAGCTCTTGGAGTGGATCTGATGATTTTTTTGAATTTCCACAGTTTCTGTTGTTATGTCTCCCTTTTCATTTCTGATTTTATTAATTTGGGTAGTACCTCTGTACCCTCTGGTTAGTCTGGCTGAGGGTTTATCTATCTTGTTGATTTTCTCAAAGAACCCGCTCCTGGTTTTGTTGATTCTTTGTATAGTTCTTTTTGTTTCTATTTGGTTGATTTCGGCACTGAGTTGATTATTTGCTGCCATCTACTCCTCTTAGGTGTATTTGCTTCTTTTTGTTCTAGAGCTTTCAGGTGCACTGTCAAGCTGTTAGTGTAAGCTCTCTCCATTTTCTTTTTGGAGGCATTCAGAGCTATGAGCTTTTCTCTTAGCACTGCTTTCATTGTGTTCCATAAGTTTTGGTATGATATGTCTTCATTTTCATTACATTCTAAAAAGTCTTTAATTTCTTTCTTTCTTCCTTGACCAAGCTATTATTGAGAAGAACATTGTTCAAAGTCCACGTGCATGTGTGTTTTCCATTGTTTTTGTTTGAACTTAAGACCAGTCTGAGGCCATGGTGATCTGATAAGGTGCACTGAAAATTTTCAATATTTCTGTATCTGTTGAGACCTGTTTTGTGACCAATTATATGGTCAATTTTGGAGTAGTCACCATGAGGTGCTGAGAAGAAGATATATTCTTTTGCTTTAGGATGGAATGTTCTATAAATATCTGTTAGATCCATTTGGTCCATAACTTCAGTTAGTTTCACTGTGTCTGTTTAGTTTCTGTTTCCATGATTTGTCCATTGTTGAGAATGGGGTGTTGAAGTCTCCCACTATTATTATGTGGGGTGCAATGTGTGCTTTGAGCTTTAGCAAAGTTTCTTTTATGAATGTGGGTACCCTTGCGTTTGGAGCATAGATGTTCAGAATTGAGAGTTCATCTTGGTAGACTTTTCCTTTAACCAGTATGAAGTGTCCGTCCTTATCTTTTTTGACAACTTTTGGTTGAAAGTCAATTTTATCGAATACAAGAATGGCCACTCTAGCTTGTTTCTTGGGACCATTTGCTTGGAAAATTGTTTTCCAACCTTTGACTCTGAAGTAGTGACTGCCTTTGTCACTGAGGTGGGTTTCTTGTAGGCAGCAAAATATTGGGTCCTGTTTATGTATCCAGTCTGTTAGTCTATGTTATTTTATTGGGGAATTGAGACCATTGATGTTAAGAGATGTTAAGGAAAAGTGATTGTTGCTTACTGTTATCTTCTTTGTTAAAGATGAAATTCTGTTTGTGTAGCAATATTCTTTTGGGTTTGTTGAAAGAAGATTACTTTATTTCTTTTTCTAGGGAGTTGTTTCCCACCTTGTGTTGTTATTTTCCACACATTATCCTTTGTAGAGCTGTATTTGTGGAAAGATATTGTGTGAATTTGCTTTTGTCATGGAATGCCTTGTTTTCTCCATCTATGGTCATTGAGAGTTTTGCTGGGTAGAGTAGTCTGTGCTGACATTTATGTTCTCTTAGGGTGTGTATGACATCTGCCCTGGATCTTCTAGCTTTCATAGTTTCTGGTGAGAAATCTGGTGTAAATCTGATAGGTCTGCCTTTATATGTTACTTGACCTTTTTCCCTTACTTCTTTTAATATTCTTTCTTTGTTTAGTGCATTTGATGTTTTGATTATTATGTGATGGGAGGACTTTCTGCTCTGGTCCAGTCTGTTTGGAGTTCTGTTGGCTTCTTGTATGTTCATGTGCATCTCTTTTTTTAGGTTAGGGAAATTTTCTTCTATAATTTTGTTGAAGATATTTACTGTCCCTTTTAGATGTAAATCCTTGCTCTCTTCTATACCTATAATCCTTAGGTTTTTGTCTTCTCATTGTGTCCTGGATTTTCTGGATGTTTTGGTTTACTAGCTCTTTGCATTTTGCATTTTCTTTGACTTTTGAGTTGTAGAGAGTCATATGTAGAAATCCATGTCAGAAACTTGCTCTCCCAGCCTGTGAGAAGCAGCTGACCCGCCCAGCTGCCTACATCTGCTGCAGAGCACTGGGAACCTCCAGACCTCAGTGAGCCACACCTTCCCCACCTGGCAGAGTCAAGGTGGAGTCTTTTGTTCTTCAAGGAGTTAGAGCTTCCTGTGAGAGGAGGCAGCCGCCATCTTCCACAGAGTAGCAGAGCTGTGGAATCAACATTCTCCTAGGAAGAGTGGAGCCAAAGCCCTGCTGAGCAGACTGTTAACTCTGTCTGGAGGGTCCTGCCCCCAAAGCTTATACTGCTGCTTTTGCCCCAAGTAAAGAGAGACTTTGTACAGCCATGCATTAATGTGTCTGTTTGTTTTTCTCTAGTCCCCCATCGTTTCATTTTCCCAGCTCTCTGTCCATAGAGAACCCACTCGTGTGTAACTCCTGGGAGGTTTCATTGAGTCAATGTTTTCCATGGAGTCTTCAGCATCTGAGATTCTTACTTCTATCTCTTGTATTCAGTGTTGATGTTTGCATCTATGACTCCAAGGTTTTCTATCTCCAGAGATGTCTCACTTTGTAGTTTCTTTATTGTTTCTACTTCCATTTTTAGATCCTGGATAGTTCTGTTCAGTTCCTTCACTTTTTTGTTTGTGTTTTCCTGAAATTCCTTAAGGGATTTTTGTGTTTCCACTTTAAGGGCCTCTACCTGTTGACCCATGTTCTCCTGTGTTTCCTTAAGGGACTTTTGTGCTTCCTCTTAAGGGCTTCTGCCTGTTGACCCATGTTGTCCCATAATTCCCTATGGGATTTTTGTGTTGCCTCTTTAAGGGCTTTTACCTGTTGACTCATGTTCTCCTGTATTTCTTTAAGGGAGTTATTTATGTCCTTGAAGTCCTCCATCAGCATCACGAGATGTGATTTTAAATCCAACTCTTGCTTTTCCGATGTGATGGGGTAGCCAGGATTTGCTATTGTGGAAGGACTTGGTTCTGATGGTGCCATGTTGCCTTGACAAATATTCTTAATAAATAAAATTCAACAACACATTAAGAAGATAATATATCACCCCAAATTGGTTTAATTCCAAAAATGCACACAGATATCAATACAGTAAATATACCATATAAATACACTTAAAAACAGAAACTAAATGATCATCTTAGTGGATTAAAAATGGCATCGGACAACCTTATACTTGGTTTCATGAATAAAGTCTGGAAGAATGTAGGAATGAATGAGCAGAACTTCAACATAATAAAGGCTTTATTATGAAGCTATGGCAAACATTACACTAAGTGGACAAACTGAGAGCATTGGTTTTAAAGTCTAGTAATATGTAAATACTGACTTTCCTTTTTTTTTTACCTTTCTTTCTTTTTTTAATTAGATATTTTCTTTATTTACATTTCAAATGTTATCCCCTTTCCTGGTTTCTCTTCCAAAAACACCCTATCCTATTCCCACCTTCCCCTGCTCACCAACCTTCCCATTCTCACTTCCCTGTCCTGGGATTCCCCTATACTGGGACATCAAGACTTCATAGAACCAAAGCCTCTCCTCCCTTAGATGTGCAACAAGGCCATCTTCTACTGCATATGCATCTGGAGCCATGGGTCCGTTCATGTTTACTCTTCGGTTTAGTCTCTGGGAGCTCTGGGGGTGCTGGGTGGTTCATATTGTTGTTTCTCCTATGGAGCTGACTTTCCATTCTTATTTTAGCTACTTTTCTGCTGCCAAGACAATTTAAAGTAGTGTGTGTGTATGTGTGTGTGTGTGTGTGTGTGTGTGTGTGTGTGTGTTTACATCTTCTAGTGACAACAGAAGCTATAACTGTATAACCTCACAAACATCATTACCCAAATATGAAATTGAAAAATTGACACATACCAGCATGCCACACTGGATAGAGAAAGCACACACGTCTTCAACCTACATATATAAGTATAAGAAATAGAATAATGCTTGGAGCAAGAGAAGTTGTCTTTCCGAGAGAACAGACCACCAATTGGTTGTCAGGGCCAAATGGTAAGCCATTAAAACATACATATAGTAACATTATATTGACTCAACTGGTTGTATTTAGAAAACATATGTATATACAAATATAAGCAAGGACAGTTTTAAAGTATCAAAATAAGTCATGCATCCCTAGTGTACAGTTAGGTTCTACTGACAACAGGAACAAATCTTAATAGCTCCCCAGTCCCTGTTGATCTTCAATTTCTCATTCCTTAAAGGAGCTTTGGGTGTAGATTAATTCAACCTTGGCTCTTAAGAGTGCACCATTTATTTATTACAAAGCCATGAATGTACCAGTGAACTATTATACCTCTTTATAAGTCCCCTTTATTAAATTATGAAATTAGTCCATGGGGGAACCCTGCCCTATCATAGTTTTCATTTTTGTAGAATGCCATTCGACACCAAATATCAAAAGTAGCACATGCTACAGATTTTACTTTACAAAATAAAGCATGCTAGTTTGTTTTTTTGTCTCTGTATTTTATCACTCATCAGTTTAGTAGTGAAGCCTCATCCACCACTGCCCACAAATGACCTCTTAAACCTTTGTAAATTAGTGTAGAAACATTATGTTAAGGGTACCAGGCAGCAACAAGGGAAGTTTCTATGGGTTTTTAGTGTTTATATATTTCTTAGCCAGAAAAGAAGTATGATACCTATTTTCCTAGTTGTTCTCTGATATTTTAGGTAGCCTTGTCTTGGCAAAGGTATTTCTGCTCCAAAGAACACAGGATGGAAAACACATGCTAGAAAGAAGTACATCATATCTGGTTTTTTAGACAACTAAATTTTTTCTGCTCATGCAAACATTTACCCATCCCTGGTGAAAGGGATGGGTCAGAATAAGGTTTTCAAATTCCTTCTCTGTCTAGCAGAATGGAAGTTTAGACACAAATAAGATTTGCTTCAAATGAAAATGAAGCTCATAATATTTTAATGTACTAAAAGTATGGTTGCAAGCATGTAGTGGCACCTGAAGTCTGGGAAACATATATGATCTTATTCAACAAAATTACTAAACAAAATGGCGGACTTCCGTAGATATATTGTCACAGAAACTTTTAAATATTCAGATTCCAAGTACTTTGCTATACCATAATTCCTCTATAGTTTCTGTATTCATCAGTGATATTCAACTATGATGAACTTAGCTTGAAGAGCACATTGTTTGCACATTTGTGTGTATGTGCATGTGAGAGCAGAGGATAATCTTGTGTTATGTTCAGGAATTCAACCCTCTTTTAAGACTGGGTCTCTCATTGGCCTTGAGCTCACCAGATAGGCTAGACTGCCCATGCATGAGTTGCTGGGATTCTCCTGTCTCTGGCTTCCCAGGACTGAGATTATGAATTTACTTCACCACAACCAGCACTTTAGTTTAATGCTTTTGTACGTTTATTTGTTGGTTTGTTTAGTGTGTGGTGGCATGTATGTACCATGGTATACATGTGGCAGTCAGCAGTTAACATACAAGGATGATTCTTTCCTTCCACCATGTTAGTTCTCCGATCATCAGGCCTTTATTAGCTGAGACTTCCCTTTCCATTAGCCAACATATTCAGAATTTTATGGGTACCTTATGGAGATTAAACTAAGGTGTTTTATAAGCTGGACTGTTCCAATAGCCTGTCCCTCTTATTTTTTTTTTTTGAAAACTGACATGTACATCAATACATGTACCTAGAAAATACTACTGCCAGAAGAAGAAAGATATTTTATATACTTTCAAATATTGCATAATAAATGTGGTTTAGAATAAGATATTTCAAGATACTAGCTTTTATTTTCTCCAGTTTGGAGATAAACCAGAGTCACAGAAAACACTCACTGACTAAGGTGATACTCCTCTGCTTTTATAACTAAGGTGTATATTGGATCACCTATAATTATAGAGTTCCAGGATCTTCCCATCAGTCATTGGTGCTGAGAATTTGTATTTGATGGTTCGAATGGGGACCTTGTGGTAGTCACATTTGATGATCAAGCTACTGATTTTCTATGCACAATAACATTACTTTTAATAATTATTCATCATACCTTTTAGTTATTTGTGAAAATAACATGAACATATGTTACAAACAATGATTTTTTTTCTTAGGATTGTAAAAGAAAAGAAATGTCACAATGAAAATGAGGGTAATGAGTTTCGTAATTTCTTTATTGTTTGAGTCAGGACAAGTCAAGCAGCTAGCCTGTCTACGAGACCCATGCACCTTTTCTGCTCCTGTCTGGCCATACTAATAATAATTCACTTTCTTTTTAGAGGTTCACAAAGCTTCTGGAAAGCTTCCAAGTTTCTGTCTCCCATCTCAGTCCTAGGCTGTGTAGAGCTTTCTGTCTCCCATCTCAGTCCTAGGCTGTGTAGAGATTTCTGTCTCCCGTCTCAGTCCTAGGCTGTGTAGAGCTTTCTGTCTCCCGTCTCAGTCCTAGGCTGTGTAGAGCTTTCTGTCTCCCGTCTCAGTCCTAGGCTGTGTAGAGCTTTCTGTCTCCCGTCTCAGTCCTAGGCTGTGTAGAGCTTTCTGTCTCCCGTCTCAGTCCTAGGCTGTGTAGAGCTTTCTGTCTCCCGTCTCAGTCCTAGGCTGTGCAGAACTTTCTGTCTCCCGTCCCATCTCATATAGAGTTTAGAAGACAGTCTGTTTACCTCCTTCCTCTGGGCTTCAGTGAAGGCCCAGTCATGATGAAGTCATGGCCTAACTCACTCAAGACAAACCAATATGGGTTTCATATTTCTGTATACATAAAGGCTGAATGTTAAGATATGATTATTCCTTGCCAGGCCATAGAGCCTAAGCTGGTGGTATTTGATGAATCCAGAGAGTCAAAAAGCAATAATGTTTTAATGCTTACATAATACTGCCATTTGTTTAATAGGAATGAGTAATATTCTCATCATAATAATGCCAAATCTGTGCACACAAATCTGTGGACTCTAGAAGGATGGGATTTGTAGATGTGAGGTAAGTAAAGTGGACTGCACAGTGCCTCAGTGCTAGTCTGATGTTCTACTAAAGAAAATTGCAGAGGAGAACACCATGTGATTAAACTAATATTCTTGTGATTCATAAAGTTATAGAATGATGGTGCTTTAAATTAGGAATAGGGAACACAAATTTTCAATATATAATAACAGTAATCATTAGAACTCCTGAAATATATATATACTACAAAAAGACAAAATGCAAAACAAAACCTTCTATGTTCTTGTGTCTATACTTCCTCAACACTTCCCATGTACCTATATGTCTCTCAGATTATGGAGTTGTGTTCCTCTGTGTCAGTCAGAATTCTCTTAATATCAGTCAATAAGGGAAATTACATTATTCTGAATCATTTTAAAGATTTCAATCCATAAGGAAGTAGACCCATGGTTTTTATGTTTGTGGTAAAGATATCAAATTATAATCCATAGAGGCTCATTTCATGGCAAGGAAGCATAAAATGAAAAGGAGGTGATATCTAAGAGCCTCATGGTACCACCTAAAGACCTCTGTAGTGACCTATATCTCCCCTCCCTAAGCAACTCACAGTAGCACTTCCTGGGACAGAACATCACCATGAGTACAATAGTTCTTAATACCTTATACAGGCCCTTTAAATTTGCTTTTCTGTAAAATGGTGTTAGTCCAACATGTATTTGTACAATTAATATGCTGAAGATGGGTTTTTTCTTCTGAAATTATCTTCAAGAGCTATGTGACTACCCTCTTCTGTTACTGAATTTGTGGCTCATTTTCCAGGACTTCAGGCATTAAACCCTCTGTGTTGACCATAGGCTTCCCTCACCCTACATGATGTGTCCTGTCAGAATGGGATTGTTCCTCCTCATTGATCACACTGCTCCATGCTCTCTCCCTTGACTTACCCTGCGCCATTGTAAGTCTCTGCTGTGTATGTTCTCTTGAACTCTCTCTGACCTTTCTACAAAGGTATTTTCTGAATAACCCAAACTGAATTCCAAATGAAGGAATAACAATAGATTTGAAACACAATATATAACCAGTAGGGCATAAGAGAAAGCACTTACAGTAAGAATCAGCAGAAGCCTAAATCACTACCAATATTAGCCAACACCAACTAAGTGGATGATATGTAGACTCTTCCTTACCAGCAAATAAGGTGTCCTACAGCTTATTCAGCAAGTTAAACTGTTTCCATCCTACTGCTTCTTTTTTATTTTTTTCGTGCATACTTTTTTTAATTAATCATTTTGTTCATTTACATTTCAAATGATATCCTACTTCCTGGTCATCCCTCAGCAACACCCCCATCCTCTCCTCCCTCTCCCCCTCCTCTTTACCTCTATAAGGGTGTTCCTCCACCCACTTACTCATTCCTGCCTAACCCCCCCCCAGCATCCCCTTATGCTAGGGCATCAAGCCTCTCTCCCCTCCCATTGATGTCCAACAAGGCCATCCTCTGCTACATATGCAGCTGGAGCCAAGGATCTCTTCATGTATATTGTTTGGTTGGTAGTTTAGTCCCTGGGAGTTCTGGGTAGTTCAGTTGATATTGTTCTTCATATAGGGTTGTAATCCCCTTCATCTCCTTCACTCCTTCCCCTAGCTCTTCCATTGGGGTACCTGGGCTGTGTCTAACAGTTGGCTGTGAGTATCTGCATCTGACTTGGTCAGGTGCTGGTAGAACCTCTCAGGGAACAGCCATATCAAGCTCCTAGCCATAAGTGCTTCTTGGCATCAGCAATAGTGTGGGGGTTTATGTCTGCAGATGGGATGGATCCCTAGGTGGGGCTGTCTCTGGATGATCTTTCCTTCAGATTCTGTTCCATTTCTTTGTCCCTGTCTTTCCTTTAGACAGGAACATTTCTGGGTTAAAAGTTTTGAGATGCATGGGTGGCCCCATCCCTCACCTGGGGGCCGTGCCTATCTACTGAAGGTGATCTCTACAGGTGTTGGAATGGACAGAAGTACAGAGGGTCTAGAAATTGAATAGAAACATGTAACAGTGAAAAATGGGAAACTGGGGGTAGCCACTAGAAAATCCCAGGATCCAATGTCAATGAGTTTAGCTGAAATATCCAACTGCTTCTTGTATAAATGAATTCCCTTTTTGTTGAAAAATCTTTGTAAAAATCTTAGTCCACATTTATTTTTAAATTTCTGCCTACATAAAACTTTTTGTGTAAGACAAGGCTATGTCTGTATTACCCAACATGTTCATCAGCTCTGGGAGTGAGAATTTAACGTGCATCCAACCCTCGGGATAAGGTTTCTATAAAAGTTGTCAGATAGAAGGAGGGCGGAGAGCATATCAAGAGTAAAGTATTGAGATCCAGGGCAAGTCAGGCCTGCCTGACTTATTATGTGAGTTCATCAAAGTAAGAAAGTCAAAGGACTGAGCGTGGTGCAGACTCATGCTATATTTTCTCAGAGATTTTGAGTGAGAAACACTGAGACAGTTGAACACTTAAAAGTTTTTGAAGTGCTACAATTGATGATTGGTTAAAGTAACACGATTTCCATTTTCCACATAAGAAGTAGAAGGGCTCAGAATTAGCTTTCTAAATCATTGATCAATCCTTTTTGTTCAAATCAGGGTTTCATCACAGCAAATTGGCTGCAGTTCACTAATTACTTGATTTGTTTAGAGTCACAAAATGCATAGTTTCTCAACTCTTCCCAAATTGCCACCTCGCCCAGCTGTATGTACAGGAATACATTACTTGTCCTTGTGTGAAGACAAATAATGTTGATTGTAAGGATCATTCTTTTCTGCATTGATGATTGACCATCAGGATCTCTTAAAAGAGCTTCCACAAGGACAATCTGAATGCACATCCTGGGAGGATTTTTCTTTACCTTAGAGACCCATTTTCATGGAGTATTAAGCTGCTTGAGGGAACCATGCAAACTAACACAGTCCCACAAGATTTCCGGATTTGGGTCCCATGTAAGTTCAGCCAGTTGAGCAGAGACAAACTGCTCTTTCCTGAATCACATTCTTGTGTGCCATTTTTCATCCACCTACCAGATCTTCTTATACTAATTCTCATCTCAGATTTACAGCCTGTGATTGTCTCATTGTCTTAAACTGAAAATAAACACAGCCGCCAGCAATGCTGTCTATACAATATGCTCTCCCACTGCAAGACTCCCACAGAGCAGATGAGTGTTTATGCATGTGAGAGTTCACTTTCCACAGGGTGGTGTGAGTATTTGCCAAGACTTTCACTACTTGGGAATTTTTCTCATATGATCATACAAATTTTTAAATTCCCTTATACATATTTTTGTTCATTGAGATATAGTTCATATACAATATAATGAACAAATAGTAAAATATTTTTGGTAAAATTTAACTTAATATGTGTGTGTGTGTCTGTATGTATGCATCAATAAAGCATAAAACCATCAAATAATTGTATCAAATAAAACATAGACCATCTTCCAAGAAGGCTCTTATGTACCTTTTAATGTGCTTAATATATTTTTCCCCAACTCACTTCCCCGTCCAGGTACACCCAGGCATACTCATTATAATTTCATCATAGCTGGTCTGCCTGTTGTTAGTTTTCATATAAATAGATTTGTGCAATATGCTGCTTTCTGTGTTAGGGTTTCTTCTCTAATCATAACATTTTGATCTGTCCATGTTGAGTGTATAAGAAGTTATGTTCCATTTTATTGCATGGTAGTGTTTCATTATATGATAATACCACAGTTTGCCAATTCAGTCTTTATTGGTGGGTATTCTAATTGTTCACAGTTAGGGGCCATTATGGCTAAAATTGCTATAAACATTCACATACAAGATGTTCAAATGCAAATTCTGCTTTCATTTCTGCTGCATTTATGGAGCAGGTGAACATTGGGTCATTTGTTATGTTTTAATATTTTGCTTATATGAAACAATTGACTAAGCCTGGGGCAGACTGTTTAAAGATGTCCCAGTGTTCTGCTGACAGTGGAGTGGGTATGGACCAGATATTCAAAAACTGGAAGAAAGTTTGTATGTTTCTACCATAAAGAAATGATCTTGTTTGGAGGAGATGAGCATGTTTACCCATATATGAATATGAACAACCCCATACATTGTGTTGAAACACTACAGATTTAAAAGTAACATACATGTCAAAGGTGATTGTGGGATTTTTACACTTCTAGCAAAAATGAGAACTAATGAGATGTCTTTTTTCCCATTTCTATCATTTTTATCAGATTTATCTTTGTCCTTATAGCCAACTGAGTATATAGAATCATATTTTATTGTGGAACTGATTTGCATTTCCTGTATGACTAATGACACAAAGCACATCCCATCTTTTTCCTTTATAATTATAATTACTTCTAGGAGATATCTATTTAAGATTATTCATACTTTTTGTCCTCAAATTTAAGATATGATGTTTTGTTGTTTACTCATAATGCCCTCTATATACTTTGGATATAAATTATTTGTTAAATATTACTTTATAAATGAAATAATTTTATGTCTATTTTATTTTGTGTGAATATCTTGTTCTAGAACAAAGTTCTGTACAGAAAAAATCTTTCTTTTGCAATCAGATTTGATATTTCTCTTGTAAACAACTGATAAAATAAATGGATCTATTTGAGTTATATGTAGTCTCCTACTAACATTTTTGAAAATTTATTCTAATACCACATTGGTTAGGTTACAGTAACTTTTGAGGATGTAGTGAAATTGGGCAATGGAAATGCACTAAATTTTTATGTTCTTTTTCAAGGATAAACTGACTTATCGAAAATCTGATTAGAATTGCATTATAACTGATATTTTGAGAACTAATACCTTGTCAACATTGAGTTTCTAATGCATGAAATGATATTTTTATTAGATTATATTTTATTTTGCTGTAGTAACACCTTATAGCTTTCTGATATAAGTCACAAATATTTGTATTTCATACAATCACATGATACACATTTGTATTCTATGTATTCTTTGAATACATTATTACTTTTAAATTTCACTTATAATTATCACTATTAAACAAAAATACAATCATCCTTTCATGTATTTGCTATTGACTAAATCTTATTTGTATAGAGTTTTTTTTAAATTATTAAACCCTGATATTTTGCACATATACATCAATTTCATCATAACTTTTTTTATTGTACTGGCTGAAATTTGGAGTGCCATGACAAATAAAGGAAATGTAGGCATGGTACAGAATTTTAAAGATTATATTAATGCCCTGATCACAGTTAACATTATGATTGTCAAGTTTTTAATAGACATACTGTCTGTTATATTAAAGTGTGCTTACAAACAGGAGCCTAGCATGACTGGTCTCTGAAAGGCCTGACAAGCAGCTGAAAGAGTCAGATGCAGATACCTATACTCCACCAATGGACAGAAGCTGGGGACCCCTGGGTTTGAATTAGGGAAAATCTGGAAGAAGCTGAGAAGGAGGGCGACCCTGTAGGAGGACCTGCAGTCTCAACTAACCTGGATCCCTGAATTTCTCAGACACTGAGCACCAACCAGGCAGCATAAAACGACTGATTTGAGGCCCCCAACACATATACAGCAGAGGACTACTGGGTCTTGACTCAGTGAGAGAAGATGCACCTAATCCTCCAGAGACTGGAGGCCCCAGGGAATGGGAGGTTTGGTGGGGTGAGGGGGTGGGGACATCATTTTGGAGACTAGGGATGAGGAGGTATGAGATGTGGAACAGTCAGAGGATAGGCCAGAGGGGGATAAAGACTGTCAAAACATTAAAAAATATGTTTTAAAAAAAGAAAATTTAGTTTTCTTTGTCTCCTGATTGTAACTTCATCATCATCATCATCATCATCACTACTATTTGCAAATGAAATTAATCAAACATGGTTATTTCCCTTGAATCTTTTGTAAAGTCAACTTTAATGTGGTGATGTATACTGATTGACTTCAACTGTTAAGTCAGCTAAAGTTTCTCAGAATTATTTAACTGATCACAACACATTTTCATTGGGTGAAATGCTGGTCTTATTTGTTTGCTTGTTTTGTTTTGCTTTGTTTTACTACCATTTAGTATGGATGAGGACCAACAGTTTTCTTTTTAATGGCATTAGATTTTTGTTTACCTTATCCCATTAATGAGGAACCACGACTTAATCTGTTTTCTGAGTTTGTATATATTATTACTATGTCTCATTGAAATGCTTGTTTGAATTCCTCATTTGAAAATATCTAGAATAAACTGCATTGTGAATTTAACTTGTTATAACTTCTAAATTTTATCTTTATTTAGTTTGGGTTTATTCATATTTCCTGAAAGCTTTTCATTTTACCTAAATTTTCAGATAGTGGCATTAGTTAATAGCATACTATATCATGTCTTATCATGTTTAATAGCCATATCATCTAATTTGGGGTGCCCCTCATCATTCCTGATGTATTTCACTGTTTTGGCCACTCTTTTTCATTGACTGCTCACATCTAAGAATTATCAAGTATTCTTTTTTAATTGATCAAGAAACTACGTACAGGCCGGGAAGATGGCCCAGGGAGCAAAGGTGCTTCTTGCCAATCTAGAAGACCAGAGTTTGACCCTGGAACACAGAAAATGGAAGGAGAGAACAAATTCCTGAAATTTTTCTTTTTGCCTACAAATGTACAACATGGTGTGAGTCCGCACCTCTGGCATTCAATAAACAAATAAATGTAATAGAAATTTTAAAAACCATATCATCAAGACACATTTTTAGAAAGTTATATTTCTACTTGTGTATTTTCTCTAAAGTTTTTACAGTTTACTTCAGTGATTTTTTTTAACTCAGATTTGTATTTGAAGTTACAATTTTATTGTTCACTATGTTTGTTTTTTAAAAAGAAAATAATCAAAATACTTTTGGCATCAGTTTAGATGATATATTTAGATGAAAATTACTTCAAAACTCATAATCTAAATTCTCAGTCCACGTGGTATGCCATGTGTATGTGTGTGTATGTGTGTGTGTATGTGTGTGTCTGTATGTGTGTGTGTGCGTGAGAGAGAGAGAGAGAGAGAGAGAGAGAGAGAGAGAGAGAGAGAGAGAGAGACAGAGAGAGAGAGAGAGAGAGAGAGAGAGAGAGAGAGAGAGAGACAGAGAGAGAGAGAGAGAGAGAGAGAGAGAGAGAGAGAACACCAGTACCACAGTACCAATGTATTAAAACTATTTCAAAAAAGAATCATGTTAAGGTCTTTAAATAAAATTATAACCATGTCAAACTTTCTCGCTAGCTTTATAAATGTTTGTTTTTGTCATGAAACTTATAGAACTTTATGGAATATTTTGATATCTATCCCATCTATCCATTTTTTTATCATTGTGGCTTATCCCTTTATCTCTTGAATTTTAGGTTTTGATGATTTCTTCATCTCAGTGTGTATATTTTCACATTTTTGATTATCTGATACTCAATCATTTTGTGTTTTTATATACATTTAGATACACTATAAGTGGTATATAACTGGGTATTTCTGGTTTCCCAAATTCCTTTCTTATTTATAGTTATGATCTTACTATTTTAATGATTCTTAATAGTTAAGTTTCTCTGTACTCCAATACTTCTAAATATTAGATCTGTCTTCATTTCTGTTTGATAGCTTTTCGTTAATTATTATTGGCACAATAGATTTTCTCATTCAATTGCTCTCCCTATAATGATAAAATTTCTCAGATATTTATATTTTTGATGTAGTACATATTTTTTAAGAAGACAATTTTATACATTGTTATTTTATTAAATAGTTAATATTGTACAGAAATGAGAATAAATATAATGTGTCTTACATACACACACACACACACACACATATATATATATGTATATATATATATATATGTAGATATGAAGGTAAGTAAAATATAGGGTGGATCGAATATTAAACAGATATTAAAACTAGTAACTCCCTGTTATAATTTGCAGCACGCATGTAAAACTTGGTACCTAGCTTAGATATAATTATAGAAAGTGACAGACATTTCAGGAGATGGGACTAAGTTTGAAAACATCACAGTAGAGTACTCTGCAGCCTATACATTCTATCCATTTTCTTTTTATCTTTCTTTTGCTTCTAGGTCATGAAAAGTGTCTTTTCTTCTTCATATGTTTCCACCAAGATGTTTTGTTTGTTGTTGCAACTGCTTCTAACAACAACAACAACACACACACACACACACACATACACACACCCATACACACAACACACACACACACACACACACAATTAACCAGAAACATAAGTCCTTGAAGAAGGCAAAATACATCATCCATTCTTTATGTTGCTTTGCTAGGATATTTGAAATTAACCCCAGAGAAGGTGGATGATGTGTTATAAGACTATCTAACCATATAGTTCAGAGCTTTTGGAATTTTTTTTTTTTTGCTAGTGTAATTTGGTAATGTCTGGGGATGTGCACTAGAAAATCTCAGGCAGTGCTTATGGGTGATTCTAGTAGGATTTCAAGAGAGAAGATTGACATCTGTCAAGATTGTCAACCAAACAGAGAATGCTTGTGATGCTTCATGTAAGAACAAGGATTTCATATAAAATTTTAACTGGAAGCTATTCATGTTCCAGTCTAGTAAGGAACTGATCTATATTCTCTCTGTTCTCTAAGACAGACAGGGTAGAGGAGTTTAAAGTGATGGAGTAACAAATCTGCCAGAGAAATTTCTGAAGCAATGCAGCATTGAGGCTACAATATGGATATGGTAACTGTCTGCATATGGGTTTACTGTGACAATTTGGAACAAGAATCACAATGTAAAGAGTGGAAAGCTTACAGTTTACTAATATATTAAGCCTTGAACGTTTGGGCATAAGGGAAGCATAACTTTTATGGCTATTGAAAAAAACAAAAACAAACAAACAAAACCAGACAGAAACCCTACTGTCTCCAATAGGAATAGAAGGGTACCTTAAATTCTTCTGAGATTGACTAGATTCTGACCATTACAGGCTCAAGGATATAACTAATGTAGAAGCTGTTTCTTTGGAAAGAGAGCGCTCTGTGATACAGGATCAGTGAAAGAAGTGTTTCCTTTTACTCAGCCACCCAGGTACTCCATGTCCACCAAAGCTCTCTCCAAGACAGCATGGCTACTGCTTGAGCTGGTAGCGTACCTTAGCATCACCTATATGATGATGCTTTAAAAAAGTTGTAGAAGTATTCCGAGATTCTGGGTCAATATCCCCTTATCAGTGACTGCATCCGCATATCAATAGATTTCTAAGAAGATGGAAGGAGAGAACCCTGGTCCTGGAAAGACTGGATGTAGGGGAACGCCAGGACAGAGTAATGAGAGGGGGTTGAATGGAGAAAAGAGGGAGGGAAGGGGGCTTATGGGACTTTCAGGGAGGGAGGAAACGGGAAAGGGGAAATGATTTGGAATGTAAATTAAAAAAATAATTAAGAAAAAAAGTTGTAGAAGGTAAGAATTACAGGGTCACAGAGACATTTAACCAGTTTTCAAAAGATAGCCTAGAAGGAAGGGAATTTTATCAGGGTCAAAGTGACTGAAGGCCACCCTTAGGAGGGTAGTGATAATGTTGAAGGAGGAGCAGGGTGGTAATGTTGAAGATAGATGGATAGTCTAGGAAGTTGGAGACAAGAATATCAGACATCTGCTGGGGAAAGTCACAGTGGAGGTGATGGATCTAGAGAAGTGACATAGACTGCAGCAAGCAGGTCCATGGGGCGGTTGGGTGGGGCAGGGTTTGCCCCAGGGCTTGAGAACTCTTGTCACATCATCACACACATCCTGCTGCGAGACATGGAGACAGGATTTGCTCTTTGTCACTTACCTTTTGCTTTTGTTTTCTTAATAGAAAATATCATTACAATAGGCCAAGGGAGATATTTATTCTTTTTAACAATTTTGGAAGTATCAACCATTATTTCTTTAAATGTTGCTACTGTTGACTTTTTTTTTCTAAGTTTCCTTTGATTCACCAAATAGCCATATGTTAGGACATATGATCATGTCTCACATCTTTTAGTGCTTTATTTCAGTTCCTTCCTTCTCCTTCCTTCCTTCCTTCCTTCCTTCTTTCTTTCTTTCTTTCTTTCTTTCTTTCTTTCTTTCTTTCTTTCTTTCTTTCTTTCTTTCTTTCTTCCTTCCTTCCTTCCTTCCTTCCTTCCTTCCTTTCTTTCTTTCTTTCTTTCTTTCTTTCTTTCTTTCTTTCTTTCTTTCTTTCTTTCTTTCTTTCTCTCTTTCTTTCTCTTCCTTCCTCCCTCCCTCCCTCCCTCTCTCTGTATCTTTCTTTTCTTTTCTCCCTCCCTCCCTCCCTCCCACCCTCCATTCCTTCCTTCCTTCCTTCCTTTCTTCCTGCCTCCATATCTCCCTCCCAACCCCTCTCTCCCTCCCTCCCTCCCTCCCTCCCTCTCTTCCTCCCTCCCTCCTTCCCTCAGTTTTCTCTTATATAAGATGGACTAAGAAATCTGCCAGAGAAGTTTCCGAAGCAATGAAGCATCCAGGCTACAATATGGATATTACAGACTCCCTGCATATAGGTTTACAGTGACTATTTGGACTCTTACCAGTTCACTTCATCTCCTCTCTCCCTCAGATCCTTCCCTCCTGAAACGAGTATGCCTCCAAGAGACATGACAACACAATCAGACAGTCAATAAGGCCAGAAACAAACCCACACATCAAAGCTGAGTAAGTAAACCCAGTGGAAGGAAAGGGGTTCCAAGTGCAGGTAAAAAAAAATCAGATACCCTCCACTACCACTGTTAGGAGTCTCACATAAACCCTGTCCCAACATCCATAACATATATGCAGAGGACCTGGTGCAGACCATCTGCAGTATCTGCAATTGCCATTCAATCGCTGTGAGTGAGTCCTCGTACACCCTGTTTAGTTGCTTGTGGGACCTTGCTCTCCCAGGGTCCTCGACACCTCTGACTCTCACAGTTCTCTTTAGTGCTTTAGTTTGGTTATTTCATTCTGTATTTTTTTTTCACTTGTTGGCTTGTTATTCTATTGAGGCTCTTTTGATTCATTAATATGTCACTCTGCTTTGTTCAGTGACTTGAAGCATATTTGGAGAGTCTGTTTTTTTTGTTTTTGTTTTTTTAATTTTCATGAGGTTTTAGCTTATTGCATTTCTTGGCACATTTTAACAACTTAAGTTTCTTCTGCAGTATTTTACACTCACACCTGTTGTTCTGTGTTACTCAGCTGCCAAGAATACAGTATTGTGTTACCTGGAAACCCAGTTGATAATTCTTATAGTCAATTCTGAATCTGCTTCAACTAACCATATCTCACTTCACCATGTGCCACAAAGTCTTGCTTCTTTATTTATGTTTGGATTCTTATACTGTGTCTCAATATGTTTAGGTATGTGAAGGAAACATGTATCTCCCATTGGTTAGCTCTCTGCACAAAAAGGTCAATCTACTTGTGTCAGTGACAGCATACCCAATAGATGGGCTGGATTTGCGTTTGGGAAGTTTGAATAGATTAAGTTTTTAGCAATAATTCAGTTTTATGAGTGAAACTAGGATGTTATATTAAAGTGATTGTAAGCATCATGATGGGGTTACTCTTTAGGGCAGAAGTACAACTTTTGAGTCAATTGGAGTTCTGATTGTTTTTAAGTCCCTCAGCTTTTTTTATAAGATATTTGCTTTATTTACATTTCAAATATTGTTCCTGGTTTCCCCTCCAAAAACACCATATTCCATCCCCCCCTCCCCCTGCTCACCAACCCACCCACTCCCACTTTCCTGACTTGGCATTTACCTACACTGGATCATTGAGCCTTCACAGGACCAAGGGCCTCTCCTCTCATTGATGTCTGAAAAGGCCATCCTCTGCTACATATGTAGCTGCAGCCATGGGTCCCTCCATGTGTACTCTTTGGTTGGTGGTTTAGTCTCCGGGAGCTCTGGGGGTACTGGTTGGTTCATATTGTTGTTCCTCTTATGAGGCTTCAAGCTCCTTCAGCCCCTTCAGTCCTTTCTCTAGCTCCTCCATTGCGACCCTGTGCTCAGTTCATTGGTTGGTTATGAGCATCTGTATTTGTCAGGTACTGGCAGAGCCTCTCAGGAGACAGCTATATCAGGCTACTGTCAGCAAGCACTTGTTGGCATCCGCAATAGTGTCTGGGTTTGGTTACTGTATATGGGATGGATCCCTAGGTGGGGCAGTCTCTAGATGGCCTTTCCTTCATTATTTTTTTCTCTTAGGAGCCACCAGGCCTGTGGCCCCATACCCAGTTTTCTCCTGGGTGCTATCTTGCTTGCTATCAAGATGTGAAGTCCTAAGGTGTTTTCTTGGCAAATTTCAACTTTGGTCTTCAAAACCTACTTGCTTATTATAACCATCTCCTAATGTACTTGTGTTTGTAATGATTTATAGATTCATAGATTATCTGACTTGGAGTAGGCTTGTGCTTATGTGCATGTGTGTGGTTTGGTTTTCCCATTACATCAGGACATAAGTCTGATGTACAGCACTAACTTAGGAAATACCAGCACGTCTTTTCACCTGATGAGGTGATTTTAACCTGCATTTATTAAGATGATTTAATATGTCTATTTTTAAAGGTATTTTTAAATCTGTCAGTGTATTTTATGATGCTCAATGTATACATACAGATAAACAGACATGTAAGTTTAAAAAGAAAATAATTCTATGTTATCTATAAGAGTCAACAGAAGAAGCTCTCTGCTTGGTTTGTAATTATTTTAGTGTCGTGGATTAAGTCAAGAGTCAGAGTTCTGGGTTTAGGGACAGCATTGGATGGAAATGGCAGGTGTTTCTGCCCAAGATCATTTAGAAGGAATCCACTTCACAATGAGGAAGAAATCAAAGAAGGCTCAGCTACATGGTCTTTGTCCTTGTCTGGGTCGTCTAACAATCCACACATGACAAAACTGTCCACCAACTTTCAAGGTCTTTTGAGGCAACTATGAGCCCCAATGGTACTTAGTAACCTTCAGATCAAGGGTATCTGTCATGTTAGACTAACCTCTAACAGTATTGGCCTCAAGATCAAACAAAAAATGTAGATTTAACCTGAAGCAAATTACTCTGCTACATTTTTAGGCATCAGAAACCAACATGCTTAATTTTCTTACTTATGTACTCAAATGTTCCTAAAATTGGAACTTATTAATATTCATATACTTATTCCATATAGAAATCAAATCAGTTCTATTTATAATAAAAATATGTATCTTTCAGAAGCATTTTGTTAAATATTTTACAAATTGTCTCATTTAATATTTATAAAAACATTATAAATATTATCTGATCTTTTCTGTATCAGGAAGCAGAAATATAGAAGGTCATGAGTAGTGTATTGCTAAAGATATATACATATCTCTCTATATAGATATTTACATATATGAGTCCATTTATATTTCCTATGATGCAAGTAATTCACATTATTTCTATAATAACTTACTAATATAAATTGAAGCATAATACAGTATTTTCTTCACCAGAGTCCATAGCATCACAGGCTAGGGCTTGGCTAACTAGGGATATGGTACTAGGCATGAATTCCTTCCTATTGAGTGTCCAAATAGGTGGCTCTTGGCTGCCCCAAGGTATAAGTGCTACTATTGTAATTTTGAGTATATCTCGACACACTAGTCATAGGCTTTAATACTGGGCAGATCTTTTAATCACTTTTTGTGTCAGCTTGCATAACTGTTGAATGATAAGAGAGCTACTCTTCAGGGAGGAGGCTTCCGGTCAGTTGTAGTTTGACTTTTCCAAGTCCTATCTATAGATTGTTCATTTTCTCCAGCATCAGGTTCTTTTCTTTCAGTTCTGAGAGGTAACCAATGGCAATTGTAATAACCTATATTGTTTAAGAAGTCTCTTGGACTACTGGGGAATATCGATTCTCTCTCTTCAGCAGCTGTTAATTGACTTTTAGGTATGGAGGTGAGGCTTGTGAGATTTCCCCAATCCATGTGCAGAACATAGGAGGAGTTTGAGGTAGAGAGGGACAGACTGATATGAAGTAAATACAGTACTTGTGCCTGAAATGTGTATAAAAAATGATGAAAGATACTATAAATCATTTTTATGTGTTTAATTTAAGATTATTAACACTGTTGAATTTAGAACCATCTTCAATTATAAACATTTCTTAAAATTGTCTTGCAAAGAAAAACCTGAGTTGAGAATTGTTCAACTATTTTAAAATATTTATTGACAGTTTCGTTTCTCTTTTGCATAAGAGAAACAAACACTAGAATAGAGATCAGAATTCTGTTTCTGATTAGGTTAAGACATGTTAAGTAACTGTCATATTTTTAAACTTAAACATTTCACACACAAAAAATAGGGTTTTCCATCTTCTTTTGAGATGTCAGAAAGATGGGTATTACATGTCTATACCCCATACACATGGCTACAAGGGCATGTTGTTGTAAGAGGGGCATAAGTACATCAGGGTATAGTTGTCAGTGTTTCTTTCTCACTACTTCTTCCTTACATTGACTGCCCAGTCCTTGATTATATTGACCTGCCAACCCTCTTTAGCATAATTGTTTTAGCCTAAGAACTGAGGAACTATGAGCCAAGAGATGATGAAAGCAGAGAGAGTCTTCCCTGGAAATCACAGAGGTCATCATCTTCTTCGTTTCCAAGTGTCTCCTGAATTATTTTAGCTTTGTTGTAAGGCAATTTGGTGTTAGATTAATTTTTGAAATTCTTATTTTATTTAATGTAACTATTTTGCAAGAGATTTGTAATTGCTTTAAAATGCCATTGAATTTTTCAATAAAAGCTAACATTCTTGCTGTGATCTAGAGTCATCTCTCTGATCAAGCTTTACATAAACACAGTGAATAAGAAATGTGATTGCCAGAAATGATGAGAGGATAGCGGGCAAACATTCTTTAGTTATTTTCTTCCTTTCCTTTTTCTTTTTGCATGTATTGAAAATAGATTCTTCTTTCATATAATACATCCCAACCACAGATCCTGCTACTTCCAATCCCCCTAGCTCCTCAATGTTCCCCTTCTCCCCTAGATCTGCTCTGATTCATTTTCCTCTTCAGAAAAGAGCAGGTCTTCAAGAGATGATGCCAAACATGACAAAACACAATATAATAATCCAAGGCAAAAGTCCTTGTATTGAGGCTGGACAAAGCAATCAAACAGTAGGAAAAGCTCAAGAGCAGACAAAAGAGTCATATATATATATATATATATATATATATATATATATATATACATACATACATACATACATACATACATACATACCTGCTCCCACTATTAGGAATTTCACAAAAACACCACGCTAAAAGCCAGAACAACATATACCCAGAGAGCCAAACTTTTGATCTTCTGTTTTATTTATATATATATAAACTATACTCAAAAGCAGTAGCTATACTCAAAAGCATGGTAGGACAAAAATATTGAAATAGGTACATATAGGAAGCTATAACACACGTTCCTATTTACATGTATATGTATATATGTATGTGTATGTGTATATGTATATATACATCACTTGTAATATTATAAATCTGTAAATATGTACATACACTAGGCAAAATAAATGTATTGGGAAACATGTTTAGAAACAAAAATTTTGAGGTGAGAATGTTGAAATTCATATGATGTGTATCTATGTCTGTGTTACTACATATTTGTTTTATATATAAACATTGTACTTGGATATAAGTTACACTCCAGGTTTACAAACCAATCCACTCAAATGTTTTTTTCTCTTGGAGGCCTTTTCAAATTAATTGTCCCTGAAGAATGGAAAGAAGACATGGAAGGATGGAGGCAGAGCTGGATATATCCAACACTCTTATTTCATCCTTCAGGTGATGAGAAGCCATTTATAGCTATAGGCAGGGGACTGACCTAATAAATTATACAGAATATCAAGCCCACAAAAGTTATTTTAAAAAGATCTAGACAATGAATAATATGTTACTGAAGCTCCAGGCTATTGTAAACAATGAAGATTTCCCATATGGACAAATGAATGCTACATACTTGGAGCACACGTAGGTGCTATGGTCAAATCTATTGCAGAGCAGTGGGCAGGAAAGGCTGGGGAGAAGGAGAAATCTGGTGACTCCCACCCTGGATGAAGATGCTTGGTATTTCACATTACACAGATATATTGTGAAGGTGGACTGCTTTTTGTCTATATTCTCTTCCTCTCAGTGTAGAAATCACACATGATGTTTGCTAATGAAGTTTTCTGCCTCTCCTTTAGCTGCCAGTAGTGAGATTAAAGCTTATGTAGAGAATAATCAATATTCTTCAGTCCCTTCACCAGAGGCTGTCAGAGGCAATGGTGATCAAATCTTTTTGTTCTTTTTTTTAAATTGATAATCAATCAGCATTACTCATTTTTCCATTATCCATGGTTCATCAAATGTTAATGCTGGTGCCTATCACTTAGGACCATTTCAATACCAGTGACCTTCTCATAGAGCATATATATCCATCAGGCAAAATCGAGGACTATGATCGACAACTCTTGTAACAAAACCCAGTCTCTTCCCTTAGGTCTTTGTTAACATTTGCACACCTCATGACACCTAAGTGGCAGTAGTATGCTAGCTCAGAAATAACTACACAGGCATAATCACATATAATATACCACATCAGCAAAGTCCCTTGTAAATGATCTGAGCTGCTCAGAGCCCTGCCCGCATGCCCTTGCTTGTCAGCAGGGAATCCAACTTGATAAAATTCAGCCCTTTTGTCTCCTGAAGTTTTTCTCCAGATTCTTCTCCCACAAGCAAAATGACTCCGTAGCATAACCAGGAATCAAGAGTAATCAGCACTTCATTTAACCACAGGGTCCTCCTCTGTTCACTCAGCCTTGGGCAGAGGAGCATATTCTATCATTTAAGATACCGGGTGCCATGATCAGCTGCATATGTGAGCTATATAGTGAAAATTTCTGGATGTCATTGAAAGTGCACCAACCTCTGGTGCCAGGGCTGCTCATTTCATGCAGATTTCTTCAAGAGTTTTCTGTCTCTGGTACTTTAGTAAAACACAAGGAGTCAAAGTATTTAACGTCAGTTTTCTTTTTCTTATAAATTGCAATCTTGTTACACAATACCAGTCTGCAATAGCGTGGGAGATTTAATCAGGAAAATATAAGTCCTGAATTATATTTTCATCTGATACCTAATCAGTTAGCCTTCCTGAATTTGACCTCCTATAGCAGGCATGGGGAAAGCATATATTAATTAGTTAATATTTTAGTTAGGATTACTACTGCATTGGTGAAACACCATGACAAAAGTAACTTTGGGAGGAGAGTTTATTCAGCTTATATATTTACACAGCACTGTTCATCACTGAGGGAAGTCAGGACAGGAACTTAAAAACAGTGGAGGTTCCAGGAGGCAGGAGCTGATAATGAGGCCATGAATGGGTGCTACTTACTGGCCTGCTCCATGGCTTTGCTCAGTCAGTTTTCTTATAGAACCCAGGACTGCAAGCCTAAGGATAGCACCGCCTACCACAGGCTAGTGTCTAGCCACTAGAGCCTCTGCTATCAATCATTAATTAAGAAAATGCCTTATAGCTGGATGGAGGTATTTTCTCAGTCAAAGTTCCCTCCTTTCAGATGACTCTATCTTGTGTCAAGTTGACATGTAACTAGTCAGGACAGTTAATAAATATTTATTGAGCTCCCATATGGCAGACAATATATGAACTCTAAGAATCGACTAGGAATAACTCTTTCCAACAAACATGTATGGCTTCAGTCATAATGTTTATGAAGCCTGTGAGTCTATGCCGTAGCTCATTGCCAATTCAAATATGAATCCCAGGACCTGTCCAAAACCATCCAGTTCTACAAGCCTGCCTACCAACTCTGGCCCCAACAGAGTGACCAGAATCAATGGGTAGTCTAGAACAGAGACAGATTCTATTTACATATAAATATTCTGTTAGTCAGTGATGACAAGAAAGGAAACATAGGCAAATACCAGCTTAGTGAAGTTTGAAGTGTTTTTGAAAACTATTTTTGATTGTGCTTGGTAGAAGGTGGCAGAGATTATTCAATCATATGAAGAAGTCTTTGGGCATGAATTGGTCTCAGGCTAAGTTAAAGGGAATAGTTGTCTTAGGAAGTCTGGGTATGTAAACCTTGTCTTTTGTTGGGGCTTCAAAGGATAGTTTCAAATTAAATATAATTTTTTCTCATTGAGTGAGGAAAGAATATATATAAAGGATCCCTTGATTAGCAACACAGCAAGTTTCTTTATCAAATGGGTGAATCATGGACTAAGTCTCAAGTGTACTCTTCCCTGCCAATACTGGAAGGTACCGCCACACAGTGCATGATGCTATTTTATGTCTTTGTATTTTATGAGGTACATACTCCATTTATGAGTTTGGAGACTATTTCTTTCATTCAATGGGATGTGAAAGCCATCATGAATACTCCTTACTAGTTTGGGAAAGAAAAGTCTTAAGTAGTTTATCTCTGTTAACATGGTTAGTATTTCAGGTTGAGATCACCAGATTCCACACAGGGAAATTCTGTAGAATCTGCTAAGGAGAATGGCAAGGGTAGATGATCTATCGTGACCAAAAGCTGACAGAAATTCCATGCTACCTACTATAGGTTTTTCATCCTGAATATATTCTATGGTTATAATCCATAATTCCAGAAATGGAATAAAAGAAAAAAAATCTAAGTCTAACTATCTATCAAATTTTAAAACCCCCAAAGATCAAATCCCCATGAATATAATTCTCCAAAAAATTTAATTAAAGAGATTAAGAAAACACATAGTACACAATAGAATACTTCTTAGGCTGCTAAACATAGTAAAATAGGTAATAATACTCTATTGGTTTCATTGGTGGAACCAAACAGCTGAGAAGAAGCAACTTCAGGAAGGAAAGATTTATATGGGTTCATCATTTGAGGATTCAGTTCATCAAAGTACAAAGAAGGAGGACGAACATCTTATAGCTATCTATAGTCATAGGACATGAGGTTGTTTTCTCACATCTCGGTAGACAAGGAAACAGAAAGAGTGAACAGAACATTATGAGACTAGGTTACCATCTTTCTCTGGATAAGCTCCAATGCCTAAAGGCTCTTCAATCTCCTCAAATAGTGCAGCCAGATGAGGGAATATCATGCAGACATGTGTACTTGTTGTGGGGCATTTCATACTCAAGCCACGACCGATCAACATTACATGTCTATTTGCTTGCATATACCTACAGCAGTGGAGTATTTATAATGGGTATGAGCAGATAAAATTTACATGTCAAGAATATTCCTGAGGCAGTGCCAATGGTTAACTTACAAGTTTTTTTTAAAAAAAAACAAAAAACAAAAACAAAAAACAGGGAGCCAGGAGTCTTGATGTCCCACATATCAGAAGAACACTCTGTCTCCCCTCTTAGAGAAGGATAGATCTTCCTCCACTTAAGTTAGATCCTCCCCATCAGACTTGCACATGCATCTGTTTTGTAAACAGATTACAAAAACTCTTGAGGACATACTGAAAATAATGTTTTGTGTGATCCCACTTTACCTACCAAGTGGCAAGTAGCTTTCATATACTAATATCCACTCCCTGCCTCTCATTTTCACAACAGAAATTATAATTTAGGAGGTCATGGCTTTCAGTGTTCAAGATTGAAATGTTTTGAAATCGTGATTTCAGAAAAGTTTGACCCCAGGGATTTTGTTCTTTAGGGATGTTTATATTCACAATTATGCCATTAGGAATTGCCTTTGGTGACTGTGATTAGAGTTTCTGCTAGGTTACTAAATTTATCTATCTATCTATCTATCTATCTATCTATCTATCTATCTATCTATCTATCTATCTATCTATCATCTATCTATCTATCTATCTATCTATCTATCTATCTATCTATCTATCTATCTATCCATCATTTTCAGCCAAATTCTTATTCATAGGCTTATCATGAGATGGGACAAAATTCTCCTCACTGGAAAGAAGAGACTATTGTTCGGGATTGCAGGCATCTTAATACTCATTGTAATAGAACATTTTACTGTTAAATCGGATTTTTGAATGGTATTCTTAAAATCCTTCATGTAGCTTCCCTACTGTCTCAGGCCAGTACTGTCTCTTTATTTGCTCCACTCACCACACACACACATATACACACACACACACACACACACACACACACACACACACACACACAAACACACACAAACACACACACACACAAACCAACAACAAAAAAAAACAAGTATATTATTTGCTTCAAGCTGAATATCTTTGCTCATAGAATTCACAAGAATAGGTTTTTAAGAAATATTTATTTTTTTATTTGCATGTATGTATCTGATCCTTGTGAGTCTGTATGTGCTATCAGGGTCCCTAAGCAACTGGATCCCCTGGCATTGGAGTTAGAGGCAGTTGTGAGCTGCATTATGTGGGTGCTGGGCACAAAACTCCAGTCCTTTACATAAACAGTAAATACGCATTACCATGTCTCCAGCCAAGTTAATCTGCTAGCACTTACAGGCTGAGTATACATTTAGATGGCATTACTGCACCTGAGGAAGTAAAGTTATAGCCCAGGATGAACTTGGACATGTGATTATCCCACCTATGCCTCTTAAACATGTGACAGTATGTGACACTACACTTAGAAGTGAATTCAAGCACTCTATCAGTTATGAATACAGACATGCTATAGACCTCATCTTTAACTAATGACCTGTCTCACATGAAAACAAATATTACTGCACAGACCCTATCCCTACAAAGTAAGGGATTTTCCCTTTGGGTGTTTTGTTTTGTTTTGCTTTCATTTGTTGTTTTGTTTTGAGACAGGGTCTTGTTACATGGCTCCAGCTCCTTTTCTTTATCATTTATGAAAACATCACTTCATTGACTAACTAATAGACCATTACAGTGAAATTAGAAATGTGCATTAGGACTGCCATTTTCCATGTGAGGAGATTAAGTTTTCTTAGTGTTCTTAAACCTTTCCTTGCGGCCATACAACTTACAGATAAAAAGACAGTTATTTATGTTTTTCTTTTAAATTCCCATCAACTGAAGTGCACATTTGAATCAACAAAATTCAAATCCAAAAGGTTGTTTTTCATCTTATGATCTGAAATCACAAAAATCCAGTTAAAAGTGTATTATCCAGACTTTCCATTTTTATGTTATTTAACCTCTCTTCACAGCTCTACCTTTTCTTTTGACCCAAGCTTTGACAACTCCCTAAAAACCTCCATAACTATGGAATTTTTATGCTCTATGATAGGTTTTTTGCTTTCCCAGAGCTCCTTGAAGAAAGATCATCTTTTGTTGTTTTATTAAGTTTATTCAAGTGCCTGGAACATGAGTCAGAAGAATGTAGATTAGAATTGGTGGTTTTGCATGGTCATTTCTACAACCCCAAAATTCTTCGTTCTTTAAGGATTTAATTCCAAGAAACAAAATAAGCCTAATGACAAAGATTTGATACAGAATACATATGGTCCACAATGCTTGCAGTCTTTACTGTCTGGTCCCTAATAGAAAGCATCTTCAGATTTCTGGCTCCATGTACAGCTGAATAAAAGAGAGCAGCCATGCATGTAGGTTGAAGTGGTCTTTTGCAGTGGTACTTTTTGGGAAAATGACCCTCAGCAAACCTGAGCTCTTCCTTCCATTCTGAGGCACTGGCATATGGCAAAGAGGATAGTATTCTTCATTTCTTTGTTATTTCCATCTCCATAGCACAGATGTAGGTTAGACATCTGGAAATCAGGAGCTATTCATCAGCTACTGGAGAATATTCATTGTTATTTGGGCTGTCTGTGTAATTAGCTCATCTTTTAGAAGCCTTTGCACCAAGGCTGGTTTGTTATCGGTGACTTTGCCTCATCACTACCATTCACATGCATATTAGTGTTTCAAAGAACATGTTGCTATTTTGATTTTTCTTAGGAATTAAGATAAAATATTCAATATTTTTCCCACCCTTTTATAGCCCATCAAGATAAAGCCTCTTGGTCTGTATGCAGCTAATGGCCAGTATTCTGCAGGAGACTTTGATAATGGCCCAGATAAGAGTGAAGAGCAGCCAAGCACAAAGTACACTGTAATAAGGTCACTAAAGCTGTAAATTACTGGTTTTCATCCTTAGATATGCCTTACAGTGGCCTGAGAGAGTTTCGCTTCATTAAATGTGTGAAGTCGCATCTCCAGCTAAATCTCCCTAGAGATATTAAATGCTGAACATATGCAATTACACCAAATAATGCTTCCAACTTGAACAGCCCAAGCTTGTGTTTAAAACCGGTATCTCAATTTCTTCGCCATGTATCCTCTGTCTTCACTGTCTCCTTCCCCTGACCTACCATGCCCTCCCTAATGAGCAACATTGAAAATAGCAGACAGGGCCCTGGCAGACCTGGCTGGCTGGCTGGCTGGCTGGCTGGCTGGCTGACTCCTCTTCTCAGTTCTTTGATGACTGCCACAGGCTTTCAGAATCAAGTCTGCCTGTGCCATTCATAGCAGTCTTTCCTGGTTACCTTTTAATTAATTCCTTGTGGTACGATGATGATAATTTGGCCCCAAATAAAAGTGAGACAGAGTTAATGCTGTTATCATTAGAAAGATTTAATGTACAGAAGCAATTAGGACATTCTGGAAGTACTGTGGTGTGTGAAGGAGTTGGTGCCAAAAACTCATTTATCATATTAACAAATGTGAGAACATGAGGTCCTTGGTGGGCTCTCTCCTGAGCCCCTTCCTTGATTGCACCTGCAAGTGAGTTCTACTTAACATCAATGAAACCTGTGTTTTCATTATCACATGCTTGGTACTGAAATCAGACACAGATTCCATAGGGGCCAAGATTCTTGCATTTCTGTATCACTTTGGACATCTCTGTAGATCAGACTTTTCTTAGTAGTCATTTTTAAGATGAAGTACAATTTTACTATGTATTTGTTTTGATTTTTTTAAATGGGATGATCAAAAGGCAAAGGTGTATGATATCATTTGCTTTTAGAGATATTCTGCCCATTATTCCTATTGCTTTTGCGGTCCTAGCTTTAGCTGTTAACCACATAGTAGATATTCTTGTTGTCATTATACTTCCCTATTCAAAAGGAACTGCCTAGAATCTGGGCAGATCCTTAATAATCTCTTTTTCAGCCACTGTCTCAGTCACTGTTCTATTGATGTGAAGAGACCCCATGACCAATACTTCTAAGAGAAAGTACTCAATTGGGACTTGCTTACAGTTTCAGTTTCAGAGGTTTAGTCCATTATCATCATGTCAGGGAATATGGCAGTATGCAGGCAAGACACTAGAGCAGTCGCTGAGACCTACATGCTAATCCACAGCATGGAGCAAAAGACTGGTCCTGGCATGGGGTTTTGAAATCTCAAAGTTCACCCTCTAGTGACAAACGTCTTCAAATAAGGCCATATCTACTCTACCCAAACCCATACCTCCTAATCCTAATCTTATCAAGCAGTTTCATCCCCTGGTGATTAACGTTAAAAAAAATATGAGCCTTTCAGGGACATTGTTTCCACCACAGGCATTAAAGCTCATCTGTCAATACTTTCATTAATGGGATGTGATTTTAAACTTGTCTGAGATTGGATATAATATGAACAACTAATCATGTTTCTGGTTTATGGGGAATTAATTTAAAAATATCAGAACTCAAAAAGTACATTAGATAATGGGGGCAAAGCTAGTGAGCTTGAGGCTGTCCTGAGCTATAAGCAAGACCCTGGCTCAAAAAAGCCAAAGCAGGGAAGAAAAAAGGAAGGGACAGAGGGAAGTCGTTATGAAGGGAAGAAGGGGAGATAGAGAGAAGTGGATTTGTTAAATTTAATCTTTATTTCAGCTTAGCTTTGCTACACAGTGCCCTCTAGAGTATCAAGTATTCACATGTGAAGTCACATGGCTGACTTAGGGCTGGGTGTAGCTTCCTGTCATAAGGGAATAGCTGTTCTGAGAAAAGATAAAAATTAAACATTCAAAATGGATTTTCATCTAGATGCATATTGTCCTACAACATTATAATACTGAAATATCTCAAGTCCAAGCATTGCCTGATGGAGAGCATCAATATCTCTGGTTAATATTCATTGCATTTGGTTGTCTGCTTCATACAAGAGTACTGAATAGGAGTAGGAAACAAGTCTTTCTAGATAAGACAGTGTTTTCATTTGTGATACACTGTTTTGGAATCTCTGATGTCTTCCTTTGAGTTTGATTTATATGGTCAGACTGCCTTTAGGAATATTGTACTATCATTATATACATATTTTCAAATCATAAGCTCTTTAAGGAAATAATAATTTCTTATTAATATCATTTTAACAAACTTATAGAAAAATAATTATATTTTTCAAATTATTTCAATTCTAACTTTTAAGATTTAAAATGATGAACTATTTTTATTCTTTTTACAAAATATATCTATATTCCTTATCATATATGTTAAAAGGTATATCACATAAATAATTAAAATAATTATAATGATATTGAGCAGATGTAGTCTCTGAAGTCATAGGATATGGGGTAAATACAAGGTATTTATTTAAGTTTCTGCTTCATATTTAAAAACCATACATTTAAATGTGTAAGAAGAACGTTTTAAATGGTATAAGCTACTTCTACTCAGAATATTTACTGTTTATCTGAAATTAAAATTTAACCGGACCTCTTCTTGTCTTTAACATTTGCTGAATCTAGAATTTCTGTTCACAAATTTCAAATACTATCCCCATTAAATCCAAACTAATCTCGGCTGTCTTAATTTTGACTCCTAGACAGACTCTCGTCCCTTCCCAACTCATCTTCTTGGGATTCTCCAGGGCATCACCAAACTGCATATCATAAACCTTCTCTGTTCCTCACCTCTCCACCTTTGCTGTCTTCCTTATTTCCTTGTCTTAGGCATCTATGTCCATATCTCACTGAGTAATCATTCCTGAATATTAACTTTTTCCATAAGCATTCTCTTCTTACTGTCATTCAGTATGATGGTGTGACCTCAGAATGTGCAGGACATACTCATACTTCCTGCATCCCCATGCCTTTAATGATCACAAGAATGGATGATCCCCTACCTAGGTTATTACTATCTGGCTTTACACCTCACCTTGCTGTCTTATTACTCACTCTTCATTATTGCTGACAAGAGATGTCCCTAGAGCTTCCCTGTACAATGAGATAGGTATCCCATCTCCTTTCAGGTTTCACAAGGTACCTTAAGATTTGTCCCCTTTCTGTGGCCCCAGACACAAGCTGCTCATTTTTAACTTAAAAAAAGATTCTCTTGTTTCTTCTTTGTTTGACCCAATAAATAAAATCTATTTATTACATTTCTAAGATAGTACATTTCCCTGGAGGTACATTCTTAATACTCCTAATTGTTGCGATGATATCTTTCTTCTTACTATTTGAAGCAATATGCTCTTTTTTGTTTAGTATGGTTTGGTGTAGCATGGTATATTTCTTCCCTATAAAATCTTAAGTACAAAAGGCAATAACAATATTGAAGGTATTTTCCAATTAGCAATGAAGAAAATGACCCAAACAAGGTCACGGGCCAATCTGATCAAGACAATACTTCAATTGAGTGTCCTTCTTTCTAGGTGTGTCAAGTTGACAACTGAACAAATGGACAAGGGAGGCACATAATAGTCTTTACCAAATGAGCAAATAAACAGAAAGGAAGCATTAAATGGAATACACTAGAAAGGCACACGCACACAGAAACTGGGATGAAAGCTGATGTAGGTTTGTCCTGTGCAGTGAGTCGGAGAAATACCAGGCAATATAACACACCTCCTTCACTTCCACTCTTTTAGTAGGTGACTGTGGTACCCCTTCTCCACTTCTTATAAATCCCCAACAGTGCCTCAACTTTCCTTAGTTTTAGTTGATCATCTTGTCTCTTAATTTCACAGAGAAATTGATATAAACAGAAGCTATGCACCAGAAAGTCTTTCTACTTCACCTGTCTATCTGTAAGTGTATGCCTCATATGCTCACCCTTCCTATTTTACCAGCACTGAGGAGGATGTGACCCTACCTAAGTCACCATCAAAAGTGCTTGTTATACTCCATCTTCCTTGCTGCCTCAAGGATACTGCCACAGCCATGTTTCTCATTTTGTTTTACACTATTTAATATTTACCCACCATCAGACCCATCCACCCAGTAATACACTGCTGCCTTACAAATAATAGGGACAGAAAATGAAAAAGCCATTGGCTTTACCTTCTTTCCAACTTTTACAATACTTATTGGCTGAGTTTTAGAGTAAAACTCTTTTTAAATTTTTTATTAGTTGATTATTTTACTTATTCACATTTCAAATGTTATACCCCTTGCCAGTCTCCTCTCTGCAAATTCCCATCCCATTACTCCTCCCCTTTGCCTCTAAGAGAATGGTCCATCACACAATCACCCACATTCATCCCACTCCTCTAGCATCCCCCTACTCTAGGGCAACAAGCCTCCAGAGGACCAAGGTCTCCCCTTCCCACTGATGCCAGATAAGGCCATCCTCTGCTACATAAGTAGCAGGAGCCATGGATCCACCCATGTATACTCTCTTGTTTTGACTATCTCCTTACTTCTGGTCCTACCTTCATATGTGCATGTTTGTGGGATTCATTTTATTTATTTAATTAATTTAAATTTAAATTAAATTTTGTTTTTAATTCTCCATATTTCTTTTACTGTAACTCACAAGTCACAAAATTCAGCCCATTTTAAGCCCAATTGAATTAAATTTTATCTCCATATTTCTGCTCATATAATAATTAGGAATTCCAAAGACATATGTTTCTAAACTTAAGTGTCATTGGTCAATTCTCATCTAATTGACTTGTTAGCAACATTTTAGCCGTTTCATAATTTTCTTTTATATGGCATATTCATTTGGTTTCCAAGACAGGACAATCCTCTTGATTTTTCTGACTTTACTGCTTCCTAAATAGTGCTTTCTGCATCCATTTTGTTCTTAAAGTTTTTAGTTTTGTAGGTTTCTCAGAGTTGGTCCTTGGTCTTTGCCTAAATACATATTTTTGTCTTTCTTTTCCTTACTTATTTCATGGCTTTACATCTACAGCATAGGTATTACTTCATTTGTATTTACAGCTTGAAATTCTCTATATTGAGTTGGACCTCTAAAGAAATATCTCACATTCAACATGTCTGTAATAAACTGGTCTTTCTACCAAATGCGGGTTTCTTCTGAAATCAATGACTTTCCTATCTTGCCACTGTTGAGATCAGTTCACGTAAAAATCTCAGTGTCATTACCACCTGTCCTATTACCTCATCTATGCAATAGACTACTGTAATAGTTTCTAGAAGATCCCTGACTGTAACCCTGTTTCCATATAATCTATTTTCAACATAGCAACTGTGGTGAAAAATTTAGATGTGCATATTTTGTCCTATCTCTTCAAAATACTTCAGTGCCATTCAGTTATTTCAAGCAGAATTAAAAATACAACAGGAAACCTATATAAACTGGGCCTTTTTATCATTTGTTTTTCCCCTACTCAACATTAGCCTAGTGCACTGTGAATATATGTGTCTTTGTTTTTGCCTTCAATGTGATTTTACCTTGGATTATTTTACCTATTTTATCCACTTTTTCCTTTAAGTGGCTATTTTCACTCTCTTGATATCACAGATCTTCATCTTGTTCTTTTACACCTTCTAAGCATTAAGCCACCTTGCAGTAAATACCAATGAATGGCACTGTGTGTGTGTGTGTGTGTGTGTGTGTGTGTGTGTGTGTGTGTGTGTGTATGTATGAACATTGAATACAAACACCTTGGATTCATTTCAAATTCAATTGTGTCCTACAATACATTAGTGGCTCTGTGTATGCAATTGGTATTTAGTAATTTCCTACAACTTAGGTGAAAATGTATTAATGAAAATGTCTATCATTTAGAGACATTGGATGGAGTGAGGTGATTATACAGGTGCATCAAAATTAGCTCAAACTTATAGCAAAAATCTGATGAGGTAAATTTATTCTAATTTTTATTTTACTAGTGAGAGAAATAAAAGGTTAGAAAACTAAATATGTTATAAGAGATATACACTAAACAACAGATCTAGGAGACAAATTCAGTTCCATTTTAAAACACATTTACTGTTTAGTCCCACCTTCTAGTTCACAATGCTTTTGAAAATGGAATATTACTTTTCTATTGCATTTTCTATCTGTAGGGATATAAGAAACTATTGATTTTTGCATTTTATTTAGCCTATAATATGAGTTTTGCCCTTTAATTTCTATTTCAAATCTTGTTTCACATTCTTTATATCAGATGTTATTATATGGTTAAGAATTTTCAGAAATTATTTAATAACAGACAGTAGAGTCACCATTATTAATTCAAGCAATTCATTCTATTTATGAAAATCTTTTAGTGTTCATATTAGGTCCACAATGGATTTAAAATATGATTTCTCTGTACCACTATAGAGTTATCATCAAAGCTTTGTAATTTTTTGTTGAGAGCACTGGAATTTATCAACTATTTCTACCTATTACTTTAAATAACAGTGGAAGAATAAATAAGGAATAATTGTAAAAAGCTGTTTAGTCTTATGAATAGAAATAGTTTGTGAGTTGCAGACCCATACAAACTACATTGATTCCAGGCTTGCCTATTAAGATAGTTAAGATGCTTTGACAGAGACTCTATTTGAACAGTTAATCCTAATTCTCACATGGCATGTACAGCAGCTTCTTCTCACAAGTTACCATCCTCTCACAATGCGAAACCAGAGTTCTGGGACATGAGGGAGAGGGTGTTGTCTGTAAGACTCATAGCAACCCATTATCAATATCTTCTACTCCCCATTTCAGACCATTTCTGTAGTCTTAAGTCCACATAAAACCAGACACACTGAAACTAATAGAAGAGAAACTAGGGAAGAACCTTGAACATATGGGCACAGGGGAGAATTTCCTGAACAGAACTCCAATAGCTTATGCTCTAAGATCAAGAATAGACAAATGGGACCTCATTAAATTACAAAGTTTTTGCAAGGCAAAAGACACTGTCGAAAAGACAAAGCGGCAACCAACTAACTGGGAAATGATCTTTACCAACCTTACATCCGACAGAGGGCTAATATCCAATATATACAAAGAACTGAAGAAGTTAAACTCCAGAGAGGCAAGTAACCCTATTAAAAAATGGGGTACAGAGCTAAACAAAGAGTTCTCACCTGAAGAATATCTAATGGCTGAGAAGCACCTAAAGAGATGTTCATCATCCTTAGTCATTAGGGAAATGCAAATCAAAACAACCCTGAGATTCCATCTCACACCAGTCAGGATGGCGAAGATCAAAAACTCAGGAGACAGCAGTTGTTGGCGAGGATGTGGAGAAAGAGGAACACTCCTCCACTGCTGGTGGAATTGCAAGGTGGTACAACCACTCTGGAAAGCAGTCTGGCGGTTCCTCAGAAAACTGGGCATGACACTCCCGGAGGAACCGGCTATACCACTCCTGGGCATATACCCAGAGGCTTTACCTGCATGCAATAAGGACACATGCTCCACTATGTTCATAGCAGCCTTATTTATAATAGCCAGAAGCTGGAAAGAACCCAGATGTCCCTCAACGGAGGAATGGATTCAGAAGATGTGGTATATCTACACAATGGAATACTACTCTGCAATTAAAAACAATGAATTCACGAAATTCCTAGGCAAATGGTCAGATCTTGAAAATATCATCCTTAGTGAGGTAACCCAATCACAAAAGAACACACATGGTATGCAGTCACTGATAAGGGGATATTGACCCAGAATCTCGGAATACCCTAGACACAATCCGCATATCAATAGATTTCTAAGAAGATGGAAGGAGAGACCCCTGGTCCTGGAAAGACTGGATGTAGGGGAACGCCAGGACAGAGTAACGAGAGGGGGTTGAATGGAGAAAAGAGGGAGGGAAGGGGGCTTATGGGACTTTCGGGGAGGGAGGAAATGGGAAAGGGGAAATGATTTGGAATGTAAATTAAAAAAATAAAATAAAATAAATAATAAAAAAAAAGAATGTGTTCCCTTTCTGAGATGCCTGACAATTGTCTCCAAGTGTCTTCAGTACAACTCTGAAATGAAAGCCATCACTGTGGGAACTGATATTAGATGCAGTGACATGCTTTAGTCAGTATATTGTAAACAGAATCACCCAGATCTTGATAAACTAGAAGATTTCAAAGCCAAAACACTGTTCTGCCATAAGTGCTTCCTCTAGCCTCTATTACAAGAGTAGCATACATACTCCAAATAGAAGCATCCCCTTTTAACTCATCCTTAGAACACAGACCCAAAAACAATACTAGGGAAGATGATGTCTACTTTGGAAAGGGTCTAAGTGTACACTGAGAGTACACTTAGGAATGAAGTCAACCCTTGAGATTGAGAGTAAAGTTTAAGAAATTGTGACTTTTCCCAAGAACCATCTCTTTCGGGAAGTTTATACATTGCATGTCCATTAGAATGTGACTCACATGGCCAGTAAAGTGACAGCAGAAAGGACTCATGCCATACCCAAGAGAAGCTTGATTTTTTTTCTTAGTCATGATTAGAATTGTATGGCTGAAATATGAGCTTCTTCAGTCTGGTTTTCCTGAGTGAAGGTGAGTAAGAATGGAAAGGCCAGCCAAGGCACACTGGGATAGGCATATACAGGGTGAGTCCTGATGCTTCTAAGTCATACATGGGCTGTTTATCAGCATCATGAAAGCTGGCAGATATGCCTTCTTTCCCTTCAAGCCTGGTTTTCTAGTTTCTTTTTACCAAACAAAATGACCAAATTCTTAGAATCTATCTATAACAAACAAATAACGGATAAAAAAGAATTAGATTCAAGTATGCTCTAACCTCACACTTATTAAAGTCGGTACACATTTAAAAGTTACATTATTTTATACTAGTTATATATTGCACTAACACTGCCATCTATGCTAAAAAGTATTAGTTAATGCTAACAATTAATAATAAACAATGCTGGAAATGATGAATATGAAAATATTTTTCTTTTGCCACTTTGATAGAATGGCTTACTTTTCTCTCTCTCTCTCTCTCTCTCTCTCTCTCTCTCTCTCTATATATATATATATATATATATATATATATATATAGTATAGGCATGTTTAAAATCCCATCAATAATACAGTTTACTGTGAGTTATAACTTGGCTTTTAGAAGGTATCACTTGTACTTCAACCTAGTATTAGCCTGTGTGATACACCAAATCAAATATTTTCTCAGCAAAAACATCTGAGCGAAGATTTCTTGGGATATTACTTACTGACCACAGTGGGTTTTCTGATTGTGGAATTATTTTACAGCACCTCAAAGCCATGGATTTGCTTTTCACAGGCAAACTTGTTTTGGTAGAAGAGTTGCCTGTCAGTCTTAAGTGTAGCACACAGGGCATCAGATGTTAACTGAAACATATCAGATGCCACTGTAAGCTAAGCTGTTTTTTGTTTTCTTTATTTTGTTTGTTTTGTTTTTTAGTTTTTGGCTTTTTTTTAATCATACAAAATTGATGGAAAGCACTTAGGTACTGCAGACATTTAAAATCAGTTTGATTTTAAATGGTTATTTTAATGAAGAAATGGAGAAAGCCTTCTGTATTTTGAATACTCCTTTTCTGATGACTTTTCCTTTGTGTAAAGTGTCTGAAATAGTATTATTTGCAACACAAAGAGTCTTTTCTCGTACTGTGAGCTTTGTCTCAAGCGCTTTAACATTCTATAGAAAACAGGGATCCATTCATTTTTCTAACTTGTATGACTATTTAAGTATCACC
The DNA here is from genome assembly GCA_036184795.1 of Tokudaia tokunoshimensis. Taxonomy (NCBI): domain Eukaryota; kingdom Metazoa; phylum Chordata; class Mammalia; order Rodentia; family Muridae; genus Tokudaia; species Tokudaia tokunoshimensis. Next base: position 41,010,346 of record BTHU01000019.1, read on the forward strand.
AAACAAGTTTTTAAAAAGCCAATAGTATCAAAATGAAAATTTTTTTAACCCTTCCCCCTTTCTCATTGGCATATTGGACATTAATTCTTCTTTGCATGTGCTGTTTAGATAATTATTCTGTGAAAATTCAACATATTAGTATCATTTCTATGACCAGAAACAACATCCATCTTGTAGTCATAATTTGGCCAGACTATACACTTGATTGTGAAATGCACATATGGATTTTGAAGAAAGTAAACACTGCTTCAGAGTTTTTACTACAGGAGAGCTATGTTACAGGCAATGAAGTCACATTCCTTTTTAGCCATGTTACTCCATAGAAAAGATACATGATACTTAACTATTATGATCTTTGCCTGTTGAAGTTCAACTCCAGGCTGATTGATGTTAACCAAAAGAATTTTTGCTTGTGTCTCAAATATGCAGATGTGCAGACAGAGTAAATTTAGGGTAAGGTCAAAGGTTTCTTATGTTTTCTGTAGCTTAACTTAAATCTTAATGGAAATCAAGTGGTCTTGAAATTATTTTTCCAACTCAAATATCTCCAGAGGTAGATAGAACACTTTTGTTGCCGGGACCCAATTTTTCACTTGACATACTGCTGAAAGAACAGTTGCTGATCTGACATGACAATCAGATCCACAGCATAAAGTACAAAAAGCATTTTTTTCTGCACATTTTAGGTGAAATAGCCACACCAGGAACTGTAATTTTCTTGGTGGAAAATTGTAGAATTATGTATATTCATGCCTCTGCTAATGTGCTGTCTATATTTGAGGCTGCACTGGTGGTAGTTAGGTAGATGAGACTGGACTGGCTTACAAGTTGTTAGGCAAATTAACTTGTATGATTAGTTTCTATATGCATTTTCATATTGCATTTTTTTCTTTTCACTGTGCCTGAAGCAAGTTCTTTGACAAATTGTACAGAACACTCCATTTGATTATTTCCATGTTAATCTTTTTATTTGTTATTAACACAACAATTTCTCCTACTTTGTTTGTGATGTCTGGGGACCATGATAATCATCCTCATGTTAATTCCCAAATTAGAAGAAGCATCATCACAATTACAATGCTGAAATTTAAATCTCCAACCCACACTCTTGCTCCTCTCTCTCTCTCTTTCTCTCTTGATCTGTGTGTGTCCTCTCTCTCTTTCTGTGTGTGTGTGCATGTGTACATGCATGTGTGTGTATGAGAGGTATGAGAGAGAGAGAGAGAGAGAGAGAGAGAGAGAGAGAGAGAGAAAGGTTGTATCTTTTGGTTTTTTTTTGTTTGTTTGTTTGTCGTGTGAATACAGACACATGAAATAACAGTACAAGTACATGGGTCATTTCTTACCTTCCACCTTGTCTGATGCCAGTTTTTGTTCTTGGTTTGTTTTTGTTTTTGTTTTTGTTTTAGCTCTGTTGCATACAATGGACAAGTTTACCCACCAGCAACCTATCTCTGCCTTCAATGTTCATCCTTCAGCAGGAACACCAAGATTATAAACATTTGTTACAGTATTCAGCATTTACAGGATTCAAATTTGAATCTCCAGCATGGTTTCTGGGGATTCAAATTTAGGTCCTCATGCTGCAGGGCAAACATGCTGCTCACTGAGACATCCTGTAAACCCTAAATTCTTGTTCAAAGATCTTATTTGTAGATGAAGATTAATTGCTAAAAGTTATGTTCACAGCGCACCTAAGTTTGTGCCACTTGGAGCAAAGAAACAACAGATGGGTAAGGAACCCCAAGTCATTGGTTGTTAGCATCAGGATCCAGAAAATTGCTGCAAAAATTATATCAGATGCAATAATGCACTTTATTCATTTAATAGTAAAGTCATAGTTGTCTTTAGAGACCACTATGATACAGTTTAGCTATAATAGTTTGGCGTGTCTGGTAAGGTAATTTACTACTAAAATTTTACACTAAAATCACTGAATTCTGGAACCTTTGAAGTCTGCATTGAGGACTCCTGGGATGCTGAAACTTTAGTGCCGAAGCCTTGATAGTTGCTGCCAAATGGAAGATGGGGTGCTCTAATATCAATGCTCATGGAATGTTGTTACCTTCTTCAACTGTTTGCTTAGAATATTAGGGCAATGCTATATTTTTAGTTTTGTTTTCTAGATCTCAAGAGCCAGTTGCCAGGATATTTGCTCAGTAGAGTCTTAAGTATTCCATTTTCTAAAAAGATTCCTAAACAATATAGTATCATACTTATGTTACTACATTTAAATTTGTTACTTTCTTATTGCTGTGACAGAATGCGATAACAGTTTAAGGGAAAAGTTTTATTCTGGGTTGCTGCTCAGGGAATATAGTCTATCATGGCAGGGAAGGTATAGTAGAGGGAATGGTTTATAACCATAGCTGTGTGTTAATAAGGAGAATGGATACATCTCCATGGATCAGGAACCAACGATCTGGTACAAGAAGTAAAACCAACTTATAAACCCCAAGAGTCTTTTTGGTCCCATTCCTTCAGGTAGATCTTCATACATAAGGATCCACAGCCTTCCAAAACAGTGCTACCAGCTAAGGAGAAAGCAGGAGCAAACACATATCATATATAAACTCTAACTTTCCAATTTTTTGACTCCCATAGTCTCATGGCTATCTAAAAATGCCAAACACATTCAGTCGGTCTTCAAGAGTCTCCAGAACAGTGCAGTTCCAACTGATTCCAAAGCTCAATGTCTCTCCCAAGATTCTAGGCACTTGCTTAATATTGAGCCTATATTTTAAAAAGCCAGTACATGATAGCACAGGCTAAATACTCTATTCCAAAGTGAGGAATGGGAAGAAAATGAGGAAAGACTGAGCCCAAGCAAGGCAGAAAATACACAGGAAAAAACCATCTGCATCACCAAAATTCAGGACTTAAAGTAGATTTTTTAGGTTCTAATAGGCATGGGTAACTTTGCCCATCCAGCTTTGCTTTCTCCTATACTCAGTCTCTCTCTGGGTCTACTTCCATTCAGTGTCTGCAGATTTCCTTGGCAGATGCCCCACATTAGTGGCAATGTGGGATGCCATCTGGGGATGCCAATGCAGCTTCAGCATCAGCTTCTTAGCTTTCATGCACAATCCACTCGAGAGCCCCAGACCTGGAATCTGACTCTAGTACCGGTTACATAGACACAGCCACTTTGTACAATGGCTATGCATGCTTCAGCGATTCTATCTTGCAACTTATGTGATCAACACCATGTAAACTACACCAAGTTCTGCTGTCAGCTCAAGTTGGAGTCTCAGCCCTTTGGAACCAAGCTAGGATGAATACTTTCTGCCTCATTTGTTGATTTGTTGATTTGTTGATTTGGGTAAAACATTTTCTTACATATATAAGAAATATTACATTTCTTACGTATTAAGATATCTGTAGTCTTACTGTTCAACCATTCTCATTTCAAAATGAAAGTTCTCAACTGAGAGTTTAGTTTTACACACTGGAGTCTTCAGTGGGTGAACCGTTTTCCACAAGGCACCTTTTGTAGTGACAGAGTGTGAAGCCAAAGCTTTCTCCTTATTTTGCTAATATGATTATCATTTACCTCCACTTTGTCCACAGACATTTTGCTCACAGTCATTTTGAACATTCTAAATCTGCTCAGGCTGCTCCCCTGCCCAAATGCACATCTCCTTTATTTTTCTGGCCTGTTTTATTTTATGGAATCTTTCTATAAATACATCTACTATTTAGTGAACATAATGAGGCAACATATCAGTTCCTATACTAGACTGAAATTCTTCTTGCTGAATAAATTAATACATTTCTTTTAAATTCACCTTTATTCAGATATTTGAGATTTATGTACAATGTAGCCAGATTATTTGGTAGAATATGACATGAGTGACTTGTAGTCAAATTTCTAATGAGTTCCCTGGTCCTCTCTAAAACTCCCGAGCACTGTCATCTTTTCTATCCATCTTGGTCTTCTGAACTTCCATGAGAGTTGTATTCTTACTATACTTTGGGAGCTTCTCCTGCCTGAACCATCAAAACCTACTGCATTCTCCTCCACAATCTAGTTCCAAAGATACGTATACCATATAGTCACATTTATCACAGGGAACAACTTCCTTCATTAGTAAACCTATGGCTATTACAGAGAGCCTTGCAGAAACTACTTAAAGGAAGAAGTATTTATTCTGGATTATAGTTCAGGGACTATAGCTCATCTTGGATATAGTGGGGGCATTGGCTTATGGTTGAATCAGTGGGAAAATGAGCAAACTGAACACATTTCAATGGATCAGGAAATAGAATCTGAGCCTAGAAGTGAACCAACAAGCTCTGATATATAACCTTCCAGCTGCTTTGCTATGGTCCTGCATTGGCTACCTATGTCCAAAAGTTTCCATAGCATCCTCAGTCTATGCCACCAACAGAGAATCAATTTCGTACTTGAGAGCCTGTAGAGGAACATTTTACATAGAAACTATATCAACAGTAAAGAATGTTGTCTACTCTAGGGTACACAATCCTAGCCTGGTTCAGTTTGTTTGTTTGTTTGTTTGTTTTCTAGGAGTTTCTTTGGTCACAAAATATTTTAGTGTTGATTATGAACCTGGAAGCCTTTAACAAACAGACAGAAAATTTTCATGATGGATTTAAAATTTTAGGACTAATTTTAGTGTTCTTCCTTTTCCTGAGACACTGATCAATGACTGGAAAAGTTGCTATGACTGTAGAAGGAATAGATCATTTGCTTAGAGCCTGATCTAAATGCTTTTGTCCTTTCGAAGGTGCTTTCATCTCATTTCTATACTGAAATATCCACAGTGATTTATGGAGCTGTTTCTTTGGTATTATGGAGTCTCTAAAAGGAAAAACAGGTGTTTGTGGGGGCTGAGGATGGGATGTTGTTGAGACACATCTATAAATGTTGTGGGGGAAAAAAAACCCCAGGAGCGTGTGATAGTTTTAGTCAAACCATATGCCTCCTGCACAGAATTTTTCATTGCTCTGAGGAATGGAATCACTACCATTTACATACGTGTGAAATCTACAATGTGCCCAGTAATTCATCCCTGAATATCCTCAATCTCTTATTAAGTAAGAGACAAAGAACATTCTTACTTTCTTGAATATGCTATTAAAATTTAAAGTTATTTCTTGAAAGGAAACCTTAACACTATTTCTTAGCACTATAATATTAATTTGAAAATTACACCCTTCTGTTTATATGCCAGTATCAGAAACTACAGCACATGGACCTACCCCATCTCCCCCATGATTCTCACAATACAAAACATGTTAGAACTATAAATACCTGAGGGGACAGTTGAAAATTATAATCTACACAAGCGATGAAGCACTAAAATATAAAAAAGCATATATTCCATCTTATGTATAAAATTTCTGATTAGAAATTCTTACAGGTTCTAAGGACATGAGCTGATAATAAAGAGCACTTGCTATGTTTGCAAAGCATGTGAGCTCTGTTCCCAGTGCATACATGGCAGTGCATACCATTTATAATTCCCATTCTATAGGGTCTGGGAATGTCTCCTGACCCCAAATGCCTGCCATGCACATATAAAATAAATATTTTCAAAAGGAAATTTATGCTGTAACTGGAGTTTATATTTAAATAGTTATATCCCACAGTAATCTTATCCTCCCACAGTAAACTCTTTCTAGTTTCATGATTTTGATAGGCATATCCAGTCAGAAATGTAAAGGTCTATAGCTAGCATAGGAGGGATACTATGTGGTGCTTGTCTTTCTGGGTCTTGGTTACCTCAATCGGTCTGACATTTCCAGTTCCATTAATTTATCTGTAGGTTTTACCATTTAATTTTTGTTACAGCTGGATAAAATTCAGTATGCATCTGTATCATATAACATTATCCCTTCATCTGTGGATGTACAGCCAGCTAATCCTATTCCTTAGCTATTGCTATCAGGGCAATAATGAACACAGAGGAACAGGTATCTCTATAGGAAGATATTCAGGTTTTTGGATATAGGCCCAAAAGTGCTATAGATTCAATAGCATTCCTCTCTCCCCACATCCTCACCAGAATTTGTTTTCTTGATAATATTCACTTTGCCTTGGTTAGTATGAGATCTTAAAGCAGTTTAATTTGTATTTCCTTTGTATATGATGACATTTAGTACTTCAAGATATTTATTTATTAGCTATGTATGTTTCTTCCTTTGACCTATAGTTCATTTTTGTTCAGGTTAAATATATTCTTTCCATGTGAAGAAAGGCTGTGAGCGTAGCTAAGATGATATTCTTAAATGATATCCAAATAATGTGGTTTACACTGACTCCAAATGCTAGAACCCTTCTATTTCAACTCCTGGAAATTGCTGAACTGCTCTGTACCTTTTGCTATGGATAAGTTTCCTATCAGAAAAAGATAGATTATTTTTAAGTGATGTCATTCCATAAAATAAAATAAACTCTTAGAAGCTCTGAGATCCAGTAACTAATAGTCTTTAAACATTAAAACTTGATTCCACTGTTAGGGGCTGAGGTATTGTGTTTATCATGGATCCCAAAATACTATTGCTTTTATAATGGTCTGAGTGAATAATTTCATTTTGGCCAATAAATTGGCCAAACCCTGGCCAATTTATTGTTTCTTCGGCCTAACCCTGGCTGGCTTCACTGCTGGGACAGATTATTGAAAGTGAAAAGTGTGTCCTAGATTAGATGCATTGATTCTTTTAGAAGATATTGGCATACCCCAGCCTCTAGGGAAATCTCACAGATGAGATTTGGCTGTATTGTATGGCCCATCAGGGAAAGACTGGTACATATTACACAGCAGGGATGAAAACCTGTGTCTCTTCCAGAAGTCAGTTAAACGCTTCTCCATGAAAATATTTTGACTGGATTGTTTTTAGTATCTAGCCTGAGAACGGAGAGTATTTTTCAGCAGAGTATCTCAGTCCTGAAGAGATGGCTTGGGACATGAGGAGAAACAAAGAGCTCATGGCTTATAATAATAAGCACTAATATAATTTCAAGCCTGCACTTTTGCAGAAAATAAATTCTCTTCACTTTGAAAAGGCCTTGAAGACAGAAAATGAGACAAAAATATGTCAAAATTATTACATGAAAAAAAAGTACCTCAGAGAGGAACGTTCCATAAAAAAAATGGACAGTAAAGTCAAATGTACTTCACATGGTTTCTCCAGATAAAATGTGAGTATAAACTTTCTAGCTCATTCTCTCTATCCATTTCCAATGTCTATTTTATTTCTTTTTCTCAGTGAGATTCATGCATACTCCCTTGGGCCTTCCTTATTATTTAGTTTCTTTGTGTCTGTGGATGGTAGCATGGTCATCCTATCTATAATTTATGGTTAATGTCCACTTATAAGGGAGTACATACCGTGTGTGCCTTTCTGGATCTGGGTTATCTCACTCAGGATGATATTTTCTATTTCTATCCATTTGCCTGAAAATTACATCATGTCCTTGTTTTTAATAGCTTAGTAGTATTCCGTTGTGTGAATGCACCACATTTTTCTTTATCCTCTCTTCAGTTGAGGGACATCTGGGTTGTTTCTAGTTCCTGGCAATTATGAATAAAGCTTCTGTGAGCATAGATGAGTGAGCATTCTTGTGGTATGGTGGAGTCACCCCATGGAAGAGAGTCAATCCCTGACATTATTAATGATACTCTGCTATGCTTGCAGACAGGAGTCTAGCATAACTGTCGTCTGAGGGGCTTCATCCAGAAGCTGATGGAAATAGATGCAGAGATTCACAGGCAAATAGAAGGAGCTCAGGGAGTCTTGTGGAAGTGTATGGGGATGGACTGATTGAGCCAGAGAGGTCAAGGACACCATAAGAAGACCTACAGAGCCAATTAACTTGGGCCCATGGGGACTCACAGAGACTGAACCACCAACTAAATATCATGCATGTTCTGAACCTAGGACCCCTACACATATGTAGCAAAAGTATAGCTTGGTCTTCATGTGTGTCCCCTAACAACTGGAACTGTGACTGTCTCTGATTCTGTTTCCTACATTGGATCCCTTTCCCCTAACTGGGCTGCCTTGTCTGGAGTCAGTAAGGGAGGGAACATTTAGTCCTGATATAACTTGATGAGCCAGGGTGAGGTGTTGTTTTTGGTGGCATGGGTGGTGGTGGTTTACTTCTCAGAGGAGGAAAATAGGGAGTCAGGGGAAATGGAGTAGGAGGGTGTGACTGGGAGGAAAGAAGGGAGGGGGGGCTGTGATCTGGATATAAAGTGAGTAAATAAATATATTAATGAAAAATTTCTATTTCATACTCATGCATTTTAAATAACACAAAAGAATACATAATAATAATAATAACAATAAGATGATAGACTTACTTCAGTTGCAATGTGTTATGATAAAGGGAACTTTCACAAGGCATTATAATAGACAAACCAGAAAGTACCTATTAGATTTTTTGTTTTACATTGCACAAAACACAACCTAGAGATATTGGTTCATCATTCAAAGAACTTAATTACCAACTATTTCATATTTGTATTTGAGTTCTAAAACAATAATTACAATTAACATATTACATTCATTTTATTATAAGATTTATGTATATGTGCACTGTTCTACAGAATCAACTTATTTGTTACTTTGTTTCTCTATTTTATTTATTTCCACATAGGTTGGATTCCATTGAGGTTTCTCACTTTTGTGTAACTCATGATTTATTCAATACTGTAGTATAGGTGTGGCACCCCCACCTTATTGGATAGGGTGAATTTTTACAGAATGAAAAAGTAAGCTCTGATTTTTGAAAGTTTTATTTGTTTTGCCATAAAACCCACCAATAAACCATTTCCTCATGATACCTCATATTTGCCCTTATATTTTAAAGTTCTTTTTTAATCTCCTTGAATCTCAAATAACATTTTCAAAGGTCAAACAGTTATATTCTTGTTATAATTTCCTATGTCATATTAGTACCTAACAAGACACTGGAAAATAATACTTTTGTAATATCAGGAGCTGACAGAAGACCCCGGCTACCATCTGGGAACGATTATAGTAGAATCAGAAATGTGCATACACTCTATAAATTTGACATTTATCCAAATTGGCATCATTTCTGACACATCTATCAATGATAGAATCCAAAGACATTGATCTGTCCAGTGGCAACTAAATCACCACTAGCTCATTGAGTCCAATTCTCAAAGGTTAAGCATAAGAATTAAATCCTCAAAACTATTTTGGATTTCAGATATTGGCATAGTTTGGCATAGTTGGATACTGTCAATAGTTAAAGTTTAAATATTCCTTTGCCAATGACTATAGCAACTTACACCTGTAATTCCAGCATTCAGGAAATTGAAATAGAAAGATTGCTAATGTAAAACGATGATGCTACTTTACCCATAAAATTTCTGAAATATTTAACAATCTCCAATGTTCTAGGAATCTTTAAAACTTGTGTAGAGTTTCTACTACCTGCTGGAGAGGTGTTAGGCCACAGAAGCAGATCTGACCAAGGAATGACCTTAAGTACAATGAACAGGTGAATAGGAGAATGAGGCTTCTAAAGCAGTGGAAAAACTATGACGGACGTATCACCTATTGGAATCAGGGATGCATAGGACAGAAGGTAGCTAAGGCAAGTAAAACCCAAAGTGCAATAGCATATGCAATGCTGGCCCTGGAATTCATCTGAGGCAACAGTGTGATCAAAATCTTCTGGAGATAATGCACACTGTCTGAGCTGAAGCCATTGTTTCCAGAATGCCATAATACTAATCTGTCAGAATGAAAGTAGTTTCTGAATGGCAATCCTGCTTAAATCACTCTATACCTTTCTTCAGTTCCTCTTCCCGTAACTCCCAGGATAAAAATCCAAAATTCTTGAGCTAAGGCCACAGAGCCATGTATGACCTGCAACCTGATTGTTTCCAGAGCTCCTTTCATTTATCCTCACCCAATCTGTCAGCCTCTTAAGGTTTCTTAAATGTGTTGTGCTTCTCACTTGTCAGTAAAGCTGGCTCTGAGGATAAAGGTTGCTGGATTCAATTTTAGTCTATCTCCTTATCTTCCACAGGCAGCTATAGATCATCTCTCCTTAGCACATCTACTCCTGCGATGACCTCCTCCTTTAGATGCTTCTACTGTGCTACCTTAGAAACCAGGGATTCCCTCTATTTTGATAGCAACATGAGTTTTAAATTGACTACTTATTTAAGTGTCTTCTTTAAAACACACTGGTCTCCAGGCTGGAAGGCAGGAGTTTTCACATATCTCTTTATTTGGAAGGCCCACAAAGAATGTTATGATATCTGTTGAATCAATAGGTGTATCAGGCAATGTGCTGCATAATTTGGACTTCAGTTTAAGAAATATAATCAGGCATCAGTTTAGATGGATAAGGAGAATATATACTGAAGGTAGGGACCAGGACAAGGTGAAGAAGACAGGGTCAGAAGTGTTTTATATTGGCGAGTGATCACTAGTGGCCCAATGAAAAATTCTTCTGAATGAATTAGTATGTGAATGGATGTGGGTGTTCATGTATGTGCATGCATGTGCAGAGGAGTGTGAGATGGCATGCAGGAGTACATTTCAATTTCAGGTACAGTTCCCCAGGAGTCACCAACCTTGTTTATTAACAGACTTTCTTACTGGACTGAAACTCTCCGACTCAGCTGGGCTGACTGGCCATGAGCCCTAGGATTGCCTATACCTACTGTTGCTTCCAGTGTTAGGTTCCCCAAAAATAATCCTTTAGAAATACAGTTTAGGAACACTCCTCCACTGCTGGTGGAATTGCAAGCTGGTACAACCACTCTGGAAAGCAGTCTGGCGGTTCCTCAGAAAACTGGGCATGACACTCCCGGAGGATCCGGCTATACCACTCCTGGGCATATAGCCAGAGGCTTTACCTGCATGCAATAAGGACACATGCTCCACTATGTTCATAGCAGCCTCATTTATAATAGCCAGAAGCTGGAAAGAACCCAGATGTCCCTCAACGGAAGAATGGATTCAGAAGATGTGGTATATCTACACAATGGAATACTACTCTGCAATTAAAAACAATGAATTCACGAAATTCCTAGGCAAATGGTCAGAACTTGAAAATATCATCCTTAGTGAGGTAACCCAATCACAAAAGAACACACATGGTATGCAGTCACTGATAAGGGGATATTGACCCAGAATCTCGGAATACCCTAGACACAATCCGCATATCAATAGATTTCTAAGAAGATGGAAGGAGAGACCCCTGGTCCTGGAAAGACTGGATGTAGGGGAACGCCAGGACAGAGTAAGAGAGGGGGTTGAATGGAGAAAAGAGGGAGGGAAGGGGGCTTATGGGACTTTCGGGGAGGGAGGAAACGGGAAAGGGGAAATGATTTGGAATGTAAATTAAAAAAAAAAAAGAAATACAGTTTGAATCATGAATTCCCAGGCTGAGAGCACTTTAGCAATCTCCTTTGATCTGTGGCTGAGTTCAAGCATTCACTTCCAGCCAAAGTGTTAAGTTCTGTCTTTTTTCTGTCTCTGGCTTAAGTAAAGCTCAATAGTAGAACACTTTCTTTATATATATTTTTTTCTAAGTTTTTTTTTATTTACATTCAAAATCATTTCCCCTTTCCCGTTTGCTCCCTCACCGAAAGTCCCATAAGCCCCCTTCCCTCCCTCTTTTCCCCATTTAACCCCCTCTCGCTTCTCTGTCTTGGCATTCCCCAGTAGAACACTTTCATAGTGCACATGAGGTCTTGGGTTTGATCCCAAATACCATTAAATATCAAGAATATCATACCCAAGCTATAATCTCTGATACAACCCTGGTAGGGGAACAGCAAAGAGTAATACCAATATCTGGTTTTGTGAAACTATTCTTTTTACTAGAAGCATTTATTTCTACTTTGAATAAACTCTTCATGTTTCACCATAGATCTAAGTATGTTTTGATAGGGAATGATTCCTAGATCTTATTAAGGATGATCATTTTCTCAAAGCCTGTATGATTATGTGTGTCAAGCTCCTCTGATAGCTTAGTGAGTATTCTAATAAAATCTATGTGGATTCTCATACACAATTCCAATAATTAGTGGGTATTGGGAGCTATAATACATTAATATGACATGCATAGTAACAGTATCCATGTGGGCTATGGTGAATGGATTTTGTAATGATGAAGTGTCAGATTCTAAGAGCAATGGTGATTAGGACAAACACAGTAATCTCCTCCAGAAGGTCATATTTGATTGACAGAAGAAAGGTTAAGATGGGGCAGTTGACATATACCTGCAATCCCAGCTACATGGAATATGGTTCAGAAGATATCAAGTTCAAGGTCTTTCTTTGCTGCAGAGTGAAATCAAGGCCAGCCTAGTTACCTCACCAAGACCCAGTGTTAAAATAAAGATCTGAAAGGGCTGAGACTGTATTAGTAACTTAATAGTAAGTCACTCACCTATCTTGTATGAGGCTTTGTATTCAATGTCCAATTAGCTGGGAAAAGATGAACTAACTAAACTACTTTTATTTCAAGTGGGTTGAGAAAGATTTAGATTTGTGTAACATATTCCATATAGGGAAACTGAATATTACTTATAGTTATTGTGTTCCACGATTATAATACATACTATCCAAGGATAGAGATTAAGTACTTGTCTTCAAGGTAATATTCGTACAAATGGAGACCATGCCACACAAATATATTTCTTGTGTTACACCTGGGAGTCTGCTCAGAATCTGAATCCTTTCATTGCAGAATACCAGTTTGCCAGAATGATAACGTTTAGTCATACGAGTCACAAGAAATTCCTTTTCTCTCATCTTTAGGAAAGATATTCTTTACATATTTCTTTATATTTTCTTTGTGGAAATGTTTCTTAGTTCATGGTTGCATAGTAGAAATCTCTGAGGAGTTTTTAAAAGACTTCAATCATTAAGTCACACTTCTAGAGAACGTGATGTGACCTGATGGTTGGTGGGGTAGGCAAACACTGCTTTATATGATCCAGCTGTAGCTTGTTTGGGTTTACTGCTGAAGGCACATGCATCAGCAAAACAGAAACACCTACCTATGAACACACACACTATCACACACACACACACACACACACACACACACACATACACACACACACTTTTACTGAAAAACTATTGACAATATCCAGGTTATGAAATAATGCTATATTCACATCAGCAGATGAGTGGATAAAGAAAATATAGTACACACACACACACACACACACACACACACAAACACACACAGACACAAAAAGTGGATTTTCAATGTCATTTGTAGAAAAATAAGTAGACCTGGTTGCAGTTTAACATGCTAAGCAAAGTAAACCAGAATCAGAAGAATAAACATTGAATGCTTTCTTTAATATATCAAAGCAAGTGTGAACTGAAGTTTTCAGGAAACAAAACAAAACAAAGTAAACAATGATAAAAAACATAACAAAAAACAACCACACCAAAAACTCAGTTAAAAGTTGACTGCCTAAAATTGGATGTTGCAGATTTAGAGTCAGATTTTCTTGGATGATCTTTTGCCTTCTTTAGAGTTATTTATTTCTTATCTCTGGCCGTGATATAGCTTCCCTGTAAGTATTAGGTAAAACTTGCTGAGATGCGTTAACTTAACCATTAGCTTCCACAAACCCAAAACTAAAAATATTGCAAAATCCTATCTAAAGCCTACAACAGAGATCCCTTGATTTTCTATAACCCATTTCCCTTGTATTTTTAACCAATATAATTGAAATTTTCTTTTATGTATGACTTTCCTTCAGTTTGTGATTCTAAAACTTTCACCTGCTCCACACTGGAACATGTATTGTGCATAAACTGAATTTGTTTATCTTGGGTCACATATTCTCTTGGAATTGAAGGCTGTGTTTTGTGTCAACACTAGATTAAAATTAAGGAAGACTATTTTGAGAAGTAAGAAGTAAGGGATGAATAGGAGTAGAGGGAGGATACAAGAGAGGGTAGGTGTATGGATTGCATGTGATCAAAGTTAATGACACATATATATGAACATATTATAATGAGGGGCTAGAGAGATGGTTCAGCAGTCAGAGAGCATTGCTGCTCTCTCACAGAGGATGCAGATTTGGTACTCAACACCCACAGGGTAGTTAACATCCATCTATAACTCTAGTTCTATGGAAACCACTGCCCTCTTCTGTATTCCATACTCACTTGCACTTACATGGTGTACATAAACACACATACACACACACACACAAACACACACACACACACACACACACAGAAGGAAAGAGAGAGAAGAGAGGGGGAGGGAGAGAGAAAGAGAGGAACAGAGAGAGGGAGAGAGAGGGAGAAAGAGGGAGAGAGAGAGGGAGAGAAAGTAAATCAATCATCAATCTCTTTTTTTAAAAAGAAAATGTCATGACATGGGACATTTTCTACTGAGAGTCACCCTGTCTTTCTTCAACACTACTTGAACAGAACATGCCACTCTACTCCTCCAACCCCAGTAGGCTGTCCCAAGCCAGAAACCCCCATGAGCAGGTCAACCTCCCATTCCAACACCACAACCAAACATTCCACAAGTGCCATGACCTCATTTCCCCCACAGGGGCACAAGAACAGCTACCGGGAGTCTTGGAGGCTGCCATGAGCAGCCAACTCAACCTGAAGCCAATGCCTATCTGTCCATTTATTCCTGCTTCAACTTGCCTGATGAGGTATTGAAGAACTTTGCCAAATACTGACTTATCCAATTGGATTAGGAATGATGAACATGCTGAGAAACTGACTCAGCTGCAGCACCAGTGAGGGGGCCAAATCTTCCCACAGGATATACATAAAAACAGACAGTAATGACAGGAACAGCGTGCTGAATGCACTTGAGTGTGCATTGCACTTGGAAAAGAGTATGCACCATGCATTTCTGGAACTGCACAGACCGACCCCTGACAAAAATGATCCCATTTATGTGATTTCATTGAGACTCATTACTTGAATAAGTCGATGAAATCCATCAAAGAAATGTATGGCCCCAAAACCAAGTCACATAAATGGAAGCCCCCAAATCTGGTATGGCAAACCCTGCTCAAATACAACGATAGCAAGAGCTAAGCTGACTTCCCTTAAGCCACAGAGCGACTTCATTGGCTACTACATCAGTGCCTAAATGTTGGGATTCTACCTTTTCTATCAGTTGAAACAAAACATTGTCTTAAGTTCATGAATTCATCCTAATTCATTTAAGTAAATAAAGTTTGATATCCTTTCCCCACAAAGGTTATAACAAAACCCAATTGACTTGTACAATGCCTATATACTAATTTTAAATGCACATTAAAAATCACTGCACTCTGGGAATATTGTCTAAACTGTTTTTCAAGTAAAACATATTCTATGTACGAAGAACACATTGTGATGGTCATAGGTCATGTTCTGCGACCTATTAATTGCAACTCAGCTTCCCATGTCTGCTCAAAATTAAATCCTTGGATAAGTCCATCAGTAATTGTCACTGGCAGATAGGGGAGAACTTCCTAGTGTTTGTGATGCTGGTGTTGCTAAATGCCTATTCTGATTTCTAACCTCTGATTTTTCAGTCCAGATTCTTCCTCTGCTTTTTCAATCCAGATTCTTTCTGATCTAGGAACTAATGAACACTGTATACATCTACTAACAATATTGCATCAGCTAAACAAATATATATCCTCTTGGGGTGTTATCTCTGAATGATGTCCCAGCTTCCCAAACAGTGAGAGTAGCTGCATTACAGATATGCCATCCTTAAAGTTGACTGTTTTTCCAATGACATCATTAGAACATCTTAACCCAATGAATAACTCTAAAAGAAGAGGAACTGTGGATGGACAATGAGATGAAGGAGAGTATGCAAAGATATGGGAGTACAAGCACCCGCAAGGTGATAAGAGGCCTCTGGATAACCAACACTATAACAAAATGATACCATGATCCTGGCCTCCATAATGACAAAGAATGTATTTCTATATTTTATCTGGGCAGTCCATTGTTCATTGTAGGCTAGGCAAGACTACTAATCGGTTACTCTGACATCTGTGGTGATACACAAGCTGATGGAATCCTCTAGAACATTCCTTTATCAGAGAAGTATTTTCCCTATGAATTTATCATTTGAGATTATTTTTTGTTACATTTCTACTACTTTGACAAAACATCACAACCTAGGTAACTAATAGAAGAGTTTATGGCTTACAGTTCTAGAAGGTTAGAATCCATGAACATCATGGTGGGAAGATGGTGTCCGATAAGCAGGCACTAGAATAGTAAATTACAGCTTACATCCTGTCCCACAAGGATGAGGCAGAAAGGGCTAGCTTGGAATAGAATAGGTTTTTGAAACCTAAAGAACTACCCTAGTGACACACCTCCCCCAACCATGCCACATCCCTTAATTGTTTCCAAACAGTTCCACCAGCTTTTGACAAAACATTAATATATATAGCTCTATGGGGATCTTCCTCATTTGACACCACAGAGAGAACCTTTTTCAACCCTCAGCTGGGTAGCTTAGTTGACTAATCCTAGAAAGAGATTATAGCTTATGCAGTAACAGCCCATCCTTTATGTAATGAAATGGGAACTTTTAAAAAAATGATTATTTATAGAAATGTTTTATAAGGCTTGTAAATGACAACATTTCATATTCCAACACAGTCAAAAGATTACATTTCTCTGTGTTTTAGTTATGGTTGCTGTTGCTGTGATCAAAACCCTATGACTAAAGCAATTGAGGAGGAAAGGGTTTATTTGGCTACAATTTCTTCATCACTGATCATCATTGAAGAAAGTCAGGATAAAAACAGGGCAGGAACCTAGAGGCAGGAACTGATGCAGGTCACATAGAGGGGTGCTGCTTACCTGATTCCCCCTTGTAGCTTTCTCAGTCTCCTTCTTAATAGAACCCAGAACCATCAGCCCAGGGGTCTTCCCATTCACAGTGGGATGGGCCTTCTCACATCAATAACTAATTAATAAAATGCCCTACAAGCCTGCCTGTAGCCAGATCTTACAGAAACATTCTCTCAACTGAGATTCCCTCCTCAATTTGTTACTAGTTTGTTTCAAGTTGACATCAAACTAGTCAGCACACCTTCCTATTGGACATAGCAAGCTATATATATATATATATTAATCTTTAAAATAGTAACAACAGCCAAATCATACCTGAGCTACTGAGAACTGGGTATTTACGTAGTCCCTGAAGCTGAATGCCTCAGTAGTTGGAACAGTCTCAGAATAGCTGTCTGCCACCAGCAGGTGATAATCTGAAGTTATTCCTCCTTCCACAAGGTGGGATACCTCCTCTGTACTTTTCTTCAAGCCAAGAGCCAGGAAAGTTCCCAGAGAGAGCTGCTGGTTTTTATTCTACAATGAAAGCTTGAAAGTGTTTTCTTTTTAAAAAAAAATGTTGCAGAAAGAATCATCACCATCATCATCATCACCACCATCATCACCATCATCACCATCATCATCATCATCATCATCATCATCACCACCATCATCATCATCACCACCATCATCATCATCATCATCACCACCATCATCATCATCACCACCATCATCACCATCATCATCATCATCATCACCACCATCATCATCATCATCATCATCACCATCATCATCATCACCACCATCATCATCATCATCACCATCATCATCATCATCATCATCATCATCATCACCATCATCATCATCACCACCATCAGCACCATCATCACCATCATCATCATCATCATCATCATCAGCAGCAGCAGCAGCAGCAGCAGCAGCAGAGGAGCAAATCAATTCAGACACAAGAGTGAAGGCCAAGCAAGCAAAAGGCAAGACTAAATTTCCTTCTGAAATGTCTTTTCCATCTGGGCTGTTACTAGAAGGTGCCACCCACAAGGGGGGGGCGGGTCTTCCCACATCAATCAAGGCAGCCAAGACAGTTCTTCAGGTGATGTTCCCTACTCAGGTGATTTTAATGAGTGGGAATTTGTTATTTACATCAACCATAATAACCGTGAACAAGAGACCTCTAAATAGACAACGTCTAGATCTTCTGGTATATGTACAAATAAACAATTTAAATTGGCTGGGTAGAATTTAAAGGTTTTTTTTTTCATTTTATTATATGGGAAAAGTCACATAGACTATAATATGTTATTTTAATTATTAGATTATAGAGCACACTCTGAGATAATGTTGTCTCCACAGTATGTTTACAAGGTTCTAATCTTCACTATAGGTCTGTAATTACCTAGACTTTTGCCTGCTTCTCAGATTTCTTCTTCTTTTATACTCAGCTAGCTCTATTCTTTCTCAAATATGTTGGTCTTCCTGACAGAACAAAGTTCTCTACCCAAGACCTTTGTACCTCTCCTCTATCTGCCAGCATGCTCCTTCCTAGCATCGCAGTACAGTCTGTTCATTTCGTTGGCTTATTCAAAGTCTCTATTTTGAATGTAAGAATTGTACTCATCTCATTTACTGCTTTCCCTAAGTGTTCACAAGTTCTCAGTAATATATTTCAAGTGAATGAATAGCATGAAAAGTTTTCTCATCGTTATTATGAAGAAATATGTGTGAGCTGTTTTCTGGGAAGAGACATGACATAAGTCTGTGTGTGAGAGTGTGCATGCACAAGCATGGGTGCAGAGAGTTGGCAGGTGTAAATAGTAAGGAAAACAGACATGACTTTCTAACTGAGTTTCTTTGAAAACCTCCAAGTAGGTCAGAAACATCGCTATCATTAGTTCTGTTGCCAAGAAGCACACTCTAGAGCCTGGAGTGCTAAAGGAGTTCAAACAGTGTCTCATCTGGCGAATCTCACAGCATTTGCCCAATCCAATTTGGTTTTTTTTTTCAGTTTTAGTAACCAAAACTGTTTTTGGTATCTTGCTTTCCCCCCCATATTTCTGGTGTTTCTCTGATAAATTTTGGCACATTTTTGGTTTGATTCTCTCTTCTGTTTTTACTTGCAAATCTTAGTAAGTAACCCGCACCTAAATTAAATCTATAAATATACCACTGTGGCCATTAAATGGAGAATGGTAACATGTAATATAGAATGTTACAAGTTAAGAATTATTTAGGGTTAATGTAGCCATAGCAAATGAAAGAGATAAGCAAAGAAGGGAAATAGAGAAGTAAAATTAAATGAATCAAAAGCTAGAAGGCAGGACTAGAGAAGAATGTTGTGGAAGGGAAAAGAGAGATTAGAATAGAAAAAATACATGATAATAAAAATCCCCAATTTTTCAATAATGATTAAGTTCAAAACCAAAATTAAATAAATGTTAAGAAGGGAGACCAGCGGAGCATGGTGGCACCACCTTTTAACGGGACGTGTTCCGGAAGCAGATCTTTAGTTCGAGGCCAGCCTGGTCTACAGAGGGCTAAGTAGACTCCCTGTCCCAACCCTCCTCCTCTAATAAGAAAGGATAAAACAAAAACATGAGTTTTTAAAACAACAAAACAGTAAAGACTCTCCCCAGTAAGACAAAGTCAAGTACTGCTGAAAGTCTAGTTGAGAGGAACAAAAGAAAAATGAGAAAAAAAAAAGATCGCCAGATAGAGAAAAAATACATAATTAAAATTGATTCCATGAAGAGCTGAAACACTAGGATGAAAGATTCACCATTAAGTTGAACAAAACTTAAATACAAGGGAAGGCCAGAAGGTCAAAGAAAGAAGAGCCAGGGGAGTCTCAGAGCCTGATGTGATGTGGGTGACAGCTGTTGATCCTCAGGGCTCTTTTCTGTTATTAAGCTTGGTTGGGCAAGTGTCAGTCCCTCAGGACCTGGCTCCACTTGAATAGCTTCCCTTCTTTATGTAGTAGCGTCCTCTACTGGCCACACTTAGCTCTGCAGCCTGTGGGCTTTCATTCTTAGATTCTATCCTCAGAAGTGACTGATGTCCTGCTGTGGTGAGGTCTCCCAAGTGCCCTGGGATGTGGGAGCAACCTAGAAACCAACTTCTTTGTCTCTGTACTTTTGTCTTGCTGGAAGGATGTGGCTATGGGGGCTTGCCTGCTGGATGGGTATTGCAGTCTTTAGCAAAAATGGTCTCCACTTAGATAACAGAGCTTGTAAGACTGAGTTGAGCTTATCCTACAATTATGTAGTGCTATGATCAGATTTTTAATATGGTTTGGGGTTGTGTTAGGTTTTAATTATGAAAGAAACTTCCTGGCTTGAGTATGGTTTTATCTCCTGATGTCAAAACTTTAATGTATGGTTTTTCTTTTTACCTGTAGATAAAAGCAACTGCCCTTTGTGCTGTGTTCTGTGTATATGTGTAGAGTCATCTACAGCAGCAAATCCTTGATATGTTGGAAGCTTGTTCTTTAAAATGTGCTTCCTTCCAGGCAATAGTACGTACAGAAGTAACAGTTCTAGCAAGTGTTTGATAGATGCCTTAGATCTTCTAATCAAATCCCATTTGTTAAAGACATCTGAAACTGATCTCATTTAAAACCAAGCAAGATAATCAGTATCTGATTCTCTGACTGCCTACTTGTTTTAGTTATCCACTGTGTGTGCTTGTGTGCATGCATGTATGTGTGTGTGTGTGTGTGTATGTGTGAGTGTGCTGGAGTGTATGTGTGGGTAAGAGATTTCAAGAAACTGAAACTTGCCGGGCGGTGGTGGCGCACGCCCTTAATCCCAGCACTTGGGAGGCAGAGGCAGGAGGATTTCTGAGTTCGAGGCCAGCCTGGTCTACAAAGTGAGTTCCAGGACAGCCAAGGCTACACAGAGAAACCCTGTCTCGAAAAACCAAAAAAAAAAAAAAAAAAAGAAACTGAAACTTTATTTTTAAACAGAAGCGTTTTTGACATGGATATCTGTACTTATGAGACCTTCTCTGAAGAGGGCGCCCAAAGGTCATCCCAAAATTATTGCATAATAGGTACCATGACCTCTGTCACACTGTCCATTTTTTATGAGTGATCCAAGAATGCTATTCCACAAAAATAACTTACCTATGACAAAGTGCAAATAATTGAACTGACTTCCATTTCTCCAAGAATAAAGACCTGACTATGTGCTCCCATGTCCTGTTGCTGTACTCTGTGGTTCTAGTTTTCTGGATGTTGGGGTATTGTTTCCTTTCAGCCTTTTCCCATTGAGTTCCCTGGAGGCACAGCTTGTAGCCATCTATCTTGCTTACTGTTCATTCCGTTTTTACCTTGTTTTCAGTCACAGCATAGGTCAGACTCCCCTTTCTTAGTTCCCTCCTGCTAGGTTCTATGATAATGTTTTGGGTCTATGTAATTAGAAGTAATGCCAGATTTTATAGGTTGAAATGAAGTGAAAACCATTTGCCTGCTGTCTGGGTGTTTCCTGTGGAGGGAAATGTCAGGACTCCCGCTTCGGTGGTAATGCTCCCTGTCTATTAATGAGCTTCGAGGATGTTGAAGGCAGTTAGTTGGGTAAGCAACATTGGACAATTGCCTACCTATCTGACTGTGATCAGAATTTTAATTTTGTTTTTAATGTTAGATTTCAGTACTCATAGTTCATTCCCTAGATTGAAAATTATTCTGTTTAGGACAATTTCTGTATTTAATTTCATCCTTTGCCAAATTTGCTATGATCATTTGATCTATGCTATTATTTATTCATTTGTTTGTTTATTTGTTTATTTGAGTGCAGGGAGTGTTTTGTCTCTTTGCTTATAAATGTATATAAATATCATCAATGTTGCGAAGGTTCTTTATAACATGCCTATATGGGGATTTCTTTTCATATATGAAATTTGATAAGTGTTCTGATTGTTGAGTGTGTGAATATGTAGGAATATATACTTTATTAGTTTGTCTAAAACAGTATTTATCAATTATATCTAAAATTAGTGAGGCTTGCCCACTCATTGTCTGGAATTCTATCTATATGTATATATGCATTGCCAATCTATCATATGTATTTTAAATATATGGATCTCCTACTTAAAATTTTATCTTTATATGCTGTGTATTATTTTATTGGATTTCCTTCATTTGTCAAATATGATACTCAATTTCCAATATTTTTTCTCATATTTTATGTTTTGTGTTCACATTACATCCCAATCACAGTACCCTTCCTTCCTCTACTCCCAGTCAGACCCTTGCAAATTCCTTACTTCATTCCCACTCCCACCCTCTTCTCCTTAGAGAAAGAGAAGGCCCCCTTGGCTACTACTGCACCCTTGGACATACAGTCCCAGCAGGACTAAGCACCTCCTCTCCCTCCTGAGGCTCAACCAGGCAGTCTAGGTAGGAGAAGGGAATCCATTGACAGGCAAAAGAGTCAGAGACCGACCCTACTCCAACTGTTAAGGGACTTTCACAATGACCAAACTGTGTACAACTGCTACAAATGGTGGGGGGTGGGGGGCGGGGGGCAGAGACTTGGGCTAGGTCCTGGTCCTTGCATGCTCTTGGTTGGTGGTTCAGTCTCTGTGAATTCCCATGGACCCAGCTTAATTATCTTTGTATGCGTTATTGTGGGGTTGGTGACCACTTCTTCTTACTCAGTTCTATACTTCACTCTGCTACAAGAATCCACAGAGCTCTGCCTATTTTTGGCTATGGGTCTTTGCATCTACCTCCATCTGCTACTGGTTGAAGCTTCTCAGGAGACAGATATGCTAGGTTCCTATCTGCAAGCATAGCAGAGTAATATTAGTAGTGTTCTCTTCCATGGGATGGATCTTATATTGGGTCAGTCATTGGTTGGTCATTTCCTCAGTCTCTGTGCCATATTGATCCCTGCCTTTCTTGAAGGCAGGACAAATTTGGGGTTCAAGATTCTGTGGGTGGGTTGATGTTCCCCCCCTCCTTCCACTGCAAGTCCTGCCTGGCTACAGGAGGTGGCTAATCTGGTCTCTATATGCCCTACTGATAGGAATTTCAACTAGGAGCACCCTTATAGACTCTCTGTAGCCTCCCCCATTCCAGGTCTGCAGTTGACTTCAGAGATGTCCCCACTGATTTCCATTCTCACTCCCAGTCTTTTTCCTCCTTCTCCCCCTTACACCTAACCGCCATCTCTATACCCTTCCTTACTCCATCTCCCACAAAGTTCTCTCTCTTTATCCACCTCTGATGATTATTTTTGTTTCCCCTTTTGAGTGAGATTCACACATCCTCCCTTGGACCTTCCTTATTACTCAGTTTCTTTGGGTCTGTGAATTGTAGCATGGTTATCCTACATTTTATGACTAATGTCCTATTATAAGTTAGTATAAACCATACATGTCTTCCTTAGTCTGTATTACCTCACTCAGGATGATATTCTCAAGTTCCATCCATCTGCCTACAATTTTCTGAGAAACTGCCAAAGAGATTTCCAGAGTGGTCATTCCAGTTTGAAATTCCACCAGCCTTGGAGGAGTGTTCCCTTTGCTCCACATCCTGGCCAGCATGTGCTGTCACTTGAATATTTGATCTTAGTCATTTTGACTGGTGTAAGAAGGAATCTCAGTCATTTTGGTTTGCATTCCACTGATGACTAAGGATGTTGAACATTTCTTTAAATGCTTTTCCACCACTAGAGATTCCCCTGTTGAAAATTCTGTTTAGCTCTGTACCCCATATTTTAAATTTTTATTTTATTTTTCTACTTATTCACTTTACATCCTGATGACTGCCCCCTCCCACTAATCCCCTCCCACAATGCTTTCTCCATTATTCCTCTTGTTTTCCTCTGAGTAGGTGGGGCCTCCCTGGGCCCTTCAAATCTCTGTGAGGCTAGGTGCTTCCTCTCCCACTGAAACCAGAAAGGCAAGCAAGCTAGAAGAACACATTCCACATAAAAGCAACAGCCTTTGGGATAGCCCCCGTTCCAGTTGTTCGGGCTCTACATGGTGACCAAGCTACACTTCTGGTACATATGTGTGGGGGAGGGAGGGTTACGTCCAGCTTGTGTATGTTCTTTGGTTAGTGGTTCAGACTCTTGAGAGTCCTAAGGATCCAGTTTAGTTGACCCTGTTGGTCTTCTTGTGGAGTTCCTATCCTCTTCAAGACCTGCAATCCTTCCTCCTATTCTTCCATAAGAGTCCCCAAGCTCCATCTACTGTTTGACTGAGGATGTCTGTATCTGTCTGAGTCAGCTGCTGGGTAGAGTTTCTCAGAGGACAACTGGATCCTGACTACAAGCATAACAGAGTAGTATTATTCGTGTTAGGGATTGGTGCTTGCTCATAGGATAGGTGACAAGTTGTGGCAGTTATTGGTTGGCCATTCCCTCATTCTCTGTTCCATCATTCATGCTGGCATTTCTGGTTGACAGGATAAATTTTGGGTTGGAAGTTTTGGGGGTGGGTTGGTGTCTCTATCATTCCCCTGAGGTTCATGACTGGCTACAGGAGGTGGCCTCTTCAGGTTCCATACCCCCAAATGTAGTGAGGCTGTCTAAGGTTACGCCTATTGATTCTTGGGCACCTACCCCCTTTTTCCCAGGTCTTTCTCATCCTAGAGATGCCCACCACCTCTTCATCCACTTCAGTTGTAGATTTTCATTCATTTTCAAGGCCATCTAGTCATATCTTCTGTCTTTCCCCACATCTGATTCTGATCTCAAAATTGAGATATCATCTTGATGTATTTTTCATTTGAAAAGTATGAAGTTTTCCCCTATTTCTTTTGCTTAATTTTTGTTGAAAATCTATTTTATTAGATATTAGAATGTCTACTCCAGCTTGCTTCTTAGACACAATTTCTTGGAAAACGTTTTTTTTCCAGACCTTTACTCTGAAGTAATGTCTATCTTTGTTGCGGACACATGTTTCTCGTTTGCAGAAGAATGATGGGTCCTCTTTTTTTTTTTCATCCATTCTGTTAGCCTGTGTTGTTTTTATTAGGACATTGAGTTTATAGATATTGAGAAATATTAATAATCAATGATTGTTAATTTCTGTTATTTTGATGTTGATACTGTAGGTGTGTGTTTGTGTGTTTGTGTGTGTATGTATGTGTTTGTATATTTATATGTACTTCCCTTTATCTTGTTTTTTACTGGTGTGGGATTATTTATTTCCTCCAATTTCTTGTGTGTAGTTCAGCTCCATGGGTTGGAATTTTCCTTCAATTATTTTCTGAAGAAAAGGATTTATGGATAGATATTGTTTAAATTTGGTTTGTATTAGAATACATTGGTTTTCCTTCTATGGTGATAAAGAGTTTTGCGAGGTATACTAATTTAGGTTGGCATCTCTGGTTTCTTAGAGGCTGTGAGACATATGTCCAGGCACTTGTAGCTTTCAGAGTCTCTGTTGAGACATCTGGTGTAATTCTGATAGATCTGCCTTTGTATGTTACTTAGTTCTTTTCTCTTACAGTTTTTAATATTCTTTCTCTGTTCAGTACATTTTGTGTTTTGATTACTATGTGGTAGGGGGAATTTCTTTTCAGGTTAATCTAATTGGTGTTCTGTATGCTTCTTGTATGCTTACAGGATCTATTTCTTTAGGTTGGGAAATTTGCTTCTATGATTTTGTTGAAGATTTTCTGTTTCTTGGAGCTGGGAACCTTCACCTTCTTCTATTTCTATTATTCTTAGGTTAGGTGTTTTCATAGTATTCCACATTTCCTGTATGATTTGTGTCAGGATTTTTTTTTTATATTTAACACTTTCTTTAACTGACATACCAATTTCTTCTATCATACTTTTATGCCAGAGATTCTTTCTTCCATTTCCTTTATTCTGTTGGTGATGCTTGCATCTGTTGGTCCCTTTATATTTCCTGTGTTTTCCATCTCCAGAATTCCCTCAGATTATGCTTTCTTCATTGCTTCTGTTTCCATTCTCTCTTCATTCTTGAATAGTTTTATTTATTTCCTTCACTTTCTTAGTAACATTTTCCTGTATTTTTTAAGGGTTTATTTGTTTCCTCTTTAAATGCCTCTATCTCTTTGATTATATTTTCCTGTATTTCTTTGAGGAATTCATTTGTTTCCTCTTTAAGGACATCTATCATCTGTATAAGGTGGGATTTCAGGTCATTTTCTGTGCTTTGGATGAGTTAGGATATCCAGGCCTTGCTGTAGTAGAATAGCTTTGCTCTGAAGGTACCATGTAGCCCTGGCTCTTGTTTTAATGTTCCTGGTGAAGCAGCCTCCTGTGGGCTTCTTTGAACTTGATGGATGTTCTTGGTGATGAACCTGGATATTCAGAGAGCCTTATGGAATCTGGAAAAGCAGGGACCACACAGTGGAGCTCCAGGAAGAGCCCTGAGGAAGGAACATCTAGGGCCAGTGTATAAGGAACAGCCAGGTTGGAATTCTACCCCCTGCCTCCAACTCCCCTGCCCATCCTCCTGGGGCACACGCAGCTTTCCCATTACTTTCTTTCTTTCTTTCTTTTTTTTTTTTTTTTTTTTTTTTTGTGGAACAACAATAGTTTGCCTTTTAGATGTCTTTAATTCTAGCAATGTTTGATCATTCCTTAATTCAGACATCTCTTTAGGACTGCAGCACCCACTTATGTGTGTGTTTTACATGCTGATAGTATCCAGACTTCTTTACCTTTAGGTCAATATTTGGAGTTTTTAGTATCTGAACAGGCCATATCTTGTTTCAACCAAGTTTATTTCATTTCCCTCCCTTCCACCTTAATTTAGAAAGATTTATTAGGGAAGTTAGTTCTTCTGGTGACTCAGATTATAGGACCCCTCTGGGATAACCACTTGTTGGTGGTCCCTTCTTATTGTATGTAGTCAACTTATTTTGTATGAACGGCAGCTTCATTTCATGGGAGCTTAATGTCTATGAACACAACCATGTCATCTTCCCTAGCTACTATGTTTGCAGCTACCCCCACAATGTAGCCTGGCCATCTCTAAAAAAGTATGGGTTGTTTTGCAGGAAAATTCTCTGGCATTGCTCTGAAGATTTCTTAAGCCTAAAATACATCTTTGAAATGAAATAATTTCAGAACATACAAATACCTGTATGTTAGTAACTACATTCTTTGGTTTATTATTTAGATCTAGTGATAATATTTATCTTGAAATAGAAGGCTTGCAGCGATTAAGAAATTCCTTTATAGGTGGGAGTTGTGGCTCAGATGGTTAAGAGCCCTTGATAATTTTCCAGAGGACCCATATTCAGTTCCCATCGCCAATGTCACTATCTCACAATTATTTTTAATTCCAGTTCCAAGTGATCTGACGCCCTCTTCTGGCCTCCACATGTAACTGATCTCATATGACAGATACATAGATACACGTGCACATAAATAATATATCTTTGAAAATTCTTACTCTGAAATGACTAGCAACATACTTGCATTGTCTTCCCTTCTCCTCCACTTCTTTCCTCCTTTCCCTTTCCAACCCACTCTCTTCCACATTGCTTCCTTTTACTTCTCTTTCCCTCTCTTAGCCTCCACTTCTGTTCTCTTTCCCTTCACTTTCTATCTTCTACTTTTTTCTTTCTAGGTACTTTTCTTTTCCATTTTTCATTCTAGGGATGGAGTCTGTCACTTAGCAGCAATATGAACCTCAGGCCCTGGCACAATCTATAGAGAAGGTTATGCTTTATGATATATATGCATGTATAGTATTGTGTTATATGTTAATATGTATTATAATATATTAACATTTTCCATGCCTTTTGTGTCATTTACATACACATATACATGCACATACACACACACACACACACACACACACACACACACACACACATGCATTCTGTTGGGAATTGCCTGATTGTGAAATGGCTAAATTAATTCTGGAATAAAATTGGTCAGTCAAATAAATAGGTTTGGAATGAAAGAGGAGACTTCTAATTACTCTACCAGATCATCATATATAAATCAAGTTTGTTTGGTGTGAACCACTGTATGTGTACATTCTGGTCATATGTGCGTGCTATTTTGGTTGATAACACTAAGTGATTTTACTAGGTGATGTAACTCTCACTCCCAATAGCAATATATAAAATGTCCAATTTACCATCTATTCAAACATTCTTGGTATTAGAGGGATTGTATATGTGGGTGTGTATATGTCGGTGTGTGTATTTGTGTATGCATGCTTATTTCTGTGTGTGTTATTATAATTTTTGTTTTTACTTAGTACTTTTGTGAATACAGATGTCAGTAACCAGTTCAAATATGTCATTGTGATTTGTACATCTGCTTCAGAGTATAGCTGCTTTACTTTCTTACCCATTACTTTATATTGTACTGCTTGTTTATTTTTCCTTGACAGTTCATTGTTGTTATTTTTATACTATGAAGAGAACTCAGAACACATTTGTATCAAATTCCATGTAGATTTGTAAACCGGCTTGCCCAAAGGGGACATCTACAGTGACAATTTTATTTGGATGGAATTGCGTGGAACCTTTTGACCAGGTTGGAAATATGTGTGTGTTTGTGTATATGTGTGTATGTGTGTGTGTATGTGTGTGTGTGCGTGTTTGTGTGTGTGCTTGTGTGTGTATGTGTGTGTGTGCATGTGTATATGTATGGATATGTATATATATATGTATATTTATTATATTTGTGTGAATTGTTTATGGCATCTTGATTTCTTTTGTTTTATAAAGATTTCTCTGGAAGAAGAGAGATTATAAGCAGTCCTTCTGTATATAAGCTGTGCTTGGTGCAGGGGTAGTTGGGCTATGAAAGAGCTGAAAGCTTGTGGCTTTTCTCTCATGACTGGTGGTCTTCACAGCAAGAATGGAGTTCATTGTCAATACAAATTGCCTCACCCCCTATACAAAGAAGGATAAACAATGCCATTGGCTCGCCTTCCCTTTCCTATAGTATATAGAAGTTATTCCAACCATATGTTCCCCAGATCTAATGAGAAAATCAGAAATCAGTTTGTCATCTGGAAATAGATGTAACCTATTAACAAAGAGGTAATGTAGCATCCCTCCACTGCCAACTTCTCACTCTGAATCATCTTCTTTAGCATCCTTCAGGAAGAAGAGCCAACTTTAGCCACTTTTGTATTCATAAAATTCTCCCCCTCCCATATTTGTAAATCTCTGCATTTTTATGACCATCTGTTCATTTTCTGTTTCCCAGGATACAGAGTAGAGCTTGATTCCAGATCTTCTATTTTTCCTCTCATTTATTCAAGCGATTTTTACTATTTATTATTTTTTTTTAACTCCTGGAAGAATCCAGGGCCTGAAAACATTCTACTTGGAGTGATAGCTGGTGCTTTCTCTTACACAACATCTATGTTTCCCATCCTGTCTTCCATGTCCCTGTTCTCATTATCACAGCTCCAGACTTTACTCATCTTGCTGGAAAATGATGTGCCACTCTTCCTTCAGTAATTATCTTAATTCCCACAGAAAGATCTTTTTATCCTAAAGGTTCGGAGAGCCATTTTGAGGAAATTATTGTAATTTATTTTCATGTTTTTAAGTTGTTTTGTACACTGTGTGCATGTGTGTGTGTGTGCGTGTATGTGTGTGTGTGTAGTAGTAGTAGTAGTAGTAGTAGTAGTAGTATATGACTAGGAGAGAGTTGTTGTTGTAGACAGAGCATCATCCTATGCATTAGACAGGCTTAAGAGACACATTCTGAAATTTTTTTTCCATTATTTCATTCCTAAACATATCAAATAATCTGCTAAATTTCCTACCCACCAATTCCCTGAGACTAACCTCACTTGCCATTCTTTAACAAATGGTTTCATGCCTCTATTCAGTTATTATATATTAATTAAAATCATAAATGCTGGTTAGTTAAGAGACCATGGACCCTCACTGCATTTAAGGTTGGTTCTATTCAATTATAATATTTGTAATAATTACAAATGGAGCTATTAATGTGCCTTGTAATGTGATTTTACAGGTCGAATAGCTCAACACAACAAAAACGACATTTCTTCTTAGTCTTATAAAACCCAGCTTTGATGAGCTTTTTTGGGTAGCTGTAATCCCCATGGTGACCCTGGATCCAGGCCTATTCCATGGAGTAAACCTTGCCCAGGTGCTCCGTCTAACTGCTACATCTATCAGGTGAAGTAACATGTAAGTCACCATACAGTGAGTTCAGGGGTCAAAGGCAGGAAAACACTGTTTGGTTTATTTCATCCTGTTAGACATAGCTAGAAATATGGTCCAATCTAGACAAGAGTACTGCAAACTGTAATCCTCCATGTTCTGGTGAATACGTTTGATGGTTAAATTGAATTGTTTCTACATGAAAAATGTAGGCAGTAGTGACACTCACATTCTAGGATGGTGTGAGTATGCCTAACCATAGGAATTTGTGATAACAGTTATTGTTCAGTAAGCTTCTGAAACAAAATTTTGTTTGCAGAAACATCAAAACTCTTAAAATATTAAGTACTCCCAAGTCTACAGAGAACCCTTGGAGCAGTTTGCCGTTTACAGCCATAGGTGATGGGGTACAGTGGGTAAGAATGCCACAGCTGCCACGACAGCAGCTCTCTACAGACTGTTACCAGGCTGCCAAGACAACAACAACAACAACAAGAACAACAATAACAACAACCAGGTTTCTGTTCTCTTACAATTTTCATTTGCAATGAGACAAATGTACTTCTTCATCAGATCTTTCAATATCTGAAACTCTTGGGGTGCAAAACAGCTGAACTCTGAGTACTTGATGCTGATTGTATAGTAATATCCCTGCTTTACATAGGTCATATTGATCAATGGTGGGCTGTAATACCACAGTACTTCCATAAGATTATGTCATCTAATAACACCTTAACTATCCTAATGGTGGGACATATACTATGTGACACTTGTGCAATGATAAATGACACATTTGCCTAATGACACTTGTTTTTTTTTTTTTTTCAGAGAGTCCCTTGATATCTTGGACTGTGTAACTGTAAATGAATGTATACAGTTTTATTTACACCTTCCTGGAAGAGAGAAGGTATGGCATTATCACTTTCTATAGGGGTTTTGTGTCCTATATATGTCAGGAACTTTCGGTAGTTAAATAGCATCGGCCTGAATTCACTGTGCCCTGGCTGAGATCTGGCTAGTTCCCCATGGACTTCTATTTTGATTAGAGACAGTGAGGAAGCCTTAGTGAAAGATTAGGGTGAATCCTTGCTAGGCTTCTCCCGTGTCCTGCTGGCGTGTTGCAAATGCCAGCTATGGGAAGGGTGGTCTCGCTATTTTGCATTTTGTATGGGGGACTTTCTTTATGACATTATCGCATAGGATATTGCCTTTGTTACTTCTAGTTTTTCGCCCTAATCATCTTCCTTGGAAATTCACGTCAGTGATCTTCAGTGCAGTCCTGGTTGGAGCCCACTACCCTTAATTGAATCGTATTGAGTGGATGCTGCCTACCCTCTGCTCCTCCTGCAGATCAGTGTGGGATCTTCTCGTGGTACCAACTCTGAGCAGCTGGAGCTCACTTCTCAGCTCCTGTGCTAAATGGACTTTGTTTTTAATCAGTCGACTACATTTCACAGCCTTTACTTGGCTGGCTTTCCCACAGCTCTTAGATTCAGAGGACCTCTTCTCATGATGCTCTTTCTTGTTGAGGTTTGCATACCTGGGGTAGATAGTGACCTTATGAGTTAAGAGTATTAAGCTGGATCCAAAGTGGAAAATGAGATGCAGACTTTTTTGGGATATTTCTGGGTTTCTAACAGCAAAGACAGAATCAAATCAAATAAAAAGTAGTAATTTTAGATGACAAAAAATACAAAGCTTCAGAAGAATGTTTGTGAAAAGGAAGAAAAGGAAATGTCTTTATGAGAAAACGGCTGAGCTCCCCAGTGGCCATTTGCTTGCTTCATCCCATCCTTCCTCATGGGAACAATGTGACTTTACTCCAAGTTTAAGCTGGATTTGTGGAATCGTCCTTCATGCCTGCCCCGGCACACACACAAGCCCATTTGAAGGACTTCCATTCAGAACTTCTCTTCTGGGAGATAAGTGCTCTCTTTACTATCGGGCTACATCCTTGAGTGTTTTGACTCCCTGAACACCAATAGCCACTGGCAATTTCTTTTATTTATAATGTATATATAAATTCTTTTACATATTATTTCTGCTCACTTCAGTCCATATTCCCTGTCACCTCCTTTTTTTTACCCATGTCTTTTTTGTTTTCTTTTGTGAATCCATGGTCATCCTTATTGGCTTATTCCTTTCAATTCTTGGTCACTCTAATCTGTTCTTTTCAAATGAGCAATAGGAGGGGCTAGAGGGATGGCTCACTACTTAAGAGCTTTGGCTTCTTTACCAGAGAACCTCAGTTGGATTCCCAGGACCCCCATGACTGATTATGACCATCTGTAACTCTAGTCCCAGGGGGTCCAATGTACTTTTATTTACTCCATGGACAACAGACACGCACATGGTACAAAGGTACACATGCAAGCCAAACAGCCAAACACATCTAAAATTAAAGAAGCAAAAGGAATCATATTCAAATGCCAGCCAGATCATGAAACTAGCAGATTAAAATTTCAGGGACTATTGCTTCATCAGCTATACCACTCCTGGGCATATACCCAGAAGATGTTCCAACATTTAATAAGGACACATGCTCCACTATGTTCATAGCAGCCTTATTTAAATAGCCAGAAGCTGGAAAGAACCCACATGTCCCTCAACAGAGGAATGGATACAGAAAATGGGGTACGGTTTTACACTGGAGTACTACAAAGAACTCAAGAAGTTAAACTCCAGAGAGGCAAGTAACCCTATTAAAAAATGGGGTACAGAGCTACACAAAGAGTTCTCACCTGAAGAATATCTAATGGCTGAGAAGCACCTAAAGAGATGTTCATCATCCTTAGTCATTAGGGAAATGCAAATCAAAACAACCCTGAGATTCCATCTCACACCAGTCAGGATGGCTAAGATCAAAAACACAGGAGACAGCAGTTGTTGGCGAGGATGTGGAGAAAGAGGAACACTCCTCCACTGCTGGTGGAATTGCAGGCTGGTACAACCACTCTGGAAAGCAGTCTGGCGGCTCCTCAGAAAACTGGGCATGACACTTCCGGAGGATCCGGCTATACCACTCCTGGGCATATACCCAGAGACTTTACCTGCATGCAATAAGGACACATGCTCCACTATATTCATAGCAGCCTTATTTATAATAGCCAGAAGCTGGAAAGAACCCAGATGTCCCTCAACGGAGGAATGGATTCAGAAGATGTGGTATATTTACACAATGGAATACTACTCTGCAATTAAAAACAATGAATTCACGAAATTCCTAGGCAAATGGTCAGAACTTGAAAATATCATCCTTAGTGAGGTAACCCAGTCACAAAAGATCACACATGGTATGCAGTCACTGATAAGGGGATATTGACCCAGAATCTCAGAATACCCTAGACACAATCAGCATATCAATAGATTTCTAAAAAGATGGAAGGAGAGACCCCTGGTCCTGGAAAGACTGGATGTAGGGGAACGCCAGGACAGAGTAATGAGAGGGGGTTGAACAGAGAAAAGAGGGAGGGAAGGGGGCTTATGGGACTTTCGGGGAGGGAGGAAACGGGAAAGGGGAAGTGATTTGGAATGTAAATTAAAAAAAAATAAAATTAAATTAAATTAAAAAAAAAAAACAATTCATGAAATTCTTAGGCAAATGCATGGAACTAGAAAATATCATCCTTAGTGAGGTAACCTAATCACAAAAGAACATACATGGTATGCACTCACTGATAAATGGATATTAGCCCAGAAGCTTGGAATACTCAAGATACAATTCACAGATCACACGAAGATCAAGGAGAAGGAAGACCAAAGTGTGGATACTTTGGTCCTTCTTAGAAGGGAGAGCAAATTACCAATGGGAGGAGACACAGAGACAAAGTATGGAGCAGAGACTGAAGGAAAGACCACCCAGAGACTGTTCAACTTGGGGATCCATCCCATCTACAGTTACCAAAGCAGACACTATTGTGTATGCCAACAGGTATTTGATGACAGGAGCCTGATTATAGCTGTCTCCTGAGAGGCTCTGATAGTGCCTGACAAAGACAGAGGGGGATCCTCTCAGCCAACCACTGGACTGAGCACAGGGCCCCCAATAGAGGAGCTAGATAAAGGTCCCAAATTGCTGAAGGGGTTTGCAGACCCATAAGAGGAACAACAATATGAACCAACAAATACCCCCAGAGATCCCAGGGACTAAATCACCAACCAAAGAGTACACATGGAGGGACCCATGGCTCCAGCCACATATGTAGCAGAAGATGGCCTTGTAGGATATCCATGAGAGGAGAGGCCCTTGGTCCTGTGAAGGCTAGTTGCCCCAGTGTAGTGGAATGCTATGACAGGGAAGCAGAAGTGGGTGGATTAGTGAGCAGGGGTAGGGGGATGGGATAGGAGGTTTGGGGAAGAGAAAGAGGAAAGGGGATAAAATTTGAAATGTTAATAATAAAATATCTAATAGAAAATTAAAATCCAAGCTAGTTGTTTTAATTTGCAGATGCCGGACTTTCTTTGATCACATAGCTTTCCATTCTTGCTTAACTATGCTGTCTTTAGGAAAGTTGCAAACTGGTTGAAAGGCAAAATTGTCCTTAATATTTAAAGAATTAGTATACATTTAAAATTGTAGTAAATGCAACAGAGAATTAACAGGGACTACATGATCAAATTGTTGTGAAGTAAAAGAACATTCTCAAATGGAATAGCACTTATGATGCCAAAAGGAGACATCACAGGTATGTGAAATGGTTGAAGACCAGGGAGGCCAGTTGTGACCAGGAGGTTCCTCAAGTGTGAAGTAGCAGTAAGAACTGGGATACACCAAGGTGAGAATTACAAGGCATCAGTGTTTAACTCGTTTGTCAGAGCTGAGAATGGGAGGTTAGGAACGCATATACCTCAGAAAAAATTGTGAAATCAGATGAATATTTTCACACATCCATGTATTTGCTGAAGTACCCTTTATGAAGCTCAGTCAGGGATGCTATTACCAGCTTTTGGGATGAGTTTCAGTGAAGTGAGGTTCATAGAAATGTCTATGATGTCAAAGATGGAGTTGTTAATAAAAGGTCACAGCGCACAGAGGAAGCCTATTAAGTGACTATTGAACGTTAATCTATTATTTATCAGTTAATTTCAGGGAGAGTAAACTAGGAGGCAAGTTGTATATGTTCAAATAACTGTCTAACTCATTATAAATGGTAGAATATAAATTTCTACCATGCTGATACTTACATGCCATTTTCATTGCAGATGCTTCAATCAAAATTGTCAAGGAGCCTCAGTACTGGTATTCACAACCCTCACTAATAATATTAAGGCAGTTATTTAGCATGGATAAAATATAATAGGCCATAGAATATCTGGTTTGCCTTTTAATACAGCTTCTTGTCCCTAATCAAATATACTCCATCACAGTAGAGTCTTATGCAGGGACTGTCTCACCATTTTGATGGGTCTTGTAGCTTACTTCTGTCTTATATACTTGTATGTAAATATAAAGCCCAAGACTTTTACAGATGTTTCTGAATATACTTAGGGCTATAATTTGAATTTAATGTAAAGATGCATATTTATCTCTATCAGTGATATTAATTCAGTTGTCTTTTGACCTTACCCACAGCACTCTCAATATGACTGCAAATTTGTTGCTATCTATGTGTGTAGAACACAATCCATATCCAACATGGATGCAAGTATGACATGTCTTCAGTATCTGTCTCTTTATTTGTTTTTCATATCAAGTGTATCCCATCTAAATAATTTGACCATCATTGTCCACA
Organism: Tokudaia tokunoshimensis; assembly: GCA_036184795.1. Classification (NCBI taxonomy): domain Eukaryota; kingdom Metazoa; phylum Chordata; class Mammalia; order Rodentia; family Muridae; genus Tokudaia; species Tokudaia tokunoshimensis. The sequence continues at coordinate 41,046,004 of BTHU01000019.1, forward strand.
GATAATAGCATATGCCCATGCTGAAGTCAATACTAAAGTTTATGGTGTTATTTACTTACCATGACTACATCAGACCTCAGTATAATTGATTTAATGATCTCATTCTGTATTTTTTTTTAAATCTACTACATAGTTACCCTTTGGTTTATTAGAATGCCAATGCTCAGTTCTTTTATTACATATCTCCAACTTAATTTCTAAGATGTGTGCCCATAAATTACTCACAACTGTTTAAAGGCAGTGCTAGAATGGAAGAAATTGACAAAAACAGGTCAACCTAGGGCTCAAACCTCTTCCTGTTCTTTGCGTGGTTAGTGTGCTTCCCAATAAATGCAAACAAGGAATTGAAAGGGAACTGCCACCTGGCATGTGGCATATCTGTTCCTTGTAACAGATGGCGTGGTTCTGCATGGGGAGAGGGATGAAATGCCACATGCATGGCTGCAGTGCAAAGATTCTGAGCAGGTGGGAAGCTAGCCGGTGGGCTCTGACATTAGCTGTTTTATTAAGTTCCGCTGTAGGCCAGAGCTGCCTTTGTGTCCAAGGCTTCCAGTGTTTCGTGACTGTGCCTTTGGTTCATGTGAGGTGGTGTGAAAAGCAATTGTAGCGGGTGGTGAGACTGGCAGGATTGAGCCAGATGGAAATATAATGTGCTTTGGTCTAGCTTTGTCATTTACTCAGGAAGAAAGGGAAACATGGTCGAATTACTCAAAGAATGGGATTTGCTTTTTAAAGAGAAATTACTTGAGCAAGGTGACACTCTGTCCAATTTTCCAAATTTTCCAAATTACAGCTCCAGTGAATCCTGCATTATATACAAAAATTGTACATCCCACTGTGAAACCATAGTCAAGGGGAAAGTGAGTTTGCAAACACCCTGGCCTCTAAAGAAGCTTAGCTGGCATTATCAGCATGGTATTTGCAAATACTGGGGAGTCATTTACACATGCCTAGGGAAGTATTTCTCTTGTTTTTATTCCACATGACTGTCAAAAGAGAAGAGATGAATTTGCATGATTTGAGTGTCCTGTACTCTCATCTATTGACTATATACATTGTGACACTACTGGGTTCTTTCCAAAGACAGTGTTCTTTTGTATAGTTTGATTGCTCTGCTAATCAGTCCTAAGGATAACTATAAAGAAAAAATGTAGAATTCAGAGTACTATTCTGGAGAGTAGACATAGGTATAATGCTAGGTCTGGGTTATAGTGTCCTGTTTGGTTAGAGGAAGCAGATACTTGCAGTTTATGTGCTGAACATTAGCCCTATTCACTAACAAGTTTTGCATTTCCTTTTGTTTTTTGATACTGGCCATTGAACTCCACTAAGATGAAAACTGCTTTCACGTTTTTTGCATGAAACTTTTGTCTATAATAATAAAGTCACCGGTTAATTCAATGAGTTCTCTTAAACTAACTATATGTACATGGCGATCTAGAAATGGCCTTTATTATAGAGCTGATGCTGTTAGTGTCTAAAGCAATTACACTTGATCATATAGAAACAGAGCAACACAATTCAGGTTGTCAACAGTTATATTAGCCAGCTAGCTTTATGCAAATTCAAAATATTCTCTCTATCCCATACAGCTATTTTAATCTCTCTGTTTTCTTATTCATTTTAGAAGCAAAACTACTCACACTAATACCTTGAAAATTATGACAAAAGACACACATTCCAAAACGTTTATGGTGTTTTCCTTCTTAAAGCTGAATAGTACTTATTTTTAAAGCAATGATGGTTAGATTTAAGTAAAGTTGAATAAGTATGGATGAAGTGTAAGCATGCACATTACAGATGAAGCCTAGAGTTCCCCCACTCTGCTGCTTACTGAATCATATTCTAAGTGACCTGTTTTCTGAGTTATGAAAATGTGTTTTTTCACCACATTATTATCATATGTTTTTGTCTCTATTTTATCCTGTCTCTTAGTGAGGCAAAGATACGGGGATAGACATGTAAAACCTGAAAAGAAATTTTGAAATACAAATAGCCAGAAAAACATTTAGAACTCTGGAAAAAGGACAAATATCATTTGACTATATATTTAATTCTCTTTTTTATTTTGTAACATGTTTTATTTCCACCAACCAAGGATATTTCTAGAATCTCAAATTAGATAACTTTCACTGTAGTTCCCAAGTTAAAGAAGAACCTCCCCAAAGTGAAGCCTCTCTGAGGGGAGAGTGCTGTAATGTCTTGCATTCTTTGTTCCCCCAATTATTTGGAGCCCTTTTTCCTTAACAAATATCAAAAGAAATGATTGAAAATGAGGAAGCATTGCACAAATGTTTCTCCAAATAAGGTATAGAAATGGACAAGTATCTGAAACATTTCTCAATACCATGGACCCTGAATGAATTGCATATCAAAAGCACTCAAGATATTATCTCACTCTGTTTAGATCAGAAATCAAAACCCTAAACTGCTAACAAAGATGTGGATGAAGAAGTCATGGAGACTGTCGCTAGGAATGTAAATTAGTCCAGCCACTGAGGAAAACAGCATGGAGGGTCCACAAAAACTAAAAAGAAAAGACCATATCACAAGTGTTTGCTTCTGAGCATATCTCCAAAGAAACAGAAGTCAATATATTAAAGAGCTGCACTGGCAGCATTTCCCATCTGAGACAATCCTGCCCTTCACTGTCTCTTTTGGGAAAGTCTTCATTTCCTTGGATGACACAAAGCTACTCTTTGCTGGACACTAAAGTAGAAAATGAAATTGACTTAAATGACAGATAACAGATGATCGATATTAACAGATACCTGATAAGTAATGTAATTTTCAGTCTTACTCGACTTCAAGTTCATTGATATCTATGGATAACCGGTTGAGTGGACATAACTCATATACTGTAAGAACTTAGAAGACTCATCACAAGGATACCCAACAAGCATTCTCATATTTGTGTCATGAGAGTCGAGTTCTGAAATTAGACTGAGAGAGGTAATTTTTACCTGAAGATTCTTCTAATTTCTTTCATTGCTCTCATAAGCTTATCTTCCTTTCCTGATAAGTTTATAGCATTCAGTGCCAATCTAAAAAGTATTAAAAGCAGGAGGCTTAATTGTGTTGAATAAGTAGAAGAGATGACATTGTCCATTGTTTCCTGAATCCTTTACATTTTAATCATCTGTAGTCACTGTGTCTCAATGGAAGAAGCAGATCACACAACAGGGGATGGATATTTGGAGGAAAGCAACAAAGAGTTCATAGAAGGGGTTCATTATTCAGTCAGGTGTGCCCATTTGTACAAGCTGGTAACTGCCTGCTTCTTTGGCTTGTATATTTGTGTCCTTCTACCATGCATGTTGAAAACTTAACCATCAGTGTACAGAGGTAGAGACTTTAGGTGACTGGGTTATGAATTCTTTATCCTTTTATTAGTGATTAATGTAGTTATAAAGGGAATGGAGTAAGTCTGTTCCTTAGGTTTCTGTGTTATGGTGAGAGTTGTCCTCTTGAAAGCAGGGTGAATGCCCTAGCTGTACATCATGTGTACCATTGTTTTATGCAGGTGCTCCACATTTCAGAAACAAGAGAAACACATTTCTATTGTTTCAAAATTACTATTTGAGGTACCTTATTACAGCAACTCAAGTGGGCAAAGGTGCATGCTTCGGTCATGTATTGTTAATATAATGTCTGCACGTCATTAACCTTTCTCTTTTTGTTTGTACCATTACTGGAAAGGATACTCTGACTTAATGAATGTTGCTGGTTGAAGAGGTGGAAGTTTTGCTTTAAAATTTCAATGCTATCACAAAATAAATACTATATATTTTATCAAAACACCATTTCTTTCAGATTTCTCTCCTTTTCTAGAAAATGTCATTTTGTACTTATATTAGCTATTTCAAATAACTTGTGTGAGTTGGTAAGAGTCAATCAGAAATGTACTGAAAGCTTTGTAGAGTCATTCACTTAAGTTTCAGAATAATCAGATAGAATATCCATTTGAAGGGGAAAACAATTATACAAAAAATACAGTGAACAATTTACTCTACAATTACAGAGATGAAATGCTGTAGCCTTCAGAACCGGAAGTAGGCAGTCATTCTTCAGTCTTCATCCCGAGTGACTGTTCTCCAGCATTCACTGTCACCTGAGACAGAAGGGTTTCTGCAAATGGGATGCTCTGGCATGTGAGAACCAGTGTCATTATTTTAAAAACAAAACTTCCTGTTTCTTACACCATGAAACAGAAACCAAGATTTTTTTTTAATGCTCTCAAACAATAATTAACAGAATTCTGAGATGTGAGAGCATTTCTGATTATGAATATGCCAGGGTGCAGTGGACATACTAGGTTCTAACCACAGGTGGTGGGTCTTGCTGTGTATTGAGTTTGTTCGTAGTAGAATCAATGCTTTGCTTCATAGGCTAAGTCATATTGAGCCCACATAGACTTTCTCATTAAGAATCTTTGATTAGATATTGATGCATGATTGTTAGACTTGACAGAGATACCAACAGTGAGACCTTAACATTTGCATGATAATTTTGAATGCAGAGCTTTGGCAAACACCTGAAGTGCTCCATTTTATTTCACATTCTTAGTGAAAGTATATTTTTAATTGATGAAAATTTAACAGTGTAGAGCCTAAGGCATCATTTAAATAACACATGTAGCTTGTCTCTAATTCCAACTTGAAAAGCCCAATTTCTAACTGTAAAGCTTCATGAGAGACAAAGTATTTACCCCTTATCAACTAAAGAAACAAGGATATTAAAAACACATTCAGTGGCCACACATGGTGCTGTACAGTATTAGAAATCAGGTACTGAGACTGGAAGATGGAAGTAAGTCTGAGACAAGTCTGAGTTACATAATAAGACAATGTCTCTAAAAAATAAAGTCTCCAAACTGTGCATTTAATATGGATGCTATACACAGAACCATAGTACCACCACTGCTACTTAAAATCTCACAAAAATCAAGTTTTTTTTCCAACAAACAAGTGAAACTGTGTTACTTCAAATAACTCACTATCAAATTAACCTGTATAGGTAAGGGACTTTTAGGAAGAAAAGATGTTTAATCAAGAAAAACATGATTGGAACACATCTGTAATCAGCAAGAAGGAAGTCTGAGAAAACATTCTGCTGCAATCTGCTAATCGGCTAAATGGAGGTCAGCATGACATTTATAAAAAGAAATAGTTTGCTGTTACTTTTTATCCTTCCTAGAAAAAGATACCTTGACTTTAAAATATGCATTCAACAAACATTTATTCTATGCATATCCTGTGAAAAGGCAGTATTGTAATGTCACTGAAAAAAAAATCAGATGGAATCCTCCCCGGAAGGAGCTGCTGCTTAAGGAGAGTTAACAGAATATAAATAAACAGGATGTAAAATAGAGAAAGTGCTTTGAAACAAAAGACAACCAGGTCAGGAGACAGAGGCACTGTGGATGTTACAGTACATACATGGACTTAGAGGTGAGAGCTGAGGCTAGAGTAAAGTAAACTGAGTAGACCTCCCAGGAGGTCTCTTGGCAAAGTACATTAAGACAGAGATCACCACAGATGCCCAGACTCTGGGGCAAGAATGAGCATGCTTGTTGAATGAACAGCTGGAACCAAATGATTCAGGGATGTAGTAGGGAATGAGGTATGGAGGAACAGGGACAATCCTGAAGCTCATGGACACAGTGCTAAATTCTCCTGTATCAAGGGAAGCCACTGCATGACTATTTCTAGATGACATGACATGGCTTCAATTTTGAAACAGTCATGCTGACTAGTATGTGAAGAAACAATCTGAGCTCAAGAGAAGAAAGAGTAAGGTGGACATTATAGGAGTCCAGGTTGAAGATGCTGTGGACATGGCCCATGATGTAAGTAGTGAGAGCTGATGGAGGAACTGGAGCCAGGATAGCATTTTAGTGGAGAATTAATGGGACAAGAATAAGCCTACATGATTATTTTCCATGGCAGAAGGTCCACTGGTAGCGGGGAACACATCATCTACAAGCCCCACAGGACATTGCCTTATTCATATGTCAAATCATATGTTCTTTGGATAAGGTTCTGGAAAGTCTTTGAAATCAAAACACTTTGCCTTGGAATTTCTGTCTTTGAGACTCCTTTCTGTAATTGTATCATAAGACGGTAAAGAGACATGAAACATGCCTTGGAATTATGATTTAGGGGCAGCAGTAGAAACTGGATAAACAGAAGTTAAGTGCAGAGGTACAGAAGTAAGTTTCAAACAGCAGTTGCCAGATGTTTAGATTTCTCAGTGAATAATATATGAACAATACATACTCATACACACAGACATACACATAATTATCTGCTTTGACTTTTCCTAGGAATTAAAAATAATCAAGCAGTATTATTAGTTTCACAACTTTCAAAGGACATTTTAACACAAAGAGAATTTGAAGTATGCACTTTCATAATTAATTGCAGCTGCATGTTTCAGATTATACTGCAGGGAGCAACTTAACTCCTGGGTGAAGTGCATGTTTGACCAGCATAGTTATGTCATGGACTCAGTGCCTTATATAAGGGAGTGGCAAAGCCTTCCACAGGGGAGGTTCAGAGGGATGCCAAAACTTTGCTCTTGTGTGAGTACAAATGCTGTCACTGTGTACACAAAATTTCCACAGTAGCTCTCTTCCCTAAGATGCTTACAACCTGAAGACTGCTCCCTTCTAGAATCTGCTCCTCCCAAGACTACCAAAACCTGCCTCATATATAGAATAGCCCCGAATCCTTGTTCATCTATGTGTAACAACACCATCTCCTAGTTCAGATGTATCCAAAAATCCTGCCTCCCTGATAAACTGCATAATAGGCATGCTGGCTGTTTCTTAGGTGCTGTGACTTAACCATGAAAGGACCTAGTCCATCACATTCCAGCTTTTCTACGTATCTGTGTCTGTCTTTTCTTCATTCCCTCAGCACCCCAGTCAGATCAATCCCTGAAGTAACACTAGACCCAACCTTGATTCAAGAAGCATTGATTCTACTGCCCTTATCTTCTCATGCTCCACACTACTGGAAATTAATTGTGGCGTGACCCTAGTCCTTAGAGTGACATTTGGAATATTAGGACCAATGGTACAAGAGTTTGAAGCAGCATGACCTTGCCCTTCCTTTTTCTGTCTGTGCTTCTCCTTATCCTGAATTTCTTCTTTGTTCCTTTCCTACTTTCCTTTTCCATGACTTTCTGTCCCTCATATCTGCTGTGCTTCCAAACTACAGGCATGACTCACCCACTTTTCCTTATTAGAAATTTGAGGTTTACTGACCATTATATTAGAAACGTTTCTTGACTGTTCCAATCCTGGAGAGTTTTTTCTTTTCCTTGCTTTACATTTCTACAAAGTCAAGCAAGAAAAAACCTTCCCAGACTTGGAAGAGTCAGGGAGCTATCAGTGGGTGGCAAGGAGGGCACCATCTACTAGGGCAGAAGGACAGCATTCCAATGGAAAGTGAGGGTAGAGGGATAGAGCACATCAGAAAGTCAGATGCCAGAAAAACAAAAGTTGACATTCAAGTCTAAGCCAGAGAGGAGTAAAGGCTGTTGGTACAGGCCAGCTGTAGATGGCCAAAGCCTAACACCATCAATGTGGGGTTTGCTATTTCTATCACTCGCGAGTTTTCAGGATGTGAGGTAATACAACTTATTATGATTTTATTTCTTGGTGATGTCTACTCTGTGTCTCAGAAACGATGAAACTAATGAACCTATTAAAATTGAAATCTTAGTACATAAATTCTGCTTTGCTCCCAACTTGCATGTGTGTGTGAGTGTGTATGTGTTTGTGTGTGTTTGTATGACATGAATTTAGCTTTCTAATTTTTTTTATTTACTTGTTAAATTTATTTCAATTATTATTATTACATTTATTTTATTTTATTTTTTTAATTTACATTCCAAATCACTTCCCCTTTCCCGTTTCCTCCCTCCCCGAAAGTCCCATAAGCCCCCTTCCCTCCCTCTTTTCTCCATTCAACCCCCTCTCATTACTCTGTCCTGGCGTTCCCCTACATCCAGTCTTTCCAGGACCAGGGGTCTCTCCTTCCATCTTTTTAGAAATCTATTGATATGCTGATTGTGTCTAGGGTATTCTGAGATTCTGGGTCAATATCCCCTTATCAGTGACTGCATACCATGTGTGATCTTTTGTGACTGGGTTACCTCACTAAGGATGATATTTTCAAGTTCTGACCATTTGCCTAGGAATTTCGTGAATTCATTGTTTTTAATTGCAGAGTAGTATTCCATTGTGTAAATATACCACATCTTCTGAATCCATTCCTCCGTTGAGGGACATCTGGGTTCTTTCCAGCTTCTGGCTATTATAAATAAGGCTGCTATGAATATAGTGGAGCATGTGTCCTTATTGCATGCAGGTAAAGTCTCTGGGTATATGCCCAGGAGTGGTATAGCCGGATCCTCCGGAAGTGTCATGCCCAGTTTTCTGAGGAACCGCCAGACTGCTTTCCAGAGTGGTTGTACCAGCCTGCAATTCCACCAGCAGTGGAGGAGTGTTCCTCTTTCTCCACATCCTCGCCAACAACTGCTGTCTCCTGTGTTTTTGATCTTAGCCATCCTGACTGGTGTGAGATGGAATCTCAGGGTTGTTTTGATTTGCATTTCCCTAATGACTAAGGATGATGAACATCTCTTTAGGTGCTTCTCAGCCATTAGATATTCTTCAGGTGAGAACTCTTTGTGTAGCTCTGTACCCCATTTTTTAATAGGGTTACTTGCCTCTCTGGAGTTTAACTTCTTGAGTTCTTTGTATATCTTGGATATTAGCCCTCTGTCGGATGTAAGGTTGGTAAAGATCATTTCCCAGTTAGTTGGTTGCCGCTTTGTCTTTTTGACGGTGTCTTTTGTCTTGCAAAAACTTTGTAATTTAATGAGGTCCCATTTGTCTATTCTTGATCTTAAAGCATAAGCTATTGGAGTTCTGTTCAGGAAATTCTCCCCTGTGCCCATATGTTCAAGGTTCTTCCCTAGTTTCCCTTCTATTAGTTTCAGTGTGTCTGGTTTTATGTGGAGATCTTTGATCCACTTAGAATTGAGCTTAGTGCAAGGAGATAAGGATGGGTCAATTTGCATTCTTCTGCATGTTGACCTCCAGCTGAGCCAGCACCATTTGTTGAAAAGGCTATCTTTCCATCCAGTGGAAAAAAGATAGCTTTCTAATTATATAAAGCTGATCAATGTATTTTTTCTTTTTCTGTATTCTTCAGTTATACAACACATCTGGTCAAAACCTTCCCTTGCTTCCCTCCTCCTATCACCCCTTGCCCCAACTTCCATTCTCTCCCAGATCCACTTCCCTAGATCCTCCATTTCCTTCAGAAAGGAGCAGACTTCCCTATGATATCAACCAAACATGGCATAAAAAGATGCAATAAGTCTAGGCACAAACCCTCACATTCCTTTTTAAATGGTATTATTGCTTTAGAAAAGTCTTTTATGTTTCAGATCTGACATTAAAGATACATTCATCTTCCTCACCCAGTTCCTTCCAAGCCACATTAATTGAAACAAGTCCAGATTGATGCTTTTTTCTTTTTCTGAGTTTCTTTTCCTTTGACTCTAATGAAAATTTCCATTTGCCTTCTTTTAAATAAAAACTCTCTCTCTCTCTCTCTCTCTCTCTCACTCTCTCTCTCTCTCTGTGTGTGTGTGTGTGTAGAGGTGTGTGGCCTATGTAGGTGTGTGTGTGTGTGTGTGTGTGTGTGTAGGGGTGTGTTTGGTATGTAAAAGTGTGTGTGTGTGTGTGTGTGTGTGTGTGTATCTGTATGTAGGGGCATGTTTGCTATGTAAAAGTGTGTGTGTGTGTGTGTGTGTATGTGTGCATGTAGGGGTATGTAGGGGTATGCAGGTGTGTATAGGTGTTTGTGGGTTGTATAGTTGTGTGAGCATATACGGGTGTGTGGGTTGTGTAGGTTTATGGGTATGTGGGTGTGTAGGTGTATGTAGGTGTATGGGTATGTGGGATGTAGGGGTGTGGATATACTTGATCTGTTGTGTTCATGTGTTATTGAGAGGGTCAATGTTGGGTTAGGGGTTAGAAGATAATTTGACACTATTGCTCTGTAGTACAGCTTGAGGTCCGGGATACTGATTCCCCCAGAGGTTCTTTTACTCTTGAGAATAGTTTTAGCTATTCTGGGTTTTCTGTTATTCCAGATGAATTTTTGAATTGCTCTTTCTAACTCAATGAAGAATTGAGTTGGGATTTTGATGGGGATTGCATTGAATCTGTGTATTACTTTTGGTAAGATGCTCATTTTTACTATATTAATCCTGCCAATCCATGAGCATGGCAGATTTTTCCATCTTCTGAGGTCTTCTTCAATTTCTTTCTTCAGAGACTTGAACAGACATGTAGATCAATGGAACAGAATTGAAGACCCAGAAATGAATCCACACTCCTATGGGCACTTGATCTTTGACAAAGGAGCTAAAACCATCCAGTGGAAAAAAGATAGCCTTTTCAACAAATGGTGCTGGCTCAGCTGGAGGTCAACATGCAGAAGAATGCAAATTGACCCATCCTTATCTCCTTGCACTAAGCTCAATTCTAAGTGGATCAAAGATCTCCACATAAAACCAGACACACTGAAACTAATAGAAGGGAAACTAGGGAAGAACCTTGAACATATGGGCACAGGGGAGAATTTCCTGAACAGAACTCCAATAGCTTATGCTCTAAGATCAAGAATAGACAAATGGGACCTCATTAAATTACAAAGTTTTTGCAAGGCAAAAGACACTGTCAAAAAGACAAAGCGGCAACCAACTAACTGGGAAATGATCTTTACCAACCTTACATCCGACAGAGGGCTAATATCCAAGATATACAAAGAACTCAAGAAGTTAAACTCCAGAGAGGCAAGTAACCCTATTAAAAAATGGGGTACAGAGCTACACAAAGAGTTCTCACCTGAAGAATATCTAATGGCTGAGAAGCACCTAAAGAGATGTTCATCATCCTTAGTCATTAGGGAAATGCAAATCAAAACAACCCTGAGATTCCATCTCACACCAGTCAGGATGGCTAAGATCAAAAACACAGGAGACAGCAGTTGTTGGCGAGGATGTGGAGAAAGAGGAACACTCCTCCACTGCTGGTGGAATTGCAAGCTGGTACAACCACTCTGGAAAGCAGTCTGGTGGTTCCTCAGAAAACTGGGCATGACACTCCCGGAGGATCCGGCTATACCACTCCTGGGCATATACCCAGAGACTTTACCTGCATGCAATAAGGACACATGCTCCACTATGTTCATAGCAGCCTTATTTATAATAGCCAGAAGCTGGAAAGAACCCAGATGTCCCTCAACGGAGGAATGGATTCAGAAGATGTGGTATATCTACACAATGGAATACTACTCTGCAATTAAAAACAATGAATTCACGAAATTCCTAGGCAAATGGTCAGATCTTGAAAATATCATCCTTAGTGAGGTAACCCAATCACAAAAGAACACACATGGTATGCAGTCACTGATAAGGGGATATTGACCCAGAATCTCGGAATACCCTAGACACAATCCGCATATCAATAGATTTCTAAAAAGATGGTAGGAGAGACCCCTGGTCCTGGAAAGACTGGATGTAGGGGAACACCAGGACAGAGTAATGAGAGGGGGTTGAATGGAGAAAAGAGAGAGGGAAGGGGGCTTATGGGACTTTCGGGGAGGGAGGAAACGGGAAAGGGGAAGTGATTTGGAATGTAAATTAAAAAATAAAATAAAAAAAAAGATCTTTAAAAAAAAAAGAAAAAAAAACTTAAAAAAAAATAAAAAAAAAGAAGATAATTTGAAGGAGTCTGTTCTCTCCATGAGAGTTCCAGGGATCAAACCCAGTTTTGATAGCAAGCACCTTTTCTGGCTAAGCTAGTCCACTGGCCCTTTGCCTCCTTTTAAACTAATATGTGTATTTTGTTGTTTCTATCTTAGCTTGCTGGCTCATTAATATTTCCGAAGTTCAGTTCTCAATATTATCTTTGTTTCACTGTATCTTCACTGCTTATGAGGCAAGATACAAATTTCTCAGCATTAAACTTAATCTTCTAAATGATTCTCATTGTTATACAAATATCTCTTGTAATTTTTTTCTCATCTCTATAAAGTTTGAAATGAAAGGAGAATCATCACCTAGTTCCTCTTGTCCCCAGTAGTGCATCATGGGATATACCAAGACTTAACTCACTGCCCTTTGTCTGCCCTTCTTAATCTGGCAATCTCTTCATTTGTAAAACCACTTTTACTTTTTTTATTATTTCACTGAATCCCTTCCCTTCTTTCCATTATTTGAAAGATGTTTAAGTAGCTACAGTAACACTAGTTTCTTTTTAACCAAATACTTTAATCTGAGTCCCATCATAGACTGGCCACAGCCAAAACGAGCCTTTCTAATCTCTGAACTCCCTTAGTGTCCCACGGATGCTCAGATCTCACCTCATGACCACATTCTCCATTCCCCTTGGCCATCCTTCCTTGTGCACCACATTCCCCTTGGCCATCCTTCCTTGTGCACCAGAGAATTATGCAATTAGTCTCTCAAGACAATTTAGATTGAACTCTCTTTTTCCAACATTCTACCATTTATACATATTTCTGTTTATCAATTTTATAAAATGCTCTTTTCTTTTACTTTAGGATACTTTGACTTAGAGAAAGTTCCCCTGGCACCTTTGCACATTTCTTTCCTTTATAACCACCATTAAAGTAGAGTTTAAAATCTAGTCTTCAGAAACTGGGGTTTTACAGTTTCTTGCTGTGGAGGAAAAGGAGGAAGTTGAGACAAATGATTGCCTAGCACTCTTCCATCTTTACAGCTTTAGTCCTCATATCTATTTATGATACAATCTTAATATACTGGGGCTATATGTGTATATGTGCACACACCAAAATATGTGCTTTTTCTTGGGCAAAATGAGTCTGTTCTTTAAAGATATTTTAAAAATTGAATATCTGACCTGCATTAGCTCAGGAATTTTCAATTTCCAATTTCCTTTGAATCAAATTCTCGAGCACATTTATGATTTCATTTTCAAGTAGATGATCTGCAAGTTATGGGCATCATCTAGGCTCAAGTTCTTCCAATAAAATCATAGATAATAGAGCCGCAAAGATGATTTCTGAACTGCCCAGACAGCATCTTCTTTTTACCGATGATGAAAATAGTCTCTAAGAGAGACTGATTTGTTCACATTCATACAGTTACTCAGCACAGAAGTCAGTAGATCAAAAATTAAAAATAGGCTTCAAGAAAGAAGGTCATTCCATCCTCCACCTTTCCAAAACTGCTAGTATGTAAGCCTTATATAGTCCTAGATCCATGAAAGCAAAACTTGTCTCTTATTATTTCTAAGAATTAGCAAATATTCTGAGCTTACCATGCAAAGGTTGCAGCTGCCTTCCTGCCGTCTTCTGCCCATGTTCTTTCTAGTCACTGTGCCATACATAGTTTGTGTTATGCATGGTGCCATGGCACAAGGAGAGGACGAAGAACTGAAGGACCGAGGCTGTAAGGTAAATGGTGTAGGAGACCTGTGAAGGAAAAGATCATTAGCTGTATGCCCTGGGGGCTGGGGGATCCAGTCATCCAGGGTGGTCAGCAGGGTCCCATAGAACCAGCCTGAAAACATACACAAGAGCTTAATTTTTCCTGCTCTGCAAACAAAATGAGACCCATACAAAGCTGCTTAGTGTTTCTGAGCTTGGCTTTCTCATCAAACATTAAAGCTGTAACAATAATAGTATTGTTGCATAGATTAAATTAGACAAATTATGTAAGAGGCACTGCCTCAGACTACTCCTTTAATAAACTGTAGGTGTTGGCAATTGGGTAACATAACTTGACTAATAATATAAGATTAAAAGGGAAGATACATTATTAATATGTTATCTAATGGCAGATATACCAACTGAATAATCTCACTTGACCCTGCTATATTGGTCACATTAATTGCTTATTTTTAATGAAACAATGAAGCGCCCCCCACCCTTAATTTTGCACCAGCAGTTCCATCTCTGTTGATCATATTAGGAAGGTACTGAACACGCAGTGTATAACAAGTCTTTGTTTCTGAACCTTTAAGGTAATATAAATATGACATCTCCTATGCAATACTCTTTGCTATTGTCTGGCACAGGTCCTTTGATGATACGTGACTTTGCTTTATTTTATTTAGTTAGTCTAAACAGAAGGAACAAAAAGATGAGCCTACCTATGCCATCATTTCTTTGGAGCCAATATCAAATGCCACAGTGAGATTAATGTAATTTATATGCAGATTCCTGGAAGGAAGGGGAACTGTTGACCTCCTGTTCTGCTGCCTGGAATCTCTCTGGACTCTGAAACAGAGAGTTTGAAATATTAATGCCTCGAATAATAAATGAGTGAACATAGCAAATGAGGTCTGAGCACAACAATTTTAATTAGTTTTAGGCACATTTTAATGATTGTTTGTCCATTAGTTCCAGTAAACACAAAAATGCAAGGGGAAAAAAAAAGATGTACGAGGTCCTTACCACATAGCTTTGTTTTAACTGAAGCCTTTGCAAAGATGTATATCATTTTAATTTCAGTTCCAAAGGCTTTTATGTAAATTAATTGCATTGGAGAATTGGCAAGAACATTTTATTCAATTTGGAACAGCAGTGATTATAAGCTTTACATTAATATAACAACAATTTAACAATGGCTGATAGATGGGCCACAGCCATGCAATTATCAAAAGTGAGCCACCCTCTTGATCTCTAATTAGGTCTATAAGCAAATAGAGTTTTGCTGGCACTAATTGCCATATTAAAACTGGCAGTGAGGTAGTGAGTCAGCTCACCTTGAGGGAGTCAGCTTAGAGTAGTGTTTATCCAGAGATTTTTTTTCCATCTTTGGATTTAATCAGATATGTAATTCAATTATATGTGTAGTGAAATAGACATTTAAAGGAATTGCAAGGCAGTGTCCTGCATCAGGCTTGTGAATGCCTAAAGAATCAGCATCAGATTCTGTTTCCCATTGTCCCTCTGACTGCTCAGCCTCCCATCCTCTAACCGCTCAGGCTGGGCAGTCAGGATACCCAGTGCTTCACTCAGTGCTGGACAGATGAGTGGGTGGCTGGTGTGCAATCCTATTGATATGTTGCTCCAGTTCTGCAGGGATTAAATGGCACTCAGGCGGGATTTAAAAGGTGTTTGAGCATCAGGCTAGACAGTATGAGGCCAGTTAAAGGACCTTAGGAAATATCTTTATTTCTTTCAGTCACCCACTTAAACCTTATAGCACAGAAACATGTTTTGTTTTGTTTTGTTTTTTCCTCCAGCTATGCCAATAGTCATATCAATGATATTATAAAGGAAAAAAGTATTTTCATATATGTATCAGGATGAACATAAGCTAGATCCAGGAAAAGTATTGATTCCTCAGAACTCAACCCTTGGGGAATGCTTTTGTTTTATCACAGTGATTGTGTGTGCGTAGTCAGACTATGTAGATTACCTCAGCCAATCGTGGTGTTTTATATGGTTCACAACATGTCATGAGCATATACCATATTGAATCAGTTAACAAAACAGGCCATGTGCCTGGATTTCTAGGAGGGAAAAAGTAAGACTGAATTGAGCAGTAGACTAACCTTAAACAACCTACTGCCAACGCAATATTAAGTGAAAACCTGAAAGTGCGAATGTACTTTTCAAGCGCAATTCAAGCAGATCTTTTTGTGCCCACAGAAGGGCTATGGAGAAGAAGACTCACAATGACTCTGAATGGTAGAATTTGAAAGCCAGAGATAATGATCTGTGGTGATGTCTGTGTATATCCACCCCATTGTATAGCTAGGGATACCTTGAAAGGCATGAAATGAATAGAAAGGTAGGATATTTTCCTATTATGCATGAAATCTGATGACTACTTTTAAAGGTGCCACGAGCCAGCTTATGTCTAGCTGTAAATGAGCAGAAAACAAGGGAACCCTGCTAATGCCTGCTAGTTTATTTTCCCAATCATTTAAACTCTGCTAAGCATCCACCCCCACCCACATCTATACTAGATATATACCAAAGTATGAGCTTGCCTTCAAGGTCATGCTCCTTTTAAACTGTGACATAAACAGGCTGTAAAAGGTAGAGATGAAACCATAAAATGCAAAGAAAAATGGGAGTGTATGTGATAGAGGTAAGAATAAACCCTGGATGATAGGCTTGTGCACTCCTTGTAACTCAGCAAGAGGAAAGGGAGACAGCAGCATTCCTTAGGGTTTGAAGACTCCAGTGCACTTATTATGATGTGAAGAATTTTATTTCCCACAGTCTTCACTATTACTAGGAATTATTGTTTATTCTGGGAATGAGTATGTTTGTCCTCTCCTTCACCCAACCAAACAGCTTTGTATGGACAATTGCAGAAGAAAAAGATGTGTTTTTAAATAACCTAGCAAGAGTGACTCCAAGGAAGATCTGAATCCAGGTCTCTATGTCAATTGTCAATTCTGGCATGCTATCTGACATTTAATGATGCCAACTCCTTCTTTAACTCCTTTGGAAGGTGGATGCATCAGTACCCACCCAGGAAACAATGATTCACTCTTCCCACATCCCCCATCTATTATCCTGACTAATCAACCCAAAAAGAAGTATCCTGTCCCTAGTTATAGGTTAAGTGATGGAATTCCAAGAAGATGGATGTGGATTCCCATTGTGCACATTTAGGGAAGTTTTCACTCAGAACAGAAGTGCTGTGTATGGAGTCTAGGGTTGGGGTAAGGATGTACTCAAGGGTCCAGGCCAGCAGGAATCATTCCTAAGGTGCTGCCCAGAAATGAACAAAGTACATGTAGGCTCAGTTTACATTTCATTCTTTGTTATATTTCAACAAACTTATCCTAGTCTGTCATTGAAATTGTTAAAACATATAGACCCCTGTTAGAGTGTTGTAGGAGATGAAACTATAGGACTGGTAAAAGAAACGATAATCTTTCACAATCAGTCTGGGTTCTGGCATTAGTGAAGATAATCCTTGTGCTATTGAAGGCATTATCACCCAAATCTTCTATGTTCTGTCAGCAGCAGTGGTCAGCAGTGCATGCAGGAGTAAAGGAAGCTGTAGGAGGTTCATACTTGACAGCTTTCTTGGCTAAGGCCACCCTTATAGGTGGCTGGAAGAAACAGGGTTATGTTTGCCTCCCATTTATGTAATTTAATTATTTAAAAATAAAAGTATGTGCGTATGGGGATAAAATTTCTATCTGTGTAGGGGGTGGAGGAGGGAGGAGGACTTGGTTTATCACAAGTAAAGTTTCCAATGTTACTTGTTTGTGTGTTTCAAATTTTTAACTTTTCAAATAGTTACCCCATTTGTCATTGAAACATTGTGACAAAGGAAGACTTTGTGAGTTGTAACTCCATCACAATGTAAGCCATTCACATTTCATAGCACCTAAGAAAACAAGAGTCTGCCTAATTTTCTTTCCCATACTGGGTATCTATCCCAGATTTTGTAGATGCTAAGAACACAGTTTACTATGATATAGCTTTTTGATTTTGTATTTTGTTTTGGAGAGTGACCTTCTCTCAATCATTTAAATTGGCCTTAAACTCGTTATGTATCCCAGTCCAACCTTGAGAAACTCTCAGTCCTTTGGCCTAACCCTATTGAGTAACAGGGATTATAGTTATGTGACATCATGTTAACTCTCTCTATATCTAAATACCAGTCAAAACAAAGTGAGTTATTCTTTGTTCTTCTGATTTGATTACTTACCATATGCCAGAGTGCTTGTCAAGTATGGGTGTGTGTGTGTGTGTGTGTGTGTGTTTCTTAATTTAAAAGAAAGTAACTGCATTCTCTAAGAAATGGTGAGGTCTATGTATAAACAGAAACCTGGCTAATGCCTACACTACACTATTCATTTATATTATGTTGATTTCTGCAAGACTCTGCTATAGCTAGGAACACACAAAAAAATTAAAATTTTACTTGCAATCCCATAAGACTTTGCCAGTGTCTCCTACCACAAAGATCTTCCTATGTTAAGGTAAACAGTGTAATAGGGAGATGACTTAAACAGTATATGCAAACCATACTACTATGGAAACTTTCTTAAATACACACATACACATATACATACTCATACACATACACTACACTCTCTCTCCTCTTCCATCTATCTATCTATCTATCTATCTATCTATCTATCTATCTATCTATCTATCTATCTATCTATCTATCTATCCCATATTGCAAGGGGCAGTGTCTCTCTAAGACAATAACAGTTATCAAATAAAAATCCAATTCTAGGTATAGGTTACCTCTTAACAAGTTGTTCATCAATGGGATCCCATAGATATTGCCCCAAAACATTACAGTCCATTGCCATTGCTCTCTGTTACCACCCAGAACTTGAGAGTAATACCCTGTTGCTGAAGGTATCAATATCCGAGTCATAGAATACAAAGAAATCAAGTTGGTACCAACTGGGAACCTTTCTATATACATGTTAGCTTTCCTAGTATTGGGATTTGACATGCAAACTACCAAGAGAAAAAGTCATCAACCGCCTTGCCTAGATGTGAATGCTGCAAACTGTAATAATGATGGCAAGATATGGCCATTGGTGGCATGAATATAAATTAAATCAATACTCTACTTTTTCATTGGGTTTAAATCCTGCCCCACAAGATCAACATGTCTGGTTTTATGTCAACACCATGCTGATTTTATTACTATAGCTTTACAGTACTATTTCAGTTTGAGATGGTGATACCTTGAGCAGATTTTTAGTTTTGTTTTGTTTTTGTTTTTGTTTTTGTTTTAAATTCAGAATTGTTTTTGCAGAAGACAAAGTGAAATTGTAGATGGCTTTTTGTAGGGTAGCAAGATTTATGATTTTACTCCTATTGATCCATGAGCATGAGAGGCCTTTCTATCGTATCTTCCTCAACTTCTTTTGTCCATGTCTTAAAAATTGTATTATACAAGTCTTTCACTTGCTTGATTAGACTTACTGAAGATATTTTTAAGGTTGTTCAGATGTATTGTTTCCCTAATTTCTTTTTCAGTCCTTTTGTCACTTGTGTGTAGGGAGTCTACTAAGTTTTACAAGTTAATTTTGTTTCCTGCTATTTTGCTGGAAGTGTCTATCTGTGGTAAGAGTTTCATGGTAGAAATTTCATATTCTCTGATGTTTACAATCATATCATCTCTAAGTAAAGATGTCATCCTTTCCCAGTTGTATCCCCTTGATCTCCTTCAGCTGTCTTATTGCTCTGAATCAAACATAGTAAAAGCAATTTACAGCAAACCAGTAGCCAGCATCAATCTAAATGGAGAGAAACTTGAAGCAATCCCACTAAAATCAGGGACTAGACAAGGCTGCCCTCTCTCTCCATATCTTTTCAATATAGTACTTGAAGTTCTAGCTAGAGCAATTTGACAACAAAAAGAGGTCAAAGGGATACAAATTGGAAAGGAAGAAGTCAAACTATCACTATTTGCAGACGATATGATAGTATACTTAAGCGACCCAAAGAACTCCACCAGAGAACTCCTACAGCTGATAAACGACTTCAGCAAAGTGGCCGGATATAAAATCAACTCAAGCAAGTCAGAAGCCTTCCTATACTCAAAGGATAAGCAGGCTGAGAAAGAAGTAAGAGAAATAATACACTTCACAATAGCCACAAACCATATTAAGTATCTTGGCGTGACTCTAACCAAACAAGTGAAAGATCTGTATGACAAGAACTTCAAGTCTCTGAAGAGAGAAATTGAAGAAGACCTCAGAAGATGGAAAAATCTGCCATGCTCATGGATTGGCAGGATTAATATAGTAAAAATGAGCATCTTACCAAAAGTAATACACAGACTTCAAATAGTCTATTGAGTAGGTATCTAGAGAGTGAGTAACCTTGTCCTCTTCCTGGCTTTAGTGTAATTGATATGAGTTTCTCTACCTTTAGGTTTGTGTTGGCTATATCCTTACTGTAAACATCTTTACTTTCTTTCTTAAGGCATATCTCTTGCATCCCTAGTCTTTCCAGAACATTTGTCATGAAGATATGTTGTAGTTCATGAAAGCCTTTTTTTTTTAATCTAAAGAGAAGATCATATAGTTTTTATCTCTCAGAATGTTTATGTGGTGGATTATTTTTTATAGATTTATGTATGTTGAACCTTCATTCCTTCATCTCTTGATGAATCCTGCTTGGTCATAAATGATCTTTTTCATGTATTCTTGTATTCAGGTAATGAGTGTTTTACTAAGAACATTTGCATCTATGTTCATAAAAGAAATTGGTCTGTAATTACCTTTATTTGTTGAGTCTTCTTTGTTGTTTATGTCTCAGGGAAACTGTGCTTGGTTAAAAGAATTAGGCAATGTTTCCTCTGTTTCTAATTTGCAAAATTATTTCAGGAGTATTGGTGTTGATTCTATTTTGAAAGTGCTGTAGAATTATTCACTAAAGCCATCTGGCCCTGGGCTTTTTATGGATGGGAGATTTTAATTACTGTTTCTAGTCTGCTAGGGGTTATAGGATTGTTTAAATTGCTTATCTGACCTGATAAAACTATGGTGGGTGGTGTACATCAAGAAAATTGTCTATTTCTTTCAAATTTTTTAATTTGATGGAATACAAGTTTTTAAAGCATATTGTTATGATTTTATCGATTTTTTTATTTTTTGTTGTTATATCTTCCTTTTTCTTTCTAACTTTGTGAATCTATTTCTTCCATTGCTGCCTTTTACTTTGGTTAAGAATTTGTCAATCTTATTCAATTCAGGAAGAAACAAATCCTTGTATCATTTTTTTCTGTGTATTTTTTGTTTGAGTCTATTTATTGGTTTCAGTCTTGTTTGATTTTTTCTGTCTAGTGCTCTTAATTGTTGTTGTTTTTTATTAGGACTCTCAGGTATGTCATTCAGTTATTAATATGAGATCTCTACAATTTTTTATATAAACAATTAATACTGTGAACTTGCCTCTTAATGCGGCCTTCATTGTGTCCCATTAAGATTGGGTATATTGTGTTTTCATTTTCATTAAATTCTAAAATTTTCTAATTTCTTTCTTAATTTCTGTATTGACCAGTTTTTTATTCAATAGAGTTGTTCGGCTTCTATGAGTTTTTATAGTTTTTGTTGATTTTATTGTTAATGATATCCAGAATTAATCCATATGTGGTCAGATAGGATATGGGGTGTTACTACAGTTTTCTTGTAGCTGTTGAGATTTGCTTTGTATCCAAGTATGTGATCAATGTTTGAGAAAGTTTCATTTGCTTCTGAGGTGTTTTGTGGTAAAATCTTCTACAAATATTTGTTAAGTTCTTTTGGATTATATTTTCATTTAACTCCACTATTTCTTTGTTTAGGTTTTGTCTGGATGACCTGTCTATTGGCAAGAATGGTTATTGATGTCCCCCACTATTAGTCTGTGAGGATTGATATGTGATTTTTTTTTTGTTTTAGTAGTTTTATTTTTACTGTACTTGCATCTCCTTCTGTTTGGTGTAGAGATGGTTAGAATTGAAATATTCTCTTGCTGTGTTTTTCTTTTGATGAATATATAGTCTCCTTCTCTCTCTCTTCTGGTTAGTATTTGTTTAGTCTATTTTTGTCAGATATTAGAATGGCTACATTGGCTTGTTTCTTGTGTCCATTAGCTTGGAATATCCTTTTCCATCATTTTACCCAAGGTAATGTATATCCTTGATGCTATAATATGTTTGTTTGTTTTTTTTTGACAAAGCAGAAGGAAAATACTGTTTTCTTGAGTCCAATAATTCAGTCTGCATCTTTTTATTGGCAAGTTAAGATGTTTGATGTTGAGAAGAACCAATGGTCTATGATTATTTATTCCTTGGTTTTTCTTGGGTACAGTTAATCTCTTATCTTGAAGCTTTCCTTCTAGTGCTGTCTGTAGAGATGAACTTATACATAAATACTGCTTAAATTTCCTTCTCCATCTATTGAAATTGAAAGTTTGGCTGGGTATAGTGTTCTGGGTTGTCATCTGTAATTGCTTAGACTTTGTTGAACAGCCCCTATGCCAGGCCTTTCTGAAGTTTATAGTTTCCATTGAAAAGTCAGGTGTTATTCTAATGGGTCTGCCTTTATATATTACTTGGTCTTTTTCTTTTTGCAGCTTCTAATATGCTTTCTTTGCTCTGTATGTTTTGTGTTTTCCTTATTATGAACAAATGGAAATTCCTTTTCTGGACGATTCTGTTTAGTGTTATATATGTCTCTTGTACTTTGATAGACACTTCCATCTTTAGGTTAAGTAGATTTTCTTTTATTATTTTGTTGAAAGTATTTTATGAGTCTTTGACCTTGTTTTATTTTCCTCCATCCTCTATTCCTATCATTTGTTCATTTATTTTTTTCATGGTGTCTCTATTTTCTTGGAATTTTGTGCCTGGATGTTTGAAAATTTAATGTTTTTTTTCACTGATATAGCTTGTCTTCAATGCCCTAGATTCCCTTTTCCATCTCATGTAGTATGTTCATCACGCTTGCCTCTGGGATTCCTACTTCGTTCTTAAATTTTTCCTTTCCAGTTTTACTTTAGTTTGGGCATTCCTTATTGACTTCACTTCTTCTTTTATCCCTTGAACAGTTTTCTTCATTTTGTTCCTATGTTTTTCTGTGTTTTTGTATATTTCCTTAATGGATTTATTCTAATCGTCTTTACAGTCCTTGACCATATTCATAATATCTATTTTTGAAGTCCCTGTTTTGTGCTTCAGCTATATTGCACTCTTAGGGCCTGCTAGAATAGAGTCTAGTGAAGACATATTGAAAGGCTGTTATTGATTGTATCTTTATTTGGGCATCTCAACATCTGGGTTTGGTATGGTTGTAATAATTGGTGCTGATATCTGGTCTTGCCTTTATAGGGTCAGTTTTCCATTTCTTGGTTTTGGTTACCCTCTTTTTTTCTGAAGAGAGTATGGTGGATGTGTGTTGGCTAGTAGGGACTGCTTCTAAATCCCTGCTAGGAAAGGCCACTTAGGGATTCCAGGTAGAAAGTATTTCTATTTGTCAGAACCTGACAGGAAGGATTTGAGGTAAGTTAGAAGAAGGTAGTCTGAGAATATGCACAAGAAGGAGGGTCTTCCAGGAAGATCTGTGAATTCTCCAGGAAATGGAGGAAGATAGGACTACAGGTCTCTAGAGGTGGACTGCAGCATGGCTGGAATTAACATATTGGAAATGGTAGACAGAAATGAGAGTGAAGATTGCCTCTGATTCCTTGACCAGTGTGGCTAAGTGGGTTTCCAGGAGATAGTGGAGATAGTTTCTCTGGATTTTGGTAGCTAAGAAAAAGGGATGAGGTCAGAGAGGAAGACGATCTCGCTGTCTTGGCAACTGAGGAGAACTAAAGTTATTATTTTTAACCCATAGATGAATGAATCCTTCAACCCTCAACAGAGAATCTTCTTTTCTGTAGTAGATGCCAATCAGTACATAGCCCCACAAGTGAACATGCAGATAATTAAAGAGTATGCAATACTCAGATGTAAATGGGACATCTGTATCTAACCACTCCCGATGAGGCTCAGGTGTTATAGCAAAAGAGCAGGTAAAAAGAATGTAATAGCAGAGGAAGTAGAAATCCCCAATGAAACAATATTTGGCAGATATGACAGCACCATATGCACGTGAGCTTCAGTGGGTGGAGTTGTGTATATAAGACTTAAAGAAGTTAAAGCCAGCATCTATTCCCACCATGACTGAGAAAGGGCTCATGAAGTCCCATTCTTTCCTGAGAAATTATTGTTGAGTAATGGCCACTAAGGCCATTTAATTTCTTTCAGGAATTAAAGGTATGAGAAGTTACTCCCATGCACTTAGTAGGACTTTTCTCTTTTAAAAGGAGAGAAAGATGGCAAAAGACACTGATAAAGAATTGGTGGAGAGAGATTAGCATTCAGACTTTAAGATGATACATTATATTAATGCATGGACATTATTTTTTTTTTAAAAAAAAGAACCATAGAAGACAGCCATGGCCTTCCTGACTTATCTGTTATACCTCTGAGTATCAAGAATTTAAATATTGATTAGAAGAGTAGTATTGCCAGGGAAACTGGATGTATTCACAGGAGAAAGCTCAACAGAAGAGGTGGATGTGTTGGGAAATCCTGCCTTGCAGTGGCCATGCCACATCAAAATGGTCAGGAGGCTAATGTTAGAGAATTTTAGCTTTAAATCTTTAGCTTGGTTTTCATTTGATTTTGCCTTGGATGAAGTATGCTTTTTTTTAAAGTCTTAGACCTATGTGAGTGCATTAATAAGGTAAAATAAGAAAGCATTGGTGTTGGGAACCAGCTATGAAGTTAAGAAGTCACTGAAAGTTGGTATGCTTGACTACCCTGCTCCTGCTTTAGCCTTTTCTTAATACTTCAGAGTTCCATCAAGGTCTCCATCCCAAAGTTTGATTGCCAGTTTACTTGCCAGGAGGTATGCATCACTGGGCTAAGGCTAAATGGTCATCTTTTCCATTTTAATGCTCTTGCCCTTAATTAATAGTTTAGTCTTTCAGACCTTCATCTGTTACACTTAAATGGATTTTGTAATTGGCTTTGCCTCACAGTTAGGTCCCTTGCCCCATTCTAGTCCAGAAATGCTCCCAATTAGTTCTAGCTCCCCATTCTTCCCCCTCTCCTTGGAACATCTGCTGTATTTCTAATGGCTTAAGTACAACTAATATGATCCAATAAGACCAGCACTCAGCACTCTAATGCACTCAGTTAAAAGATTATTGAATTTATTAAGTGTTTGTACCAATAGGGCTCTTAACAAATGTATTTTGAGGATATGACAGTCATGGTGAGTGAGCTAAAGGCTCATTATTTGGACTCTTAGTGTTCTTGTATGAAAACTGTGTTTCTTGTTAAGCCCATTAGATGC
This sequence comes from Tokudaia tokunoshimensis, assembly GCA_036184795.1. Lineage (NCBI taxonomy): Eukaryota > Metazoa > Chordata > Mammalia > Rodentia > Muridae > Tokudaia > Tokudaia tokunoshimensis. The sequence goes on from BTHU01000019.1 coordinate 41,070,923, forward strand.
TTTACGAAACAAGAGCTGTCATTTCATTAGGCTGCTCCAACATATCAACAGCTCCAGGGTGAATTCTGGTCACTTCTTCTCTGTGTCACAATTCTTTCTGAAAGTAGACTCTCTCCTACCTTCCCCACCCTGTGAACGCCAGCAGTCTACTAGTTTCACTGTGCAGGAAGATGTCAGCTCAAGAAGCAGCAGTTAACAAGAAGCATAGGATAATAAGTCGGAAAGGGTTGTGTACTTTTAGTTTAATCTGAATTTTAAAATTTGGAGAAATATGTGACTAACTTAGTCTAATTTTCAGTTAAAGGCAGAATAATAAGGATTAGAATTCAGACATTCTACCTTCTAATCCAATGTTGTTTTCTGAAAAGTGAAACACAGCATTTCTGATGGAATCCTTTGCAAATTTATTTTGTCTTTCATTCATTCAATAAATATTAGCTGGGCTTTTTCAAGTACTACTCATTGACATTTAGATTAATGAACAAATTTACATTCTTGCCTTCATGGAACTTGGATTCCAGCTTGCTAAACTAAAGTATCAGTGAAAAGTTTCATGCCTTACACTGCTGAACGTAAATAATGGCAATGGGGATGAGGAATTATGGGCATCCTCCAGAATACCATGCTAGAAAATGCCGGTTTAAGGCCATGCGGCATGTGTAGTGACTCTGGGAAACTGAGGGTGAATAGTAAGTCAAATAAAGAGGAAAAATTTAACAACCCCGAGGCAGAAACAAGTGTTATACATTGTATTCACAGAATAGGAATGAGGCTGATGTCTGGAATAGAGAAGGGGGGGCGGTAAGGATCGAAGTAGATAAGTGTAGAGCGTGGTTATTTCTAGCTCTTAGATGACTAGAACTCTAAGGATATAAAAGATAAAAAAGGAACATTTATGATATCAAGAAGACTGACAAATGGTGATGGGATCTGAAAATACTAACTGTTCTGAATGACAAAAGATAAATTCAAGTCAACAAAAGCTCTACCGAGGCCAATGTTAAGTACTAATTTTAACTGATTGAGTACTGACAGTGAGGATAGCCCTAGAAGAAATGTAGTCAAGAAGTGGCATTTTTCCTTTCAAATTAATGGGGGAGAATAGAAAAATAAATCAGTAAGAAGTCCCATCTAGTTATGTAAAATGCAGTGGGAAGTTCATGGAAGGATGGAATAGAGATTGCTGGAAGATACAGACCTGAACCATGGAGAAGATAATATTTTGGTTGTGAAAAAGGAACATAAAATCATTGGGAAACAAAGAAGGTATGTGGGACCCTAATAAAAGCTGATGAATAGGAATTAGTAAAGGGAGGAAAGTGAACAGCAGCCTTGGATTGGTGGTAAAAGTCCAGGCTGATAGGAGCCTGAGATAAGAAAGCACTGTCAAGTGTAAATAGCAGTGAAAAGCTATATGTTCTTTAATTAGGAATTTGTATCTGATTACTTAGGCAACATAGAACCACTGAAGTCTTTGTAAGCAGAATAATGGCAAAAAAATTAATAGGATCCATCTTTAGCTTTTCATATAGTTCAAACTACAGAATTTAGTCAAAAATTTAAACCATTAAAATCTTACAACTTTTGAAATATTTCAAAAGAACTCATAGTTATGGATACAGAATGATTTAATGATTCCTGATTTTTGAACTTTGTTCTTCACATCTGAAGAAGCCGTGAAGACAATTTTTAGAAAATGTATGAAAACTTTTTAACAAAAAACATTGGGCCAAAGCATTTTGAATCTCCTTTACTAATCAGTTTTAAAGGAGTTTGTTAACTGTTCACCTGCCACACCATCGAACTCCATTTGCTTTGCCTTCAAAGGTCAAAAATAGACCAGTTATCAGGATACACCCTCATCCTCTACCTGCTTCAGTATCTGAGGTTAGATTTGGGTGATTATAATAGTGAGATAAGATAGAATAAGAGCTAGGTTTGAACAACTGAGTAATAATGGCTATAGGATAGAATGGGAAAGCCACCCAGAACTAGCTGGTAAAATCTTTAAACCTTTGGGTGATGCAAAAAATATTTTCACAAATTATGGAAACATGAAGAAATTTCAGCTAAGAGCTATTGTAATATATCCTCTTTAAAAAGTTTGTTTTTCTAGTTGACTTCTTACATGTAAGGTTAGTCACTATAGTCTTAGTGATAGATGATAAGATGGCATGTCTAGGGGTATTCTTTCATAGAGAAGCTACTTAAGAGGAACAAAAGTGAACTCACTCACTTCTCTACACATCTCAACTTGAGAACAGTGTTTGTGAAGACAACACTGGTTTCTGCTTCTATCTGGTCAAGTTCGTTTTCTACTTATAAAAAAAGGTATTTTGGACAATTTCTGGGTGTTCACAGCTGTTATTATTTACATTTCCCTTAATTATATTACAAAATGTTTCAGAACTAGGAAGAGATGTTTGTTCCACTTGCTACTAAGCTTTACTCACCACCCTGTGGTTCAGAGTAAGATTGAAAATGTGCAAATAAGAGGTCAGGGACTCTTACAGAAGAGTTGAGGGGAGGACTGAAGGCATGGAAGGGGATAAGAACTCCACAGGAAGACCAACAGAGTCAACTCACCTGGACCTTTGGGAGTTCTCTGAGACTGAGCCACCAACCAAAGAACATACATGGGCTAGACCGAAGCTTCCACATATATAGCAGAAATGGACCTCAGTCTTCATGAGGGTCCTCTAACAACTGGATGGAGGTTATCCCTAAAGCTGTTGCCTGATTATGGATTCCAGTTCCCATTAGGGCTGCCTTGTCTGGCCTCAATAGGACAGGATGAAACTAATCTTGCAAGGAATTAATACTCCAAGGTCATGGGATATCCTGGGACTGTGTCTACCCTCTCAGAGGAGAGGGGAGGGAAGGGGTGGGACTCTGTGAGGGGAGGGCCAGGATGTGGAACAGTATATAGTAGTAGTAATAATAATAATAATAATAATGATAATAATAATAATAATAATAACAATAAGGAGTCATATAATTTCATGCTTCTATAGGGCCAGTGGGCATCACTGGCAGTTCTGAGACAGAGGGATGCTTACTCACAGGAGCCTTTCTAGGTGCTCGGTAGCAGATTTTGCAGTAGACTCTCATAACCTTGTTCCACCAGAAGCACAGCATGCCTGTTTCAGTTCAGGCATCTCCAATCCTGAACCACCCTCAAGAGACTTGCGGCCCCAGTGAGTGGGGAGTTCTGGTGGGGTGGGAATGGGGGTTGGAGACATCTTCTTGGAGATGTGTGGGGGAAGTATGAATGGGATGCGTAACAGTTGGAGGGTGAACCAGGAGGGGGATAATGACTGGACTGTTAAAAAAGATTAAATAATGATAATAATAATAATAATAATAATAATAATAATAATAATAATAATAATAATAGAAACGTGCTTTGGGAACTGACTTCTGTTCAGGTGCATTTCCCCCATGTGAACATTTTACATGCTCAGTTGGGCAAAAAAGAAAAAGGAGGGCTTCATGGTTTATGCTGTGCATTCCAGGGCTGAGCTTGTACAGAATTGGAAATTTGTTTTCTTTTTCCCTACAGGTAGAGATGGCAGTATAATTCAAAAATAAGTAGCCCAAGGGGAACATCAATCACGTTATGTTTGGTATCTTAAGTTTCCTGATTAGCCAATTCAAATTTCAGTGTGTGTGTGTGTGTGTGTGTGTGTGTGTGTGTGTGTGTGTGATGGAATAATGTGGATTTTAAGCCCTTAAAATAACAATTTAATCAAGCATGTGAAACAGTGTAATGGTATCTGATATCATTGTGAAATTCCATTCTCTATGTGCTTCAAATGGAATCAGACACACATCACATTGTCTTGCTTTAAATTGAGTAAGTGACCAATATGAGAAATAAATGTGTAACAAAATAGATGGCTTTTCACTGAGCAGATTTACTTCTGAACACAGTTTGTTTAGGAGGCAAGGGAAGGGGGGATAGGATAGGGCGTTTCTGAAGGGGAGACCTGGAAAGGTGATAACATTTGAAATGTAAATAAATACAATATCCATTAAAGGAAATTAAAAAACAGGTTAGCCCTCAGTTCATGTAGAGAGGAAGAGAACATGAATACTTGTTCATCTGTAAAACTTATCAATAGTTTCTTTGGTGGTCTTGGAATTTCCTTAACTGATTCTGATGATTCTTCTCCATAAGGTAGAAGAACCTGTAAGACAGCAGGGTAGAAATCCTTGGAAGATTGGAACCATCTTTGCCCAAATTTCTCTTTTCTCAGATTTTCAACAGAAAGTGAGGGAGACTATTGGCCAAGCACCAAAGCAAAGCTCACTGTTTGCCAATCTCTCACTGAAGTTCACATTGATAACTGTGTCTCTATCTCTTGGATTGTTTTTCATGTTTACAGATGTTTATGTACTAGGAAATCTAGGCCCTTTTATTGGTAAATGTCTCTCTTTTACTTATATCTGTTATATGTGGGTGGTACATGGGTAACTATCTCCTCTTTCTCTGACAGACTTGATGACATTGAGCATCTTCTGACTTACTGATTCTGTATTTCCTCCCCATGGTAATATTGGTTATGTTCTTTCATTTAACATGGTTTGGGGTGTCCTTGTGGTATCTCTAGTCCAGAGGTGCTTCAATTTCTGAATATCAGCACAAGCATTAAGAGACTATTTGGAGTAGTTTTAGTAGGAATGGTCCCCTTGGCTTATATATTTGAATATTTGGTTCCCTGTTTATATCACTGTTTAGGAAAGATTAGGAGATGTGGAGTTATTAGAGGAGGTGTGTTATCGCAGTTGGGCTCTGAGATTTTGAAGATACATGCTTATCTATCTATCCATCAATATGCCTGTCTATCTGTCTGTCTATCTATCTATCTATCTATCTATCTATCTATCTATCTATCTATCTATCTATCATCTATCTACATATCTATCTTCTATCATCTATCTGTGTGTCCATCTATCTTCTATCATCTGTCTGTGTATCTATGTTCTTTCTATCTATCTATCTATCTATCTATCTATCTATCTATCTATCTATCTATCTATCTATCTTCTATCATCTATCTGTGTATCTATCTATCTATCTATCTATCTATCTATCTATCTATCTATCTATCATTTATCTTCTATCATCTATCAGTATATCTATATTCTATCTATCTATCTATCTATCTATCTATCTATCTATCTATCTATCTATCTAATCTATCTATCTATAGATAGATGTCTCCATGACCAACTAATAAAACAATAACTAAGATGCAATTATATTGATATTGCTTGTGTAAAATGAAATAAACTAGAAGATTATCTGTCTAATTTAAAGGATACTGATAAGTATTTAGATCCAAATAAACTGTCTGCATCAATTTCCTTTCATAATATTTAGTAACTTATTAACTATTATTAGTAGCATAGTAACTATTGCTTCTGGGTTGAATTTATTAATATCTAGACATTTCTGGTAACTTTATTATCAAGAATACAATAAAAATGTGTGGAATACTGTAAAAAATGTTTGGCTATGTGTTTTCATTGTCATCTGGCTCTGAAAATCCAGCTACTTTAAATTTTAATGGAATGATTTTAATGACCAGGTCCTTTTTTTTTCTTTCTAGCATTTATTTTTCCCCTATTAAACCTAAAACCTGTTTATATGTGATATTTTGTTTGAATCTAACTTTGTGTAGCACATATTATATTGAACATCACAAATAATTAATTATAGTTTAGGAGGAAAAAAAAGAAGCTACATGATTAATTTTAGAATCTGCTTTGATACTTTTCCTTCTCTTTGTACAGATCCCTAGAATGTACAATCATATGTGGCACATAATTATTTCTAAGAACTTTGTTTTCTTTGATTTTCTCTCATTTTACGTCTTTGTTACAGCCTTGAAATTTGAAATTTGGATTTAAATGTTTTTGTTTTTTATCACATTCAGTTTCTCTTAAAGTAATTTTTTTTCAGTTTTAATCTGGAAAATGGGCTTCGTTTTGAAGTCAACACTTACTAGTGAACTCTTTTTGTCACCAAACACTTTGACATTAATTCTACATGACATGTTTTTGTTTCTTTTGTGGCAGAGTCTCATAGAGCCCAAGCTTTGGACTCATAGTTGAACACAGCTGACTTGATTTTTCTGCCTCTGTTTCTTGACTGTTGGGATTATAGATATGAGCTATCATGCCTGGACTAATAGCTTCATTAGGAAAATTAAAAATATAATTTGAGATAGAAATTTGCTGTAGAGGAAGTAGCCTAATAATCAATATGTCCAAATAATGTGAAACAATATCATTAGTATGAATTTTTTTCTTACCTTCTGGCTGTGATGGAAGAAATAAAATTAAATTCTACTATAGAAGAGATTTGGAGTAAAAGGAGACTTAGTGATTCCCAATCTATACAGTGCAGGCTTAATGTCAATTAATTCAGAATCCCTACGTCTGAGGTCTCTCAGAATCTGGCCAAGAGCTGTTATCAGCCACATTTTGAAATCAGAAGCAAGTCTTCCTGACCTGCTATAGCAGCTGCTCATGATATTCAGCCCAGAAATCCAGACAGATATTTCCTAACCTCATTTATTCACTTCTTGAAGAAGTGTAATAAGAAGGAAAGCACATTTATATTCCCACCAAAGAGGGAATAAGGTCCCGAAGGTTCATGAATCAGGATTATGATGGCTGAGAGGACTCTTATTGTCTGCATTAGATGCTTATCTAGAAAGGGATACATTGAGAAAGGAAACAATTAAGGATGATGATAATTCTCAGGAAATGAACTTCACACAAAGAATAGTCAGGTTCTTAGTTCATAGGGATGTCTCTCAGTGACCTTGTCTTATCTGTTCCTGTTCTCCTCTTTTAATGCAATCCATATTAAGGGAGTCTTGACTAAGGTTCCCTCACACAGAGCAATCACCCAAGGTCCATAAGAGATGGTGCACTGTAAGAGAGTAAGATGGGAAAGAAGTATATTCATTTCGTTGAAATAGACCTTCATTCTCTTTCATAATTTCTAATAAACTTTGATTTTGGAATTTATTTTTAAAGTATATTTTCAATAATACATTTGTGTCACTTACTAAGAAACTGAAGTATACACATTTCTCTTTAGTAATTAGTAATTCATAATAAATAATTAGATGCCAGATTATAAAGGATTAGTGAAGCTACTTGGGATAGGCTTCAAAGAAAATAAAGAAAACCTTGGAAAACAGCTCAATTTCACTTTGGCTGTTTTTCAAAATTCAGGAAAAATGAAGCCAAAGTACTACCTGTGGTGTGCTCCAGTGTAGGGGAATGTCAGTACAGGGAAGCCTGAGGGAAGCATTGGTGAGCAGGGGTGGGGGATGAGATAGGGGGTTTTCAGAGGAGAAAAGAAGAAAGGGGATAACATTTGAAAAGTAAATAAAGAAAATATCTTTAAAAAAACATATCTATATTTCCAGAATTGGAGGCTAAGACATGAGGATGGTGAATTTGGGATCATCCTATGGTACATAATGAGACCCTGTTTCAATAAATAAATAAATGAAACCAAATGGAAAAATACTATGGAAAATGCCTGTTTCTGCTCTTTTAATAGGATTCTCTGGTTATAGGATTGACCCACAAAAAGAAAGCGAACATCTTTTAAAATTGTAAACAAAAGACTTGATTCAATGTTGTTTCCTTTCACTTGATGGGTTGTTCTTATTTGGACATTCTCTATGTATACATGGGATTGAAATCCCGATAATCAAGAATCCAATGTTTCATTGACAGTAACAGTAACAGGGCACACATTTTCTTTAAAACTATATATTAGACAGATGTGATGATATGCCTGTAATCCCAGTACTAACAGAAAGAGGCTGATATACCTTTATGAGTCTGGGCCAGCCAAAATGACTTAGCAAGACTATATGCTTACTTACTATGTACAGCAAAGCTAAACAACAAAAAAAAAAACTTACAACAAATAAACTAAGCAAAAAACTAGTTTCCACAAAGAAGTTAAGTAATACAGGCACGACATGCTGATATCATACTAATTTTATGACTAAGATTCAGTTTAAGGCATCAGAATCTATTGTTATTAATGATAATTTCACAATGGGTTTAAAATAAGAGAACAGTTCTATCTTGACCTTCAGGATTAGCTTTAAAGTCAAGTTTGTATTTTAAAATTTGTTTAACAAAATTTTCTTCTAAGAATGTTGTTTCTGTCCTCAACTAAAGAAAAGGAGGTAAATTCCATCTTTAGAAATCTAGCAAATAATCTGTTTTAGATCACGTTAGTCCATATCTTGCCTTTGGCTTTATACTGAGTATTCTATACCTCACATTCCCCTAAAAAATACAGCACTGACCCTCAGCTAAATGAGACAGGACTTCCTCTTTCCTAAAGGACAGTTGGAAAGCCAACAGATATTCAAAATTGCTTTTCTGAGCCATGAATTAGCTAGGGATTTGAACTCATCTACCCTTATCACTACAAAATTGAATAAACTAAAAATAGCTTTCTGGGGAAGAGGATGAGGACCCTCCTTGGGGAAACAAATTTCTATGAAAGTCTTTTGGGTACAATTGATAGAATTATCAACAACTTCTTCTTACATGGTTATACCAGCATTATGCAGCAAGAATGCAAGCCATTTAATCACATGTATGCCCGCATTGTTTATTTCCAATTGCATCCTTCCCTACTTGTTTTGCCTTAGATTTATCTGAGTGCCTGGTTTCCCTCATGATTTGTGTTAAAGATACTAAACAAAACAAGAAGCTTTACAGGATCTTGAACATGGGGAAATCTCTTTTCTCATGCCCCAGTGGGGAATAAAGTCTAAATGACTTAGGAATAAACTCTAACAACCTATGAGCAGTCCTGAAATGCCCCCCCGAGTCAGTTTGACATCATTTAGTTCCATATCTTCCTGTGCAGTGGATTTGCATGTGTTAAAACTCATTTAGAAATGTCACATGAGCACATGCAATTTTACATTGCAGTTAGAGTGCTAGTGTATCACACACTTGATTAATAAACTCTGAAGTGCTGAAATGATTCTCTGTCATTAATCATATTCTCTTCTACCTCTATATTACCTGAAATCATTAGAGGAGAAGAAATCCTGAAGTGTAATCAGGTACCTGCATGCTAATGCAATGACTGCACTCTCAGCTCCAAATAGGCTAAAGAAATTAAACGAGAAATTATAAGTAGGGGTGATTTTGTGTTATAGGGATTATGCAGCAATCCTTCTTTAAAACAGGGGCTCTCTCATCGAAATTACTTTTAAGTGGCATCTGTACAACATATCTTGATAGATAGTCTGGTAAAGTTCTCTTGCTAGAATTGAAATTAAAAGAACTCCTGCTTTAGATAGCAGAAAGTCCCCAAGGGGATTTCAGGAATTCAGATGTATTTTTTTTTCTAGCAGTTAAATTGAACCTTAGAATTCCAGGAAGCAATTTGACATCATCAATTAGCAGAAATAATTTTCATGCATACATAGTGCACTCATCAGTGTGGACTTAACAGGATTATGGAGATTCTTTTAGGTATGGGTTCTTTGATTTATTTTTCATTTGGATAAAATAGCCACACTGTCTAAGTACTAAACACTTTTAATACAAGATCTAAGGCTACAGGCAGGTGGATCTCTGTGAGTTGGAGGCCAGCCTTATCTACAAAGTGAGTTTCAGGACAGAGTTATATAGTGACACCATATCTCCAAAAAAAAAATCAGAGCATACAAGATACAGAGACATATCATACAGAGACAAGATTAGCTTGTTTGTTGAATCAATTTGCTTTCAGGAGTGTAGCTATTTATTGTGTGTCTACAAATGCATATCTTCTTTCAATCTTATAAAGAAGTATAGATGGTCACAATGCCAAGGAAGGAAAAATAATTTTTGAATGAGGCAAGATAAATCACTCTAAGTGATATTGAAAGAAAATTTAAATACTCAGAACAGAGTGGGAAAGAGACATTTACCTTGAATTAAGTAATTTAAAAATTCATATTATTTCTTACTTAATTTATTTAAACTTTATGTATTTCTGTGTTAAGAATCCTGAAATACCAAATATCATCTCCAACCTAAGAGAAGATGTATTAGTAAAGTAACCTCTTACATATTTTCCCTGCTAAATATATCATGTTGTCTGCAACACATTGAACTACTATGTCTTGGTTTATGTGGTAAGTTGTAAACTAAATTATAATGTATTCTTTAATAAAATTGTATTGTTATTGAATTAGCCCTGGGAATAATGGAGGCAACGATCAGAAACACTCACATTCCCATATTCTTAATCAACCCACACATAAACTTAGCCATCCAATTCTGTGGTCTTTTCCAATATTTGTAAGGTAAAAGGTTTCGGACACATGTCCTTCATAGAGTCCAGGAACTTCTACTGAATACAAAATGTTGTGTAGCCCACAAGGTTCAGGAAGACAAGTCATAAATCCCAGTAATTTCATGAAACTTATAAGGCTCAAAAATTATGAATCACAAGTTTCTCTCCCTGAAGTTTCACAGGAATAAGTGAATTTTAGGGGAGAAGTGGAGCTCCCTGTAAGTTGTACAACTTAAACCAGCTTTCCCTCACATCTGAGTGGGCTTTTCAATCAGTAGTCTGATTCCTGTCAATCATCTATCTCCTCTAAGTAACCCCTCAAACATGTTTCTACAATACCTCAGTAACTCACAGATCACCAAATTAGATGTCTGTAGAATGATTATTTTGTTCGTGCTCTGTTTGGATGAAGACGTTCTGTTCTTGGCCACACCAGTCCTGACTATACATTGACACATAAAAGTCACACAAGAGAGATAAATGAGATACACAAAACCTCAGGACTTTGACTTTTCCAACTCTCATATTTTAGCAAAGCAATCTACCACCAAATTTCATTCTCAGCATCTTCTAGTTTTTCCCAAATATATAATGTATTTGGATAATATTTATTCTTCCTCCCTATATCTAACCCTTCTTTAATACAAAGCATTTCCAAATCCATGTCTTTCTTTTTATCCTGTAGGCACTGGACTCAGTTAATGTTTCCGAAATACCAAACAAAGGAGAGATAGAACCTATAGAGACCACCTCCAGTAGATAGGCATGACCCCAATTGAGGGATGAGGCCACCGAACTATCTCAAAAATTTTAACCCATAATTGTTCCTGTCTAAAGGAAATGCAGGGACAAAAAAATGGAGCAGAGACTGAAGGAAAAGCTATCCAGAGACCACCCCACATAGGGATCCGTCCCATTTGCAGCCACCAAACCCTGACTATTACCGATGCCAAGAAATACTTGCAGACAGGAGCCTGGTATAGCTGTCCCCTGAGAGGCTCTGCCAGCACCTGAAAAATACAGATGCAGATGCTCACAGCCAGCCATCAGACTGAGCCCAGGGTCTGCAATGGAAAAATTTGGGGAAGGACTGAAGGAGCTGAACGGAATTGTGACTCCATAGGAAGAACAACAATATCAACTAACCAAACCTTCCCCCTCCCCAGAGCTCCCTGGGACTAAACCACCAACCAAATACATGGAGGGACCCATGGTTCTAGACACACATGTAGCAGAGGATGGCCTTGTTGGGCATCAATGGCATCACCTTTTCCTATCAACTTCATTTAAAAAAAATTGATGCTAAACTTAATTTTGAGGTTAAAGTAAAGAAAATTTAGATGGACCTCTCTCCCCCAAAAAGAAAATTTACTTTTATTCATCATTTTAGTTCACTGAGTCAAAAAAAAATGCTTACCCTTATCTGCATGTGAATGGGATTATTATTTGGGGCATAGAGAACTATCAGTGGTATCATTTTCAAAGAAAAATGCATCTTATTTGTACAACTACCATTAGTTATAAATGACTTCTAAACTAGGCTTTCTGAAGCCCATGTCCAATTCAGGCTGATGCTCTCTTTTTCTTTTCTTTTTAATTTTTTATTAGTTATTTTATTTTGTTTTTTCAAATGTTGTCCCCCTTCCCAACTTCTCCTTCACAAATCTATCCCATCTGTACTCCCCCTGAATCTATAAAGGTGCTCTCCCATCCACACACTCACCCATCCTGACCTCACTGCCCTAGCATCTCCCTATTCTGGGATATCAGGCCCCCACAGGAAAAAGGACCTCCTCTGCCATTGATGCCAGATAAGGCAATCCTCTGCTACATATGCAGCTTATAACTGCCCACAGTTACATCAAACGGGTTACCTGGAAGTTCAGCTGGGGGTCTATGGGAAGGCAGTGAAAAGAGATAGAGACCAAGACGACATTGCTGTTCAAGGTCTCAAAGTTTAATGGAGGACTCCAAATATATAGGCAGGGGAAAACCCTTCCCCCAAAGGTTGGAAACTTCTCTGCAAAACCAGTTGGGTTGCTCCACAGGTGACTAGTGTAAACTTAGTAAACTGCAGGTCCTCGAAGAACAATGGGCTTCATTTCTTTTTCAAAGAAAAAATTAAAAAGAAAAGAAAAAAAAAGAGCACAGGTGGAGGGGATTATGGCTAACACAGGAGTTCCTGCTCAAAGAATGGGAGAGGAAATTCACATTGGTCGATGTCAATGTCCTGCCAGGTGGCATGGCACCCCAATAAGGCTCTCTACACAGCTGGAAACATGGATCCCTCCATGTGTACTCTTTGGTTGGTGGTTTAGTTCTTGCGCTCTGGGGAGTCTGGTTGGACGATATTGTTGCTCTTCCTATGAGGTTGACCACCCCTTCAGCTCCTTCAGTCCTTCCCCTAACTCCTCTATTGGAGTACCTGGCTCATTCAGATGGTTGGCTGTGTGCATCTGCATCTGTATTGGTCAGGTGCTAGCAGAACCTCTCAGGGGACAGCTATATCAGGCTCCTGACAGCAAGCACTTCTTGGCATCAGCAATAGTGTCTGGGTTTGGTGGCTGCAAATGGGATGGATCCCTAGGTGGGGTGGTGTCTGGGAGACCTTTTCTTCAATCTTTGCTCCACTCTTTGTCCCTGCATTTCCTTTAGACAGGAACAATTCTGGGTTAATACTTTTGAGATGAGTGGATAGCCCCATCCCTCAAACAGAGACCAGGCCTAACCACTGGATATAGCTTCTACAGGTCCTATCTCCCCTTTGTTGGGTATTTCAGCTAATGACATCACCATTGGGTCGTGGGAACGTCTTGCTTCTCTGGCATCTGGGACTTTCTTGTGGCTATCCTCAGTTCCCCATCCTCTACTGCTACACACCTCTGTTCAATTTCCTGACCCTCTGTACTTCTCCCTGTCTCCTCGCACACCTGATCCTGTCCCTTCCCTCCTACCTCTACCTCCTGTGATTATTTTGTTCCCTCTTCTAAGTAGGACTGAAGCACCCAAACTTTGGTCTTCCTTCCTCTTGAGTTTCATATGGTGTGTGAGTAGTATTGTGGGTACTCTGAGCTTTTGAGCTAATATCCACTTATCAGTGAGAACATACCATGTGTGTTCTTTGGGACTGGGTTACCTCACTCAGGGTGATATTTTCTAGTTCCATCCATTTAACTTTGAATTTCATGAAGTCATTGTTTTTAATAGCTGAGTAGTACTCCATTGTGTAATTGTACCACATTTTCTGTATCCATTCCTTTGTTGAGGGATACCTGGGTTTGGATGGGACCTGCCCAGATCCTGAGTAGATAGACACACTTTCATTAAGTGAGTTTGTGAGCAACAGCTATGTCATGTCCAAAGCATAGCATTTTTCAACTTCCTTCTCAAACTCTTACATTCTTTATCACCTTTTTTTTGTAGTTTCCTAATCCATAGATATCACACTATGTTTGCTACCCACAGTCACATATTTTCAAAATTTCGACCAATAATCTGTTTCTGCATTAACTGGTAGACACTGTTATAATAAGCTTCTCTGATGAAAGTTCAGAACAACACAATCCTCTGGATATAAACATGAATGTCCAGAAGGCAGTTTAATGACATGAACAGATGAAAAACGTTTAGAGCTTCTCCCATAGGGCCTATAACTTGCCTAACCATGGATTCGGATTATATATCTGGTATGAATTGCCTTCTATGAATTAGGGTTCAAATATCATGAAGACAATTGGTTATACCTATAAACAATCTTCTCATATAACACCAGTGGCCATATCTTGCCAGGAATATTGACAATAGATAGGTAACCTGTATACCCAGCATTGAGATTTTTCTTTAAAAATATATGATTTATTTTGGCAGTGTTCACTAATATAGAGTACTTCTCATCAAACTCTTTTAAGATTATATTTTTCGTTACATTTATTAGCTCTTTGAGAATTTTGTACAATGTGCTTTGGTCATATTCAACTTCATGTAATTAGCTTACGAAATAAGTAAGATTTCATAAGGCTTCGTCACATATAATTAGTTTAGGTTGCCCCTCATTTCTTCTACCATGTTCCACTCCTACAAAACTTTAAGTCTCCAGGATTTGTCCACTTTTCCATATCATGTATAGTTTATGAACATCATTTTGTTTTCTTTTTTTTTTAATTTAATTTTATTTTCTAAGTTTTTTTTATTTACATTCAAAATCATTTCCCCTTTCCTGTTTCCTCCCTCCCCGAAAGTCTCACAAGCCCCCTTCCCTCCCTCTTTTCCCCATTCAACCCCCTCTCGCTTCTCTGTCCTGGAATTCCCCTACATCCAGTCTTTCCAGGACCAGGGGTCTCTCCTTCCATCTTCTTGGAAATCTATTGATATGCGAATTGTGTCTAGGGTATTCCGAGATTCTGGGTTAATACCCCCTCATCAGTGACTGCATACCATGTGTGTTCTTTTGTGATTGGGTTACCTCACTAAGGATGATATTTTCAAGTTCTGACCATTTGCCTAGGAATTTCGTGAATTCATTGTTTTTAATTGCAGAGTAGTATTCCATTGTGTAGACATACCACATCTTCTGAATCCATTCCTCCGTTGAGGGACATCTGGGTTCTTTCCAGCTTCTGGCTATTATAAATAAGGCTGCTGTGAACATAGTGGAGCATATGTCCTTATTGCATGCAGGGAAAGCCTCTGGGTATATGCCCAGGAGTGGTGTAGCCGGATCCTCTGGGAGTGTCATGCCCAGTTTTCTGAGGAACCGCCAGACAGCTTTCCAGAGTGGTTGTACCAGCTTGCAATCCCACCAGCAGTGGAGGAGTGTTCCTCTTTCTCCACATCCTCGCCAACAACTGCTGTCTCCTGTGTTTTTGATCTTAGCCATTCTGACTGGTGTGGGATAGAATCTCAGGGTTGTTTTGATTTGCATTTCCCTAATGACTAAGGATGATGAACATCTCTTTAGGTGCTTCTCAGCCATTAGATATTCTTCAGGTGAGAACTCTTTGTTTAGCTCTGTAACCCATTTTTTAATAGGGTTACTTGCCTCTCTGGAGTCTAACTTCTTGAGTTCTTTGTATATATTGGATATTAGCCCTCTGTCGGATGTAGGGTTGGTAAAGATCATTTCCCAGTTAGTTGGTTGCCGCTTTGTCTTTTTGACAGTGTCTTTTGCCTTGCAAAAACTTTGTAATTTAATGAGGTCCCATTTGTCAATTCTTGATCTTAGAGCATAAGCTATTGGAGTTCTATTCAGGAAATTCTTTTTGAAATTATAATTACATCTTTTCACCCTATCCTTTACTCTTTACTTCAAGTTCCTCCATATGCTACCAACTCTTTGTCCTTTTTTAAATTCATGGCCTCTTATTTTAATAAACTTGGATTATAATATCATAGGTTCCCAACAAATTCCTTTATGTACCTTTCATTTGGTTAATGCCTTTATCTGGCCCATACAACTACCCATATATTTAATTTCAAAATATCTTTGAATACTTCTACTCTCAGTATTCCCTAATCTACGTATATTTCACTGATATTCTATTTTTCCCCTATCCATGAATACACTGCCCCTGCCAATGACCACTTCTAATGTCCTAGCTTCTACATATGCTTCACATTAAACACACAAAGCAAAAGTTTTGAAGCTATGATCCTTATATATAAAAGAACATGCACAAGTTACCTTTTGGGACTTGGATGACTACACACACTATAATTATTCCAGTTCCATAGAGTGACCAGCAAAGTTTAAAATTAAAATTTTCTTTCCAGTTAAATAATATCGCACTATATGTGAATATTGCAATTTCATCACCTACTCATCGGCTGATGAACACTTAGGGAGATTATTCTTTGTAGCTACAGCAAAAACAGTGGCAATGAGTGCTGATGAGCAAATGTCTCTGTAGTTAGAAAAAAAAATTATTTGGGTATATCTGGGTCATTTGGTAAAGTTCTTTCTAGATTTGGAAAACCTCTTGACTGATTTCTTGAATCAGTGGGAATCCACTAGTTTGTATTACCAGTGTATATGGACTTCACTCTCCCACATTCACACCAGCATTTGAAGGCCATTCTCAGTGGGTCGAGACAGAATCCTAATGAAATTTCAATCTTCATTTCCTTGGTGGTTGAGGATGTTGAATAATTTTTTTAAGTATTTCCTATTCTTCTTCTTCTCTTCCTCCTACTTATCCTTCCTCTTCCTCTTCTCCTTGCCTCTTTCTCCCCTTTTCCTTTCTCCATTAATTTTAAAAAGACTGTTTTTTGTTTAGTGACATAGTCCATTTGTAATTAGGTTATTTGTTTCCTTGTTCTTTAATTTTATGTGTTGTTTGAAGATTGGAAACAGTAATCCCATGTCAGATTTCCTCCAATTCTGCAAGCTGCCTCTTCACTATACTGATTTTTCTCTGTACATAGGAGCCTTTTAATTTCATGTCACTTGTTCACTGTTAGATCTCTTACTTGCTCTTATCATCATATTTTGAAAATTTCCTTATGTACCTATAAATTGAAATGCACTCCCTGCTTTTTTCTCCAGCAATTAGAGTATCTGGTATTGTGTCCATAATTCTTTTGAAGTTGAGTTTTATTTAAGACCAAGAGTTAATGATCTAGTTTCAATCTTCTTCATGTTGATGTCCAGATTCCTCAGCACTATTGTTGAAGATGCTGTCCCTTCTCTAATATGAATTACTAGTTTCTTTGTCAAAGATAAAGATAGTGGTGGCTGCATGTATTTATGTTGGAGTCCTCTGTACCCTTAGTCTATGCTTTTGTACCAGAACCTTTCATGTTGGATTATTATGTTTTTACTGTATAACATGAAATTAGATGTGGTAACACTACCCACACAGCGGTCTCTTCCATCAGGATTGCTTTGGCTATTTTTGATCTCTTGTGCCCCCTCATACATTTTAAAATTTTTTTCTAAATCTGTGAAGAATGCCCAAGGTAATTTGAATTGTATTAGGTCGAATCTGTGGCTTGCTTTGAGGATAATGACCAATTCTTAAATATTATTTCTCCTCATGTATAATTATGGAAAAATTTCCAACTTCTAATGTCTTTTTAAATTTCCTCAGTGTAATAATATGTTCACTGAGAAGATTATTTGTTTACATGATTAGATATATTTTTAAGTATTATATTATTTTATAGTTATTATACATGGGATTGAGTCCCTGCTTTCTCTTTCAATATGTTTGTTGCTGGTATATAGAAAGACTAATATTTTGTATTAAAATTGGATTGGGTACTTTGGTGAAATTATTCATGAATTGAAAAGATTTGGATGTTTCTTTTGGGTTTCTAATGTATACAACCAAAGATGGTAATCTTTGAACAGGAATTCCATAGCTTCTTTACCTTCCCTCTATTTCATCTCTTATTATATTACCTAATATTTCAAACACTATACTACACACGAGTAGTGTGAATAGAAACCGTTGTCCTTTTCCTGATGTTAGTGGGAATGCTCTTAAGATTTCCTCCATTTAGTGTGGTGTTGGACATAGATTTATCATGTACAGCCTTTATTGGTTTAAAGGATGATACCTTGTCTCTAGCCTCTCTGTGGCTTTTTAGCAAGAAGGTATGTTGAATTTTGTTAAATTGCTTTTCAGCATCTATAGAGATACTTCTGTGATTTATCTCTTTGAATCCATTTATTCAGTGTATTATATTTATTGATTTATGTGTGTTAAACCTCCCTGGATCCCTAGAATGAAGTAAACTTGATCTTGATGAATGAACTTTGTGATGGGATCTTAAATCTTGCTTGTCTGTATTTTACTTGTGAATTTTCTTCATCATAAAAAGGTCTGTAATTTTCTTTTTATTGATATTATTATGTTTTTATCTGGTTTTCTAATCAGGGGTAAAGTGGCTTTGTAAAAATATCTGAAATATTACTTTTCTTTTTGTGGAATGGTTTCAGTTATGTTAGTGGTACATCTTCGATGATCTGGTAGAATTCTGCAGTTTATTCTTTTATCTGGGCTTTTATTATTTAGGAAAAATACTTTTTTACAGATCCTCCCTACCTCCATATCCTTTCAAATCCATGCTTTCTTTCTCTCTTTTAAAAGGCCTACAAACCAACAAATCAGAACAAAACCAAAAAGACAAAAATGCCAGACTTTAACAACAAAGCACATGTGTGTGCTTTTGGTATTGGTCAGCTACCTCTGAGTGGTTGATAAATCCATCTCACTCCATAGGAGAAAATGGATTTGTCCCTTTGCCAGCCATTATAAGTTGCAGATAGCTTCTTGGTTAGGGGCCTATGTCTCTTTCTCCATGTTGGTATTGTGTCTGGCTTGGTCTTGTTCTTGGGTATGCTGTCACAATCTCTGTGAGTTCACATGTATACCTGTCCTGTGTCTGGAAGATCCTGTTACCTTGGCATTACCTACGACTTCTGGCTCTTGCCATCTTTGTGCCTCCTCTTCCCCACAGATTCTGAGGCTTAAGGTAAGGGTTTTGATTTAAAAATTCCCATTGAGGATTGAGAGATCTAAGAACTTTAACTGCATATACATTCTCCAACTGTGAATTCTTGTGTTAATTACCCTTTATTGCAAGAATACTTTTATCTGACGAGGTTTGAGCAATGCACTGGGTTTGTTGATATTCTTTATCTTTATTTAGAGTCTACTGTGTTTCATTGATTCTTCATATTGATTTCTTTTATTTCTATTTGATCAATTGCCTTCAACCTAATTGTCTCTTCTCATGTACTACTTAGGGATTATTTTTCTCCAAAGATTTATTATACATCATTAGACTATTTACTTGAAATTTCTGTATTTTTTGATGTACACACTTAAAGAAATAAATTCTACCTTTAGGACTATTTTCATTGTGTTATATAGATTTTGATCTGGAAGTTTTTAATTTCCTTCTTATCTATTCAGTGACCAATTATTTATTGGTACATTGTTTAATGTCCATGAATTTGTGTGCTTTCTGTAATTTCTCTCCCTTTT
Organism: Tokudaia tokunoshimensis; assembly: GCA_036184795.1. Lineage (NCBI taxonomy): Eukaryota > Metazoa > Chordata > Mammalia > Rodentia > Muridae > Tokudaia > Tokudaia tokunoshimensis. The sequence continues at coordinate 41,090,264 of BTHU01000019.1, forward strand.
AGTATCTGGCTTCATTCTAGTGTGGTAAGATAGAAACAGAATGTTGTTTTAATCCCCTATATTTGTTACTACTTTCTTTGTTTCTTAATACATGGCCATTTTGGAGAGAGTTTTCATGAGCTGCTATAAGAAAGTATATTCTTTAGTGTTTGGGTCGAGTGTTCTAGAGATGTCCACTAAGTATATTTGCTTTCTGCTTTAATTTAACTCCAAGAATTTGGGGTTGTTAGTCTTGATAAATTGTGTATCTTAGTGTCATATTAAGCTCTCCCACCATTATAGTACTGTAGTTAATCTGTGGCATTATAGATAGTAGTATTCGTTCATGGCAACATCAGTTTTGGACTATCTATATTTACACTTGTGATATATTCTTGGTAAGTTATTCCCTTACTGTGTGTCAACTGAACACCTTATTCTTCTGACTAATTTAATGTGGAATTTATTTTGTTTGATATTAAAATAGCTGACCTCTTGCGTTCTAGTTCCATTTGTTTGGACTTCCTTTTCACACTCAGATAGTTTGACAGTAAGATGTGTTTCCTGGAGGCAACCAAAAATGGATTTTATTGTCCTTTCTGCTAGTCTTTGTGTCTTTATCATTGAACTAAAACCATTAATATCTGTTTATAATTTGGAGTTATGTACTAAATTCTGTTATGTTTTGTTTTCTTAGACCTACTTTGATTAACTATCCTGGTATCATTTATTTTCCCCAATTTTTTGTTTGCTTGTTCTTCTTTTCAAACTGAATTATTCCTTCAAGTAACTTTAGTATATCTGTCTAAGTAGTCATATATCACTATATTCTGTTGCATCATGGGCAGTTTTAATTTCTCCTTCAAATGTAATAGGAAATAGTGTTTGACTTAATAGTTATAGTTGGTTGTTGTGGTGGTCTTTCAGACAATTTGAATACAAGGTCTCTGGCTTTAAAAGTTTCTAGGCAAAAATCAGATCTTATTCCTATGAGTTTTCCTTTGTATGTGACTTAGTTCTTCCCTCTTAAACCTTTTAATTAATTTTGGCTTATTCAGTTGTTTATTTGTGTCTTCTGAGAATGCTATACAGTCATTAAAAAATGTTTATATCTCTTTGAATTCTTTATGTTGAATTTTACTCAAGCTATTCTCTGTAATAATGCTATAAGGTTGGTGGTTTTGTGATAGATATATTGTTGTATTTTTGTGGTAGGACTTAGCCATCTGCATTTTAGATGTTGGCTGTCTTTTGGTATGAGATTTTAGCATAGAACTCTAGAATCCCAAGGGAGAGTGATGAATTGGGTAGCCTGATGCTATTTTCAGATTAGGCCTAGGCTGTGGTTTCTCATAAGGTAGGATACACTACTGAGTCCAAATTTCGTTAGAACCTTGGCATGATGTGTCCTGGGAGATCTCATGGAATGGATGCACAATGCAGGATCAGGGGTGAAGACAAGTTGGCTACAATTGGGTTTATCTACCAAGTCAGGGCAGAAGTATTGTGTAGGGCATATGGAACATATAGAACCAGATTGTGGTTTCGGGGTCTGGGTTGTAGAGAGGGTCACTTGCAGGAGACAGATTGACCAGTTGAAGTGGCTGAGGTAAGATGGATTGGAGGAAGAATAGACTTAGCATTTCAATAAGCAAGTCTAGTTACAGTTGAGAAAGGAGAAATCTAGACCACAAGAGCATCATCAAATTTTGCTGATATCACAGGATAACAGATGCTACATTTTTCCTCAAATGCCACAAAATAAGAGCAACAGGCTTTCACCCAATTTTTCTATGTTAGCTTTTATACTTTCTTCCTTTGGTGCCAGTGATACACTGATTTGGAAGACATAGGATCTGGGAGTTCTCCAAAGTAAGACTGAGGTACAGTGTAGAACTGGTGGGAACAAGGATGAAATTGGCAGTGTGTTTGCTCCATCAAACTGTGAGCCAAAGGATGACAGTTTGGAGCTGGAGAATAAGTGGCTTTATTGTTTGCTTTTGTTCCACATAGAGGGGTAAATGTAGACTGAAATCATCGGCTTCAAGAGTATGCTTGTTTCATGTTCAGGCAGAATTAGAATTGGACATAAGAGGATGCTGTGATGGGGAGAAGGTTTATCTAGTTTACATTGTTCACAAATGTCTATATCAGTCAAGGATGGTCAAGTTATGCTTTCAAGAATACTCTGCATCTTCATAATGTCACCAAATGTTATACATTATATTCTAGTAAATCTTACTCCATGTCTTTCTTTATTTTTTCCTATTTTCCATGTTAATTACAGAATTATGTCCTCTATATGCATGTGTGTAACTATCTTCCAAGTGGAATTTGAAAATATAAACACAAATTTATTTGACTGAAAAGAAAATTTTAAATAATTACTCCATACTATTTTTGTCTATTGTTGTATATCAAGGTTTTGAACTTCTATTTTCATAGCATATATATTATGAATGAAGTGATTCTCTGCCTATAGGTAGAAGGTTACATGTTTTATTCTTGATTAGTGAAAATTTGTGAAATTCCAGTGATTTTTCATCTTCTTGAGCCTGTAAGCTGGCTACAATTAAATGTTATCCTTTACAAGAGTTGCCTTGGTCATGGTATCTCTTCAGAACAATAGAAATCCAAACTAAGACATACATTAACAAATTGATTATACTCTTTTGTATCTAACATAGAATTTTCTAATGTGTTTGTCCTTCTAAGTAATTTTTGACAACACTGCTCAATCGGTAATACTTTTTATATGTGTAAAGATGCTAGATTAATTAAAAATTGGGAAATCTGAAATACAAATTAGGAATTAAAGTGTTGTAACTGGTGAATAGTAGATACATAAATTAATAATTTCTTGTTTATAATTTGTACATCATTAATATTAACTACAAAGCTTTTTGGCAATATGAAAAATGTCAGTTATCTGACTAACGAAAAAGAGATCTCTTATAACATACCCTTGAACATTCTCCATGTATCCTTTATTTCCTACTGTATCGCCTTTCTGGTCTTGCAGAACATTTGGTATCTCCATATTTCATCACTTTTGCTGAATTAAAAGTAAATGACACATAATTAAGAAGATCATGCTTCTTGAATATTGTAAAATGTAACTTCTTCAGCCATTTCTATGTAGAATAAGATTTGTGATACAGTTACTGTTACTTATCTGTAAATGAAAATTGTATCATATATCATCTACTGTTCTTTCTTTCTATCTATCTATCTATCTATCTATCTATCTATCTATCTATCTATCTAATATATCTTTGCACCTTGATCACAGGAGAAAACCTGTATTCACCCTGTCATCAGTATGGCCAGGATCATTACTGATTTCTTCTTTCATTTAATCCATCATTTCTTTCTGAGTATACTCAGGAGAGCCTTGATGAGGATGTAGGGCTTCTATGGTCTGTGTGTAGTGCAGATACCCAATTTCTTGTCTGCATACCTCTGGTCTAGTGCAACTAAGTTCTTTTATTTTATAGACTCTATCATGTTCTTTATTTTTCTAGAACCTAAAATATACACTAATTTTTACATGTGTTAAACTTTTAAGATCAAGTTCAAATTTATCATACAGTTTTGTTGATCTGTTCAGTTTTATTAGTAAATATGGGTGTCCACTTATAATTTTGTAAATAGCTCTCACACATACACACTTACATAAATGTGTGCATATATTTATGTCTTAGATGGACAGCTTGTGTTATTTATATAAAAAACCCTGGATTTTTCTTTTCTTATTCCAAGTGAGGAGACAGTTGTCCAGTATATGGCTGCTCATCATGTGCTCTGACATTTACCCTGACATTATGATGCATTTACAAAATATTGCTGTTTCATGTTCTTCAGGAGCACATAGCTTTGACTACTACAGTTTGAGAAGATTTTTCCACACTAGGCAGTGGGGTTCTCAATAAAAGTACTTTCTATAGGCCAAAGAACAAAACACAGAAACATTTTAAGGAGAAGGATTGTCATCCCTCACACAGATTACCAAAAGCACTCCTTAGAGTTTGTTGTGGCTTGTCTATCAGGCTCATGTGTTTTAGTACTTAGTATACAAATGGACATCCTATTATATTATGTTCTGGAAGCATTAGGTGTTGTAGACCAACTGGAGGACATATATCCTTGATCACTGTACCTTGTCCTTCACTCATATTCTTACTCTTCCCACCCTATATTCTCTCTAGTCATTGAGAGGCTTTATTCTACTACATGTTCCCCTTCTGAGAATGATGCCTGTTTTATGTCTGGTACTGATAAAATGGCCCTTAATGAAACCTCTAAAATCACCAGTTAGTTTTTCCCCTCTTCTTTTAAGTTGTTCTGTCAAGTATTTAGGTCATTGAAATAAAATGTCTGAGATAGTTAATCAATTGACAGGCATTGACTGGCAATAAACAATTAGCTTACAAGTATAAATAAAAGTATAAATGCTTATTTAAAAAAGAAAATTAGCCTTCACTTACCAGTTTCTGATCCCACAAGCCAAAAAAAAATGCCATATAAAAAAGCCAAGGTGTCCATCTGACATTTTACTATCATTACCATATTCCACACCCGTGAGGACAGGATTTATTTTAGTTCACAATTTTAGGTTACAGTCCATAACTTTTGCTATGTTAAGTCAGCAAAGACTTGAACCAATCCCACTACATTACAGGCAAAAACAGAGAGAAATGCATCTTTATGTTTGTCATGATCTGTTCTCCCTGTACACTCTTAGAAAATTTAGGACTCAAAGTAGAAAATTAGAACCTAAGGTGCTGCCTAGGATGGGGCTAACTCTCCATCTATCAGCTAATAAACCCCTATATACCAACCCACAGACTAACCTCAATTAGAAAAGGCATTACTGAGAATTGTTCCAGGTAATTCTAGATTGCAGCAACTTGACTAAACTAACCATCATATTACACTTTCATGATCTCTGAGCATTCCTGTTTTGTAATCCCTAAACCTAGGTAAGCTCACATTCCATGAATTTTCCCTAATTCTCCAATAATATGTCTAATCAGAATAGGTCTTTATGGTCAGATCTCTTCTTTTCCACACCTCTTATTTTAAATGATAATACACCCTCCTTCTTGATTCTGTATTTTAACCATCCTGGCAGGAATGAAGATATTTTACAGAAATTCTTGTGTCCCTCCCTTTAGATTATCAGATTATCACACAATGGACCAGAGACAATTAGAATTTCCCCAGGAGTTTCATGCTTGGAGAAGAAAAGGGCTGGGATTCTGATTAGTAAAAGGTGTATCTTGTTTCCTAGAAAACATGCTTTGACCACTTGCCAGACTATCTTGCTTTAGAGATGGGTCACAGAATAATGGTAGGTGGGATTACATCTGTAATAGGGCATTTAATTATTGATTCTTCTTACCATGCATTTAAACTTGAACCTTATATCAATAATCAACTGACAGTCATGAGAGGCTGCTAGACCTCCTTTTTTTTTGTCTACCAATGAGGCTGCATTACATAAAAGTTGTCCTCCTTCATTATCATTTTTATTGGGTTTTTTATTTATTTACATTTCAAATGTTTTCACCTTTTCCAGTTTCCCCTCTGCACAATCCCTATCCTATCCCTCTCAACCCCAGCTTCTAAGAAGCATTCTCCTACACTAAGACATGGAACTTTCACAGGACTAAGGGCTTCCCCTCCCATTGATGCTGGACAGGGCCATCCTCTGCTACATATGCAGCTGGAGCCATGGGTCTCTCTCCATGTGTACTCTTTGGTTGGTGGTTTAGTCCTTGGGAGCTCTGGGCATGAGGGTGGTTGATATTGTTGTTCCACCTATGGGGTTGCCCACTCATTCAACTCCTTCAGTCCTTCCTCTAACTCCTCCATTATGGTACCCATGCTCAGTCTGATGGTTGGCTGAGAGCATCCATATCTGTATTGGTCAGGCTCTTTCAGAGCCTCTCATGTGACAGCTGTGTCAGGCTCCTGTCAGCAAACACTTCTTGGCATCAGCAATAAGTGTCTGGGTTTGGTATTGTCATATAGGATGGATCCCCAGGTACGGTAGCCTCTGGATGGTCTTTCCTTCAATCTTTGCTCCACTCTTTGTCCCTGTATTTCCTTTATACAGGAGCAATTCTGTGTTAATATATTTGAGATGGGGTGGTGGCTCCATCCCTTAACTAGGGGCTATCTAACCTCTGGATATGGTCTGTACAGGTTCTCTCTCCCCTTTGTTGTTTATTTCAGCTAATGACTTTCTGGTGGCTACCCCCAGTTCCTCATCATCGCCTATTAGGTATGTGTAGTTGTGCCTGTTTCTTAGGGACTGTGAGTGCCCAGACTCTGACTGTAGCAACTCACAACACAGCACCCCATGCTTCTGTCTTACTTGTTTCTTTTATTCATAAAGTGTATGGGAATCAAAAGCTTGTTTCATCTAGTAATATTAAGCTGAAGCTCTCTAGGAAGAACCACGGACAAGTGCTGCTGACAGAACATGGCTGACATGCGGGTCCTATCTATGAGTGCCTTCAGAGCATCACAGTTGCTGTTGAAATATAAAGCCTTCAGGTGGGTAAAGAAGAATAATTTTGAGAAGACATGCTGCCCTGTGAGTAAATCAAAATATTTAGACCTTCCTACTGCACAACGATGGCAGGGGCTGAGGCAGGTGCAAAGACAAGCAATTATCCTCACTTACAGCCTTCCTGACAGTCACAGAATTTGTTGATTCTTTTGTATGACAAGTTACAAGGAGGATGGCTATACTGAATATTTGCTCCCTGTGAATATACAATGCTGAGTCTTGAAATGAGGCTTTGGCAGAACCACAGAGCAGAATCTTGTGAATTAATCAAACATAGCCGTTTCTTTGTTGAGCCCAGTTCTCTGCTGTTCTACCAGGAATGAAAAAAAAGGCAGCCACTGCAAAGCTCTAGCATCTAGACAGCTTTACAAAAAGAGTCAATACATCTCCATAAATAGGCAATGGGGTCTTCCTAGGAGTTGTATATTTGGAGGTTCTAAAGCCCTCCTATGTTTTTGAATCTGTGCTAAGAGAGGACTCTGGAGTCAATGACTTCCTTTAATCCAGCAAAAGGGCAACATTTCAGGTTATTAAACTGATTCAGAAACTCTGTGAACAGCCAGTAGTCACCACTACCAAGAGAGACAGATAGGCAGAAAGACAGAGACTGACAGACAGACAGACAGACAGACACACACACACACACACACACACACACACACACAGAGAGAGAGAGAGAGAGAGAGAGAGAGAGAGAGAGAGAGAGAGAGATTCTATATATAGTATTTTCCAAATTTCCCAAGATTGCAGTCAGCAGAAAGCACAAAGCACTTCATTGCTATCACTCAATCAAAAAGATAGAGGAAAGCTAAGGAAATTACATACAACTGCAGACACCCAAGCTAACTCCAACCTTCAATGATGATTTAGAATTCTAGAAATTACAAAATGATTCTTTAAGTGTTTTGTGTTTGTTTGTTTGTTTGCAGAGAAAAAATTTTACTCAAAGATGCACAGCCCCATTATTCCCACTCATTGTCATTTAAGCAAAGTTTCTGACCATTTTGCAGTCTACTTTCTCTGTAATAAATCTTCAGCCCCTCACAAGATTGCTACAGTGTTAAGTAGAAGCACATCAGCTAAAGTGAAATTTATGAACCTCATAGAGTTTACCCCAAGTAAAGAAGAAAAAGGAAGTAAATAAAGGAATAGCAAGATGTTGAGGTTTGCATGAGAGAGGAGTGTTCTGAGTGATGAGCAAGAGTTCTATGTGGCCTGATCTGAAGAGATAGACTTTTTAACCTATGTTGCCTGAGTGAAATTTTGTATCACAAAAAATGAGTATCTTATTGATACTGTGACTGTGATATATATTCCTTACTCTTCATGTAGGGAAGGGCTGCCCATGATTTTGTTTTTATCAGTGACCTTCACAGTAGATATTTGGTACTCAGAAAATGCAAAACCTTCTTATTCAAAATGATGGCAACACTGGAAGCCATTCTCCTTTGGAAAATAACCAAATTCACAACAGTCCTTAAAATAGATGCACAGAAAAAATATTGTAAACAGGCATATGTTTGCCCAGAAGCTACACCAGGCATATGCGCCTTCTCTAGCACTCTGCCTAATTCTGATTCTGTTTGGCTACCTGCATATCCCACAGAGGATAACTCTAAGGATTCTGATAGCTTTAAAAAGAAACTGTAAGAGCAATGGTCCAGATTCTCAGCTGGCGCATATTTCTCTCTCTACACAACCTTCTTCAAATTCAGGTCCTCCTGCTCACTGAGACAGAATCATGATGGGGTCCAGTTTTGCTCTTTCTCCCAGGAAGGTGGCAGCCACACTTTTGCTCCAAGGCAGCTGTTAGCTCTCGAATTTATTTGGCAAGTGCCTGCTAACACAACGAACTGGGATGGATTTCAGAATACCAGCTACTGCCTTAATCAATGTGCAGCAGGCAAACTAAAGCATGTGGAGTCTCTAAAATGAGGCTTGCCAAATAATCCCCATGAGTCTTTTGGTTTGGGGAAGAGAGCCGATTGAACATAAGTGTGCTGTCTGTTTATACCCCTTTTGTTCTTTGCTTTGGGATAGCTTTCTATGGAGCTGCCCATAATGGAAGTTCCTAGAAACATTTCAACCACATGTATCACACTGGCAGAATCTGGAGCATCAACACTGGTCCCAAATTTTTTTATGATTGTCCCATTAGTGAGAAATCTTACCCTTACCTGTTCTCCATTTGGCATACACATTTCCCCAAGTATAAATGATGGCCTCATTCATAGAATCAAATGTGAGGCTTCCTTAGATATTCTCAGGAAAATATCATGAAGAGGCTCCAGGAGGCAAAGGCCAAGGAAAGTATTCCTAGAGTCTAGGAGGCAAGATATAAACCTAAAACAATAGAGATCTCAGTTGTATTGATCTCTGTCTCTCTCTGACTCTCTGTCTCTGTCTCTCTCTGTCTCTGTCTCTCTCTGTCTCTCTCTCTCTCTCTGTGTGTGTGTGTGTGTGTGTGTGTGTGTGTGTGTAGCATTTAAAAGGAAAAATGAAAAGAAATCAGAACTTCAGTAATATAGAATGTAAGACAATCAAAATGAAGAAAATATGTTTTCACTATGATCATGTAACTACTAGAAATTTATGTGTGGATTTGACAAGAATTAAAATATTCACAATGTTTTGTTTATATAGCTTAGTTTTAACTTTCCCTTATAATAACAATACACCAGACTCAACTCAGACAGGGAATCAGGGGAAACACTTAGATACATTGTTGGGGCTATGGACTTATATAGTGTCAAGGACAGACAGACAACAAAACAAAGACTCCAATGGAATTCATATTTTAGCATCAAAGACAGACAGAATTATGGGGGCTCTAAAGGGGAGAAATCAAGATAAACTTAGCAGGAGTGAGAGTTTCTTATACCTTTCTGAGTAAAAGGAAATAGATCCAGCCTGGATCTCTGGTTTCCAACAGGAGGCAGGGAAAGGAGTCAAGAAAGGGTATGTGACCCCCAAAAACTGCCTTGATGTAATGCATTTTTGTAGATGAAACAATTTGACAACTGTGAATGTAATAGCTAATGACTTACAATGTCTCGGTAGAGTTCCTGTTAATGTCTATGACAGAGGAAAGGATGCTACATGGATTGTGGCCTAGGCAGCAGCTTATTCTAGCGTTAAATGACTACAATACCATGTTTACAGCTCCTAATACTATACATGAGTGATAAGCTTATACATCAATCTATTAAGACAGCAGTGTCTATACTTGTCATATTATATACTGTAAAGAATTTCTCTTCATTCTATCTTCCTCATCTTTCTGTGTCTTTTTTGTTTCCATATATATATAATTATATATAATTTATCATATATATCCCATATATATAGCATATATATAAAATATAAATATAATTTACTCTGTAAACTATCATATGTGAATATATTCATGTATATATATACACTACTAGTAACTATATAGCATATATAAAATGGAAGCATATATATGATGTAAGTTATATGAAATCATTAATATAGGATTAATTATTAAGTAATAAAACATATATATTTTATAAATCTAGTTAGTTTTCACCAATTATCAATGAATCATCTTATCTGAAGTATATAAAAGTATTCATGTCTCAGTATTCCTATAAAGATAGGCTATTATATAAGAAATTGTTCTAAATTTGAGCAACAACTATAAATTAATAATTCTGTTAGTAGGCATAACTTTTACAGAATGGGTCTGCATTTTTAATGCTCTTGATATATGTATTTCTATGTTTATGTATTTCATTTTTGTTCATAGCTTTTTCATCTATTCAGAAACAAATCATTTAAAATTATATTTAATGATTTAATATATACTAAACTATTTTCATTTCTGTATTCTGAAAATGGCTTTTTCTGCTCACTACTTGCCATTTAACATTTTCCAGCACATTTGACAAGAGATCCTTTTTAATTAGAAAACTGTATAGTGAAATCTGTTGACCTTTGCTTTGGAGCCTCAGCTTTTGCTTGTAGGCTTAGAAAATATTTCCTGATAACACATTTTATGATATATATTTTTTATGTTTTCAACTATTGAATGTATTTACACAATATTGTAATTCATTCCTTAAAAACTTCATAAATGCAAACAATTTATTTAAATTATATGTACCCACCACTATTCTCTCTCCACTCTATTTGCCCTACATCTCCATTTTACATTTGATCTTCCTGTCTTGTTCACTGTTCTATTGCTGTGAAGAAATACCATGACCAAAGCAACTCTTATGAAAGAAAGCAGTCATTTGGGAGTTGGCTTACACTTTCAGAGGTTTATTCCATTATCATCATGGCAGGGAACATAGTGTTACACATGGCACTGGAGCAGAAACTGAGCGCTACATCTTAATCCAGAGACAAAGAGGTAACTTCTAGATGTAACCAGGCTTTTATACTTTGTGGGTTCTTCTTTATCCTACCCTTTATCTTCCCAGTTTCACCCTTTATCACTAGATAGGAGAGAAGAGGATAGATGGTGAGAGAGAGTTAGAAATCTCTGAATCTAAGTTATTTCTTCTTGTTTCTTCTTTAAGCACTACTACTAACAAACCACAACCAACCCCTTTGAGTAACTGTCCATTACCCAGCTCTTAGGGCTCTGCCATTTATATACCCTCTGAAAAATTACCAGAATTCCAAACATCACACAATTGCAGAAAGTATCTGCAGCTGATAAAATCATGCCTCTGTTAGAGCATGAGGTAAATCACAGTGAGTTGCTGTTAATAGTCAAAATTTCTGTGACTATTTTTAAAAAGAACCAGAATTCTAGAATTCTCACTACAGCTGAGCCTGACTCAGGCTTTTGAAACCTCAAAGTCTATACCTAGTGATACACTTTCTCCAACAAGGCAACCCCTTGTAGTCATTCTAACACTTCACAAATAATGTCATTCCCTGATGTCTAAGCACTCATATATATGAGTCTATGAGGGGCATTCTTATTTAAAACCACTTTTTCATATAAACCACCTAGTCTAGATAGTGCTGACTATGAATGCATGGGGATGGGGCCATTTAGTAGATCATGTAACCTACTAGGGACCATACTTCGTAGAAGAATGATTCTTCTCTCACCAGAGCTATCAGTTGCCTATAACTCATCAGTTAGAACCTCCTGTCCAGAAAATATTTTTTTTCTCAGAAGTACTCCCCAACTTCTGGATCTTGCAGTCTTTCTTGGTAGCCCATTAACATTAGGGTGTGTATGGGGAGTAATATAGATATTCCATTTAGGGTTGAGCATTCTATAGTCACCTCTTTGTATATAGACCAGTTATATGTCTCTGTATTAACTATTGCCCATTGCAAAAAAGAAACTTCTCTAGTGAAATTGAGATGCACTAATTTGTGATTATAAGGATAAATGTTTAAAGAACACTTTGATACTATATCCATTTAGCAAAATAATAGCAGTAAATTTGCTTCTCAGAGACTATAACCAGTTCTAGTCCAGGTGTACAGTACAAGGCAAGAGGGTTCTATTGGAGCAGGTTTCAAATCCAGGCATACAATGGTTGGGTATGCCCATAACCATCATGACACCATTGTTTGGTAATGATGTCATGTCAGAGCAAATATTACTGTAGGGCTCACAGGTGACTGAGACATGTGTTTTGTTCTCACCAAATGGCATTTTGTACTGCTAGAAAGTTATCCAATAGGAAGGAAGCTTATAGGTACGCACCAAGTTGATGTATCCTTGTTCTGTGGTGTTCATGTGTATGTAGTATCTTCAGCATTAAGATTTTAATATTGCTTACAGATTTTGGTGAGCAGTCCAGAACTCTTGTTTGGAAGATCTCTGGAATATCCTTGACCAGAACATGGTGCTGTGATTTGTTTTATAGTCTATAGCTTTTGTGAGATTGATTATCCCCCATGTATGGTGGGAAAGAGTTTGGACAGGAATAAACTAACACTAAGTATGTTTTACAAAGCCATATGGAGACATACTATGTTATAAACTTTTAAAAATATGTCAAAGAGTTATTTAATGTGATTTAAATTTCAATCTGTGATACATCTGAAGGATTTTTAATGTAAAATAGGCTTATAATAAATATTTATTGAGAACCTATTATGAGGCTAATGGTATGGTGATATAGTTATCTGGCTTCATGCTACCCAATGTCTTGCAATATTTGTTGTTCTTCTCTCAAGCCTGAAATGTGACAAGAATCACTATCCCAGAAGAGAGTAATGGCTTTCATAATGTTCACTGCTTTGCAATGCTAGAGATCAAACCCAGGATTTGAACATTGTTTAAGGATGTGTTCTTCCTCTGAGCTAATTTCAGTTTTGGTATTATTATTTGGTAAATATTACCAGTTTTGGTAATAATATTCCATTATATATCTTATTATAAAACATTTGCTGATAAAGTCAAATGACTTTGTCTACATTTGTAAATTATTCAACTGTCCTTTATATACTTGATATATATGTAATTGTAGAGAGAGTATTATTCAACACTTAACTTAAAGCCTAATCAGAGAGACCCAAGAACTGACTCCTATACTAAACATGCAGCTGCTTGAGGCATATTTGGGCAAGCGTTTTCTTGCACTGGATGAACGGCTATGCAGAAATATGATATTGACAGAACAAACTTAAACATCCTGAGCCCAAGTGATTTCCAGAGTCTCTATCATGGAACTAGACTTGTAGAGTGAAAATGTTGATGTTTCATCAGTGAGTTGAGGAGACGGAGTCTGAGCATCCACGTGAAATGACTGCAGAGGGTCTATCTGAAAGAAGAAAGCTGCACTTGTTCAGAGAATCTGTAGGCAGATTCATACCAATCACTGAGAGCTTCCTAAGTGGTGTAAATTAGGTCTCTGCAAAAAATTAGAGGTACCATATTACACCAGAAAGAGCCCTGGATATAGAGGTAGTACTAGTGTGACCCCGAGAAAGGAAGAAGGTACCACTGCATTGAGATGTTTAGTATAGGGTTCAGAATAGCAGTAGGAAGAGAATAAGAACTATACCTTAGATTAAGACTATGAACCTATGTCTAAGGATATAAATTAAGTGATTCATCTCCAGCAAAATATTACACTAAGTAAGGAAAAGCTTTCTATTACAACTTACAACACTTATACACAAGAGGTAAAAAAAAAATCAGAAAGTTTTCCAGAACACCATATATAACTAAAATTATGCATGAAGAAACAGAGATTGCACCCTCACTGCAATAAAATCAGTCCATTTAAAAGTATTAGATGAGCCAAATAATGAAATTAGTAACCAGAGCAAAAGGCCTTGTCATAAGATTTTTCAGGATATAAATTAAAACACGACTATAGTAATAAATATCAGTTTAGAAATTTTAATCAAATTATTTTATTTATTTACATTCCAAATGTTGCCCCTCTTCCCAGCCTCCCCCCTAGAGTTCTTTACCCTATTCCCCTCCCCTTGGCCTCTGATAGGGTACTTTCCCACCTCCAATACCTTCCCTCACAGTCCCCATCTCACCCACCCCTCCCAGCATCCCCATTCCTTGGGACATTAAGTATCTACGAGATTAGCCACATCTTCTCCCAGTGATGTCAGACAAGGTAGTCCTCTGCTACATGTGTGACAGGGACCATAGACCAGCCCATGTATGCTCTTTGGTTGGTGGCTTAGACTTTGGGAACTCTGAGAGTTTCAGGTTAGTTGCTACTCTTGGTCTTCCTATGGAGTTGCTTTGCTTTCAGCTCCTCCAATTCTTCTCCTAACTCTTCCGTAGAGGTCCCGGATCTCAGACCAATGGTTGGCTGTAAGTTTGTTTCTACATCTGTTTCAGTCAGCATAAGTGTCCTCTGTGAGCTCTGGCTCTACCCAGCAGCCAATGGAAAAATGCAGAGACCCACAACCAAACAGTAGACCAAGCATGGGAGTCATATAATAAGGGGAAGGATTGAAGGAAGCCAATAGGATAGGAATGTCAACAGAAGACCAGCAGGTAAACTAACCTGGACCCTGGTGGGTGGGAGGGGGGGGCTCCCTGAACTGCCAACCGAAGAGCAAACGTGAGTTGGACCTAGGCTCTCTGCACACATGTAGAAGATGTACAGCTTGATCTTTATGCTAGTCCCCCAACAACTGAAGTGGGGGTTGTCCCTGACTCTGTTGCCTGTCCCTAAGTCTGACTTCAGAGGAAGTGGTTGTGCCTAATCCTGCAGTGACTTGAAGTGCTACCTTGGGTTATACCCAGAGGGGCCTTCCCCTCCTCAGAGAAGAAGGAGGAGGGTAAGAGGGTGCTGGGATCAGGATGGAAAATGAATAAAGAAATAACTTAAGGAAAAAAGTCTGAAAAATACAATATAGAAGATACTTTGAATGAACCTTAAAACAAAGGAGACACTATAACTTTCTTGCTGTGGAAGAAAAACACAAAAGAGGAAACAAAAAAACAAAACAAAACAACAAAAAAAACCTAGCTTGACTTTCATTAGAAAAAAAAAATATCTGTTCTAGCAATCATATAGGCAAAGAAAGGGTTCCTACCTAACTCTAAATTTCTCCATTTCTTTTTTCTATGAGCAGAAGAGAAAATTAGAAAACAACAAATCATGCACAAATGAGTCACATTAAGTAATATTTGTAGAACACAGAACATTTCATATAATTCAAATAGCCTTTATACATAAAAATAAATATTAATACAAACTCCCAGCATAGCTCCTCTTGCAAAGTACTGTTAAGAATTGTATACTTATGAAAAAGAGATGTGGGAGAGGAGAGAGGACACCTGTGGAAGGTGTTAGATAATCAGGGCAACAAGCATAGAACAGAACTATAGTTGGCTGCATGGGATCCTGTGTTACTGGGAGGGGGGGAGAGATGAAAGAAAACCCCATTTCCTTGGAGAAGAAACAGGAAAACAAAAAGGTAAACAAGAAGAGAAAACTTCAGAGACTAAAGAACTCCAAAAGCTATTCCTTAATGAGCTGCATGTTGCTAAACAACAACCAAAAAAAAAAAAAAAGACTTTCCAGAACAATGAATGCATTCACAGAAGCTACTGACAAGGGAAAACAGCAAACAGCCAACTAATAAAATCCTCTTCCAGATAATCAAGATGAAAAAGCAGACAACTCATCCTAAACTGATTCCAGAATCCCCTGGGAAGGCAGTTTGGGCCTGTAATCTTCTGATTCTTTCACTTTTGTGAAGAAATTACAGCATCCATTTCATTTTCTGAAACACCTTTAGTCTGAGCCTCCCCACACAGAAATTTGGCATGGCTGTCATTCTTCTTACATATATAAATGAGACATCCGTGGAGATGGATTTTGTGATATCTGGAACTCATCTCAGATATACGATTATTTGTTTAAGCATATAGGTTTTTATTTATCAGTGCCACTGTCTAATGCATTAACCTTCCCTTTGCTTGAGTAAACTATAGGAGTTTCTTCAAACTGCCTTTCATGTTTTCTGATATGTTCCTATAATTTTGGGAATATCTCCTAACTTTGGGGCTCAAAATATTCTTTCTAAATGCTTTTTATTTGTACTTTGTCTTGCAATCAGAATATTTCCCAAAGGGCCCTGGTTCCTTTTCTTTCAGAACATCTTCTGTAATATTCAGATCCTGCATTCATCCCTCTGAACTCACATTTAAAAATCAAAGATTTACTCCCAACTCTATTCCTGATACATCAGATACAGCTTTGAACTACTTATTTACACTGCTACTAAAGATTGGGAAGGTACGTGGGTTCCCTTTGCTACAGACTACAACTTGCGAAGACTGCCTCAAGTCTTTTTGTCCAATACTACTTTCATTTCTAGGTCATTAGACACAGCGGTACTCAGAGAGCATCCACATTTTTGAAAAGTAATTCAAAATTTAAATCTATGCTATATTAAGATTGGTAAATTATGCCAAGGAGTGGTACATATGGACCATATGGTAGGTCTTATTTTAGTTTTTAGGGGGGAATTCTTAACACTGACTTTCATAATGGCTCTACCAACTTGTGATTCCTCCAAAAACAAATGAGCATTGCCTTATCAGCATCACCATCCGTGTTCCCTGTCAGTTGTTTTCTGGAAATTAAGCCATTCTGTCTGGCATAAGATGAAATCTCAATTAATTTTAATTTGTATTTCTCTAACTATAAAGAATTTTGAATAACTTAAAGATATTTATTGGGCATTTTATTTATTCTTCCAAGAAATGTTAAAGCCCTTAGTTTATTGTTTTAAATGGGTCATTTGTTTTGATTATTTGGTTTTTTGGGTTGTTTTGTATTATGAACATTAATCCTCTATCAGATATGTAAGTGACAAGTATTCCCTCCCATTATGTGGTGTTCCTTTCATTGGATTGTTTCCTTAGCTGTACAGAAACTTTTTAGTTTTATAAAGTTCCATTTATCAGTTGTTGATCTTAATTCCTAGGTAAAAGGAGTCCTATTCAGAAAGCCTTTTCTGTTGCCTGTATCTTTTAAATAAAAGTTTCAGTATTTCAGATTTTACATTGATGACTTGATTAATTTGCAATTCATTTCTGAGCATGATAGTACAAAAGGGTCTAATTTCATATTTCTACATGTAGGCACCCAATTTTGATCCTCATTAATTAAAGATACTATCTTTCTTTACTCTTTTGTTTGTATATCTTTGTCAAGTATCTGATATTGTGATTAGATTACCTTCTGTTTGTTTCTTCTCTTTTACTCCATTGATCTAGATGCCTGTGTTTGTACCAGAATCATTCTGTTCTTTATGACTGTCTCTCTGTAATATAGCTTAAAATCTGGTAAGGTAATGATTATAGCATTCATATTTTTTCTCAGTATTTCTTTGCCTGTGATCTATCAAGGATCTTTTGTAATTCCATATGAATTTTAAATTTTTAATGTATGTTTCTGTGAAGAATATGAGGTATTTTGGGTATTACATTGAATCTGTGAATTGTTTTTGCTAGTATAGTTATTTTTACAATAATAATTTTACCAATTCATAACCATGGTGGGATCATTTCATCTAATAGAGTCTCCATCAATCTTTCCAGAGACTGGAAGTTTTCATTGTAGATATCTTTCACTTCCTTGATTATGTATAGTCTCCTCTGCATATACTCACTCAGCAATGTTTACTATTACTGTAGTCACCATAGCTAGGCAATAAAAGCAACTTGTAGTGCTCTTCATTGGGTGAACAGATAATGAAACTGTGATACACATACACAGCAGATTCTATACATCTGTAAAAAACAAAACAAAATATGATGTTTTCAATTAAAGGGATAGAGCTTGGAAATACTACACTGAATGCAATAACCCAGTCTCAGATATAAATCTTTACATGCAAAATATAACCTGGAGCCATCGCAGAAACTAGAAAAGTCAAAAGAAATCATGGGGTGTGGACGAAGAAGGAGCTCTCAGTGAGGGAGACTGTAGGACACAGGTGCTATGAGGCTAAGATGATAAATAGAGAGACAGTGATTTAACTTGGTAGGTGAGGAGGCCAAGGCAGGGAATGAGGCAGAGAAGTGGTAAAAAGAACATTAAGGATGTTTTAAATACCTTTTATCTATTTAAAAATACATTGAGTATGTATCTGGGGGAGTTAATGATATGCGGAAAAGATCATGAATTTGAGGGGGACCTCGGGAACAGGGAATGAATGGAGGTCACATGGTAGAGCAAATGATGTAACTATAGCATTCATGTATGAAAATAACAAAAGGCAGAAAGCTGGGTTAGATTAACATTTTTGTTCAGACTGGCCTCAAAGAACACAAAATTAATAACACTTGAAGCAGAAGCAAAATATTGTTAAACTATTTGAAGTTCAGCTCTTTAACAATTCACTTATAATTATATGTATGTATGTATGTATTTTGTGTGTATGTATATTTTATCTCTAATTTCTCTTTACTTCTCTCAAGAAAGCAGAAGACCTGTTCTCTAGACATCTCTGGTCAAAATTGTCTGATGAGCAAGGTTGTGAAAATTGATCTTTCCAACTCCAAACTGCTCCTCCTCCGTTAGATTATATTTTCCCCCTTGCAACAGTTTTCCTTGCCTCCCATAGTCTTTCCTTGCATAGCTTCAATTGTTCCTGTGTTCACAAATCTCAGAAGAGTAAGTCAGTATCTGCCAAGTTGTTGTGAGGATGTTCTCCTTATCTCCTACTGTGCTTTACTTCAGAATATGTATTCCTTCAGAAACATTACCTATCCAGATTCAGTACAGACATAGTTGGTGTGTATCACAGCCTTATGATTTTCACCAGGATCCTCCAATCCTCATATCTCACAGTCTGAAACCTTAAACAATTCTTCCCTTTAGAGTACCCATATTTACACATTGTCCTAATTTGAAAAGTGACCAGAAACGCTAAGGATCCCTTATTTCATTGTTTTTAAATTGTGTTAACTCTGTTTATGATTTCAAATTCATCATTTTCCCTGAATATGTGATCTGCTAAATTGAGGAAAAACTTCATTAACCACTATCTAAGATTAATATGATACATGTTATCATGTGAGGAAAGCAAGTGCTCCACTCCTGAATTGCACACACTCCCTTGAGGTTCTTCAAATACCGCATTCTCTAATCATGTCACTCATTTCTCAAGAGTTCCAGTGACTCTCTGCACATAAGTTTATACCTAATCTTGTCTGTAAATTTCCCAATTGTTTTAAGATATTTTTGCTGCTGACCTGATTTGCTATCTCTCTTCTGTACCTACTGTTTACTATGCAAGTTAGCAGTCCCTTTATTATTGTTTTTGACTTAGCTTGATATAACCAATCTCTTTAGTCCAAGGAAATTTTCTTTGAGTATAAGTCTTAGTAAACTTACTAATGATAAATTTACAGAAAACAAATATTCATTCATACACACACATATATAGAATCAACCTACAGTTATCTTTGTACATTCTGAAAAGAATTAAAGTAACCAAATTTGAGGATGCAGTTTCTTCAAAGAAGGGAATGTCTCTATTAGTGATCAAAGAAGTTGTATAGGTTAGCAATTCGTAATGTTTAGATCAGGCTGGATAATAGATATTAGAGTGGAATATTAAAATCTGAGAAGATATTCTGCTGAATTTGAAAAGTTAATAAAATTTCTTTGATTTGACTTTCACCACCGGATTTACTTTGTCATTCTGGATAAAATCAAATGTTTTCTTGGTAGAATATTGAGATCCACTGAATTCTGTTAATGTTGCTTGGCCACTTGAACATTGTGTGATTTTTTTTTAGCAACCCTCTCAGGTTAGGGTGGGTTTTTTTTTTTAATTCAGAATAATGTTGGAATTATCATCTCTAACACCTCCTTACTTGATGAAATACAACTGAAATACTATCATTTCTGTATACTCTGGCCATCTCCTGATTTTTCAGGCTTCTCCTTCCTCAGATGTTAAAATAAAACCAAAACCAAATTGAAAGTAGATTAGAGAAAACTAAAGATACTGTGATTTAAAAAGAGAGAGAGAGAGAGAGAGAGAGAGAGAGAGAGAGAGAGAGAGAGAGAGAGAGAGAGAGAGAGAGAGAGAAAACGCAGGTACTGTGTCATAAGGACAATTTCAATGCATCTCTGAAGAACATATAAATGCAACTCTCATCAATGTCTATGACACATAAACAACCTTTCCAATTAACCAGGCACCCTGTGTCCCAATATCTCTTAAGAATATCCTTATTCTTAAGATTAATACAACTAGGAACGATATATTATCGTTCCTAGTTGTATTAATCTTCATCCAGAATCCAACATTTGCAAAGAGAAAGTAGTCCCACACCGTAGTCAAGGGTCTCATAGTTTTCATGAGGAAGAAGCAGAAAGTGTTGAGAACTGCAACCATCCTAAAAGCTATCACCTGGGAACTCAAGACTATCACAAACTCTTCAGTAAACATATCTTTGGGCCTAGTCCAAAGAAGCAGCGGCTCTGGTGAAACCATAAGTGCATATTGCTGCATGACTCCTAATTGGTGGTGCCACGACATTAATGCAGATGAGGGTCCTACCATCATTAGAATACACACTATTTAATGGCCAATGGACATGACCTTGAATGAGAAAAGGGAATTCAGCTACTTGGCATTTCGCTCACTATAGATCATAATGGATTAATTAAAATTGTGTAAGGATAATAAAATGCCCAAGGTAAACGTAAAACAACACAGAATTGCCCAGAACAGCATTAAAATCACCATAGCTGAAAGCTTGCTACGCTATAAACTGATAGGGCTGGAAAACAGCCATCATGAGTAATCCCAGCTCTGCTCAGGTTCTAATCAGCCCTCTCCTATGGAGGAGTGCAACTTCCCAGTTGGACCATTTTGAACTACATGAAGAGGCTTCAGAATTATTTCTTCCTCTGCCAAGTATGCTCACAAAAACAAGTCACAAAGGACTCTGATATTCAGTAGGAAGAACCCTTTACAGCTTCCATTTAGCTAGGGAAGAAGCCAGTTGTAAGAACCACGTCACACTCTAAAAGACTCCTTCACTGATGGATTCATTTATTATATTATCGTTCCTAGTTGTATTAATTTGCATAAAATGGGAGGTGTTACATCAATGTAGAAAGAAGATGAATGTGGAAATTCGAGACTTGCAATAGAGTTGTACTTTGTGGGTCGTCCAGTTCAGTAACTGTGATTTAGCTCAAGAAAGCTGTAGTTAAACTCAAATATAATTATTGGTAAGGAGTGAAATTAATACCTGGATGTACATTTTAATATAGGCCTTATGAGATAACAAGATTGCAATGTGATTTAATCCACTTAGAGTAAGCTAGAAATTAAGTTCAAATGTGCAGCAATTTAAGTCAATTTCCTTGGAGAGAGTAAAAGTGTAATGTGATGACTAACAGCATTTCTTCAGGGAATTTAGTTTTGGTTGGCTTACTGTTGTGCAAGGTATGTAATATAGTGTCTGTGTACTGATTTGTTTCTTTTCTATGTCTGGGCATATGCTCAAACTAGCTAACCTAGAGGATGGGGTGTGTTTTTTCTTTTCTTCTTTTTAACAGAAGCTTTTTCCAAATCCACATATAAGGTGTCAGTAGAAACCCATACAATTTAATAAAGCATTAGAAAACTATTTACATATTTATGGGTGTAAGCTTTTGAGACATGAATTTGTATAGCCTGGTCTGTCTTCAAACTCATAATGCAGCAAAGAATGACTTTGAATCTATGCTATACATGGGTCCACTGTCAGATTGAAGGATTGCAGGCATGTATCACTCCACCATGTATTTTAGGTGCTGGAGATTAAACCCAGGGATTTAAGTATACTTTACCAAATGAGCTATATCCCTACCCCTTTCTTATAATTTTTGCATTATATCTGCATCAGTGATAAACTCTGAGATAAAATTAAATCCTGAATTTTATATGTGATAATTACAAAGTTTCTAAACCAGTAGGGAGTATGTCCCAGTCAGAAATAAGGTGTTTCAGCTGAACATACTTAGAAATAAGGACCTTTTAGGATTCTTTATTCCTGGTTCTTTTTTTCTAAGATTGATAAAATTGAACCAAAACATAAGAACCAGAATATTCTAGAATATTTCTGAGTTGATTATCTTGGGTAATTATTACTCCCAGCATTTCATTCACAGTTTTTCAACACAAACATAGCCTTAAACATGTGAAGAAAGTTCATGGTTCTCTGTGAAGCTACTGGCCATATGACAGAGAAATGGAAAGAGCAATTAAATAAAGCACACTCACTTCAGAATATCTTCTCTTATCTTCCAAGTGTATTTTATTGACTATTTCCATAGAAAATGTGTGAGCTATCTTAGTATTTTCATTCCATAAAACTCCCAGGAGTTAGTCTGCCAGCTAGAGGAATAGCCAAGCAAAACTACAGGAACTGACTTAATTACAATGGAGGAAAAGAGTAGAGAATGAGATCAAGTCAAGATTTAAATAGTAGCGGAGATGGGTGGGGTTGGATGCTCACGAAGGCGTGACAGACAAACATGGTGACCACTGAATCAAAGTAAGTGTTAAGGAGAAGGAACTGTGATCATGTGGAGAAGTAACATCATTAATACATAATACATAAGATCCCCAAACACCCTTGTGCTTTGCTTCATTAAAGAATCCAATATAAGATTCAGCATGCTGTGCTTTATATTTCAGAAAAACAGGTCTCGTGAGAAAGACTTTCGTTAAAGACGGGCATGAATTCAGAGGAGATTGAAATCTCCATAGTTGTGATTTGTGTGTTCAGTATAATCAATCCTAGCTGGAATAAACTACTTTATAGCATATAATATTTAATCCTTCTTTAAGCATTTATTCATCAAACATATGTTTGTCAGCTATGCCTATGTGTAAAGGATACTATTCTTTCTCTTGTGGAAGCCATAGCCTGTTTAGGTGGTAAATTATGTATGAAGAATATGGATAAGATGGGGGTTGCCTCCAAGAAAGCAAAGGATCATAGACAGAAGAAATACATTCTTCAGCTCTTTGTGAACACATGGAAAATTGCCAAATCACCTCTGCAGAGGTGCCTTGTGAGCTGGATTTTAAAAGACTGCAATATAGGAAAAAGCCTTCCAACCAGCGGGGTATGTGTGTTCAGTGGGGTGACTTGTGACAAAAATAGCATATGGTATAAAGAGGGCTGAGAATTGTCATAAGGTAGGATTTGAATGGTAGAGTCATTGCAGATAAACAAGCGTAAGCAGAGAGAGTTTTGCAGTGGGCAGCCTAGGAGGGGGTTCATGGATGGCATTTCATACCTGTGTGTCAGAAAGAATATCATCAGTGGTGTAGGGAATGAAGGTCACAGAGATGGAAGACCCAATGTGGTCATCTTGGTTTCCTGAGGACACTGAAAAGATGGGAGAGGAAGCTGGGTGCATAAAAATGTCTCTCATTCAACTTGGGAGCTTGGAGGCCCAGTCTCTTTCACACTCTGACATGGTAAATGTATAATTCAACAGGAATGTCTTTAAAAAGTGAAAAGGAACATGCATGGAGGAGGCTGGGAAAGAGTATCTCATTGTGTGAAGGAGACAGTCTGTCTTCTTTGGAGATGGGCCGTCCTAACCCGTGGGCTTTCTGTTGGACATGTGAACTTGAATCTTTTTCTACCACTTTACACAGCTGGTGAGATTGAGCGAGACACTTACACTGTCTGTGCTTTCCATTGTTGCTCTGTAAAAACAGAAAAACTCCAATGTCCTCCTTTAAAAGTGACTCTGTCGTGAGCATTAAAGGAGGAAATAGAGCTGTGTGCCGAACCTCTGCGGGCACATCTGAGTACCAGCGAGAATGAGGATTATAGCAACAAATGACAGCCTTGGTGCTGACAGCCATTTCTCTCTCCTCTTTGAGCACAGCATCAGATTGTTTATTCAGAAGGCACGGAGTTTCAGGAGGATCAGCTAAAAATAGAAGTTAAGTTATTTAAAAGTAGAGTGTTTTCAAAAGACCCAGAATTATTCTATTCAAATTATTTATTTCATCAATGACGGTTCTTAGAACAATGTCCTAAGACAGTTAGTTGTATGGGTGAGCACCATCTTGCATTCCTGACTTCAATACACGAGGACACATGGGGATACAAAGCATCTTGACATCCAGGCACAGAGCAAATCATCACAGGCACATCATCAAGGAAGTATAACCTATGAGAGTTGACAGAAGCATCCCAGGTTATGGGGAAGTAGGGGGAGACAAAGATAGAAAGGAAAGGGGAGAAAGCTGTTAAATACACCAAGCAGCAGGAAGACCTTGCGGGTAATGCACAAGAAATTAACATGGAGGAGAATCTCCATGTACAGCTACAGCCTTGGAAAGAGACTGCAATTAAGTGCTTTTAACAAGGCTCCAGTAGTCTGGTACTAAATGTGGAAATTCTAACTTAATGAAATGTCATGGGGCCCCCGCTTCTAACAATCTATGCCCTGGATGGCAAATGGAGCTTCACCTGCAGGAGAAACAGTTACAGAGGAAAAGAGCGAAAAGCCTGCCAGCTGTTAGGAAATAGAACAGAATGAGGCCCCGGGCCCTCGGGGAGGTGGAAAATTAACACAGCCTCTGTGTCTTGTTATGTTTTCCTTACCACTGTGATTTTTCTCTTCTGAATTTAAAATTGTACATTTCCCACTGGGTAAGAGTCTTTTAGAAAAATAGTGCTGGCCCCGGAGCCCGGACACTGCAGATTCGAAGGTCAGCTTGGGAATTAGATTGTATCAGGCTAGGGATGAGGTGCCACTTGCAAGGAATTCTAATAACTGCTTTTATTATCTGCTTTGGTATTTTTCTTAAATTCACAATTTATATTCCCAGGTGGTCCATTAACCTAGCTATTCATTCAAGGCTCTCTTCAAAGGAAACAGCTTTCTCCATATCTTATCTAAAGTCTTCCTTACAATGTCCTGCAGAGACTCCCGAGCCCAGCACCTGCTTCATTTTCTCCATGCCATTTCTTAGCTCATGAAATGTTATTTATGTATTAATTATTTACTGATAACTTTGCTACTGCACACTCTTAGTAGAAGCTCCACATGAGCAGGAATCATGTCCTTCTATTTTTGATACCGTTCTACCTGACCCTGGGTGCAGCCTTGAGAATGAACTCAGTGCTCCAGAAAGATGCTAGGAGTCAAATTTTCAGTGTAGATATGTAAGTGACTTCTGAACTCTTCCTATGAGTCCCGGTTTTCTTCCCTGCTATCTTTATTACATGTAGTTCAGATTATAATAGGTCTATATGTTAATTGGTAGATAACAGAAGATTACAATAGGACAAATTCGGGTATTCTATGATATGAAATCCATGCATTTTCTTATTTAGGTCTAGTTTTTTCTTTTAAACAAAAAGATATAATTATGTGTATTTCCTTCCTTTCTTTTCTTCTCTCTAGTCCCCATTTCTACCTGTCACTATCTTTTGAATTCAATCCCATTACTCAATTGTCATTGTTTTACACAGACACGCACACACACACACACACACACACACACACACACTCATGTACACAGACTGCTAAGTCTATCCTTGTATGTGTGCGGTTTCAGGACTGACCAATGAATACTGAACAACCATTGGAGGGGCTCATCCCAGGAAGACAAATTTTCCTGCTCTGAGTATTCATTCCTCAGTTACTTGTAGTTATTTCTTTACTGTGGAGACCCATGACGTTTCACCCTCTCATGTAAATAGCACTTTTATTATTATTCCTGTTCATGTCTTTCTTGTGCAGTCATGTTGTTGATATTTGATTGTTGAAATTTTTCTCTAATTTCCAGGAGACACCACATCACAGGAGATTTGGCTCCCATAACTTCCCTCCACTACCACAATGTTTCCTGAGCCTTACAAGCAGGACTTGTATTGTACCTATTTCCATGGTCCACACATCTTATGATTGATTGTTGTCTTAATTTTGACCAGTTGTGGTTTTCTGGAATGAATGACCTTCATCTGTTGCAAAGAGAAGCTTTTTTGATGAAGGATGGGTCTAATTCTAATACAGTTCTTTTGCATCTTTAGTGACACTTTATACTTTTAAGGATTATATCTATTTTAAATTAAGTTTAAGTATTTCAAGTTTTGCTACTGGTATAAATAGCTCTCATTTTCTTCATTTCAATGGTTAGTTGCTAATACTGGCTAGGCATATACTATTGGTTCATCTTATAACCTCCAAATATGCTAAATATTCTTGCTAAGCCTAATACCTCATTTTTATTATCTATGGAAGTTTTTACATATATAACTATTTCAAGTAGAATTTTACTTCTTTTCTGGTACTTCTGTCACTTTTTATTCTTGCCATTGTGCCAAGCAGGACTTCCAGAGAAAAACTAATGACACCCTTGTGCTATTGGAGAACTCACATGGAAGCACTCATCATGAAAACTGACATTAGTTCTGTTCTTTATATTAAGAAAAATGTTTCCTCTTTTTCCATTTCCTAAAACAACGATTGCTTAGAGTACTCACTATCTATAGCTTCACTCTTAGGTAGAATTTAATTGAGTAATGTCATCTGAATCCTTCATGGAAATTTAACTGGAAATCTGCTTATTTACTGGTAATGTGAAAAGTCAGATTTACTTGCTGGTTTTTTTTTTTTTAATTTGCTTATTGTGTTGTTGGTGGTGGTGGTAGTTCTGACCTTGTCTTATTTATTTATATTTTTTATAGATATTCAGTTTTCCTATTGCTTAAACAGATTTTATTCTTTTCATTTTTTAAAAATTCTGGTAGCTTAGTTAGTCTGATATTTGTAGTTTTAGCTCTGTGTTATCTGAATCCAGGGGTCTGTATCTATTGCAATTCAATACCACACTGCTTCAAAGATAATAGATTCTAAATGTTTTGAAGTCAAGAATATGATGCCTAGATCCCTGTTTCTTTTTAGGATCTTGCTGATTTTTTTGAGTCTGTATATGTTTTATCATATTTGACTCGTTTGACTTTCAGTTAAAAATGCTATTTGATTGATAACAAATGTTTTAATCACTTAGTAATTTATTGTTGACAGTTTATAGTTCTTGTACATTTAAAAAATAATCATATTTCCTCATGTTAATTGTTGTCTTTTACTAATGAATGACAGCATTTATCAGCCTGGTTAGCAATATGGAAGACTTAACAAAAGAAATTACATGTTTTGACTGGATTTGTAATTATAATATCGGATTACAAGGCATGTGAAAGCCTCTTATTCAGAAACATGTCTCTCTGTCTGGTTTAGTGCACGTTCTGTACCTGCTTCTGACTAGTAATGTTTCCCTGTTCTTGGTGGTTCTTTGGTATTGGGGACACTATGATTTCAAAGATAAAATTAGTCTCACAAACCTATGAAAAACTGAAAGAGAACCAATCCAATTCTTGTTATCATGGAGAAATAAGAGAGGGATATTCTCCCATCTCCTTCATCATCTCCTAAGGAGAGGGGCGATAGTGATTTGTTGTATGCTAGTGCAAACAATGTGTGTTTTCAATGACCTGTAGTCATGCATCCTCTCTATTAATGTTGACCCAGGAAAGACATATTTCTTGTGTGATCCTTAAAAAGGCTCACCATTAGACACATATTCCAATCTTCTCAGGGTGAAGCCAGAGGTTTTCTATTCTGTCATTTTTACTATGAGATTATTGAGATATCTTTTTAACTATAAGGATATCTAGTTTGATAAATTGAGCAATGTCTCAGAGATTGTTCTGGGTGCACATGAGAATAACACATATTCTGTTTTAGAGTACAATAATTGTAAATTGGCTTAGGACATGGTTTATAGAGGCTATTTCTCAGTTCACCATATCTTTATTGACTTGTGACTATTTGCTACATTACTTGCTGTGTTTAAGAGTGTGGGAGTAGCCAGATCACATTATAGATATGCAACATTTTACTTTCTGTTTATATTTTTAAATGCTTAAAAATTATTGTTTGACTGTTTTATGCTTTTATTGCTCTAACCCTTCTTCACAAGTTGCATTCCATATTTCTGTCTTTTTTATTTGGTTGTATGGCCCACTGAGTTTATTTATGTTTCTTTATCAAGTACCAGATGGTGGTTGTGTACTATATCAAAAATAACAGACATGGCTAAATCATTGAGGAAAATGGAGTCATCTCTACTCTCATAAAGTGGTCAGCTTTATTGCCCTATCCAGTGCTCAGAAAACATCAAAGAAGATAGGAGGAGGTATCAGAAGAAGGCATCTGATGTTCCTGACTTAGACATTGCACTCATTAGCTCACTGAAGTTGTGGTTAGCTGCACAAGACCTGCACAAGACTGGGCCCACCAACATTCTATCACAGTTGAGGAGGATGATGATTTATGCATTTTGAAATTTTGTGATCACACCCATTTATATTTCATATAATTTTATCACTAAAATAAAGTAGTCATTTGACGTTTCAATCTTCTTTTTAAGTAACAACAAAAAAAGGTGAACCTATATTTGTCTACTGGTAGTATTGTTAAAGCATCCTATAAAGGACAATGATTTGACTAAAGTCATTACAATGAAAACATTCCGCTTGAAGTCTCTCAGTTTATATTTGGCCACTTCAAAGTAATAGAATCTTGTTGGATAGATAACAAATGTTACTCCCAAATGTTATGCTTAAAAATGCTACATGCATTCAACAAAACAGAAATAGCTCATGATAGTTAGGCCTTGCAAACTGTTCCAGGTGATTATAATTTCCTCCCACATTTACATCCACAGCCCCTATCCACTATTTAGCCTCCAAACCAAAAATGTTAAACATGAGAAACAATCACTAACAGGTAAAAATGCAAAGCATATATGATTGGCATGCAAATATACTTATGCATGAGCAAGCATGGACCTGGGCTTACAAGGTAGATCAAGACCCGAAGATGTGCTGTCAAACCTGGGGACCTGAATTAACTTCCTAGATCTATGTGTTGGAAGGAGAGAACTGCCTTAATCAAGTTGTCTTCTAATTGCCACTCCAAAGTGAGCAAATTGAAAGCTTACTATATTAGTATAGAAGACAGAGAGGGTGTTTAATGTTGAATATAGTTTTTGTTTAAAATATTATTAGTTCTTTGTGAATTTTGTCCACTATGTTCATAGCAGCCTTATGTATAATAGCCAGAAGCTGGAGAGAACACAGGTTTCCCTTAACAGAGGAATGGATACAGAAGATGTGGTGTATTTGCACAAGGGAATACTACTTTGCAATTAAAAACAATGAATTCACGAAATTCTTAGGCTAATGGTCAGAACTGGAAAATATCATCCTTAGTGAGGTAACCCAATCACAAAAGAACACACATGGTATGCAGTCACTGATAAGGGGATATTAACCCAGAATCTCAGAATACCCAAGACACAATTCACATATCAATAGATTTCCAAGAAGATGGAAGGAGAGATCCCTGGTCCTGGAAAGACTGGATGTAGGGGAATACCAGGACAGAGAAGCGAGAGGGGGTTGAATGGGGAACAGAGGGAGGGAAGGGGGCTTATGGGACTTTCGGAGAGGGAGGAAACAGGAAAGGGGAAATCATTTGGAATGTAAATAAAAAAATATAAAAAATAATAAGAAAAAAATAAAAATATGCCCTGTACTTTGGAGGAAAGAGAAGTAGCTTCTTACTGGAGAAGGCCTATGAGCTATCCTTCCACTCTGTTATAACGTGGTCCCTGTTTCCTTTGAGCCCTGTGATAATATAACACTTAGTGCCTTTCTGAAAAGGATGATAGCAGACCTAGATCCCATATGGAGTGATGGAATGCCTACTCAGTCTCCTTCCTCTTCTCTGACATCCTTCCCTGAAAATCCCAACTAACTTACCTATCTGGGCACAGATCCCTCTCCTCAGCTCAAGGGGACCAGTGTGTGTGGTATATCTCCTGGGGTCATCAAAAGAACTTACTGTTTCCATCCATACCTCCCCCCCAGAAATAATGACCAGTTATGGCCAATTTCTTGTGTTTGCATCTTCATAAACATGTTATCTTATTTTTATTTGTAAAAAGAAGACAGAGACTCACGGTCCTTAATAGACACAGATGTAACTAGAATTCCACTGCCTTACCAGGCATTTCTTTACACACCATTTTTACCATTCTTACTTCATACTCTATACTCAAGTGACGAGATATTCTGTTGCAATTTTCTGTTCAAGGGCATTCAGGTCTGTTCTTTACTTAGCACCTCAGCCAGCAGAGTCCTAGCTTAAAGCAAACATAATTTTGTGGTTTAAATTTGTTGATTTATTTTGAAATACTCTTACATAAGTTTATTCTTTGTATATAATTAAGAATAATCATTTAGTAGCAAGAAAAGTTGACCTACACTTCTGCCAAAATCATGAATGTTTTTTACTCTTACCTGGAAAAGAATAGAAAATGTCACAAGGCAATAAGTAATAAATAAATATATTTATTACTTATTACTGCATCCCTTTCAAATTAGTCTTTGATTCCTTCTTGTCTTATTAGTGTCACCATAATATATGTATGTATATATATATATATATATATATATATATATATATATATATATATAAATGTATGCTCTAAAGTAAGCATGAATGTGAGTAAAATTTTTTTACTTTTCACCAAATAAACACTGGTGTGTGAAAGGATGAAGTCAGGAATACACTAGGCAGGCTGGGCTGAGGCATGGATTTTAGTCAAGGAGATTTTCTACTGAAATAAAAAATTTTAAGCAGGATTTAGTGTTTACTTCATTTAATTTGAGGTGTTGGAAATTGAATACATGACTTGTATTTCCATCAATCACATACCCTCCATGTCACAGAATATTTATGTTTTCATTAGATTAAGGAAATATATTACCTATCTAATGTATTTCTAATTTCTTTCAGCTTTTCTCTTTTATTTTTGGAATAATTTGCTGCCAATCTATAAAATGGGTCTTTTCTGTATTTGTGAATTAGCTTCGCACTCAGTATCCCTGTGAGTAGTTTGTAATAGATCTTAAACAACTGTTCTGCTTGAGTATCAAATTCCCCCACACTCAAGCTTTGAATTTTGTTAGTCAAAATTCAAACAGCCATGAACTTCTCTATTGACCTTTAAACTTAATAGTATTTTTAGCCTAGTCAATCACTAAATGTGACCAGAAACCAACTATTCTCCTTTCAGATTAAGATCCTATTTAATATTAGAGTAAGTTCAAATCCATTCTCTTCCCAATTATTCATACTAGGCAAATGTTCCCTTGAAACAGTTAGACTGTATTTGATCTTACAAATTGTTTATCATTTAGAATTTCTGAAGCTATGCTTGAAATTTGTGAAGATATTTTTATCCAAACTAAAAATAAGAATTTCATGTTCATTCAAATTATTTACTTGAATAATTGACTGGATATTTATAACTTTCCTGTTGATGAATTCCTGTATTGAAATTATCATGCACCTATATGATGATAATAGGAGGAAGGGTCTTGTATGATAATCACACCTCATGGTTAGATTTTCATGACTGAAATTAGTATGTTATAGAACAAAAAGCAAGGAATCATGCTCTTTCTATATCTTTGTTTTCTGACATGTGATGACACAGTGAAATTTGGTCTCTTGCAAGAAGGCAACTATGTTGATTCCCTCACCCCAAATGTTAGCCTACAGAATACTTTTCAACCGTGGGTAGGTTTTATGGTGGGGTGTCTTTTTTGTTTGCTTGCTTGTTTTTGTCAGTTTCTAACCATACCTTTGATTACTTTCTTACTGTTTTTTTGTTCAGTTAGTTATCTGACAACTTTATGAACACATATTTCATCTTCTGGTTACTCTCATCCCCCATTCTGTCATCACACTTCCATCTCATTACTACAATGCCACTTCACCTGATGCTTTCTAAGATTCACGACGTTTAGTTGAGATAGTGTCATGTTTGTAGTGACTGAATAGTAACTATCCATTGTGGACTGGCAAAGTCAACAATGAAAACATATCTGAGCACAGTGTCCCTCTTTTTACTGACTCTGATAACAAGAGTCATGCATTCTGTAGGTCTTCCTTCTATTCACAACTGACTGTTATTGGACTCACTCTTAGATACACCCAGTACAGTTGTCCATAGTTGTTTATGGTTTGCAATAATAATGTCAGAGTAGTATAGAGTACATAGGATTCCCAGTTCTCCTCTTAATCTTCTGGTTCTCATATCTTTCACCCTCTCTTCTACAGTGTTCTTTGAACCTTGAAGAGGACGTTTTTATGCCACCAAGGATATGGTGGGTTTTTTTATTGCACCCTGAAAAAGGTAAGTTAGAAATTGGTTCCAACAGAAATTGAGGCAATGCTATATCAAATATCTGAAAACAGAGAAACAGCTTTGGAATAAATTCACAGGCACAGGATGCAGAAATTTTATGATGCATGGTGAAGGAATCAAGATTGCTAGGAAATAATTTTTAAAGGAGATTCTAGGGACAGCTCAGAAATTCAGAAGGAAATGGAAAGAGACACTTCTCTCCTCTTAGAGGAAACATAGAATGCTGATCATTATTGACAGAACATTGATGGATGGATAATAAAAGACATTCTAATGAATTCTCTGGTAGAAATGTAGAAAAGGAGATCTTGGTTATAAGGTAACAAAGACATTACTATGCTGTGTTCTTGCCTAACATTTTATAATGGTATAATTTTAAAAAGATTATGTTGAATATTTTCAATTAGTTGAGATCTCTAAGTAAAATAATGAATGGGTGGCTTGGAACCTTCTGACTTAGAAGAGGATGTTGTAAAAGTAAAAAAAAAATGGAACAGTGGTTGGTTCAGAAACTATGTTTAACCTCTACTGAGATTTGTTATGATTATGAAAAGCATAAAATATAATAAATCTACCCTCATAAAATATGGAATTGCTAAGCAAAGAGTAACTAAAATGTGATGATTTAGAATATCTTTAGATCACTTATCTTGAAAAAAAGAAAACAGAATGTATGATTAGAATAGAAGAACATTAAGTGCATGACCATAGGATGCTTTGGTATTAAGATGACATGAATTCCATACTCAAGTAATCCAGTGAAGTCCTACAATTTCTAACTGAAAGAGTTAGACAGAATAAGGTATAAGGAGGGAGTTATTTATTTGATGTTTTTGCAAATATAGAGAAATTCAACTGTGAGTCTGCTTCATTTTTTTTTAAGATAAGGGAAGAAGGATTCAAATATCACTTTATAAATTTTCAGGACTGTTATTTTATTCCACGGGTACAGGCACCAAATTTCTTTTATTAGGCTAGATGATGTCTTTAGTTTTATGGATAGGGTTCTGGGAACAGGAGAAGATTCTGGACTTCTAGGTGGATCTGGTGGATGGGACACAACCAAGATGATCTGGATAGTAGAAAATTGAACTAAAGCAGGACACTCTCAGATTTGAAAACTCATGAGGCTTCCCTTGCTGAGGTTTGGATTTTGTGGAATTCAATCCTGCCTTTCTTGTTTTCTATCTTTGTTATTTCGTTAGAAAGAACTAGTCAATGCCTGTTCCACAGCTGTATTTTGGAAAGATATAGCTTGTTTAGTTTTACAGATTTCCAGTTGTAGAAGAATTTTGCTTAAGGATGAAGTTCTGAGTGTCTTACCTATGCATGCTTTTTATGATGTTTGATGACATTGGGGCTTTCGACCTTGAAATTGTTAAATTAGAAGGATTCAGCCAGTGTATTTGATATGCAGAGAAAGACATACATTTGAGGAACCAAACAAGGGTACCATTAATTGAATGTGTTTGTCATTCTCAGGTTGTTGTTGAAATCATGACACATTATGTAATGACTGTCAGAGAAGAGACAAGGGTAGAAATCTTACTTCCAACTCTGAAGATACAGAGACCTAACCTTTCCCATCTCTGTTAACTGCCATGTGAGAGCCCAAGAAAAAAGCAATGTGAGACCTAGAATAGAAATTCAGGAGAACCTTGTCAGGACAGCACTCTGATTTCAGCCTTTTCAGTTTCTAGAGCTGTGATAATTAAGTACGTATTGCTTATAAGCCTTCCAGCCCATGGTGCTTTGTTGTAGCAACTTGAGTTTACTAAGATAAATGACCTACATGGATATTATTTTTCTTCTAAGTTAAACCTTGAGCCTTTGACTCTAAGGTCATTCTTCAATGCACTCACCCCACCTGCCAACTCTAGCATGTCACAATCCATTCTTTTTCACCCGGCCTCCCTTTAGCAGCACAGATTACAATTGTTTTCAATTAATGTACAACTCAATGCTAATTAGTTTCTGCTTCTGTTGTTGTTATGGTTGTTGAGATATTTCTTTCCTTCTTTCTATTTTTACCACTTAAATTATAGTTGAATTGGTTAGGGATGACTCTGCTTGTAACTTCCAAATGACTCCAGAAAATAAACCGAGTTGAAGTTGTTTTAAGAAATGCAGCTGCACTCTGACACACTTCACAGGCATTAACTTCACTCTTTCAGCTACGTTTTCATAAAATTTATTAATTTCATTTTAGGATTAGTTTTATCTATCAATTCAATCGCAATAAAGTCAAACTCTTTTTCTGTTCATGAAGGTTGCAAATGTGCCTTGGAAAAGTGAATATTTTTTGAACATCAAAACAGATGTTGGGACAGAAGTTTCTCCTGATCTGATCTACCTTCCCCCATGAAATGCATCTTGAATGTCATGACTTCTTTCTCCAAACAGAACACCCCTTTGAACCCATTGCAAAGTGTATCACAAGGCCTTTATTCTTGATGTTAAAGTTTTCTCTAAAGGTCTTCAGTTTGTGACCTATATGTCATCCTAAGCTTGACAACTTTGTTGAAGGAAGAGATCACACCATATTTTTTCTCTACAGAGCACCCAAGATATACTAAAATACATTTTAAATATTCAAAAAACAGCTTCATATCCTTTTTCTATTTCTGTAGGTGAAATTATGATGCTGTTGAAAGTTGTATCATGGTGCTTGCCTATTTCCTGCTAAGTCCTCATGCCACCTCCTCTGGTGACAAGTTCACCCTTCTGTGTTTTTCATATTAACATCCATCATTCTATAGCTTGTTGCAAAGGTAGTCTTATTTCACACAATGTCAGATCTCCCCTAGTGAGTTTTCACATAGCTGTTCAATACATGACACGTACATTCCTACTCCACTGACTGTTTACTGCGGTTGAGTGTTGACTATGTGTATTGTATTAGCCAAATGATTATATCTTGATTTTGCTCAATTTGCTCTGGGAAAAAAAATTAAATCACATTGCCACTCCCTGTCTTTCCATCATAAAACTTTTATAGATATGAAGCAAATTAACTATATTAAATGATTAACAGCAATGTAGCAAAATATAGGCAATAGTTATTTTCCTTGTCTCTTATAAATGTAAAGAAGATACACCATTTAAATGAGATCATGTTCTACCCACATGTCTCCCCTTCAGTGGCTTTGGGTAAGATTTATGGTTGTATGTCTTATATCTTTTACTTTGTTTGTTTGAACTATAACTGGCAATTTAATTGCTGTAAAATATTTCCTTATGTAAAATATGAGATAGAAAGGGCTCATACTAACTCAGAAAGATAAAGACCATATCTTTCTTTTTTAAGGGCTTAGTGGGGAAAAACATATATTGATTGTCAGTTCATAGAATCCTGAATGACAGAGGCTTAAGGATGTTATGAGCTTTGTGATAGTAGGTTTCATGATCCAAACTTTTTGTAACTGGAAAGTCTAATCTTCTTAGACCAACTAAATGATATTGTAATGAAGGCCTTTGACATAGGACCTAGTATGTATTTTCTCAGTTTATCTTCATAAGAACTCCCCTGGTGCTGCATGTATATCAGTATGCTGCCCATTTATACTAGGAAGTAACAACCTTCCTAATACTGCTACCCTTGAATATAGTTCCTCATGTTATGGTGACTAGCAATCATAAAATTATTTTTTGTTGCCCCTGAAAACTATAACTTTGCTACTGTTATATATCATAATCTAAATATGTCTGGAGATAGAGGTTTGCCAAAGGGTTTGCTACCAATAGGTTGAGAAGCATTGTCTCACACCAACTGCACTAGGACACTTGATGCTGAAAATGTCCATACTACATGCAGAATGTGCAACTTTAGAGAACTGGTTATTTTATCCATAAAAGGTGTCAATTTCCATCTTATCTACTAAATCAACTTATTTAAGCACAGCTCTCTGAAGACAGGAAATGAACAGTGAATATATTTTATTCAAAGCCTATATCGGCCCATCAAAGTAGAGCAACAAAAAGATTATTTTACACTTTCTTACTAAGGACACAGTATGTAAATTCTTAGGTATTAAATAATAAAGTAGGTCACTTTCTGGGTTAAGATGCAAAGAAAATGAAAATAAATGGGAGAAGGCAAAAGTTTGGGAAAGAAATTCTTGAAGCCTGATATGCTAAAGAGTATTTCAAATTTGAATTTATTTCCTGTAAAACACATTATGTAAATATATATGTAAACAGTTGGTTGTGCCAGACACCTCAACAGGAGATGACCAAAAGAATTCTAAAAGGTGAACTGTGCACTGAATGAATGTATTTTCTTTTAGCAATTTACATTTTTCTTTTGATGGAAAAAAAATACCAAGTAAAAAAAACTTCATGCCACTTACGAATAAAGTTTTGAAAACTATAAACATCAATCAGCATTGTCCCTCTGCAGTGTGAGGCACAATTTTTCTTACTTCTTTGTCATAGCAGAGTGTTGCTAGTTACCTGGTATCTGAGAACGATCAGCTCTGTTTTTTAGACTCATCCTATGAAAACAGTGAGATATCTTGTGTGGTATTCTAAAAGACAGAACCAGAAACCAAACTGGAATTTACAGTGATAGAGAGATGGTCTGAACAGAAAGTAAAGGTTCCTATCATTTAAGGTCACTTAGTAGTGCTATGAGAGTCATTGTTTGCCATGAAAATGGAATCCCACCCCCAGAATAAAACAAAACAAAACAAAAAACAGTGACCACAGGTTTCAGATAGGTATTGGAACATACCATGGTTAAAAACTGTAGTAAATCACCATAAGGGTCTTCCTATGGTTAGCTTGTACTATACTCAGTGAGATATTGATTTTTATGGCTCATTTGAGCACAATAAAGATAAGGTGATGTTTAGAGAAGAATAACAATTGAAATTTAGATTATCTCAGTACACAGTCAGAGGGTGGAAGACCTTTCTATCAGGTTCCACAATCTCTTGCAACAGAGGATTTCAAATGACAACGATATTTTACAAGGACCTCATGTGAGATTACTTAGGAAGGAAGAGTGATCAGAGTTGTTTTAGAAGAGAGAGACAATGAAGTATAGAGATGTAGTCTCTTCTTTGGAATCCCTAAATTACTTTAGAGCTAATTCCTGGTTGCTAAATACTATTTAGCTCCTAAACAGTATTAGGAGCTAAGTGTTTAATGATAAATTAATGATGTAATTTAAAAACACAATTTCTATAAATCTAATAGAAACAGAGTGGTATTTGGTGGATTTGCTTGTTTGCAAAATTTAGATGATAGATCATTCTATGATTTATAAAATCTAGAGCAAAGTAAAATGGCTATTGGTTTAAAATGTTAGCACACTGTTCTAACAGCAGGTTACTGTACCATGATGCAGGTTAGTGAATCATGTTAATATAATATAACATAATATAACTATGGTAGCATAGTTGACATAGGAAATGAAAGAGCAGCATACCATTATCCAATGGCTAATAAACAAGTTACAGTGTGAGGTATTGGATATGTGCATGGAAGGATCTTCTTTGTAAATCCAAACTTTTATGCTCAAGCATATTGGTTATATGCAGCTCATTGATTTTCTCAGGTATAAGTCAACATAAACAGGTACATATTTGCAAATTCAATTGATTTTCTTTTCTATATCTCGTATTTCCCTTTAAATCTATAGACCTCTCTTTTTCCAAAAGAGAAGAACATTCATTCATTGCTAAGACAAAACATTTGTGTTCCACTGAGATTCAGTGCAACCACTTACAAACCAGCACTTAGGACTGCCATATGCCTGGCATCATATTGAAAATTTCATAAGGAATCTTTGTCTCTTCTCTAACCCATTCTTTGATATGTAGCATATAGGTTTTGATAGTCACCTGAAAAAAATCTATAATCTGCAATTGTTCTTCTATTAGCACAGAATGGATAGCAGGCCAGACATAATCATTACACAGTAATTCCAAAACTAATATTGCTATATAAGGTCAAGTTGCAATACAGAAAATTTTGTTTACTGTAGAACAAATCTGGATGAAATCCATTCTTGTATTATAATTTGAGGGCTAAGTCTGCTTTAATGATTTTTTTAAGAGATACTCTTAATTTATACAGTGTGGCTAAAGAAAACACAATAGAAACCTTAGCAAATAATATTGAATGTCCAGAGGGCTTAGCTGCAGCAGGACTCTTATCAGAAGGAATCTTACAATGCAGACATTTTCTCTAATTCCTATTAATAAAGCATCTTGTCATGACTTTCACAGCAAGGTATGAACCACACGAGAAAGAAAACTGTGACTAAATTGTTCAAGTATACTTTCAATACACTAATAAGCAGATAACCATTTTGTAAAGAAACAAAGTTGAAGATCCAAACAAAAACAAGCAGGCAGATGTGAATGCTCAACTCCATCACAGCCAGGTATAAAATCTTGCCCATCTATGGACTTCTAACCCTCAGGATTTCTAAATTTAGGGAATTTTATGATAGAGTCTCAAAATTCTTTCTACAATTTTAGTTAGTTTTACCACTTTGAGGATCCATGCACAAGTCATAAACATATAAAAGGGATGTCAGGATCTCTTGAAATCTGGCTCATATTAATGTCAGTCTGGGTTCAGTCACAATATTGTTTCTCCATTCTAGTCTAAATTGCTGTAGATCAACAGATGCCCTGATCAAAAGAAAAAATATTTTTTCTAGTCTTTGTCTAAATTTTGACAACATTCTTTGAAAGGGAAATCACTGGACAAAACACATTCCCGAGGGTCAGTAAAGAAAGAAGGAAAAGGGAATTAATGTTGGCCTTGTAAAGAGTAATTGGAGACTCAAAACTTTGAGTGTACAAACTAGTTCATTACAGGTGATATAACAAATATTTAAGGAATTGCCATGTAAAAGAGGCATTAAAATAATTCCATGTGATTACAACTGCAAATATTAATGGGAAAAATAGTAAAATAGGAATCCCCTATGAGGAATAAACATAGACTCCAACTTTTTATGTACTACAATCCCTACCTTTACACAGTGATACCTAACAAATTTTTCTGTAACTGACCCAATGTTAGGTGAGGATCTAAGAAAACCTCGATGTAGCCCATAAAGACGGCACAAAGTGGGTATAGAAGAAGAAAAATGGTGAATCAAGACTTGTAAGTGCAGATACAGAGGACCCTGGACTCTACCTGCCCTTCATGCTTCTGCTTTCTCATCTACTGAAGTGAAATGTTAGTCCTTGCTTGCTCTGTCTGGTTCTCCTTTAGCAGCATAGGAACCAAGAGTGACATCATAGTTGGGATAGAAGGAAACTTGGGAAGGCTCTTATCATTGACTTTCTATGAGGAATTAGAACAATCTATAAATAATTCTCTGAATCATTGTTAATCTCCTGGTTATTGTGCACTGCAAAATGTATAGTTCTAATGAGATTATGTTTGTATGCTATCTACAATCTTTAACCACGTGGTTTCTTATATGCATTCTTGAAAGTATGGCAGATATTTAGAAATGAGCAGCACATACTGATTGCAGAAATCTATTAATATCTTTGCATGTTTAAAGTTTCAAATGGAAATTTAATGCTACATTTATTATCTCCTAGTTCAGTCTGAACGTACAGTGTTTACATAAGCTTGTATTTCAATTATCTGTTCTCTATTATATTCTGTCGGCATGTTTAGATCCCATTGAGGTTAAAAATTAGCAGTCTTTAATAGTTTGAAATTTGCTCATGAACAATAATATTTTTCATTTTTTCAGTTTTTGTATCTTCAAAGACTTATTATTAAAGTATTTTCAGAAATTACTTACAAGTTTGGCCATGTAAAATTCAATTATTATGTCAAAGTTTCAGTAGTGTCATATGACTTATGTGAGCCTCCATAAGAGCTTTTGTCCCTGTAAACAGCTTTGGCTTTTTCTTGTTTTTGTTTGCTTTTTAATTCATCTGAAGTTTCTTTTACTTTCTTTCTTTCTTTGCTGGACTTTGAGATATCATTGACACAATGGAGTTATTCTTTTATTTCTTTTTATATTTGTTTCTGTATGCAAGTGGCTCCAGTCATAGTCTTAAAAGGAAAATGTGAGTCTATGTAGTTAACATTAGTTTCATATGTAGTTATGGTTTTACATTTTTTCTTAGACGGAAGCCTCAGCCTATTCTATTCTTATTATAAAATGTCACAAATACTTGGGCCAAGAGCAGAAGGAAATCTGAATTAAGTTATGCATGTTCAATTAAAAGTTTAACCTTTACTGCACAGAAGCACAGAACATTGAAACAATGGAGAAGTGGAAGTTTGAAGAGAAAAATATTTGAATGTGTGGTGTGCATATGTGTGTGTGTGTGTGTGTGTGTGTATGTGTGTGTGTGTGTGTGTGTGTGTGTGTCTGTGTGTGTCTGTGTAGTGTGTATATCTGGGATGACTGCAGTTCACGCTGCAATCCCTTCTTAAATGCTGCATTTGCTATCACATTCCCTAATGTAAATGGTTTCAAATCTCTGAGCAGAGCTTCCTCTTGTGAAGCTGTATGCCCTCTTCTCCCCTGCTACACTTCATTCTTGAGAGTCCTAACAATTGTTGCTCCTTCCTTCTTTTGTATGAATTTTGTTATGAACTCTCTTCCTTTCATTAGTTAAAAATATTTATCATTTCATATTTGTACTAATATTTTGCTTACAAATCTATGTGCACTACATCTATTCCCTGAGCCCTCCAAGATTAGAAGATGATGTGAGTCTCTGGAACTGGAACTATAGTTGGTTGTGTACACATATTGGAGTTGTATATAGCCCTCAGTCCTCTACAAGAGCACGGAGTGTTCTTAATTACTGAGACATCTTTCCAGGCCCTCCAGAAGTTTTTGGACACTTACTTGATATAAGTTTCTACAAAAAATCTTATTAAGCTCATTTCTAAGTTTTGTTCATGCTATTGTAAATATAGCCATCTTTTATTTATTTGTTAATTAGTTAGTATTTGGTATATAGACATAATATTGATGTTCAGATGTTGATTTTATATGTTTCTAATCAAACTTTTTCTTACCAATTTAATTTATTTTAGCTTAAAACCTTTCGGGCTTTTCAGATATAAAATCATATCACCCTCATGAGGTACCCTCATAATTCTGTCCAACCACTGTGCCTGATATCTCCAAGGCAGTATTAATAAACAGTAGGAGCAGGGACATTCTAGCCCTGTTCTTGATCTTAACTGACAGTCCTCTGGTGCACACCAGGCAGAACACTGACACGTGTAATGAGATTTGTACATTTTATCATTTTAAGAAGGTAACTATTATCAGTCATCTATTCTGAATGCATTAGGCATTTAAATGTTTTTTATTCTTTTATATTTATCAATATAATTAATGTTGTAAATAGATTTTCTTATTGAACTATAATATTTATCAAGCAAGTACGATTTGGAGGTCATAATATGTTCTTTGTAAGTATATTGCTAAACAGTATTCAGTGACATTTGAAGTAATAATCACGGGTGATGTGGGTAGGAAATTATCTTGATAAAGTCTTTATTGGTTATTTCTGAAAGTACACTATTTATTTTGCCCTGAAACTGTTGGGTGTATCTTGTCTCTCAAGTTTTGATAGAATTTTTGATGAAAGAAAATAAGATCTCACTATTCTTGCCAACAATCATTTGGCAATATTCCTGTGTTCATTCTTCTCTGATTATTGATATTTCAAACAATCCATATCTGCTAGAGGTAGTTCTGGAAAATTATGATTCCCAGGATAATTCTCTGTTCTGCGTAGGTTTTTAAATTACTTTGCATAAAGTTATGACAATTGTTTCATCATAATTTTACATATTTGTTTTTCTTATATTTCCCTACTGTGTATTCTATCTACTGCTTTTCAGAATTAGATCAGCTAGTGCTTATGAAACAGTTAGCATTTTCCACATTACTTCAAATATTTATTTTCTTACCTCATGTTTATAATAGAGTTAAATTTTCTAGTTATTTAAGACATTAGTCATTATTTATTTCTATCACTTAATTATATTAGCCTAAACATTCACAGTTTACTGTTGCCATTTAGTCCTTGATTTAATTGTATCTCACCAAATTGATATGAAATATTTCTGTGTGATTTTTTAGTATGACTCTTTAAAAACACTTTGAAGCTCTAATGGAACCTCTTTGTGACCCAAAATTAAATTAAATGAAGTTATGATTTCAAAATGGAATGGGCTTTTAAAGTTTTTCCTTTCTGTTCATTAGAAATGTATACTATATTATATTGTTCAGTAAAAGATATTAACATTTCTCAATTACAATTTATAATATATAATCAAACTTCATCTTTACATGAAAGTTGCATGTCCTATTGAGGGGGAAGTTATTGGCATATGTTCAAAGTCATTTTTGCTCATTTAAAACATCTCAAACAGGTTTTCTACTTGAAAGACTCATAATATTAATGTGACGCCAATTTCTTTTTGCATGTCCTATTTTTGTGTTGCATGACAGCCTTTGTTTTGATAGTTGATGTGTAGATATTCATATCTACAACACTGTTATCAGGAAGGATGCTCTTTAGCATTTCTTTCTCTGACTTCATAAATTTTGATGCTTTTCGAAAAACATTAAAAAAGGGGGGCAGGATCAGGTATGAGAGAAGATGGGGATGATAGACAGAGGGTCAGAAGTTTGAACAGAGTTGTGTAGTGATAGGGGAACTAGGGGTAGCACCTGCAAGTCCCAGATGCCCAGAAAGCAAGAGGCTCCCAGAACCCATCAGGGATGAGATTAGGTGAAATGCCCAACAAAGGGGAGGGATACCCTATCTAGAGGCTAGGCAAGGCCCCCAGGTGGGGGATGAGGCCACCCACTCATTTCTAAATTCTTGCCCCAGAAGGGCTACTGTCTGAAGGAAATACTGGGACAAAGTGTGGAGCAGAGAAGGAAAGGCCGTCCAGAGACTGCCCCACTTGGGGATTAATCCCATATACAGACACCAAACCCAGATATTATTGTGGATGCCAAAAAGTGTTTGTTGACAGGAACCTGTTATAGCTGTCTCCAGAGAGGCTCTGCTAGAGCCTAACAAATACAGAGGCAGATACTTGCAACCAACCATTGTACTTAGCACAAGGTCCCCAATGAAGATGTTAGAGAAAGGACTGAAGAAGCTGAAGGGGTTTGCAGCCCCATAGGAAGAACAACAGTATTAACCAACCAGAACCCCTTGAGCTCCCAGAGACAAACCACCAACCAAAGAGTACACATGGAAAGACCCATGGCTCCAGCCGCATATGTAGCAGAGGATGGCCTTGCTGGGCATCAATAGGAGGAGAAGCCCTTGGTTCTGTGAAGTCTGGATTCCCCTATGTAGGGGAATGCCAGGTTGGTGAAGTGGGAGTGGGTAGGTGGGAGGGTGAGTATCCTCCTAGAAGCAGGATGAGGGGGATTGGGAGAGGGGGATTCTGGAGGGGAAACCAGGAAAGAAAATACCATTTGAAAAGTAAATGCATAAAATATCCAATTAAAAAAAAGAAGAGTGCAACTATAGCTGAATGAAAATTTGATATGTACATTAGGCTTGCCACAAACTCATATGTCTGAAGCTCCCAAGTACTGTGTTATGTTTACATGTTTCATGCATCTGACACTGAGTTATCAAGGTAAAAGTATTTTTTTTTTGCTTGAGTTCTCTCATCTATTTTGCCTATCTTCAATTTTTCACATATCTGAATCACAATGTTTTTAATTGAATTTTCTCTAAGATTCCTGGTACTTTTTCTACTAATAGGTAATTAAATGCAATTCAGTTCATGAATGCAATTGTTTTCTTAATATTTGCTTCTGTTTTATTTTATGCTATTGTGTGTCCTATAATCTATGTTTTTACTTAGTCTCTACTGTTTCATGTGGACATTTCATGAAGGTAGTAAATCATAGTAGCAATAAAATTCTTACTTTAGTTTTTTCATT
The DNA here is from genome assembly GCA_036184795.1 of Tokudaia tokunoshimensis. Taxonomy (NCBI): domain Eukaryota; kingdom Metazoa; phylum Chordata; class Mammalia; order Rodentia; family Muridae; genus Tokudaia; species Tokudaia tokunoshimensis. The sequence continues at coordinate 41,134,525 of BTHU01000019.1, forward strand.
CATACTTAATACTTATTTATTTTTAACTTTAAAGAGTAGACTTTCAGCCAGGTACTCATGCTTGTAATTCCAGCATTAGAGATGTTCAGGCAAGAGAACTGATGGAAGTCGCAGCCCAACGTTGGCTATACCACAAGCTCTATGACAGTCTGGGCAACAAACAGCAAAAACCTGTGAAGTTTCATCTTATGCTTATTACCTTTCAGGATCAACTAACTGACTCTTCAGTACATTTTGTACCAATGTATTACTTCATTTCTAATTTTGAAGAATATTTTTTTAAATCAGCAACCCTCTACCCTTAGACTACCCGAGGAGAGTTTTCATCCTATTTTAAAATAATATGAATTTATTTGACATATTCTGGTGATAATTTATCTCAGATGATTGGGGGGCCACCTGAGTCTTTGATTACCTAAAAGTATTCCTGAAGTGAAGCCTACTAGGAATTCTCTCATGACTCCTTTGTGTACAAGTGTATCATCTTTTCCGCATGGTCTCAACTTTTAATTTTTAATATCCACATAATTCCTTTCTGTCGTGGTCCTAATAATTTTTCTCTTCAACGTACTTTATAGTATTTTCAGCTACATCTTTTCTCATCTGGAAGCAATCTCATCATTTAGTGGCCATTGTTGGAGTTATTTTGTCTTTTGTTTAGTGACCCCTCCATCTCTTTTCTTTGGAGAGTGATGTCTAGCTGTAGCTTTTAAGTTTCTTATTTATGTCAGTGAAAACAATTAAACATTTATCTTTGTTATTTAGTTAATTGACAGTAGTTTTTTAACTGCTATTTTTCATGGTGCTCCTAAGGGATGGTTTTGACAATCACTACGTAGGTTCTTATGAAATAGCATTTCAAGATGCTGCCTTGCTTTTCATGCCTCTGATGGGGACTGTAAAGTCCCCAAAGCTAGTTTAAGCTTCTTCCTTTTCCAAAAGTTTCGAATCTCAGGCCAATCTCTCTTATGAATATCAATGCAAAAATACTCAATAAAATTCTTGCCAACCGAATCCAAGAACACATCAAAATGATCATTCACCACGATCAAGTAGGCTTCATCCCAGGGATGCAGGGATGGTTCAGTATAAGGAAGGCCATCAATGTAATCCACTACATAAACAATTTCAAAGAAAAAACCACATGGTCATTTCGTAGATGCTGAGAAAGCATTTGACAAAATTCAGTATCCTTTCATGTTAAAGGTCTTGGAAAGATCAGGAATTCGAGGCCCATATCTAAACATAGTAAAAGCAATTTACAGCAAACCGGTAGCCAACATCAATCTAAATGGAGAGAAACTTGAAGCAATCCCACTAAAATCAGGGAGTAGACAAGGCTGCCCTCTCTCTCCATATCTTTTCAATATAGTACTTGAAGTTCTAGCTAGAGCAATTAGACAACAAAAGGAGGTCAAAGGGATACAAACTGGAAAGGAAGAAGTCAAACTATCACTATTTGCAGACGATATGATAGTATACTAAACGACCCAAAGAACTCCACCAGAGAACTCCTACAGCTGATAAACAACTTCAGCAAAGTAGCCAGATATAAAATCAACTGAAGCAAGTCAGTAGTCTTCCTGTACTCAAAGGATAAACAGACTGAGAAAGAAGTAAGAGAAATGATATCCTTCACGATAGCCACAAATAATATAAAGTATCTTGGTGTGACTCTAACCAAACAAGTGAAAGATCTGTATGACAAGAACTTCAAGTTTCTGAAGAAAGAAATTGAAGAAGACCTCAGAAGATGAAAAAATCTGCCATGCTCATGGATGGGCAGGATTAATATAGTAAAAATGACCATCTTGCCAAAAGCAATATGCAGATTCAATGCAATCCCCATCAAAATCCCAACTCAATTCTTCATAGTTAGAAAGAGCAATTCAAATATTCATCTGGAATAACAGAAAACCCAGGATAGCTAAAACTATTCTCAAGAGTAAAAGAACTTCTGGGGGAATCAATATCCCGGACCTCAAGCTGTACTACAGAGCAATAGTGTTAAAAACCGCATGGTATTGGTACAGTGACAGGCATGTAGATCAATGGAACAGAATTGAAGACCCAGAATTGAATCCACACTCCTATGGTCACTTGATCTTTGACAAAGGAGCTAAAACTATCCAGTGGAAAAAGGATAGGCTTTTCAACAAATGGTGCTGGTTCAACTGGAGGTCAACACGCAGAAGAATGGAAATTACCGATTCTTATCTCCTAGCACTAAGCTTAATTCCAAGTGAATCAAGGACCTCCACATAAAACCAGACACACTGAAACTAATAGAAAGGAAACTAGGGAAGAACCTTGAACATATGGGCACAGGGGAGAATTTCCTGAATAGAACTCCAATAGCTTATGCTCTAAGACCAAGAATTGACAAATGGGACCTCATAAAATTACAAAGTTTCTGTAAGGCAAAAGACACTGTCAAAAAGACAAAGCAGCAGCCAACAAACTGGGAAAAAATCTTTATCAACCCTACATCTGACAGAGGGCTAATATCCAATATATATATGTGTGTATATATATATATATAAATAACTCAAGAAGTTAGACTCCAGAGAGCCAAGTAACCCTATTAAAAATTGGGTACAGAGCTAAACAAAGAGTTCTCACCTGAAGAATATCTAATGGCTGAGAAGCACCTAAATAGTTGTTCAATATCCTTAGTCATTAGGGAAATGCAAATCAAAACAACCCTGAGATTCCATCTCACGCCAGTCAGAATGGCTAAGATCAAAAACACAGGAGACAGCAGTTGTTGGCAAGGATGTGGAGAAAGAGGAGCACTCCTCCACTGCTGGTGGGATTGCAAGCTGGTACAACCACTCTGGAAATCAGTATGGTGGTTCCTCAGAAAACTGGGCATGACACTCCCAGAGGATCCGGCTATACCACTCCTGGGCATATACCCAGAGTCTTCCCCTGCATGCAATAAGGACATATGCTCCACTATGTTCATAGCAGCCTATTTATAATAGCCAGAAGCTAGAAAGAACCCAGATGTCCCTCAATGGAGGAATGGATTCAGAAGATGTGGTATATTTACACAATGGAATACTACTCTGCAATTAAAAACAATGAACTCACGAAATTCCTAGGCAAATGGTCAGAACTTGAAAATATCTTTCTTAGTGAGGTAACCCAATCACACAAGAACTCACATGGTATGCAGTCACTGATAAGGGGAATCTCGGAATACCCTAGACACAATTCACATATGAGTAGATTTCCAAGATGATTTCCAAGAAGATGGAAGGAGAGACCCATGGTCCTGGAAAGACTGGATGTAGGGGAATGCCAGGACAGAGAAGCGAGAGGGGGTTGAATGGGGAAAAGAGGGAGGGAAGGGGACTTATGGGAATTTCAGGGAGGGAGGAAATGGGAAAGGGGAAATGATTTGGAATGTAAATAAAAAACTTAGAAAATAAAAAAAAGAAAAAAAGAGAAAAATATTTAAAAAAAAAGATTCTTGGTCTGCTTCTTAGATGTTCTTTCCCAGTTTTTAAATTCAAATTGTGACTCTCACAAATGCCATCTTGGGTTTTTTCTTTCCTTTGGTGACCTTCCACTTCGGGAGTCTTACAAATAATTCTTCACATGTCTATGTTGAATTTCTATTCCTGGGATTCAACAGCACAATCACAAACAAGCTGAAGAGGAAAACTTTATTTGGTTTATACTTCTAGGGACATCGTCCACTGAGAGAAAGCAAGGCAAGACCTCAAGAAAGAAACCCAGAGGCAGGAACTTAAACAGAAGCCATAGGGTACCACTGGTTATTGGCTTGTTCAGCTATACTTCTTATTCAAACTTGGATCATCTGTCCAGGGATAGCACCATGTCTAGTGTACTGGGCCCTCCTCTATCAATTATTAATTGAGTTATCACCTATAGATTTACCTATATGTAATCTTATTGGTAATGTTTTTCTCAGTTGAGATTCTTCTTCCTTTTGCCTTAGTCAGTGTCCTATTACTTTAAGGAAACAGAATGATAACAGCATTTCTTATAAAGGAAAGCAATTAATTAGTGGTTTCATAGGTTCTTTGCAATAAAAATATTTAAGAATATAAATATTTTGAATTTATTAATATAAATATAATAAAACAACACTTTTTCAAGAAAATAAAAGGAAATGCATAATAAAAGTGAAAATTTAATGATAATATCTGTTAAAATATATTCATTGCAAGAAACAAATAATTTGATGTGCTACCCTAATTAAAAGGTGTTTCTAAATTATTAAAGAACAGAATTAATAATACAGAAACTTTGATTTCATAGAATCTTGATACCTTTCCTTAACAAATATAAACTAAGGGAAGTTTGAGTTTGGTGAATCTATTTGTAAATATAAATAATAAAAGATTTATAGACAAAATGCAAAAAAGGTCAAAATAAACACAGGAAATAAAACTAAAAAGAGAGAAACAAAACACCAATTTAGATAATGGACAAAAGATAGGTACAGATGTTTCAAAAGAGGAAATGTGGTTAGCAAATAAATCATATGAAACTATGTTCATCATCACTAAGGATGTCAATTCAAAAGTAGAATGCAAGATTAGTCCATATCCATGAGAACAGAAAAAAAATCACAGTAGTGATGATAGCAAATGCTGGCGAGGATGCAGTGAGATTAGACCACTCCCACACTACAGAGAGTAAGATGGCAATCACACTGGGAAAATGAGTTTGGTTATTTATAAAACAGTATCACAACATACAAATCAGAGCCTTATGTGGCATGGAGAAACCAATCTTACAACGTAACATACACTGTATATCCATGATACAACAGTTTCAGTGGTGAAGAGTAGTACTTAGGTTGGGTAGTGTTTGGGAGAGCATGTGTGGAAGAGCAAGTGAGGGGCTATAGGTGCACACGTGGAACTGGAGAAAGCAGGGTGAACCAAAAGAGTAGGTCATGCTCTGAATGTGGTGGTTTCTACACATGTATAGCTGCTATAAATTGTACATAATGTCACATATATGAATGCATGCACATACCAAAATAGGTGAGTGAAATGCTTAAAATGAATTTCATCATCGATTTACATCTTGAAATGTTTGGATTTAACTAGTCATGGATTGTAAATTATTTAAAAATTATCCATGTCCTGAATAGTTTAAAAATATCCTTGTACACACACACACACACACACACACACACATTTCTTAAATAGTTGAAAATAATTATTTATATAATGAATGCATGAAATTAGGTAGTAAACCATGATTTAGAAAAGATTTAAAGAAATTATAGGATGTCCATAGGGCATTCATAACTATCAGAAGCTTGGTTGTTTTATTCAAGAAAAGGAAAGTTTTGGAAGATCTATGCCCATTCATTGTACAAAAAACAAAAACAAAAACAAAAACAAAAAAAACCCAAAAAACTTCTTAAGGTTAAAAGTAAAATATAAACCTGGAAAGAAAACAGAAATGAGCATGTTACAATATATATTTCTTAAAGTAAATTGATGAAAATTTTAAACATATATATTTTAACTAAAATATGTCATGTCATGCCTGATATGGGAGTGGAGGTCCTTGGTCCTGTGAAGGTTCAAAGCTGATGTCCCACCATAGTGGAATACTAGGGCAGTGAGGTGTGAGTGAAGTGTTGGGGGAAATTGTCATGCAATTTCCTTAAGAGATGGAGTTATGAAGGGGTGATGGAGCTGTGAATTCAGCCCCCTGGGTAACACAAGACATTTCTACATGTGCAATATGAGCAAGGTCTTCACACTGTATCCATGCCAATTCTAAGCTTTGACACTGAACAATCCTTTTAACCTCTAGGACACTGGCAGATGGAACATTGGATAATGCTATTTAAATTTGTTTTATTTCAAACAAAAAATAATACCCCTTACTGCTAGATAAAAGTAAATTGTGAATTAAAATGTGATGTCAGAACCAAATGTATGTTTACTCTCAGAAACTAGTGAAACATCCGGAACCAATTGTAAGCTTGTTTGTTTTACAATAAAAGAAAGTTTTGGAACATCTTTGCTCATTCATTTGAGTTTAAAACTTCCTCTTTATGGTCAAAATTAAAAGATAAAAATGGAGTTGGAATTGAAATGAGCAGGTTATGAAAATATTTCCTAAAGTAAGTTGATATAAAATTTAATTATATGTATTTTAACTGAAAGATATCTGGAAGTGGGGGTGAGAGTTTTTAAATGTTCAATGCCCAAGCCTTATACTATTATACAGTAAACTGTGTGACAATTTGGAGTCAAAATACTGAAACTTGGGAAGTTTTAACCATACTCCCTAATTCCTTAAGACATTCCTCACCTCGCAAACCCCTTCAGATTTCAGAGTTACTCTAACAGATCCCCTGACTTTTCTTTGGAGTTGTTGGCCTGTGTTCAGCTGTATCATGGAAGTGCTACCTCATAAAGGTACAGACAGATTAACAGCTTCTGTTGAAACACTTTGTACAATTAGCTTCTTTCTGAGAGGACTGCTGGGAACCCAAGTTTAACCTTCCTAAGACTTGAAAATTCCAACTGTGTGCCAGTCCCTGTGTTTGCAGGAGGGAACCAAGCTCCTGTAAGAAAGCACTACTCCTCACCCACATACCAGGAAGGAAAATTGGCATCAGAAGAAAAACGTACTTTGTTAATTATATTTTACTTCTAGGATCTTTTAAATCAAGCCAGAAGAAAAACATGAACAATTTGCTTCTTTTATCCTTGAAAAGAAATTTTTGAAAAAAATTAGTGAAATTAATAAAACCATTACTCTGAGTATCTGCATAGCATGGGTTGCTTTTGCATGTGACTGACTGATCCAGAGATTTAAAGGCATGTTTATTCCTCTCAAGTTGTTGCAAAATTACACCAAATTGTGCAAGGATGGGGGAGAGTCAACATTGCTTTGTGAAGATCCAATTGCTAATTCCAGAATCACCACAGTGACCACTGGGCAAGTGCTGAGGAAGATGACACTTTTTTGAAGTGATAGGAACATTTCTTATTCATGCATTTTAACTAATAAGTTATAACCCTTAGAAAGTAGAGGAGAATTCATAAATTTAACAATGGGACAAAGTTCAACTCTTTTAAAGGATGTTTGAAGATTTTGTGAAACAAGTTGATATCAATAGATATTAAATATATTATAATATATACATCCATACATATGTGTGTCTAATCCATATACTAATCTGTATATAATATATATGTACACATATATGTATTTGGTTCTTAAATATGTATTATATAATGACAGAGATATAATAGATATAAAGATAGATCACAGCTAGTTAATAGATGATAGCTAGAGAAATAATAAAAGAGAGTTTGCTATGTAGATAGGTAGATGAGAGGTAGATAGATAGATTGACAGACAGACAGATAGATAGATGAATGGATGAGAAATACATAAGGGATGGGCATCTTTAATCCCCACACTGCAAAATTTAAAGCCATAAAGGCTTAAAAATATTAAATGTTTCACCATGTACTTGATGTCAAATGTAGAAAATTCTACACCTGACCTCAAATGGCAGGCTACATCAACACACTCAATTATTTAAGCTAGTTATATAAAATAACTTTAGGCTATGAATGTATATATATATATATATATATATATATATATATATACATATATATATATATATATGACAGCATATGTAAACATAAACAAACCGTATCCTTTGACTCGGGTCCCATTCCCAAGATGTCTCATTATATGTAAACCAGGATTCTAAAATCAAAAAAATCCAAAATCTAAAACATTCTAGACTTGAATATTTCAGTTAAACACTCCACCTGTGGGTACATAGGTGTACATATGTACATTATGATCCAGGTTCACATGACTTATATTCTCCCGAACCTTCAGTATGAAGGGGACAAGCACAGATGGTCACCAGGCCCACACAGTTAGTATTCACCACGGTATCCCATGTTTACCTGAGTTCATCCAGTGCAATATTCTGCAGAGAAATAATGTTAGAGGGTGAGAATAAAAAGAAAATCCAGTATTGTAAATTTTATTTCTGGAGTCAGAAAAACACTGAATAAGAAAATGAATATTTTATAGCTCACCTGCCAAGAACTCAAGTCTCAAATGACATAACATACCTAAGAACAGTCATTATGGTCATATACTCATTGGCACATGACAGTATGCTTGCTACTTTGTTAAAAGTTTTTAATAGCATTCAAATTCAGTGTGTATGTGTGTGTGTGTGTGTGTGTGCGTGCGTGCATTTGTCTGTCTTTTTGTACACATGTCTGTAAATGCAAAGAGCAGCTGTTTCTTGTCATATACCTTCAGAGGAGCACTATAGCTTGGGATGACACTAAATGCTCTGTGTTGTAGATTGTTTTCTGAGCCACCACTAGATGCTGAGTTGATTTCAGTCCAGAGTTGGTTCCAGCTGTGTCAAGCTGTGAACTGAATCTCTTAGTACCAAGTCTGGCTTGCAATAGAACAGTTTGTCCTGCACAGAGTGAAAACATCTTGGCTATAGAATTTTAAAACCAGGAGTGAGTCAGAGTAGTTTGAATTCATTTGGGCACAGTCTACAGTATACATTATGCCTAGAGGAATTTGCCCCTAGTTAATAAATCCACTCAAACACAGAAACATCACTGCCCAGAGTGATACTGTTTGCAGTTTCCTCCCAAACACCATAATATTTTATTTCTCTCCTGCTTTTTTTTAATTTTTTTACTCATGGCAATCTTGTTACATGAAATGTTCCACATTCCTGTCTTTGTGTTTCCATCTAACAACAACAACAACAACAACAACAGGTGATTCTCTAAACTTGAAACATTGCTTGCCAGAGTGTGAGCTCGGCTAGCATGGCTGCTGTTCTCTAACAAGAGTCTGCAGTGAACATCCCAAGATGTCACAATACACATTATTTCCCATGCAATGGGTCAAGTGGTGATGAGGTTTGCCCTTTAGCTCAGTACACACACACACACCCAAAGAGGAAGCAGGACTCCTATAAATGTTCTTAAATTTTATTTGAAATACAATTGCATGTTCTCTCTTCACTTTCCTTTCTTTATACCATCTTAAGTCCTCCTCCTTCAGTGTCTCTCATGTCCCTCTCTTATCTGTAGTCATTTTTGCTATTGACAAAAGTCTTCTTGATGGATGAGACCCTACTTAGCTATCTAATAAAAAGTGTCAGTCTTGAAATCTTGTGCATAAATAGACTCAGCAAGTTGTAATTATGGGTTATGCACTTGCTTAAGTATATAACAACAATAAAACTATAAATAGATAAATGTATAGCTATTGTTTTTAGTGTCACAAAACACCATCAAAACAGGAAAGCAAGGTCACAGTGGAACACAATGGGGTTTTGCTATAGTACTCTAAAGTAGTAAATGTAATAAAATATAGCAAAGTTTGGTCAGTCCAGCACACGGCATTTTACAAAGTGTTGTTAGATGCTGCTGTTCTCCCACAACAGTGATGGCAATGGTGTGGTGACAACTGAAATAAACCTTTTTACATTTTGAGAATCATAGGAGTAAGGCCATCAATAAAGCAGACCAGTTGGATGTCCTTCAAGATGCTTAAACAATCAAAGTTTCTGCATATTACATTATGAACAATATGAGAAAACTGATAAAGTTTTAAGACATGGTAGCAGCAGCATTCCACTGTCTCTGCAAAGAGGGAAACAGATGAGAAGAGGAGAGTCAGCTCAATATCTGCCTTCAATTGATATGTGCTAAGTGCAACAAAGAGGCAGCAAATGGAACAGCTACACAATGTATCCAACTCCTAAGAAAATGTCTGAAATCCACTATCCTTTTCAAATATGATGATGGTTTGAATGATAATGCCCTCCACAGACTCATATATTTGAATGCTTAGTCACCAATTAGTAGAATTGTTTGGGTAGGTTTAGTAGTTATGGCTTTGTCAAGGGAAGTATTCAGTGGGAATGGTTTTTGAGTTTTCAAAAGTGTACTTGAATCCCAGTTATCTCTTTCTATGTCATGCTTGTGAGTTAAGACTTAAGCTCTTAGCCACTCCTGGAGAACCATGCATGCTTGCCTACTGCCATGCTACCTGACATGAAGGTAATAAATTCATCCTCAGGAATGACAAGCACCCAATAAACTCTTCTATATGTTACCTTGTTGTCTTACCACAGCAATAAAAATGTAACTAAGACAAGTTCCTCTCTATTTTTCACCTAATTTAAAAAGCAGACATCAGCATCTTTTGATGGAAAAATAATGAGATTTCATGGTGCACACATTAAAACGGTTAAAATCTACCAATAATGGTAAGGTTCAGAAGAGACAGAAATTGTCAATGTTAGTGGCAGCTCCATTCCTGCAAGCTTTTTTCAAAAAGAAATACAGTCACATCAGGTAAGCACATGAATCAAAAATGCCGTTTAAAAAATTAAAAATTTTCAAACACTATATTTGATCATATTTTTCTTCTCCCACAATTCCTCACAGGCCTTTCCCATCTCCCTAACCATTTGGCTGCACATTTTCTCTCTATCCCTAAAAAGGAAACAAGAAAAGTAAAAACAAAAATAATGAAAATCAACACACACTAAAAATAAACAATGAAAGAAAAAATGAGTAAGACAACCGATAGATGATAGATGATGATAGATAGATAGATAGATAGATAGATAGATAGATAGATAGATAGATAGATAGATAGGGGGCTGGAGAGATGGCTCAGCGGTTAAGAGCATCGACTGCTCTTCTGAAGGTCGTGGGTTCAAATCTCAGCAACCACATGGTGGCTCACAACCATCCATAAAGAGATCTGATGCCCTTTTCTGGGGTGTCTGAAGACAGATACAGTGTACTGTAAATATAATAAAAAAATAAAAATAAAATAAGATAGATAGATAGATAATAGATAGATAGATAGATAGATAGATAGATAGATAGATAGATAGATAGATATTACCCAAGCAATATTAAAACCTAAATAGAGCATAAAAATCAGGGAGTTTGTTTGCATTGCCAAGAGCTCCTGGAGTGTGGTTTTTTTAGGCAGTGACACTTCATTGGAGAAATCATTTTTCGTTTTTCTAGTAGGTATCAATTGTAAATGACTTCTTAGAAGGGAGGAACCTTTATTTCTGTTTCCCCTTGTCAGTGCTGTAATTGTTTGTTTTGATCCTATGATCTTATGAATGCTGTCACAGATTCTGTATTATATGTGTGTGTGTGTGTGTGTGTGTGTGTGTGTGTGTGTGTGTGTGTGTGCATGCACTGGTCCTACATGGGCTTCCAGAACAACTAGGGCATCCCTGGGTCTAAACTCTGAAGGCAAGCCCCTAGGAAATGCAGATGGGCTGGTAGGGGAGGCTCCAGCAGGCAGACTGCAGAGATATTAAGGGTAAATGAAGAGAAATAAGACTGGTAGCAGAAAGAAGTGATATTTTTGTATTTATCAAATACATTTGTGCTAGGTATTATGGTGTTGACTTCTAATTCTAGAACCAGCAGTCTGTAGCAGGAATATTGATACAATTTTGAGACCAACATGGTTTATAAACTAGCCTAGATTATAACGTCAGACCCCATAGTGATGCATAATACATACATACATACATACATACATATATACATACATACATAACATATATACCTAATTAAATGTTTAAGAATTTATGATCACACAAGAATATATACATGGAAGTTCAGAGCTTGATGATTACCCAAAACATGGAAGTTGTTAATATATTCTTCAATAGATAGTGAGAAATACAGTTTTATGTGCTTATACTGAAACATTTTTATGAGTGAACAAACTCTATCAGCCATAAAACATAAGTAGACATTGAATACGGAATGCCAAAAAGAGAAAATCTGAGCTGCAAAAACTCCACATTGTATTGTGGTTCTATTCACACCTACGTACTAAAATTTAAACTGATAGAGGAAGTGAAAGGATATGACACTACCAAAGTTGCATGGGAGGGAAGGATAATTTCATGGAGCATGTGCTGTTTCTCAAGGCACTCACTTTTCTGTGTGATACTGACAACATGGGCCCATGGGGCTGTTAGCTAAAACACATAGATTGCAACTCTTATCTAAAAATTTAAAGAGTATAGCTGAAAGAGTAGTCCTAATGTGATCTATCATCTTCCATATATGTGCCAATATTGGTTTATCAAAGACAACACTTGTATCACATATGGGGCCTCATTAAATTGCAAAGCTTCTGTAAGGCAAACAACATGGTCAATAGGACAAAATGGCAACCAAAAGATTGGGAAAAGATCTTCATCAACCCTACACCCAATAGAGGGCGAAGATACAACAAAGAACTCAAGAAGTTTGACTCCAGAGAAACAAATAACCCTATTAAAAATGGGGTACAGAGCTAAACAAAGAATTCTCAAATGGGGAATATGGAATGGCCGAGAAGCACAAAAAGAAATGTTCAACATTCTTAGTCAACAGGGAAAAGCAAATCAAAGCAACCATGAGATTCCATCTCACACCAGTCAGAAAGGTTAAGATCAAAAACTCAGGTGACAGCAGATGCTAGCAAGGATGTGGAGAAAGAGGAACACTCCCCCCATTGCTAGGGGGATTGCAAGCTGGTAAAATTACTCTGGAAATCAGTTTGGTGGTTCCTCAGAAAATCGGACATAGTATTACTTGAGGACACAGTTATACCACTCCTGGACATATACCCAGAAGTTGCTCCAACATATAACATGGATACATGCTCCACTATGTTCATAGAAGCCTTATTTTTTGTTTTTGTTTTTGTTTTTTGTTTATGTTTTTTGGAGAGCAACCTTATTTATAATGGCCAGAAGCTGGAAAGAACCCAGATGTCCTTCAACGAAGGAATTGATTCAGAAAATATGGTCATTTTCACAATAGTGTACTACTCAGTTATTAAAAACAATCATTTCGAACAGAGCAAATAGGACCTCCAGGCACAGGGATAACTGAGCATAACATTGCTTGGGACTCAGCCAGCTTGTGTGCTCCCTGCACCCAAGAGCTGGGCTATTCTGTGGTCATCTACGTGCCAGCTCTGAGGTGGGACATCTGCCCTGCAGAGGGACATGCACCAGGAGAGAGCGCACCAGGAGAGAGCACACCAGCCTCCCCTTAGCCACCTCTGCTCTGGGGATTGACTACACGGAGTCTCCAGGTACGTAGGGATTCCCCAAGTAAAACACCACTTGGGGCAAGGCACATCAGGGCTCCAAAGTCACTCAGGAGCAGGTAAGCCCCTCAGCAATCGGTGCCAAGGGAAACCCGGTCATCCAGGGGAGCAGATATAGCCTTGCAGGCTCACAGGAGGTCCAAGCAACAGCCAGTGACAGCAGGACAAACTAACAACAGAGATAACCAGATGGCAAAAGGCAAATGTAGGAACGTTACTAACAGAAATCAAGTCAATATGTCACCATCCAAACCCAACTCTCCAACAGCAGCAAGTCCTGGATACCCCATCACACATGAAAGACTAGATCTGGATTTAAAATCACTTCTCATGATGCTATTAGAGGATTTCAAGAAGGATGTAAATGAATCTCATAAAGAAATACAGGAGAACATGAATCAATGGGTAGAAGCTCTTACAAAGGAAACACAAAAATCGCTTAAAAAAATGCAGGAAAATATGGATCAACAGATGGAAGCCCATAAGGAGGAAACACAAAAATTTCTTAAAGAAATACAGGAGAACTTGGGTCAACAGGCAGAAATCCTGAAAGAGGAAACACAAAAATACCTTAAAGAAATAACAGGAAAACACAAACAAGTGAAGGATCTGAGCAAATCTATCCTGGATCTAAAAAAGGAAGTAGAAACAACTAAGAAATCACAAAGGGAGACAACTTTGGAGACAGAAAACCTTGGGAAGAAATCAGGGATCATAGATGCAAACATCAACAATAGAATACAAGAGATGGAAGAAAGAATTTCAGTTGCTGAAGATACCATAGAAAGCATCGACTCAACAGTCAAAGAAAACGCAAAATGCAAAAAACCCAAAACATCCAGGAAATCCAGGACACAATGAGAAGACCAAACCTAAGGATTATAGGTATAGATGAGAGTGAAGATTTGCAAATTAAAGGGCCAGTAAATATCTTCAACAAAATTATGGAGGAAAACTTCCCTAACCTAAAGAGAGAGATGCCACTGAAAGTACAAGAAGGCTACAGAACTCCAAACAGACTGGACCAGAACAGAAATACCTCCCGTCACATGATAATCAAAACACCAAATGTACTAAACAAAGAAAGAATATTAAAAGCAGTAAGAGAAAAAGGCCAAGTAACGTATAAAGGAAGACCTATCTGAATTACCTCAGACTTTTCACCAGAGACTATGAAAGCCAGAAGATCCTAGGCAGATCTCATGCAGATCTAAGAGAACACAAATGCCAGCCTAGACTATTATGCTCAGCGAAACTCTCAATCACCATAGATGGAGAGACCAAGATATTCCATGATAAATCCAAATTTACACACTATATTTCCACAAATCGAGCCCTGCAAAGGATGATAGGTGGAAATCGCCAATACAAGAAGAGAAACTACACCTTGGAAAAAACGAGATAGTAACCTTCTTTCATCAAACCCAAAAGTAGTTAACCACTCAAACATAAAGATAGCATCAAGAATAGCAGGTGACAATAATCACTATTCCTTAATCTCTCTTTATATCAGTGGTCTCAATTCCCCAAAAAAAGACATAGACTAACAGACTGGATACGTAAACAGGATCCAGTATTTTGCTGCGTACAGGAAACACACCTCAATGTCAAAGACAAAGACTACTTCAGAGTAAAAGGCTAGAAAACAATCTTACAAGCAAATGGTCCCAGGAAATGAGCCAGAGTAGCCATCCTAATATCAGATAAAATTGACTTTTAACCTAAGTCATCAAAAAAGACACAGAGGGACACTACATACTGTTCAAAGGAAAAATCCACCAGGTAGAACTCTCAATTCTGAACATCTATGCTCCAAATGCAAGGACACCCTCATTAGTAAAAGAAACTTTAGTAAAGCTTAAAGCACACATCGCACCTCACACAATAAGTGGGTGACTTCAACACCCCACTCTCTGAAATGGATCACTCAGGAAAGCAGAAACTAAACAGGGACACAGTGAAACTAATTGAATCCCTGGACCAAATGGAACTAAAATATAGAACGTTTCATCCTAAAGCAAAAGAATATACCTTCTTCTCAGTACCTCATGGTACCTTCTCCAAAATCGACCATATAATTGGTCACAAAATAGATCTCAACAGATATAAGAAGATCGAACTACTCCCATGCCTCCTATCAGATCACTATGGAATAAGGGTGGTCTTCAATAGCAACAAAAACAACGGAAAGCGCACATACATGTGGAAGCTGAACAATGCTCTACTCAATGATAACTTGGTCAAGGAAGAAATAAAGAAAGAAATCAAAGACTTTTTAAAAGTTAATGAAAATGAAGGCACAACATACCCCAATTTATGGGACACAATGAAAGCAGTGCTAAGAGGAAAATTCATAGCCCTGAGTGCTGCCAAAAAGAAACGGGAGACAGCATACAATAGCAGCTTAATGGCACACCTGAAAGCCCTGGAAAAAAAGAAGCAAATACACCAAAGAGGAGTAGAAGGCAGGAAATCATCAAACTCGGGGCTGAAATCAATAAAGTAGAAACAAATAAAACCATACAAAGAATCAACAAAACTAGGAGTTGGTTTTTTGAGGAAATCAACAAGATAGATAAGCCCTTAGTCAGATTAGCCAGAGGACACAGAGACAGTATCCAAATTAATAAAATCAGAAACAAAAAGGGAGAGATAACAACAGAAACTGAGGAAATTCAAAAAATCATCAGATCCTACTACAAAAGCCTATATTCAACACAACTAGAAAATCTCAAGGAAATGGACAATTTCCTTGACAGATACCAAATACCAAAATTAAATCAGGATCAAATAGACCATCTAAACCATCCTATAACCCCTGAAGAAATAGAAGTCGTCATTAGAAGTCTTCCAACCAAAAAAGGCACAGGTCCAGATGCTTTTAGTGCAGAATTCTATCAGACCTTCAAAGAAGACCTAGCACCAATACTCCTCAAACTATTCCACAAAATAGAAACAGAAAGAACACTACCCAACTCGTTCTATGAAGCCACAATTACGCTAATACCAAAAGTACACAAAGATCCGACAAAGAAAGAGGATCTCAGGCCAATCTCTCTTATGAATATCGATGTAAAAATACTCAATAAAAATCTTGCCAACCGAATCCAAGAACACATCAAAACGATCATTCACCACTATCAAGTAGGCTTCATTCCAGGGATGCAGGGATGGTTCAATATAAGGAAGTCCATCAATGTAATCCACTACATAAACAATCTCAAAGAAAAAAAACCACATGGTCATTTCATTAGATGCTGAGAAAGCATTTGACAAAATTCAGCATCCTTTCATGTTAAAGGTCTTAGGAAGATCAGGAATTCGAGGCCCATATCTAAACATAGTAAAAGCAATTTACAGTAAACCGGTAGCCAACATCAATCTAAATGGAGAGAAACTTGAAGCAATCCCACTAAAATCAGGGAGTAGACAAGGCTGCCCTCTCTCTCCATATCTTTTCAATATAGTACTTGAAGTTCTAGCTAGAGCAATTAGACAACAAAAGGAGGTCAAAGGGATACAAATTGAAAAGGAAGAAGTCAAACTATCACTATTTGCAGAAAACATGATAGTATACTCAAGCGACCCAAAGAACTCCACCAGAGAACTTCTACAGCTGATAAACAACTTCAGCAAAGTGGCCAGATATAAAATCAACTCAAACAAATCAGTAGCCTTCTTATATTCAAAGGATAAGCCGACTGAGAAAGGAATAAGAGGAATGATACTCTTCACGATAGGAACAAACAATATAAAGTATCTTGGTTTGACTCTAACCAAACAACTGAAAGATCTGTATGACAAGAACTTCAAGTCTCTGAAGAAAGAAATTGAAGAAGACCTCAGAAGATGGAAAAAATCTTCCATGCTCATGGATTTGCAGGATTAATATAGTAAAAATGACCATCTTGCCAAAAGCAATATGCAGATTCAATGCAATCCCCATCAAAATCCCAACTCAATTCTTCATAGAGGTAGAAAGAGCAACTCTAAAATTCATCTGGAATAACAGAAAACCCAGGATAGCTAAAACTATTCTCAAGAGTAAAAGAACTTCTGGGGGAAACAGTATCCCAGAACTCAAGCTGTACTACAGAGCAATAATGTTAAAAACCGCATGGTATTGGTACAGTGACAGGCATGTAGATCAATGGAACAGAATTGAAGACCCAGAAATGAATCCACACTCCTATGGTCACTTGATCTTTGACAAAGGAGCTAAAACCATCGAGTGGGAAAAAAAATAGCCTTTTCATCAAATGGTGCTGGTTCAACTGTAGGTCAACATGCAGAAGAATGCAAATTGATCCATTCTTATCTCCTTATAGTAAGCTCAATTCCAAGTGGATCAAGGACATCCACATAAAATCACACACTGAAACTAATAGAATTGAAATTAGGGAAGAACCTTGAACATATGGGCACAGGAGAAAATTTCCCGAACACAACACCAATAGCTTATGCTCTAAGGTCAAGAATTGACAAATGGGACCTCATTAAACTACAAAGTTTTTGCAAGGCAAAAGACACTGTCAAAAAGACAAAGCAGCAACCAACTAACTGGGAAATGATTTTTACCAACCCTACATCCGACAGAGGGCTAATATCCAATATATACAATGAACTCAAGAAATTAGACTCCAGAGAGCCAAGTAACCCTATTAAAAAATGGGGTACAGAGCTAAACAAAGAGTTCTCACCTGAAGAATATCTAATGGCTGAGAAGCACCTAAATAGTTGTTCAACACCCTTAGTTATTAGGGAAATGCAAATCAAAATAACCCTGAGATTCCACCTCACGCCAGTCAGAATGGCTAAGATCAAAAACACAGGAGACAGCAGTTGTTGACGAGGATATGGAGAAAGAGGAACACTCCTCCACTGCTGGTGGGATTGCAAACTGGTACAACCACTCTGGAAAGCTGTCTGGCAGTTCCTCAGAAAATTGGGCATGACACTCCCAGAGCATCCTGTTATACCCATCCTGGGCATGTACCCAGAGGCTTTACCTGTATGCAATAAGGACACATGCTCCACTATGTTCATAGCAGCCTTATTTATAATAGCCAGAAGCTGGAAAGAACCCAGATATCCCTCAATGGAGGAATGGATTCAGAAGATGTGGTATATTTACACAATGGAATACTACTCTGCAATTAAAAACAATGAATTCACGAAATTCTTAGGAAATGGTCAGAACTTGAAAATATCTTCCTTAGTGAGGTAACCCAATCACAAAAGAACACACATGGTATGCAGTCACTGATAAGGGGATATTAACCCAGAAACTGGGAATACCCAAGACACAATTCGCATATCAATAGATTTCCAATTAGATGGAAGGAGAGACCCCTGGTCCTGGAAAGACTGGATGTAGTGGAATACCAGGACAGAGAAGGTAGAGGGGGTTGAATGGGCAACAGGGAGAGGGAATAGACCTTATCTGACTTTCGGGGAGGTAGGAACCAGGAAAGGGGAAATCATTCGGGATGTAAATAAAAAAATATAGAAAATTTAAGAAAACAAAAACAAAAACCCCAAACAAACAAACAAACAAAAAAAAAAACAATCACTTCATGAAATTCTTAGGCAAATGGATGGAACTAGAAAATATCATCCTTACTGAGGTAACCCAATCACAGAGGAACACACATTATATGCACTCACTGATATGCATATATTAGCCCAAAATCTCAGAATATCCAAGACACAATTCACAGACTACATGAAGCTCAAGAAGGAAGACCAAATGTGGATACTTCGGTTCTTCTCTAGAAGGGGACCAAAATATCCACGGGAGAAAATACAAAGATAAAGTGTGGAACAGAGACTGAAACAAAAGCCATCCAGAGACTGCCACACCTGAGGATCTATCCCCAATATTGTTACAAAACCCAGAAACTATTGTAGATGCCAAGAAGTGCTTACTGACAGAAGTGTGATATTGCTGTCTCATGAGAGACTCTGCCAGATCCTGACAAATACAGAGGTGGATGCCCACAACCAACCATTGGACTGAGCATGGAGTCCCAGTTTGAGGAGTTAGAGAGAGGACTGAAGGAGCTGAAGGAGTTTGCAGCACCATAGGAAGGAAGAACAACAATATCAGCCAACCGACCCCACCCCCCAGAATAGGGAAAGAAACACTTGGAGGGAGACATGGCTCCAGTCACATATGTAGCAGAGGATGGCCTTGTTGGATATCAATGGGATGAGAGGTCCTTGCTCCTGTGAAGGCTTGATGCCCCAGTGTAGGGTAAAGCCAGGATGGGGAAAATGGGAGTGGGTGGGTGGGGGAACATCCTCATAGAAGCAGGGGGAAGTAGATGGGATAAGGGGTTTCTGGAGGGGAAACCAGGAAAGAGGATAACATGTGAAATGTAAATAAAGACATTTTCTAATGTAAAAAAAAAAGAAAGAAAGGAATAGGGAAACACTTGAGTGTAGATTTCTTTCATGACCTGGGGAAGGAAAGAGTGTGTATGGAAACTTTCTTTGCTTTAATATTTGTTTCATTTTTAAATTGATAAAACTGTAATTATCATACAACATGAAGTTTTAAGGCATATCTATCCTAAAGGTCTAAAACAACAAAATAAAAAAATATTTATCATTAATTTCACATTCTCTGACACTATAAACATGCTAGTGATTCTTAGTGATCTTTATTCTGTCTAGAAGCCTCTGTGTGCTCTACTATATGTTTCCTCTTCTGTGGTTAAGAAACCAGTATGGGACATTTGCCTGTAGGTTATTCCAACTGTGTATTAAGAAAAAGAAATAACAAGAGCTTGTTTTTGTAGACTCTGTGGACCTACAGTTAACTTACTTTCAAACATACGTTCCTATTCAGCTAAACCCCTTCACTTTGGCTATGACAAATGAACCAAAACATTATCCTTAACGTGTGGACTACTGCTTGCTCAGAGATGAAAACAGCAGGAAGTTTGTTTATTTGTTTGTTTGTTTCTCTGTCAGAGTTTTCTCATGTTTATGGGATCCTTTGGAGAAAACCACGAGGAAGATGTAGTTCCTAGTTTTTATCCTGTGACTGACCACTGCTGGAAAATTCCCAGGCTCTCCTGCAAGCACAAAGCTCCTATTTGGTGTAATCCCTCAAATCTAGAGACTGGGTTTCTTTCTTATGTGCTTGATGCATCTCCCCCCACTCAGATCTGGTCATCTGCACCAAAGCAGGGGAAGAAAATGCAATCAACATCTATTAACTTCACACTTGTTCCCATTCGTGCTTTTTAATAATACTGGTTTTTTTTTTTGTCTTTGCTAACATTCTTCTAATCCTCCAAAAATATACTTATGAGTCTAATGCATGGGTGAAATTTGCATACAAATATCTTTATTTCTTTTTCAATATTTACACTTCTTTTTATTTATTATGCATATAATTTTTGGACATACTGACTTTACTGAGCACAGTGAGTCCCTGAGTCTATATTGGAATTCACCAGGTGCGTGGTTTTCTATACTCTTTTCAGTAACATGAATGGCTCCTCTCACAATAAAATCTCTAGTCAAGTTTTCTTAAACTTGGCTCAATATAAAGTTATATTCTCTGTGACCAACAAAATGAATTTCCACAAATTTTCCCTAGCTGTCAATACAAATGAGCAAAGTCTTGCAGATTTAATGGTGTGTAGCTATCATTGAAGGTCAAACTTTCTTCTTGTTCCTCTGGACGGTGCTGACCTAGGACTACGAAAAATGGCACCCACTCTGAGGTATTAGGAAGAATGGGATCCTTTCATGAATAAACTGTCAGGGAAATTCATTTTAGGTTCAAGGTAGGTAGACTGACCTCTTTTAAGGAAAAGGGGCTACTTCTGCTGACAGTAAGTAGGATTTCAACACAATACAGAGTCTGGGATATTCAAAATGATCTGAGCTGATTTGAAAGTTCTAAGATGTTTTCTTTTATTCTATTTCTTTCCCAAGGATCCCCAAGAACAGGTTGTCTTATATGTTTAAATTTGTTTTGACTGAGTAACACTTAAAATTTCTCTCAGGTTCCAATTTAAAAGTAAGCCTGCTCTAGATTGAAAGGAGATGAAGAATTATTTGGCTTTTGTTGATAATTGAAAACCACAATCTAGCTATTCTTTCCTTTGAGCTGTCTCTCTTATTCTCAGTTCTTGTGTTACAAATTTGTTCAACAGTGTGACTCAGAAGCAACTGGTTATTTTTTTTCCACTAATTCCTTGTTTTACTTACTGTTTGTGAAATAGATGCAGCATTCACCGTGGAGTTCATGGATCACCATGTTAACTATTTTCTTTTTATATCTGCACCTAATGGTTTGAATCACCAAAATCAATTTGCCATTTCCTGTGGTTCTCCTACATGTAAACCCTGCTGGTTTTAATTATAATGTCAATCAAGCTTCGGTTTGAGAAAAAAAGGATCTAACGGGTTTGAGCAATGTGTGTTCTTTGTTTTTGTGTCTTTTTGTTTTGTTTTGTTTGATTTTGGTTTTTTCTTTTTTCCAAAATTTATGAAGGTAGGTAGGACTGGGTTGTGAGTTTTTGATTCAGCATTCAAGACAAATACCAAAATAGACATGCAAAGCCTGGTCAACAGTTACTTATATGTTTACCACTATGAAAAAGCTGTAATTATCTCTAAAACACACTGATCAGGAGGGAATCTGTGCTTATCAGACATTACATATTCTTCAGGTGAGAACTCTTTGTTTAGCTCTGCACCCCATTTTTTAATAGGGTTACTTGGCTCTCTGGAGTCTAACTTCTTAAGTTTTTTGTATATATTGGATATTAGCCCTCTGTCGGATGTAGGATTGGTAAAGATCGTTTCCCAGTTACTTGGTTGCCGCTTTGTCTTTTTGACAGTGTCTTTTGTCTTACGGAAACTTTGTAATTTTATGAGGTCCCATTTGTCAATTCTTGATCTTAGAGCATAAGAGATGTTCATCATCCTTAGTCATTAAGGAAATGCAAATCAAAACAACCCTGAGATTCCATCTCACACCAGTCAGAATGGCTAAGATCAAAAACACAGGAGACAGCAGTTGTTGGAGAGGATGTGGAGAAAGAGGAACACTCCTCCACTGCTGGTGGGATTGCAAGCTGGTACAACCACTCTGGAAAGCAGTCTGGCAGTTCCTCAGAAAACTGGGCATGACACTCCCAGAGGATCCTGTTATACCACTCCTGGGCATATACTCAGAGGCTTTACCTGCATGCATTAAGGACACATGCTCCACTATGTTCATAGCAGCCTTATTTATAATAGCCAGAAGCTGGAACGAACCCAGATGTCCCTCAACGGAGGAATGGATTCAGATGTGGTATATTTACACTATGGAATACTACTCTGCAATTAAAAACAATGAAGTCAGGAAATTCCTAAGCAAATGGTCAGAACTTGAAAATATCATCCTTAGTGAGGTAACCCAATCACAAAAGAACACACATGATATGCAGTCACTGATAAGGCGATATTAACCCAGAATCTCGGAATGCCCTAGACACAATTCGCATATCAATAGATTTCCAAGAAGATGGAAGGAGAGACCCCCTGGTCCTGGAAAGACTGGATGTAGGGGAATGCCAAGACAGAGAAGGGAGAGGGGGTTGAATGGGGAAAAGAGGGAGGGAAGGGGGCTTATGGGACTCCCCAGGAGGGAGGAAATGGAAAGGGGAAATGATTTGGAATGTAAATAAAAAGACTTAGAAAATAAAAAAAAAGGAGGGAATGTGTACTGAAATTTTTACTAGAAAATCCATGAACCAGACTTCCCTTCTTTCAAGTCAGATCAACAAATTTTATACATTGTGTCTTTCTTATAGAAACCTAGGAAGTTTGTAACTAGTTGATAGCAACTTTTGTACTAATGTAAGTGCAGGCAAATCTAATGTGAGTAGCAGAAGTTCATAAACAACACAATGGGTCTACTTTACTCTGGTCTCCCAATTCATAAATAGCATCACACTGGCTATTCATAAATCATATGTAAACAAACCAAAGAGAAGCCATTTTCTTCCCACCTTAAAGGTTAGGAAAACAGAACAGTTGTGGTGTCTCAGAGCACCATATGCATCACATGTGTTGTTTATTTAAAACACATATAAACTATGTGTTAATTTAAAAAATTACAAAGAAAAATTATGTCAACTTTGGGAATATGTTTGACTATTTATTCCTGGTGCCAGGCATTGCAAATACGGTAAGCTGTTTTTTTATTTCCTGTTTCATACGTGTGTGCATATGTACATGTTGTATGTGTATATGTACATGCTGTATGTGTATATGTATGTGTGTATGTGCATATGATATGTATACACATAAGCATATACATGTGTGTATGCATGTGTATGTGTATATGTATGTGAAATCTCCCAACTCTCATGAACACTGTGCTGTATCAAGGAAAGTGTGTGTGGTAAATATCGGGCCCTAGGTATGCTGGTGAGTTGATGAGAGCAGAGCCAAAACACTGATTCTCCTCACACAGATTTTGCTTACATTTCCTGTGCTTCTACTTCACCACGTTACCAAATGTAAAAGCCACCATGTGTCCTCACCTGAACATCACACTAATACTGCTTTGTTGAATAGTAATTTATTAAATTAGACAAAAGGTGAAATAAACCTTCGCCAATGCATCATCTTTCATTTCAATGACCAAGAAGTTGTGCAGGATGCAGCAATTTTAATTGATTGATGCTTTTGCCAAGTATTGATACATATTTTGAATGTGTCTCAGCAATGCTACTAAGTTGTTAAGATATTAATGGCATATTAAAATGATCATTCATAAAAATCTCAATTCAGAAGACAATGTGAAGAGCAATCCCAGAACATCAGGAGGCCTCAGGATAAAAAGTCATCATCCAGTTCCTGAATAGAATTTCCCCTCACACAACAGTATCTTTAATGGTAAATAAAAGTGCCTGGCTTTCAAATGTGAATTGACTTCTCATATTGTGTCATAGTTTACTAAACATCTTCCTTTATGTTATTGTAGTCAACATTCATAGTCAGTCTATGGATTGTGAGAATATTTTGTTTCTGCTTGCCCAGTAAACTATATACAAAAATACTTATAGTATGGACTTCTATGCCTAAGGATCAGATTTAGACAGGGAAAAGACCACTTTAAAGGGACAGTGTTTAAAGGAAAGAGGTTCTTTTATTTTATTTTAATTATCACAACTTTGTTTAGTTGTGTTCATAGAACTAAATCACATTCTAGGTATAGATAAAATCAAGAAATACTTCCTATATCTCAATAATGGAATCAATATACATGAGAAATAGTATAGTGATGTAGAGATCAGCAGTGCCACATACAACAAGGGCCTAAAACAAGGAGAGCTTATGTTAGATTGATGCTTTAAGATTCAGATACATGGCTTTCATAACAGTCACTGCTCATTCATAAAATAATTCCCTCCACTCTTGGTATAAATGTATGGAGAGAAATGTTAGAGAAACAGGCATATACTCTGTCATGTGTTTTTGTGTTAGTATTTTTTTATTTTCCATCCTCATGGTTTTTCCTTTTTGTATTGTAAAGTTTTTTTCTGAAGACATGAGGTTTACATTTGTATATGAAGCAATAATATAACATGTTGTATGTACACTTTTCTGATAGGTACAGAAGGGATTTCCCAGTATAAATTTCCCTCTAAAGATATTTGCAAGTCATTGCTATATCATTGCTGTTCTATTCACAAAAACTAGAAAAGGCAATCAATCTGGATGTCCATAAACAGATGAATGGATTAAAAAATGTTTGGTACATTTACACAGTGAAATATTACTAAGCTGTAGATAACAATAGGTAAGTGGATAGCCTGGAAAAACATTATAAGGAGTAAGGAGACTAAGTCCAGAAAAACAAATAAGTTTATTCTCTCTTAAATTCAGATCCTAGCCTCAAATATTTGTTTTGTGTGCTTGACTTAGAGCATAAGTGTAGGGTACATGGACCATGCCACCAGAGGAATGGGCATGGGACTGGTGAGGCGAAGTATGCTCAAACTCCAGAAATCTCAGAATTTGAGACTGGCAGGAGTAGAGCCAACTCCCACTCCGTGTTTCCATGCCTGCTTTGTGGCATGTAAATATGACCCCCTAACCAGGTAATCACAGTCAGTTACATAGCTCAGCTCCTGAAATTCTTCCCCATGCAAATGGAACAGCACTGGCATCTTAGTCTTATCAAACAGAATGTATTCCATACCCTCAAATCCATTCATACTTCCCAAGTATCATATAGTGCCGATCCACATGGAATAGCACATAAGTTTTTTCACCAAGGATCATCTGGCAGTTTTTACCGAGGTGTAACACCTAGGGGAAGGCTCCACCTCTCTCCAAACACTTGTTGGACTCTGGGCCACCTGCCTGGCCAGGCTCCTGCAGCTTTGCAGAGGCTCACATCAGAACGCTTGCTCCTGTCTTCACTGCAACCACTGGAACTGCTGCAGGACTTGGGGCCCCAGCATCTGCCCAGTGCCAGCCACTGAACCTCCTCATTCATTTCTAAGAGATGTAATACTTCAGGCATTCCTGGCCAGGCCAGAGCCCCATGGATGCTATTTGTCTCAGATTTTTCTTCATCCTCCTCTGTCTGCCATAGAGAGACATCTGACATCCCAGAGGGAAGAGGCAGACCCCACCCAGTATGGACTTTGAGCACCTGGGCACCCCACCAGGAGTGGTGGGACTGCAACCACTCAGAAGTATAGCTATAAAACTATATACAAAGTGGACTTTAGGGGCATCATAAGGGAATGGAGGTAGCAAATTATCAGTAAAACCAAGGTTCTGGGTTGAATAACTGAGAGAAAATGATGTTGGCAGGAGGAATATGAGGGTTTCAGGGAAATTAGGAATGAATGGAAGGGCTATCCCAGAGGAAGTGTGTATGAGAAGCCAAACGGAAGGAAAGCTACCATTTCACAAGCCTCTTAATCATAAGCGTGGTAGAATACAGGTGAAGTGGGTAGTGAGTGGGTTCATAAAAATTAAGGAGTACAAAAAAATCTCCCAGAAGCCAATTAGGAAACTTTTTATGCAAACTACATGGTGTCTCAGGCCTTTAATCCCAGCACGCAGGAGGCAGAGGCAGGTGGATCTCTGTGAGTTTGAGGCTAGCCTAGTCTACAGAGAGAGTTCCAAGATAGTTAGGGCTACACAAAAAAATCCTGTCCTCAAAAAAGGGGTGGTGGTTCAAATGAGATTACCCTGCTCCAATGGATCATGTTCTTTCAAGAGACATGGATCAATAAATTCAGCTCTTAGTATAAGGAGTATGATACCTCTGAGTTATTGGATAAGGATTCACCAACTGTCTGCAAAACAACCACGCTATTTTCATTGCTTTTGGCTACCCAGAGTTATGGATAAGACCCTATTGCTAAGGCCACCACACTTTGGTTACAGCACCTAGAAAGATGGATTTCAAACAGACTTGGAAACTTCCCTGCCTCATTAGGTAGCTTTCCTGGTGCGAGAGGATGCTATATAGGCTACTGGGGATGAAAATTAAGTGATATTATCCTATGCCATAGCCTGAGTATATCAACACTGAGCAATCAGGTAATCCTGGGGTAGTAAGTGCTCCATGATTGAAACTGAAGCATGCTGCATCAAAGAGTATGTTCCATCTCATAATTCTTGAGAAAATTAATGGAGAAGTCATAGGCCCTGGGTAGAACTTGCTATTGTTACTTAGCTTATTGATCATAGTATCAAATCACCTTCTATATTGGTCATTTTTATATTCCTGTGATAAAATTCCACAACTAAGGTGTCTTTCAGAGGAAGGTTTTATATGGATTAAATAACAGAGGTGCAAGTGTTCGCTATGGTAAAGAAATGTGGAAGTCATGGGCAGGCATGGCAGCAGAAACAGCTGAGAGCACACATCGTAAACAGCCAGCAGAAGCAGAGAAAGCAAACACTGAATGGCATGAGTCTAAATTCTCAAAGCCTGCCTCTACTGACACACTTTCTCCAACAATTCCACAACTTCTAAAGTACAACAAAACTGTGCCATCAACTGGATAACAGGAATTATAATGCTGATATTATGAGCAACATCTCACTCAAGCTACCACATCTAAAAGTTTAGGTTTATACCCCTAAACTTTGATCAAAGTTTGGCAACTCAGTTGGCATTCAGTTGAGAGATGCATAACATGTCGAGGTGCTGAGAAAAATCCACTGAGTGATCAGGCCTAAATGGTCAAGCAACCCTGCAGCACCTAGTCTGAGTGCATACCAAGGATAAAGATGCAGAAAAAAAGTGTAAGAAGCAAAGGATTGGGGTCAGTGCTGCTGTGATAATTCTTCTGGACATAACATGGCTATTGCACTTATGAATGTATAATAGCTATCAATACCTTCTCATGACATGTCCAATATCAAGACAGTCAGAATTGCATTATAGGTGGCAGAGATAATCCTCAGGAAATACCCTTTACTATGGCTGATGGTAGGTTGCCCATTTTCAAGTGCATTGTCCCACATTTGTGCACATATGGGTAGCACCAACTGGGCTTGGATAGTTACCAACAAAGGAAAATGACATGAATTGGGGAGGGGACATAGTAAGGAGTATACTTGGATATTTGGGAGAAGCAATGGGTACAGATGTGATTTATTTTATTGTATACCAGTATGAAATTCTCTTTGCTGTCATTTGAAAGCTGAGTTTGTGTTCTGGATAAAATTCCTTATCAAGAAGACACACTGTGCACTTCTCTCCTCCTTCTGCTCTTGCATATGTAGTATATGGGGCAGTAGCAGCCATCACGGTACTTGAAAGTAAAGATCAACCAACATTGGAACCCATTTCCAAAAATAATCTATCATGAGCTCTTTCTTACATAATGAAAATAAACTCTTTAGGTTGTAAGTTACCAGAAGAGGAAAGAGAAGAAGAGGAAGAAGAGGAAGAAGAAGGAGAAGAAGAAGAAGAAGAAAAAGAAGAAGGAGGAGGAGGAGGAGGAGGAGGAGGAGGAGGAGGAGGAGGAGAAGGAGAAGGAGGAAACAACAACAAATATATGTATTTTCACTGCAAATTAATGGTTTTTCTTGATTCTATTCAATAGTTAACATACATCTCCTCTTTGTACTATTTTTAACTATTTTGCAAATAAAGAAATCACAATTCACAGTAGTAAAGTTTCTAATTATCTAAAATCCACTCAGTGTTAGACTGAAGACTGACACTCTTCAGTCCCCATATCTATTAACTCTTCTGCTGAAAATTGTGTTTCTTAGCTCAAAAGTTATAGAGCCTTGTGGATGTACTCCAAGCTCCTGTATGGACTATGAATATAACTGAATTTGAAGTGGTTCAAGAACTGACTTCACAGAGATAATAGCTATTCAGTGTTAATATAACTCCTGGTGATGCCCAATTGTCAGAGAAACCCCAGTGGTACAGCAACATGAGAACTTCTCATTCTCTGTGCTTCTATGTCCCACTGAAGATGGACCCAGTTCCTAGTGGGTCTCTGCAGTCTCTATAGGTAGATACTACCTTGCATTCTGTTAATGGAAGCCATCAATATCAAAACAACTCCATCTCATATTTTTCTGAACTAATGTCAATTTTAAATAACAAAGTGAAGAAGGGAAGTGATGCGGACAGGGAGATAAAAAGGAAAAGGAAGAGGAGAGAAAGGTAAAATGTAGAAGTTATATCTGGTTCTTCTTACCATCACCATGCTCCCAGGAATAAGACTCAGACTCATGATTATATATATTTGTGTATGTATATATATACATACACAAATACTTTGGTCATATAGTTAGACTCTTTTCTGGAAAGAATCATAATTTAAGATAACCCATATATTTTAACCTACATTCTACTACATGACTGGTTATCTTTCCTCAGGTACCATGCATCCATATCCTTACAACTCCCTGGGCTGATCTTCCCTGCCTGGCTCTACTGCAGAATTATTTCTGCCTCCTGGATGTCCCATCTTCTTTTTCCTGTCTAAGTTATAGGCCACAGACTTTTTAATTGACAGGTGATGCATCCATACAATATGCAAGATATTCGCTTTTCAATAAACATCCTAACCAAGGTGACCTTATTGAGAAGAATTCAATAATTCATCTTCACTTTCTGAACCAAGTTCATTATATCCATTCAGAAGTCATGAGTGAAAAATGACACTATTTTTCATAAGAGATTTGATAACATGTGTTGAATTAAACGTAGAAAGTCTTTAGGTTGGAGAGATGGCTCAACAGTTAAGAGCACTTGTTCTTGCAGAGGATTCTGGTTCTGGTGTCAGATCACATGTGGTGGCTCACAATCATCTTTTATCTCCAGTTCTAAGAAATCTGATGTCTTCTTTTGACTTCTGTGAGCATCAGGCACACCTATATATATACATATAAGCAAATATTCATGTGCATAAGATAAATATTAAATTTTTAGCTTTTAAATTATGGACATGTGCTATTCAAATATTTATTATGAATCTGTTAAGAGTTTAAAGGATAACTTATAAGACAATGCAACTCTTCTTATAGTAAAGTATCTCTTAAAATGTTGGCTTTACATGTTAGAGTATAGAAAACTATTTTTTCTCTTTGTTTCTTATCTCCAGTTTATTGCCCTCTACTCCCAAACTAAAAGGGTTTTATACTGCCAAGGGCATGACTGGAACCATAGGTCCTATGAATCAATGAAAAGGGTTAAACCTCTCATTACCCTTTAACCTGTCTTTTCTACATTTCCTTCCTGTCCAGAATTCTTCATTTGGTCTTATTATCATTTTCCAGGCTCAGAGCCATTTCTTTACTGGGTAAAAGATGTCATTCTCCATCGTTCTCTAAGTTTGAAAAGACAACTATGAAAAAAAATGGCTCACTGGGAAGTCAAAGAATATAGTTTCAAGGCTGAAAGCATGCCAAAAGCTATAAAGAAGCCACAGAGGTCAGGGGAAGAAGAGAATCTGAAGATTTTTTTCCGGAAGGATGTGATTGGCAATTAGGAGGTCACATATGACCTGCAGAAGATCCAGCTCAGTCATGGGATACATCATATGACCAACTTAGAGTAAAAAAAATAAAGATAAAAGAGTCTTAATAATATATGTAGTATTTATTTATCTATAGAAATATTTAGATTAAATTTATCTTCTGTCACAAAGACAGTATGATCAAATGTTATTAATTAAAATAGAGGTTTTAATTATCTATTATTACCAGCAGTAGATTTTGTTGATTGGACTCAAATGGAATTTCTTTATAGTTGTCTCTTGTGACTTGTAGTCAAATACTTCTATGACTGGAATATGAAGTGACAATCCACAGCTTTTGGTTGAACCTTTGGTGCCTGGATAATGATGGCTTTTTTGTTTGAAAACTTTAGGATGTAGGGCATAGATAGAGGAAGTAAGCCATATGGACATGATTTTGATCATTAAACCTAGTCGCTGTTCCTTTCTGCCATTCCACCATGGAATGAATTGATCTCCTCTGCCACATACTCCTTCTCTTTTCAAGTTCACAGGGCCAAGTGACATGGACCATGAGCTATAATAAGTTCTTCCTCCCTCAAAATTTGTCAGGTATGGTATTTTGGTCACTGTGACTCAGTTGGCACACTTACCTGAAACTATGATGGCACTGGCTATCTAAGACGACTCATTTGAATCAATGACATTTGATTTTGACAACTCACAGTTGCTGTTGGAATTTGACTGCAGACTGTATTGACACTGTGGACTAGATCCTCATTCATACCTTCCTTACATGGCTCCCCAATATCATGCTACACTCTCACATCATCTTCTTAAGAGTAAATGTCTATTGTCCAAAGGGACAAGACTAACAATAAAATCATACCATTAGCAACTCCTCCAACCTCAAGTAGGTTTCACATGCCCTGTTGCATGATACATGGTAATGAATTAGAAATACATTATATAACAATATGTTATGTGGTACACAATGGAATACTACTCTACAATTAAAAACAATAAATTCATGAAATTCTTAGGCAAATGGTCAGAACTGGAAAATATCATCCTTAGTGAGGTAACCCAATCACAAAAGAACACACATGGTATGCAGTCACTGATAAGGGGATATTAACCCAGAATCTCGGAATACCCTAGACACAATCCGCATATCAATTGATTTCCAAGAAGAAGGAAAAGAGACCCCTGGTCCTGGAAAGACTGGATGTAGCAGTGTAGGGGACACCAGGACAGAGAAGAGGGAGGGGGTTGAATGGGGAACAGGGGGAGGGAAGAGGGCGTACAGGACTCTCAGGGAGGGGGGAACTGGGAAAGGGGAAATCATTGGGAATGTAAATAAAAATATAGAAAATAATAAAAAAGAAAAAGAGACAATATGTTTTTCAAATTCTGTGATACATTCTGTGCACGGTACCATATCCTTGAGTATATAGGCAACACAAATTGTGATTAATTAATAATGAAACAAAGAGGACTTGAAGTTGGCATGGGGTCTGTGTATACTGCATCAAGCAGGGAAATAGAGAATAATTGTGTGCATGCATAAAAATTTTAAAAATTAACAAAAGTATTTTATCAAATTTCTCTATTACATATCATCAAAGTACTACCACACAGAGAGGCCTATACATTCTGCTAAATACAGAATTATTAGAATTAAGAAAACTAATTTCCTTCAGGATCCACAACTGAAAAGGTATATCAAAAGGAATGCCACTGGCTATAGGGAAAAATGATTTATAAATATGACAAAAATGAGACAAATAAAAAAGATACTCAAATATTAAAAGAACACAGATTAACTAAAAACTTAAAATTTTATTACACAGTGTAAGGCTAAATATTTGCCACAATTCAATGTTGGAGATATTTTGATTTTTGTTTTTTTTTTAAATAAAGATCTTTTTGGCAGACAGAACATGGCAGAGCAGTAGATAGGGAAAACAAAGCTCTTATTTTGAATACATAAATGGCTGAGGCTGAGCGAGATATAATTCTTTATTTACACATGCACTCCAGTGCCCACATTCGCCAAAGCATTGTGCTCCCAGTCAATAGTACCCTTGTACCTTGTTTGTTTAATTGATTGCAGTGCTATGTCAGCCTTCACAACCAAAGCATCAAATATTTACAGACTGGAGAATGTAGTATTTGGCATAACATGGTCCTTCATCCTAAATGCTGCAGATGTTGGAGTTTACACAACATATCCACCCAGCCTGAAACCCAAATTTATGGAAGTAAATAGAGTTATGTCCATAGACTGCCTCAAGTCCATGAACATTACCAACAATCACGATTGAAATCTCAGCAAACAAACTGATACTGGTTTTTTGATTCATTCGTATTGTCAAATAATATTTATATTCTGAGTGTTAGAAGATCCCAAGTAAGGAAGACATTTATGAGACAAATATTTGTTTCTGGATTTGAGAATCACTTCTTGTACTTTATTCCATCTCTAACTAACTATGCATGCATGATAGATAGATAGACTTTACTCAAACAGGCATTGTGATACCCTGATGTGTGATAAATGCATCATCTCTTTTGCTTGGTACTATTATAGGAGTCTACTGTTTAACTGTTTTAATCTGCACTTGAAAAATGGTAACTGTGTCTTGGTAACTCCATGAAAAATCTTAGCAGGATAGGACATTCAAAGCTGAGGCAGGAGGTTACTTGATCATGTGAACCTAGCCAGAGCAGGGCTTCCATGGAAGCAACCAAGCAGTTCTGGAAGGCAGCTAGTCAGTAGTGCATAATGATGCTGACTATGGTGGCTTTTTCTGGTTGTTTCCTTTGTTCTCTATTGTGTTAATACAGCATGTCGCATACCTGACAGGCCCTCCCTGGATGATCAAGTAGGGGCCCATCAACAGATAGAAAGGTAAATGGCTGACAGAGGGGAAGAAATTCAGTGGTGGAGTTGTTCTCGAGATCCACAATAGAGAATGGGATGAACAAATAAGTAGAAGAATGAATTAATTAATCAATTAATTAATTAATGGAAGGTGCCTGGCTTATCATCTAACAGTTCTTGAGCTAAGTGAGTATTATACTGAGATTTCATCTGACTCATCCTAGTGGATGAAGTATGCTCTACTAAATAAATTAGTGTTGAGATTGCATTGAGTTGTGAAGCAGGCCCAGTATAAATGTATAAGGTTTTGCAACCTATGGCTTTTATAACATTCCATGCAAAATAAGTGACTGAACATAATAGTATTTTAATAAAATAACTTCAGAAATCTTTTGAGATAAGGAACATCTATTAAAGTAACAACTGGGATTTTCATAGTTCACATAGGTCATTTCTTTTTCTGCTTGGCATAATCCCCTTAGCTCTAACAAATGGAAGGATACCAAGAAATCAGTAGATAGGAAATAAATCCTCCCAATTACATCAAAAAGTTATGCATCTTTTTTTGTGGTTATACTCAGTAAGCACTTGTTTATTGATTCATCTAAGAACTGCATGACACTTACAATGTCATGACAGTATCTAATTCCACTTTTGACTGAAATATATGTGCCATTTGTGCACTTAATGATCACATTTACATCATATAATGCAGGATTATTATGTTACATTCTTCACTAATGCGAATATAAATTCAAAGTTTTATCAAACAATGGAGGCCTGGATGCAGACTTAGGCTGAGAACACTCACAGGTCTGTTTTCTGAGGCATTATCTCCTGTATCTCTTGAAGTATTTATTTGGCAGAAGTTGGCAAGACCAGTGTTACCACATCTTAGCTGACCTTACCAGACAGTAATAATGGAATTTCACCTTGGTGGTGGTATTATGAAGAGTAGGTGATCCAATCCGACAAAACTGAGGGCAAAGTTTGCTGTGTTAGTGAGATTATCTGAATTCCAATCCTGAACCAATCCCTCCCTATATATTGCTGCTTTTCCAGTATTCTCAGACCTCTGAGTAGAAAACAGCTAAGTAGCTTGGGGCTTTGAATTTTAAAACACAGAGAATGGTTTTACTGTTGTGAAGAAGCAAGAGTGTCCACAGGAGATACAGGGATCCGCTTCGGTCTACCAGCAGAACAGTGTATCATCTGCTAGTCTCCTTCCTGTAATGTTAATATGCATCCTGCTGACATCCCTTTATGACACCATACTTAGCTGTTTCATAGAAGTTATTTAAGGTTTCATTCTCATGAGCAGTATAGCAGGATTTCCCTTTCTTCATAACTTATCCATGTATGGAAAAGACATTCCTGTCCCTACTATACCCATGACATATTTATTGACTATGAATAATGTCATAGTCAATGCTATGTGGATTTAATTTTGTCACTTGATTATACAACATAGGTTTAGAGTTTTGATTATTGATATATTTCTTCAATGTTGTGGCTAGTCAAGCCATTTATTATACCCATCCTCTCAAAGGATTGCTTTTTAATATTTCTAATGTGAACATTTGACTTATTTTTATGAATAATATAATATTGTTAATTATCAGTACCATGATGTACATTTGATTGTTTGTAGTCATTCCAACCTCCCTGACTGATATATACACATATATATACACATACATATGTGTGTGTGTGGGGGGGGTTATGTGTATATATGTCTTTATTTTTTACGATGTATTTTATTCTTATTTAATATGTATATATTTTAGTCACATGTCTGTATGCATGTGCATTACATGCATACCTGGTACCCAGAAGACAAGAATGATGTGATCCCTTTGAATAGAGTTAGATGTTTGTGAGCCACTTTATTGCTACTGGGTACCAAACCCCAGTCTGCTGCAATCTCTCTCAGTACTCCTAACCACTTAGCAAAGTCTCTAATACCCCATCACTTTTATTTAATTGTTTATTTATTTATTGCATTCTATTTTGTATTTTGAAAATTCAGTGTATTCATTTATTAGTACTACAGGGTGGAGTTTTTCAGTTTTTCTCTCTCTCTGTATGTAAATATATGCCTGTATGTACATAATATGCATATAAGATCAAGTTATTAATGTCACACAATGTATGATGTAACACACACATAACCACACATAACCACACACACATATGTGTATATACACACAAACACACACACACACACACACACACACATATATATATATATATATATATATATATATATATATATATATACACATATATTGGTCAGGGAGGCTGGAATGACTACAAACAATCAAATGTACATCATGGTACTGATAATTAACAATATTATATTATTCATAAAAATAAGTTAAATGTTCACATTAGAAGTATTAAAAAGCAACCCTATGAGAGGATGGGTATGATAAATGGCTTGACTATGTGCTCATTCACAGTGTAGAGGCACACCACATCACTACCTTACACAGCCTCAATATGTCATTTCTTATTTTTTAATTGTAAAAGTATTCAAGAACTCTAACATCATTAATATAGTATTGTAGAGTTATATTTTGGGACACTCTTTCATTATCACTATGAGCACAGATATCCATATCAATTATACAGTTTAATATGTCCTAATAATGTTTGTCAAAGCTAATGAAACTACTAAATCCTCCAAATATCTTCATATTGTCTCTGTCTCTGTCTATCTGTCTCTCTGTGTCTATATCTATCTATCTATCTATCTATCTATCTATCTATCTATCTATCTATCTATCTATCTATCAGAAACATATACACAAACATAAACACATCTTGTTGCATTTAGCAACCATTTAGGACTAAGCACTTAGTGACAACAGCCGCAAGAAACATACTATGAGAATTTTCTATAGAGCTTTAAAAAACTCCAGAGGTAGACTGTCTCTTTTCTTTCTTTCTTTCTTCCTTTCTTTCTTTCTTTCTTTCTTTCTTTCTTTCTTTCTTTCTTTCTTTCTTTCTTTCTTTCTTTCTTTCTTTCTTTTTTTTTCTCTTACCTTTACCACCTTGTGGCAGCAGAAAAGGCTGCCCTTGTCCTGAGCCAATTTATCAGTTTCAAAAGAAAGGATAATAAAACTGTCATTTCTAGCTGTAGTACTGAGGGTACTGCTGATACCTTGGTATTGAGGCTTATTAAAAGTAGAACTGCCTCGTAGTTTTTCATATCAAAATTGCTTTCAAGTATTGTTGAAGCTCCATGCTATTCTGGATGGAAAAGGAGAAAAAAGAGAAGAAGAAGAAGAAGAAGAAGAAGAAGAAGAAGAAGAAGAAGAAGAAGAAGAAGAAGAAGAAGAAGAAGAAGAAGAAAAAGAAGAAGAAGAAGAAGAAGAAGGAGGAAGAAAAGGAAGAATTCAAAGTGACCCCAATGGAGGACTGAAGTCGCTGAGCTATTAAGCACCTGGCTATGTAGCTGGTTCATAGAGTGCTCCAATCTTTCAGACACAGCCTGGCAGCAGAAAATTAATTTAAAATTCAGTTCCCTCACAGACCTGCTCAAGATACTCAAAATGTGAGGAAGGTTTTCAGAGTCAAAGTAATTGTTGACTAGTCCCTAGGTACCTTCTGGTTTCCACTTCTCTAATAACTTGCACCTGCCAACAGTCTGTTACCAACAAGAGTTTTGAAGAAAAAAAATAAATAAATGCATAAATGATTTGCTCTGAGTGAGGAGTAGGCTGGAGCACAGAGTTTGGGCTTCGGTACAACAGTCAATGTAAGTGATTTTTTTTTTTCTGTCATGGAGCCAAGGATGTTTATATTATGTGAAAGTACTTAGGAGGCAAAATTACATCTGTTTTAATTCTGGGGATTTTGTTCATTATTTGCACAAAGTAATAAAGACCACTGTGCTTCTTTGTGAGTGAAATGGAAATGTTAGTGACACATTCTGGGCTCCAGGGAGAATGATGGAGAATATCTGTCTGATGTCACCAAGCCCTCTCAAGTCATCATCCCAGAGCATCTCAAAGCTATCTCAAACTCCTCTCATCCAAGAAAAGCTGTACTCACACCAATCCTGTCATTCTATATGATTTGCTAGGGACCTATCAATATCAAAAGGATTTTGTACATTTGTGTAAACATGTGGGTCTGTGCCTGTGCCTGTGCCTGTGCGTGTGCGTGTGCGTGTGTGTGTGTGTGTGTGTGTGTGTGTGTGTGTGTGTGCATGCATGGGTGTGCGCATGCATGCGTGTGGGACTGTGTATACACCTGCATGTTAAAGCAGAGCTCCACTTCAGGTGTCACTCAGTGGTTTTGTAGAAATGGTTTCTCTCTTTGCCTATAACTCGCCAATTAAACTGGGCTGGCTGGCCAAAGATCTGCAGGCATCTTCATGTCTCTTCATATATACTGGGATTGTAAGGGCATGCCATCTGGTCTGCCTCTTCTGCATGGGTTATAGAGACTAAACCCAGGTCCTAGTGACTGAGCAGCAGGCACATTATCAACTTGGCAATCTCTCAAGGAGTTTTGTTTGCCTGAACAGCGATTTCTGTAGCACAAATGACACCCAGTTTAGAGCCACCCAGCTCTAGCTCTAGCTCTTAGAACAGTGCTTGCTGTGGAATATTAGTTTCCAAACAACTCAGTATGAATTGTGTAGAGGCTCAAGTTATTGCCAAGATGATCTGTTTCCGTAGTAGTAGTTTTAAAGCGATAATGACCATATGATGAATGTCATATGATTTTAAAGTTAAAACCTGAACTGCTGTTTGGAGCACTTTTGAGACACCTAACTGAAAATACTTACAGCATTGTACCTAACATTAAAATCATCAGTACAAAGGTAGATGACCCCTCTCTCCTACTCTGTCTTCATGGTACAAACTCTTTCGTACAAGTGTTGTCACTATGTTGCATGCTACCTGAGGTAGTGTTTACTAGAACAAGGATAACACTCACATCGTGACTAGGATGAAAAGAATAGCCATAAGGGACCTTTAAAATTGAAGTTTGGATAATATATCTGGCCTTATCTACTTCTACCTTCAAATCTTAAAACTGTTGAAGAGAACCAACACCCAAATATGACCCCAAATGATCCTAAATTTTCAAATCAAAATATGTGACATAAAATAACAAAATTTCATCCTCAATGGGTCAACTAAAGAAATAAGTGTTAGGGAGCACTGTATGAAGATTGTCTTTGTAGCATTCAGTTGTTAATTCTGTACCCACAGGGAGCTGAAATTTGGCCTTTTGGTATTCTTATTCTTTTTTTTCTAAGTTTTTTTTATTTACATTCCAAATCATTTCCCCTTTCCCCTTCCCTCTTTTTCTCGTTCAACCCCCTCTCACTTCTCTGTCCTGGCGTTCCCCTACATCCAGTCTTTCCAGGACCAGGGGTTTCTCCTTCCACCTTCTTGGAAATCTATTGATATGCGAATTGTGTCTAGGGTATTGAGTGACTGCATACCATGTGTGTTCTTTTGTGATTGGGTTACCTCACTAAGGATGATATTTTCAAGATCTGACCATTTGCCTAGGAATTTCGTGAATTCATTGTTTTTAATTGCAGAGTAGTATTTTGTAAACACACTCCTTCCTCACTCTCCCTTTGGCTTAGTAAAGATGTGAAGGACAATAGCTGGACAGAAAAGTAAAGGCAAGGCTTCCTGGTCTGAGAGATGTTCTCTGGAAAAATCAGGCCAGAGGATTGGCCAGAAAGACACAAAAGAGATCTAATGTACTAAGAGAGAAGGAGAAAGGGAGTCAGGGGTAACAGGCCATGAGGGTGGACATGGACTATATTAGTTGGGTTAATTAAGTTAGATGAGCTAGCTGAGAGGTAGCCTAAGCTAAGGCCTAAGTTATAATTAAATTAATAAGTCTCTGTGTCATTAATCTTCTGCCTGTGGGTCCAAGAAATCCTGCTATAAATAAGTAACAGGGAACATAAAAAGCAGCAGCCAAGTGTTATGCGTAACTGAGCAGTTCTGGTCAGTGTGGTACCTTTTGATAGTGAACGTCATTGGTGTCAGGTTTTCATCTCCCTTGTAGTGCATAGTCTTACATGTTATCAGAACTATGTGAAATAGCTCCTTGGGAGGCAAGTCGCTCCTCTGACATAGGAGGTGAGTTATCAACCTTTTTCTTAACCAGCATGATACCCTTGGGGATATTCTAATCCTTGGGGTCTATTGTATTAAAATTCTGATGGCCAAAGAAAGAGGCACAATTATGTCTCTTTTTAGAACAATTTTACCTGTGCTACAAAGATTGCAATGTGTGGTTTCCTTGGGCTGTCCCTAAGTCCTTGAGATCCTATCCTTGAAAGGAACAGTATGCTATGCCTTGATTCTTCTCTGCTCACCTCCTGACACTACCACACCCTCTTATTGCTTGATCATTCCTTCCTGTTGTGACAGGCTATGTAATTCTAGCTCTCAAAGGCCTGAGATCAATTGATCATGCGATAAAACCTCCCAAAAATCAGAACAGTATCTCCTTTTCTCTTTAGAAGCTGATTATCTCAGATATTTCCTGAGAGTGACAGAAAGGTGGCAGACATACAATAGCATTAACATATTTTTATCTAGATTTTTTTGTGGTTCTCAAAGGTAAAGAACAGTACAAATGCTTCATGGATAAAGTAAAATAATTTGCATTTGTATACTCAATTCTTGGTCTTTCAAATAAATAGTTGCCTTCTTAAAGT
This sequence comes from Tokudaia tokunoshimensis, assembly GCA_036184795.1. Classification (NCBI taxonomy): domain Eukaryota; kingdom Metazoa; phylum Chordata; class Mammalia; order Rodentia; family Muridae; genus Tokudaia; species Tokudaia tokunoshimensis. Next base: position 41,174,276 of record BTHU01000019.1, read on the forward strand.
TGTCCTCGGGGTGATAAAAACAAAGATTTATCTCTCTTCCAAAAGTTGAGACCCTAATATGAGTTCTATATAGGGAGATTTCACTATTTAGCCAGGACTGGCCTGGAACTGACTCTGTAAAAACATACAGAGATCATCTAATATCGACAATGCTTACATTTGATCATAGCATCTGTTTTTGTTAAATACTCCCATTTTATCTGCATATTTTCTTTATGACCTCATACTCTGATTCTTAGAAGTAAATAAGTTATTTGCTAAAAGGACCTGTTAGTAAGAAGCTACATCTTTTTTTCCCTCTTTCATTGGAATCCTTGAGATTACCATCACTGACAGGCATTGCTGTCCACTCCTTCTTATGGAAAATGTCTTGAGGGCATAGAAATTTATGTATTCCTTGATGCTACAAAAATGTAAGATACAAAATATACAAACTCACATGGACACATAAGTTGTATCGCTTTCTCCTTTTTCTAAATATAATAAATTAAAAAATATAATTTTACATGATTTCCAGCTCCTGCTTCTAGGATTAGAGGGAAAAAAAATGTCCTTCTTGGTTGTCTTTTTTTTTTTCCTCAGTTCAGAAGTCTGGAAGGGAGGCCGTAGTTAAGAAAGGAGTATGAGAATCTTGCTGTGTGTTTCATTGTAGAGTAAACAGCCTTGGTCTTTCATTCAAAGCAGATCAGACCATGGACACATTATTCGTTATTGTTTAGCTGCCTGACTTTAGGAAGAAATTACCAGCTTCCTGGGGACCCAGCATTTTAGCTTCAAGTCCAACTGTGCTCCTAACAGAAGGCAAAAGGCTTAGTGGCATTGTCAGCCATTTAACATGAAAAGAACATGCTGTAATCAAGTGGGGACTACTCAACTGAGTCACACTTGGACCCCATTTTAGGGCTCATGGGAAATCTGCCAGAGGCTTAAAAGAAGTGAGGGAATACAGAAAATGTTCTAAACAAGGCAAAGGTAATTTTTATCTACATTTTTATAACAACAACAACAACAAAGACCCTTTAGATTCTTTTTCAACATATCCTCATTTTGAAAAATCTACATTGATAACTGTATGATTATCAGAGTCCAGGATTTTTATCCACACATCAGATTTGAAACGAAGTTAGAAGCCTCCAAAATATGATATTGTATTTAAGCCAACTTGCTTATCACAACTCAAGACTGAGACCTAGTTCCTAGCAAGAATAATGTTACCTGCCATCGAAATAAACACTAAAGTTTAGAGTGTTGAAATAATGAAGCTGGAGAGATGAAGTGGATTCTAGATATATTAAATCTGGGATGGCTTCAAATAATAGCCTGAAGCAATAATGTGAATCTTCCACCCTGTATTCATAATGTCAGGGTTACTGTAGAAATGATGACTATAAAATTCAATCTCCCCATACTTCTCTTCTCCAGAGATCCAGTACAGATGTCACTTTAAGTCCCTTTGAGCATGGAAGAATAAAGTCACCATAAGGAGACCCTTGAGCTTTGAAGGAAAGATTCGTGCTGCCTGGTGCTAGAAATTTTCCTCTAGAATTATTTGGGAAAGCATACGTAGACAAATGCTCATCCCTAGAAAAGAGAATTATGCTGAGGTTGGAAGAAGATAGAAGAAGAATTGGATACAGTGTCATTGTGACATTGTGGGATGAAGACTGCCAAGGATGGAGGAGTATGAGGAAGATAAATGCATGTGGGCATTGAATCAAAACCAAGTCTGCTGAAGTTCAGAGTTAATGAGGAAGCTAGGGAGATGGGAACGTGATGCCCCACATGCTTTAGGACCTGATCTCAGTTCTCTAGCACCCATATAAATGGTCAGGTGTGTTTATGCACATCAGTAATCCCAGAACAGGGAAGAAAGAGACAAGAGGAGTCAGAAAGATCCCCAACCTCATTAGCCAGATAGTCTTACTAAACTGGTGGGATGCAAGCTTCAGGAAAGATCCTGTCTCAAAATTCTAATATAGAGAGCAATGGAGCAGGATAGCCAATGTTTAACTCTAGTCTTCGTATGTACACCGAGATACACCCAGACATACCCAGACACACCCAGACACACACACACACACACACAGAGAGAGAGAAATTCAGACACAGAAGTATGTTTACATGCATACAATGTACCCAACACAGACCACAAAGTGGAAAAATGTCTCTATGAAAATATAATAGAGCAAGTTAAAAGGTACTGGAAGCATATGCAAGTGGTTGAAAATAAGCTTGATGCTGACCATGTATTGTTTTCAGCTGCTATTTCGTACTAGCAAGATTGCTGTCAAGTACATAATAGGTACGTCATAAAGAATTTTGGAAAAAGATTTGCTTATTTCATTATTTTCATGAATGCCAAGAAAAACTCATTTTTACACATTTTTACTATTCTCAGGTAAGCATGACACACCTACGCCAGCAATATAACTATCTTAATCTGCTTTTCTCTGTGTGAAGTGGGACTATGATCTTGATTTGTTCCCAGTCTTAGTTAGGTTTCCATTGCTGTAATAACAACTATGAATAGAAGCAACTTGCAGAGTTTATTTTATTTTATTTTATATCTTACAGTCCATCAGAATGGAAAGTCATGGCAAGAGCTCAAAGCAGAAGTCCGGGGGTAGGAACTGACAACATAAAGACTTGCTCCTAATGGCTTGTTCACACTGCTTCTGTATGAAAGCACACACTCCAAGCTACCTGCTCCTCACAAGGGACTGGGACCCCAAACATCTAACATTAATTTAGAAAAGCCTCCCAGAGATGGCTGCAGGCAACCTGATGGAGATATTTTCTCAATCAAGGTTGCTCTGTTCAGATGACTCTAGCTCGTGCCTAGGTTAGACAAACATCTAACCAGAACATAACCAAATGGAAGAGCCTTCTCTCAAATTTTATGAGTTCTGATAATTAGACTCAGCAGAAAATGTCTGTGTTTATGTCTACATTAAGCTGCTAGAATTCCACTTCTAAATTTTAATTGGTCTTTCCAATATGTTATTATTTGTAGCGTTTAGTTCAAGAACAATTGACAATGATTTTGAGAGATTAACCAAGAAAATAGTCTGCACACATGCACATGAGCAGGCACAAACACACACACACACACACACACACACACACACACACACACTGGTTCTTGGACTTTGTTTTAGAATATGACCTTACAATAACAATATGGAAAAATAATAACACTTTTAGCAATAGAAATGTCAAAATACTCCATCATAATCCATATACAGTTTTATTCCATTATTATCTCTGAGAGGAAAATATATTGAAAATATATTGATATGAAAGAAGAGATTTTAATGAAAAATAAATGTATAGCTTTATCAGCACAGTAGACGAGCAACATTAAATTAGAGATTTGATAGTTTTGATCAGAAATATTATTATTTTTATCTTTATGCCAGCAATCAAGAAAGGACTGACTCTGTCCATGGTTCATGATGTAAATTATAAATATGCGTGTTGAAAAGATATTTAAAACACTTATACCAAACAATTTTTGAGGGCTTTTGGATGCTGGCAGTGGTGCCATATAGCTATATTTGAGAAGCACCACTGTGAGCAACTTGTCCACATCATTAAATCATCCTTCTATGTGTGAGAAAATTAACAAGTGTCTCTGAAGACTAACAATCCCATGCTCTTAACTTCTTTTTTTTTTAATTGGATATTTTCTTTGTTTACATTTCAAATGTTTTCCCCTTTCCAGGTCTCCCCTTCAGAAACCTCCTAAGCCATCCCCCATCCCCTGCCTCTATGATGGTGCTGCCCCACTCACCCACCCACCCACTCCTGACTCCTGCCCTGGCATTACCCTACACTGGGGCATCGAACACCATCAGGCCCAAAGGCCGCTCCTCCCACTAATATCCAACAAGGCCATCCTCTGCCACACATATGCTGCCAAAGCCCTGGGTCCCTCCATGTGCATTCTTTGGTTGGTGGTCCAGTCCCCAAGAGCTCCAGGGGTTCTGGTGTGTTGACACTGTTTCTCCTCCCATGGGGCTGCAAACCCCTTCAGCTCCTTCAGTCCCTTCTCTAACTCCTTCATCTGGGACCCCATGCTCAGTCAGGAGGTTGGCTGCGAGCATCCTCCCCTGTATTTGTCATACTCTGGCAGAGCCTCTCCGGAGACAGCCATATCAGGCTCCTGTCAGCAAGTACTTCCTGGCACCCACAATAACATCTAGGTTTGATGACTATATGGGATGGATCCCCAGGAGGGGCAGTCTCTGGATGGCCTTTCCTTCAGTCTCTGCTCCACACTATGTCTCCATATTTCCTCCTGTGAGTATTTTGTTCCCCCTTCTAAGAGGCACTGAAGCATCCACACTTTTTCTTCCTTCTTGGGCTTCATAGGGTTGGGAAATTGAATTTTGGATATTCCAAACATTTGGGCTAACATCCACTTATCAATCAGTGCACACCGTGTATTCTTTTGTGACTGAGTTACCTCACTCAAGATGATATTTTCTAGTTCCATACATTTGCCAAACAATTTCATGTATTCATTGATTTTAATAACTGAGTAGTACTCTATTTTGTAAATGTACCACATTTTCTGTATCTATTCCTCTGTTGAGGGACATCTGGTTTCTTTCCAGCTTCTGGCTATTATAAATAAGGCTGCTGTGAACATAGTGGAGCATGTGTCCTTATTGCATGTTGGAGCATCTTTTTTTTTCTTTTCCTTAGATATATTCCTTATTTACATTTCAAATGATTTCCCCTTTCCTGGTTCCCCCTTCCCTGAAAGTAAGCCCTCTCCCTTCCCCCTGTTCCCTAATCAACCCCCTCCTGCTTCCCTGTCCTGGTATTCCTCTACACTGCTGCATCAAACCTTTCCAGGAACAGGGGCCTCTCCTTCCTTCTTCTTGATATATTTTTTTTTAATTTCCTTTATTTTACATCTGACAGCAGTTTTCCCTCCCTCCTCTTCGTAAACTTCTAATGTCCAACCACCAAAAAAATTCATGGCCGAATCTTTAGCCTTTGTTGTCACATATACATATAAATGAACAAATATGTGTCACCTGCAGAGTGCTTCCTGCAGGTGCATGTTTCCAGGGCTCACCCTTGCTGTTGGGTGAGCAAATAGGGCCTCATCCCTGGCAAAGACCAATTCTCAGGCTCTCAGCAGTTGTTCAATGCTTACAGATCTTCATCTTGGGATGGTATCCAGTGAGATTTCTGCCATCAGTGTTGGGTCTCCACTTGTGTTTGGATTATCCAGGTCTTATTTAGACAACCATGCTGTGATTTTAGAGTTGTAGCTTCCCTGTCAAAGCTGGAAGGCACAACCTCATGGATGACTTTCTGGGCCTCAAACAAAGCCATCTTTCTAATCCTTCTCTGTCATGTTCCTTAAGCCTGAGGCACAAATGTTGTGTTATAGATGTATCTATTGGGACTGGACCTAACTGAGGGTAGTTAGGTGTCCTTTGCATATTGCCTATTTGTGGCTTTCTGATGTTCTTCTTTGTGATGCAAAAGGTTCCATTTATCTGGGTCTGCACTATGAGTAGTGGCTATGGGTCCTTGGCAGGAAGAAGGTCTGGAAACCTCATATTTTTAATCACTAGAAAGAGAAATTAGGAAGATTCCTTTCCTCCTACACACAACAAATTCTAAGGAGAGAGCATTTGTGATAATTTTCCCTTTCTTGAAATTTGTATACAAGGAGAAAATGGAAACAGGGTCCCAAGCTGATCATGAGGGAGAGGTTCCATCAGAACCTGCTAATTGTCTGGCTAGCTTCTAAATAATGATGCGATGCACATCTATTGTCCTAGCACTAGGAAGGCTGAGTGAGGAGGATCAAAATTTCAAGACCACCCTAGGCTGCACAGGGTAGTCTTGTCTCAAAACAAGAAAACAACAACAACAAAATATTTAATGGTATTCTAAAGTCCACTGTCTTTTCCACTTTGCTTAGAGAAGACAAGAAAACTATGTTGATAATTTCTGAACAACAGACAGAACCTCCAATGCCTCCCAAGGAATTTATCCTTTTTAGAGAGCCTCCCTTACAACAGTCATGCGAGAGCCTCTCCCACAGGCTCAGCCTGGTGGTCTCAGAAGAATGATTCTTAACTGTCTCCTGCCTTTGTTTTAGGAAAGAGTAGTGTTCACTGAAGCTAGTTTTCCTTGGGGAATGGTCTGAATTACTTGTCCATGTGAGTGATAGGCCTGGCAAAGTGTCTAATTGATTGAACTGCCTGGTGTTTATTATTCTAATAGTCCTGAAGAAAGGCTGGATGATTCTCCATTAGCCCACAATGAAGCTCTGGGGGAGCATTTCCATGGCACTTCAGCTCTTGTTAACCTAAAAGTAATTGGGCATATAAATTTGGAGGGTCTTATTTGTTCTGCCAGGACTAAGTGGATGGAAAGAATGGCCATATTTACCCTATTTAAATATTCTGTTCAAAGAAAATATGCTGAAACATCACTAACTGCACCAAGTCCTGAGAGAACAATCTTGGAAGGACACTACTGCTTATACATGAGCTACCATGCCATCTTCATTTGGTCACAAATGGCCACATACAACAGTTATGGCCCCCAATATTTCCTTTTCTGTGGCAGATGACAAAACAAAGGAATCCAGTTATGGAGATAATAGATAAACCCCCTGTTGCTTTTCCTCTTCTGTATATTCTACCTCAACCTGCGATTAGTAGAGACAATATAGTGTAAGAATAATAGGAAGGTCCAGGTGACCATTATGACAGTCAACAGGGGAATATGAAGTCAATATAGAAACGCCTTTGAGAAATTGGTAATACATAGTAGGATTGGCAAGAAAACTAGAAGGATGAGTCTAAGAGTCAGCATCCCTAAATCTACTGGAGCAAGTAAGGACAGCAGAGAAGAGAAGATCTAGGCATCGGCAGTCCACATATCCTCTGCCAAATGATGACAGAGGGATTCCTGTTGCATTTTGATCCACAGTTTGCATGATTTATTTATAGCTACTCTGCTTGAACAGTTACAGAGAACAGGTACAGAGTAGCTAAAGGAATGTCGCCATTTAATGTGATTGGTGAGGGATTGGTTTCCTTGTTCAACGAAATCAATGATGAGTAAAGCTAGATGTGTGTATCACACATGGTAGGTTCTATCTCTCATTATCAATACTTCTCTGGCTCCATTTGAAGTCTTGGACTCACAAAAATCAAGATCCATTGTCCATGTTTCAAACAACTTCACGATAGTGTAAGGAACAAATTTTTGTGGGTTCCAAACAATTTCATTGGTCTCCATACCAAAGGCATCTTTTTGTGTACTGTCATGACTCTTTAAACCCATCCCAGAAGTCACCTTGGGACTCTGAGATGAGGTAAGACTTCTGTAGCTGTCTAGTGATCCTTATCATGCCAGGATTATTATAGCATGGGGCAGACCTTTGGCCAAAGGGAAATGGGATCTGGTTTATAAATATGTTCTCAATTCTCCTGTAATGTGACTTCTGTACTTGGAGGACAGCAAAGAACCAAAAGCTGTATTCACTGAAACACAATAAAATCAAAGCAATATCATGATTGAGTCAGAGTAAGAGAATCTGTCAAAGTATTGAAAACTCATATGTGTCTTTCTACTATAAAGCACAGCAGTTTAGGGATTACCCTAAATGTTTTTGAGATGTTTGCTTTCTTTTCTTTCAGATTTTCACAATAATATTACTATGAACATTTAGAATACAGTACTAAGAAGCACAAAATAAACTTTTCTTGGTACCTTCTGGCTAACAACCTTCACTGACCTCAGTTCTCTGCTTTCCTTTCCTTCTCTTTTTCTTAGGTCTCACCCCCTAGAATCTCATATCCTAATAAATTCACCACATGCAGGACTTTGTCTAATTCTCTGATACTTTGTAGGCTATGTGATTATAGCTAAATGGACATTTAGAGCAGTGACTTCATACTCCTGAAAACAGTATATAGTAATCGAGTCTCTTGATGAACTGAATGGGTGATGGGTAAGTATGAACCATGATACTTGGAATATAAGCTACATGTTACAGGGTATGGAACCTTGCAAAGTAATGGGGATTCCAGGCAATGTGTATTTTCCCACAATGAAGAACCCCTTTGTGGAATGATCTTCATATCTTTGAGATACTTGCTTTTTATGTTAGCATACAAATAATTAGCACCTTCTATATACCGTCTGTTTCTCCCAGCAGTGGGGAATATTGATCTTGAAGTGGTTACTTCCTTAGCCAGGCAGGGCTCCCAGTGGAGGGATAAGGACAGCAACCCACCACACAACCTTCAACACAAATTGTATCCTGACTGTAAGGTGTACAGGGATAAAGATAGAGCAGATAATCTCTTATGCTTATAGATAGGAACCTAACATAACTGTCTTCTGAGAGACTCCACCCAGCAGCCATAGAAAGATTCAGAGACTCACCAAATGTTAGATGGAGCTTGGGGAGTCTTATAGAAGATTTGGGAGAAGGACTAAGGGACCTGAAGAGGACAGAGACTCCACAGGAAGACCAACAGAGTCTGGACCCTTGGGGGCCCCAGGAGACTGAATCATCAACCAAAGAAAGAATACAGGCTGGACCTAGGACCCATACACATATGTAGTAGTTGAATAGCTTGGTTTTCATGCAGGTCCCCTTCTCAAAAGAGAATGGAAAAATGGAATGAGGAGAATCATTGAGTGAGGGAGGGAGTCCTGAGAGGAACTGAAGGGCTAATATTGGGATGTAACATGAATAAATAAATTAATTAATTAAAAAGAAAAGAAACATAAAAATGGAGAAAAATTTCTCCCTAGTGGCTCAAGTGTTGCAGGATTGGCCTATATTGTAATAATATCCAGAGATGAGCCCTTTGAGAGGCGACTTTTCAGTGACAGCACTATCTTCAATGGAATAATTCATTGAAAAGTTTAGAGTAGGAAGGAAGGGCAGTTGAGAAGTGTAGCTGTACAGAGTTGGTGCCTGGGAGCAGTGTGCTCATGGAGGCCATATATGCAGTCTGCCTCTCTTACTTTTTCTCTTCTTTTCCCCATCATGAGCTCAGAGGCTCCAACATATGCTCTCTACCATGGTATTCTGCTGGAAAGTTGAAAACCATGATCATTCTTTCTGTTTTTCTTTCTTTCTTTCTTTCTTTCTTTCTTCATTCATTCACTCATTTTACATCCTGATTGCAGCCCTACTTTTCCTTCTGCTTCCCCATCACACAGTCCTTCCCCCATACCCACTCCCCCTTGGGTACCAGTCCACCACAGTACCTCAAATCACAGCAGGCCTAGGAACATCCTCCCCCACTGAGGCCAGACAAGGCAGCCCAGTTAAGGGAAACAGGATCCACAGGCAGGCAAGAGATTCAGGGTACATAGATCTGCTACACATGTGTGGGGTGTCTAGGTCCAGCCATTTTATGCTCTTTGGTTAGTGCTTTACTCTGGAGCTCCAATGATCCCAGTTATTTGACTCTGTAGGTTTTCTTGAGGAGTATCTATCACCTCCTTGTTCTTCAGACCTCCACCCAGCTTCCTGAACTCTGGCTAATGTTTTACTGTGGGTCTCTGCATCTGAATCAATCAGCTGTAGGGTGGAACCTCCCAGAGGACAGTTGTTCTACAAGCTTGTCTTACAAGCATATCAGAATATCACTAATAGTGTCAGGGATTGGTTCTTATCCATTGGATGAGTCTCAATTTGAGCTGGTCTTTTCTTGGCTATTCCCTCAGTCTCTGCTTCATCTTTTTCCCTGCACTTCCTCTAGGCAGATCAAATTTTGGGTCGAAGGTTTTGTGGGTGGTTTGGTGTTCTTATACCTCCTTTGGGAGTCCTGCCTGACTACAGGAGGTGGTCACTTTGGGTTCCATATTCTCCCTCTCCCACTGCTAGGACTCTCAGCTATGGTCACTCTCATAGACTTCCTGGAGCCTTCCTTATCCCAAGTTTCAACCCACAACCTAATGCCGATTTCTGTTCACTAGACATGAATAAACCAAATAAACCTATTAAATATGGGGTACATAGCTAAACAGAGAATTCTCAATAGAGGAATCTCTAATGGCCTAGCAGCACTTAAGGAAATAATCAAAGTCCTTAGTCATCAGGAGAATGAAATTCAAAACGACTCTGAGATTCTGCCTTACACCTGTCAGAATGACTGAGATAAAAACCTCAAATGACAGCACCTGATGTTGAGGATGTGGGGTAAGTTAACACCCCTCCATTGCTGGTAAGAGTGCGAGCATGCACAACCATTCTGGAAGTTTCTTTGGCAATTTCTCAGAACTTCCTCAAGACTCAGCTATACCATTCCTGAGCATATGCCCAAAAGATGCTCCACCCTATCACAAGAACACTTTCCCAAGTATGTTCATAGCAGCTTCATTCATAATAGCCAGAAAGTAGAAACAATCCAGATGTTCCTCAACTGAAGAATGGATACAGAAAATGTGGTTCATTAATACATTGGAATACTACTTGGCTTTTGAAAATAAGGACATTAGGGAATTTGCCAGCAAATGGATGGAACTAGAAAATATCATCCTGAGTAAGGTAACCAAGACTGAAAAAGGCATGCATAATATGTCCTCACTTGTAAATGGATATTAGCAGTAAAGTATAAGATACCCACACCCAACTCAACAGACCCGAAGAAGTTAAATAACAAGGAGGGCTCAAGGAATGGTGCTTGAATCTCACTCAGAAAGGGAAATAAAATAGACATTGGAGGTGGATGGAAGGAAGGAACTGGGTGGAAGAGGGGCTGCAGATCGGATCTGGTGCCTAGAGAGTGAGCTTTCTTCAGGTTGATTTCCTTGGATGTTTTGCTACAACCATGAGTATCTACCACATACTCATGTAAAGGATGCCCCATTTATTATGATACCTATGTTAGTATCAGGGAACTGAGATGAGAAAAGGAGCCACAGTCAACTCTATAGTGATACTTCTAAGGATATTTCACATTTGGTATTTCTATTTTTTTGTTTTGAATTAGAAATTGGTAAATTGGTAAATTAGCATATCATACATTAATGGAGTACCATGTTCATGTGTGTGTATGTGTGTGTGTGTGTGTTGTGTGTTTGTGTGTGTGTATACCAAATAATAAATTTAATTTTTTTTTCGAGACAGGGTTTCTCTGTATAGCCCTGGCTGTCCTGGAACTCACTCTGTAGACCAGGCTGGCCTCGAACTCAGAAATCCATCAGCCTCTGCCTCCCAAGTGCTGGGATTAAAGCCGTGCGCCACCACTGCCCGACATGAATTCAATTTAAGTAACATCAAAGGTATTAAATAATAATGTTCTTGTAGGAAGAATATTCATGATTCTTTTAGAGTTTGAAGTGTTCAGTACATTGCAATGTATTTGCTATGTTGTATGAAGCATTACCATGAAAAAGAATGCTTCCTTTTATTTAGCTGATGCTTGGTATCTGTTGTACATCATCTGTTTTCTCTAGGCCCCAGTGGGGTAACCACTAACTCACTCTCATTCTTTCTCTCCATGTTTCTTTTCTATTCTCTTTGGTGTCTTAGAGACCATACAAAGTGAGAACATGCTTATTCTTCCTGTGCCTATCATAATGCTCACCAATCCTATTTATGTGCTGCCAATGATAATTTTTATCTATTTTCTAAGGCAAAAATTTCTTTTTGTGCATATATTACGTTTTCATTACCTACTCACCTGAAAATGGACAGTTATTTTAATTTTGTTACCTTGCTATTTTTCTATATTCAATACTTATAGGAAATTTTTACTGTGAGTCTCTAAAAACAGAATTTCTAGATAAGATGATAATTTTCTTTCTACTTTTTTTGAGACACTTCTACTCTGAATGCATTAATTTGCATCCCAACCAGTATTGCACAGTTTTCTTTTTCTCCACAATATATTTTGATTTTTTAAAAAGTCAATTTATCATATGAATTGGGAACAACAGTGTTATTATTCCAAAAAATAAGTTAATTTTACTACTGGTCTAAAACATATATTTCTTGCTTTATAAAGAATATATATCATGATCCTAAAATTATGCACTCTATATAATGATTATCAACATTGAAGATAATCTCTAAAGTACATCTGTTCAAGTCAGACACTGTTGTCAACAAAGTCTTGCTAAAGGCCTTACATAAATGGTTCATATACTTAAAAGCATAGTCATCTTATTAAAGCAAAGATTTCAGGTTGAGGAATGATTCTCTATTAGAATGGTTTCATGGAGTTGGGGTATAAAGGTTTTCAGAAAGAAAATTAAATTAATGTGGCAATTTGTTTTAGAAATACCTAAATTTCCCTAAAGTCAAATATTAGCAGTAAAGATGATTTATTCCTGCAATTATCTCAACCCTTTCAAAGACTGATGAGATTAAAGATATAATTACCTGTTAATAAAGTCTCCAATTAATATACTTTATCAAAAAATAGTGTCCAATCTTCATCCATTTTTTGACTTTCTTAACATTCATCAGGGTTACTCAGTAATATATATTAATTATATTATATTATATACTGATTTTTTGAAGTCAATATTGATGATTTAGGAAATGATGGTTTCGAAACTCATGAAAATATCAATATCTTGAAAGATCAGGTATTACAGATTGAACCATGTTAGGATAGAATTTGCCATAAAATGACACCAATAGTTTCTTCAGGCTCTGGGAACTTAAACATTTTTACATTCTTCAGGTACATTTGGGGAATGTAGGAAGAATTAAAGGTAGATGTTACACAAACCATGGGTCACATAAAGTTAAGTTTCAAAAATGTTCAATTTTTCCAATATTTCTGTGAACTATTCTGTTAACCAGCACTAATAAGGTTTTAGTTACTATATTTCCCTTAAAGGTAGAGGAAGCGTCACTACTAATAAGTAATCTTTAGCTTTTCAGTAGTTAATACTAAAATAGTTTTACTTATCCTTAATTATTCCAAAAGAACTTCTAGCTGTCCCTCTTTTTAAACAGTTTCACTAAAATATAATTTAGATGAGAATGCTGAACAAGCCTATTTTATATAAATATACATAGAGAAACTAGTTATACAGTATTTGTGTGATGATCAAATTAATCAAATTACCAAGTATTCGCAGAAAAATTGTCCCCAAATTGGAATATTAAAAACACAGTATGAAATGTTCTATATATATCTGTTAGTTCCATTTGGTCCAAGGCTTCAATTAGATTCACTGTGTCCCTGTTTAGTTTCTGCTTTCCTGAACGATCCATTTCAGAGAGCGGGGTGTTGAAGTCACCCACTATTATTGTGTGCGGTGCGATGTGTGCTTTGAGCTTTAGTAAAGTTTCTTTTACGAATGAGGGTGCCCTTGCATTTGGAGCATAGATATTCAGAATTGAGAGTTCTTGATGGTGGATTTTTCCCTTGATCAGTATGTAGTGTCCTTCTGTGTCTTTTTTGATGACTTTAGGTTGAAATTCAATTTTATCTGATATTAGGAAGGCTACTCCACCTCGTTTCTTGGGGCCATTTGCTTGTAAAATTGTTTTCCAGCCTTAAACCATCCAGTGGGAAAAAAGATAGCCTTTTCAACAAATGGTGCTGGCTCAGCTGGAGGTCAACATGCAGAAGAATGCAAATTGACCCATTCTTATCTCCTTGCACTAAGCTCAATTCCAAGTGGATCAAGGATCTCCACATAAAACCAGACACACTGAAACTAATAGAAGGGAAACTAGGGAAGAACCTTGACCATATGGGCACAGGGGAGAATTTCCTGAACAGAACTCCAATAGCTTATGCTCTAAGATCAAGAATAGACAAATGGGACCTCATTAAATTACAAAGTTTTTGCAAGGCAAAAGACACTGTCAAAAAGACAAAGCGGCAACCAACTAACTGGGAAATGATCTTTACCAACCTTACATCTGACAGAGGGCTAATATCCAATATATACAAAGAACTCAAGAAGTTAAACTCCAGAGAGGCAAGTAACCCTATTAAAAAATGGGGTACAGAGCTAAACAAAGAGTTCTCACCTGAAGAATATCTAATGGCTGAGAAGCACCTAAAGAGATGTTCATCATCCTTAGTCATTAGGGAAATGCAAATCAAAACAACCCTGAGATTTCATCTCACACCAGTCAGAATGGCTAAGATCAAGAACACAAGAGAGCAGTTGTTGGAGAGGATGTGGAGAAAGAGGAACACTCCTCCACTGCTGGTGGAATTGCAAGCTGGTACAACCACTCTGGAAAGCAGTCTGGCGGTTCCTGAGAAAACTGGGCATCACACTCCTGGAGGATCCGGCTATTCCACTCCTGGGCATATACCCAGAGGCTTTACCTGCATGCAATAAGGACACATGCTCCACTATGTTCATAGCAGCCTTATTTATAATAGCCAGAAGCTGGAAAGAACCCAGATGTCCCTCAATGGAGGAATGGATTCAGAAGATGTGGTATATTTACACAATGGAATACTACTCTGCAATTAAAAACAATGAATTCACGAAATTCCTAGGCAAATGGTCAGAACTTGAAAATATCATCCTTAGTGAGGTAACCCAATCACAAAAGAACACACATGGTATGCAGTCACTGATAAGGGGATATTAACCCAGAATCTCGGAATACCCTAGACACAATCCGCATATCAATAGATTTCTTAGAAGATGGAAGGAGAGATCCCTGGTCCTGGAAAGACTAGATGTAGGGGAACGCCAGGACAGAGAAGTGAGAGGGGGCTGAATGGGGAAAAGAGGGAGGGAAGGGGCTTATGGGACTTTCGGGGAGGGAGGAAACGGGAAAGGGGAAATGATTTGGAATGTAAATTAAAAAAAATATATAAAAACAAACAAAAAACCACAGTATTTATATAGAGGGGTTCTTTGTTCTTCAGTTTACCCATTTATATTGTTTTCTAAATATTTGCTGAGAATTCATTCTTTACCCCCTGTCACCTACAATATAAATAATTTTCTAGATTAGACCACACACACACACACACACACACACACACACACACACGCACGCACACACGCACACAAGCCATTAAAAATAGTTTCTTTGCTTGAATCTCACTCAGAAGGGGAAACAAAATAGTCATTGGAGGTAGAGGGAGAAAAGGGTTGGTGGGAGGGGATAGAGAGGGGAAAAGGGTGGGGGATGGTTTGGGGAGAGCTGGTGAGAGAGAGCCTAGAGAGTGAATGATCATAGGCAGCTTGGGAGGGGTGGTTTGCATCCCTGAGGATGACTCTAGCTGAGACTCCTTGCAGTGGAGGATATGAATCCTGATATGGCCACCTATTGTAGCCAGTTAGAGCTGCCAGTCAAGGAATAAGGACACTAACCCACCCACAAAACCTTCAACACAAAATTTGTCCTCCCTACAAGAAATACAGGGATTAGGGATGGAGCAGAGTCTAATGTAATAGCCAACCAGTGACTGGTTCAACTTCAGACCCATCCCACTGGCAAGGCACCAATGCCTGACACTATTAATGATACTCTGTTGTGCTTGCAAATAGGAACCTAGCATAATTGCCCTCTGGGAGGCTCTACCCAACAGCCAACTAAACCAAATACAAAGACGCACAGCCAAACATTAGACGGTGAATAGCAAGTCTTCTAGATGAATTGGGGGAAGGATTGAGGGATGTGGAAAAGATAGGGACTCCACAAGACAACCAACAGAGTCAATTAAGCTGGAACCCTTGGGAGCTGAATCACCAACCAAAGAGTGCTGACCCCCACCCACAAATATGTAGTAGATAAACCTCTTGGTCTTCATTCTGGTACCCCAACAACTTTAGTCGGGGCAGTCCCTGACCCTGTTGCCTGTCTGTGAATTTTATTCCCTTAACTGGGATAGCTTGTATGTCCTCTGTGGGTGTAGTAATTTGAATATGTTTGGCCCAGGAAGTGCCACTATTAGGTGGTGTGGCCTTTCTGGAGATGTTGTGGTCTTGTTGGAAGAACTGTGTATGTCACTGTGGGGGTTGGTTTTGAGAATCTCCTCCTAGCTGCCTGTGAGTCAGTCTCCTCCTATTTGCCTTTGGAACAAGATGTAGAACTTTCAGCTCCTCCAGAACCATCTCTGCCTGGATGCTGCCATGGTTCCCACCTTGATATTAATGGACTAAACCTGTGAATCTGTAAGGAAGCCTCAATTAAATGCCATTATTTCATTAAATGCCTTGGCTTTGGTGCCTCCTCAAAGCAATGGAAACACTAAATAAGACAGGAGGAGATGATGTGCCTAGTCCTACAGTGACTTGATATGCCAGATTGGATTGGTATAGGGGAGGGGCTCCCCCATTTCAGAGGAGAAGGGAAGGGAGGATGAGGGGAGGGGCTGTGTGAGGGGGGAGAACTGGGAGAAGATGGGGACTGCAATCAGAATATAAAGTGAATAAATAAATTAAATAATAGAAAAAATTAAATGGGGATAAAAA
Source organism: Tokudaia tokunoshimensis (assembly GCA_036184795.1). NCBI lineage: Eukaryota > Metazoa > Chordata > Mammalia > Rodentia > Muridae > Tokudaia > Tokudaia tokunoshimensis. The sequence goes on from BTHU01000019.1 coordinate 41,190,701, forward strand.
TGTTCCTTACCTCAGCTTCCATTTGTTCAATTTTATAGTAATATAATCTCTATATATAATACTTCTTTATGGGAAGAAATATAAGCATTTACAAAACAAGGAGTGACCAGCACAGAGGATGAATGGCAAATGAGGAATTATTTCATTTGTTTCCTCAGCTTGCAGATGTCTGGTAGAGGAGAACCACAGGGTTGAAGATGTCTCTGCGCCATGCCTGTCTCTTTTATGACATTAACCTTTCCATCAGCTTCTAGTCATCTCTATGTATAAATATGATGAGTATTTAAAATGTATTTTTAAAGTCTAAACTGCAGGTTATTCAATCATGTGTGTTTTGTCTGCTTCATGTGTGGGTTTGCAAGCGCGCGCGTGTGTGTGTGTGTGTGTGTGTGTGTGTGTGTGTGTGTGTGTCTGTTTTCTCCATCAGCCCAAGTACTGAAAGTCTCTTAGGTTAATGATAATACTAACCCACACAGCTGGTATGTTTTTGTAAGACTAGGTCAACAGCTATGAATGAGAATAACTCAGTCATACATCAGAGAAATTGACCTAGGTTAGCTCACCAGGTTCATTTTGAGTACCATGTACATGAGAAGGAAATTATCTTCTAAAACTATGCCTAGGACAAATGAAAAATGACAAACCACCAGCCCACCCTAGCCATCTCCAACATTGTGGCTACCTTTACTCAAGGAGAGACCATCAAATTCCCTTCATGATCATTGCTTTCCACTGCCCTCCATAGCTACAGATGAAGTTGGACAGTTAAGGCTGAAATCTCATAAGCTGCATCTACCTTCTTAATAATGTGTATGTTTTAGTTTTATTTCTGTTTCTTTCATGCCAATACAGCATGCTAAGATCTTGCATTCTGTAGATGGATGAAACCCAGCCACTTTTCCAGAAGAACACTCAAACTAGTGCAAACTCCTTGGACTTAAACTTAGAAAATGACATAAAATAAAAATAATGTAATTTTGGCTATTTTTGAAAAATCATTGGTTAGGCATATAGAAATAACATGGATAGTTATCTAATTTATATATATATATATATTTCAATCATTGGTAAGATAATAGATTTAAAACATTAAAAGCATGAAAGAAAGGAAAATGATCATTTTGGACTTTATAAAAATCAAAAAGAAAACTGCTTTTTGAATGACTTTATATTAAAATGTAGAAAGAAAAGGCAAGCCACAGTTTGGGTAAAAATATATATTTGTAATAGTACATTAGAGAAAAAAAGGATTACTTGCAATAGAAGTGAAAAAAAAAACCCTAAGTAAGAAGAAACCAGACAACATCATAAACAGACCTGTGACTCAACAGAGTCCAAAGATGTGGTGAAATCATGCTAAATGTTATTGGTCATCAAGTAAATGCACATTAAAACAAAAATGAGGCGACACTAGAGGGGTTGACACTTTCTCTGTTATTTTGCTTTCTGAGGTTGCAGCTTCCTGTGGTCAGCAGGTATCTAAAAATACTAAGTAGAGTTGTAAATATAAACAAATTTTTAAATTTTGAATTACATACTAGTATGACTGCCATAACAAAATCCTGACTGTCTGTTTTGTCTTAAGAACATGAACCACTAATTCCTTCATTAGAACAGTGTTTTCTGTGTTCACTTCTCCATTAGTAGCTCATAGTTATTAATGTGACTCTCTTGTAACTACTGGCATTCAACTGTATTCAACAGTATCCTCCTAATGCAAGTGTAGGGATGCTGACAATGCAGAGAGGCCATGAAAATTCACCCTGAAAGTGAAAGGATGAAGTTCTTAACTTGATAAAGAAAGAAAGTCATACGCTGTAGTTGCTAATATGTATGGTAGGAATACATAAGGGAAAACATATATAGTATTTGGCACACTATGTCCTGTCAGGAACCCACTAGAGTTTCAAACACATCCTGTAAGGATAGGGAAGGGATATCATACAGTATATCAAGATAACTAACATTACAGTGATGACCACACCCAGGGATGCTGAGAATCCTAATCAGATAGAAATGATAAAACCTTGTGGAAATGAAAACCAGACCTGCCGCTTCAGTAAATAATCAAGCTTTGTCTTCCCATATAAAACAGTTACTAATAAATTGAGTTCCTCTATTTCTATGTTGACTACAATAAGAACAGAGATAAGATAATCACTTGTCTATTTTTTCCTAGTATGGCTTTGTTTATTTGTTTTTTTTTACTTATTTATTTTATTTATTTAAATTTATTAATTTATTTTTACACTCCATATTTTATTTATTTTTAAAAAAGATTTTTTTCTCTTGCTGATGTAAAAGCAATTTGTATTCTCTACACAATTCATTATTTCCTTTCTACTTGCTGAAAAACATAGCAATAATACATTTAGCTAAAAATATGCTAATATTTTAAATGTAAGACTTAGGGATGAATCATTCTAATGCTAGGAGAATGTCAATTTCCTCTTAAATTTTTCTATAGGATTGGTTTTGTGTCAGAAAGAGCAGGGTGGTCACGTGGCTGGCTTTGGCCTATGTAAGTCAGTCCGTGGCACATAATTCTGGGAGACTATAAGCTCTGCACAGTTTACACTTTTGTCCTAGTTACTTTTTTATTGCTTGATGAAACACGATTACTAAAGCAACCTTATTTTGACTTACAGTTCCAGAGCACTAAGCATCCATCATTGTCCTGGTGGGGAAGTGTGGGAGCTAGAACAGACCTCATACTTTAAGCATAGATAACAAACTGGGAATGGAGAGTATCTTGAATCCTCCAAGCCTTCCTCCATGTTAAATATTTTCTTTAGCAAGACCAGATCTCTAACCTTATCTCAACAGGGCCACCATCTGGGGACCAAATATTCAAATGGCCAAGAATATGGGAGCCATGTAACTCAAACTATCACAAGATTCTTATTTCATGCATCATCAATCTGAAATCTGTGAAATGTGCAGAGATGAAACTCCTCTAGTGTCTAGAGTCATGAGGGAGGGTCAGAAAGAGGAGCTCTCCACAGTAGATTATCCAGCACCAGCAATAAGGACTCAGCTATTTTCAGGTACTGGATTTTTATTCTAGTGTATCTCATTTGTTCTCAATGAAGGTGAGGGAGGGTCATGAAAACGGAAATATTTTCATGAAACAGCAAAAATATGTAAGCAAAAAGCAAAGAAACACACACACCTTTAACACATAGACACAGAAACTCACACGTGCATATTCACATACACATGCACACATAAGCATATAAAAATAAACATGCATACACAAATACATGCAAACATAAACATATACACTTAAACACATATACATACATATAACAACATGTACATAAAAATGCAGACACTCATACACTAATATACACACATACAAATAGAGATGGACATATGCACCCACAAGTACTTATATAAACACATACATAGACACACAAACACATGTATATATACTCATATGTACACACAACACATGCAACCCACATACAAGCATATATATGCACAATATATACCCACATACACACAAAGGTAAAAGAGTACTTGAATTCTATTTTCTATTTCTAGCTCAGGGAAACTTTTATATAATTACTATTTATTATTGTTATCACTAGTATACTATTAGGTCTTCCTATGAAGCAAAATCAAATATAGAATATGGGTTATCCTGTCATTTATATTCTTTAATCAATTTTTGTCTACTTTCCTCCTGAATTTTCGTAGTGGTTCTTAAGCTATACTACTGATTTATTTGTTTATCATTATTTTATAACAATTAATTAACTCTGCCTAATTGACTTGGAGAGATTTTTCCTCACCCCCGGGACAGATACCTGGAATATAACTGTTGATAGTAAATGATATTAATCACTAGTTTTTATAGGTACTGTCAAGCTGTCATCCCAAATCTTTGTCAACTCACAGTTTCTCTCAGAATTTATGAATACTAACTCTCAGATTGATCCAACTGGTGGTAAGGAATTATTCTGTGCTTCTGTGCATTTGTCTTGTAATGAAACTTTGTACTTTGGGTTACAAGTCCTGATTGTTGTTTTTGGTTTGTTGTTTTCCTTTTTTATATCATTATTCCAATATAGGATTTCAGAAATCACTTTAGTCTCCAAACTCTGTGAAACCAGCTCTTGTATCATTGAATCATATGTGCTTTTGTGTCTTGGTGGAATATTTGTTTGATGTTTGTTGGTATTCGATCTTGAGAGAAGGTGGTAATAGTTGTGGCTTTTGAGAAATTATTTGCAGCTATCTGGGTGATTTGCTCCCTGTTTGATTTTGTGTGTGTGTGTGTGTGTGTGTGTGTGTGTGTGTGTTTTGATGGTTTTTCTTGTATTCAGTAAAACCAATGAAATGCTCACTCTGAGACATGGGAAACATTACAGAGAAAAAAGCTATTTCTATATTTTTATATAAATATACATTTTTCTAATCCAGAATTAGGATTAAAAGGAATGTAAACCAAAATCATTTAATAGTTGGTGGAAATGTACCAAGACTGCACTGTATGAATTCTTCCCACTGTAATGTGGTCATGCTCCATTTTGACACTTTACTACTAAGTGTAATGGAATCTAAGTGGTTTCATATGTCACCCTTAATGTATTGAATTACATTCTATCTATACCTAGCTGAAAAAATGTTAATCATGAATAGCTTAAATTTTTGTCAAATGCATATTTTTTTCTCTGCTAAGTTGATCATATGATTTGCATTCTCATTACACTAATATTATATTTTTTTTCAATCACATAAAGTTTAACCATTCCATCTTATTGGTACTATTTGCCACCACGTCATTGCTGGTGATTCTTTAAGTGTGCAGTTGAATGAATTTTGTTGTATTTTATTGAGGATTTTGCATTTGTGATCATTTGAGATATCATATAATCAGTTTTTTACCCCTAGTGAATCTTCTTTGGAAAACAGGAGATTGAATTTTTTCAAATACTTAGTATAATTTTCCTTTGATTGCATATGAGATATTTGTACTTACTTATAAAAATGATTTAAAAACTTATCTTTGAAAAATTTATTTACAGTATATTTCTACCAGGTCCACCCACTCTTCCAAATAAATGTCTCTGGAATTTCTATTGGACTGGCATTGAATCCATAGATTGTGTTTGATAGGATAACCATTTTCACAATACTAATTCTTTTGATCTACGATCATTGGAGCACTTTCCAAATCTTCCATGGCTTCCATCCAATTTCTTTTTAAATTTTAAAATTTAGGATAGCTAAAACTATTCTCAACAGTAAAAGAACTTCTGGGGGAATCAGTATCCCAGACCTCAAGCAGTACTACAGACCGATAGTGTTAAAAACTGCATGGTATTGGTACAGTGACAGGCGTGTAGATCAGTGGAACAGAATCGAAGACCCAGAAATGAACCCACACACCTATGCTCACTTGATCTTTGACAAATGAGTTAAAACCATCCAGTGGAAAAAAAAGATAGCTTTTTCAACAAATGATGCTGGTTCAACTGGAGGTCAGCATGCAGAAGAATGCAAATCGTTCCATTCTTATCTCCTTGTACTAAGCTCAACTCCAAGTGGATCAAGAACCTCCACATAAAACCAGAAACACTGAAACTAATAGAAAACAGACTGGGGAAGAGCCTTGAGCACATGGGCACAGGGGAAAGTTTCCTGAACAGAACACCAATAGCTTATGCTCTAAGATCAAGAATTGACAAATGGAACCTCATAAAATTACAAAGTTTCTGTAAGGCAAAGGACACTGTCAAAAGGACAATGTAGCAACCAACAAATTGGAAAAAGATCTTTACCAACCCTACATCTGACAGAGGGCTAATATCCAAGATATACAAAGAACTCAAGAAGGTAGATTTCAGAGAACCAAATAACCCTATTAAAAATGGGGTACAGTGCTAAACAAAGAATTTTAACCTGAGGAATATCGGATGGCTGAGAAACACCTAAAGAAATGTTCAACATCCTTAGTCATCAGGAAAATTCAAATCAAAACAACCCTGAGATTTCACCTCACACCAGTCAGAATGGCTAAGATCAAAAACTCAAGAGACAGCCAGTGCTGGCGAGGATGTGGAAAAAGAGGAACACTCCTCCACTGCTGGTGGGATTGCAAACTGGTAAAGCCACTCTGGAAATTATTTTGGTGGTTCCTCAGAAAACTCAGCATAATACTACCAGAGGACCCAGCTATACCACTCCTGGGCATATACCCATAGGAGTCTCCAAATTGCAATAAGGACACATGCTCCACTATGTTCATAGCAGCCTTATTTATAATAGACAGAAGCTGGAAAGAACCCAGATGTCCCTCAACGGAGGAATGGATACAGAAAATGTGGTATATTTACACTATGGAATACTACTCAGCTATGAATTCATGAAATTCTTAGCCAAATGGGTGGAACTGGAGAATGTCATCCTGAGTGAAGTGACTCATTCACAAAAGATCACACATGATATGCAGTTACTGATAAGCGGATATTAGTCCAGAAGCTTGGAATACCCAAGGAACAATTCACATATCAAATGATACCCAAGAAGAAAGAAGGAGAGGCATCTTGTCCTTGAAGGTCTCAATGTGGCAGTGTAGGGGAATACCAGAAAGGGGAGGTGGGAGTTGGTTGGTTAGGGAGCACGGGGAGAGAAGAGGGCATATGGGACTTTTGGGGAGGGGGGAACCAGTAAGAGGGAAATCATTTGAAATATAAATAAGGAATATATCTAATAAAAAAATAGACATGTATCTTTGCAATTTTAACTTAGAAATCTTTTATTTACTTGGATTTACTCCCAGGAGTTTTGGTTTTGTGGCTATGACAAATGGGTTTGTTTCTGGTTTTTTTTTTGTTGTTGTTGTTGTTGTTGTTGTTTATAATTGTTATCTTTATACAGGATAAGTACTGATTTATGTGTGCGTGTTTATGTGTGTGCTATTTTTATAACCTGTCACTTTGCAGAATGTGTTTCTTGTAGCTACTTTTCTGCTGCTTTAGTAAAATACCATAGTCAAGACAACTTACAGAAAGGGAGAGCAAATTTGGGCTTATGGTTCCAGAGAGGCAAGTCCATTGTTGTGGGTAGGCATGGCTTAAGGCATCAGGTAGTAGACATAGTGACAGGAGCAAGAAGTTGAGAGGAATCACATCTTCAAACTCTTCAAATGGAAGCACAAAGCAGAGATAATAAACTGGGACAGTATGAATTATTTTCCTATTAATATACCTTTAATTTCCTTCTCTTGTCTTTTTGTGCTAGCTAAGACTTCAATTATCATACTGAACAAAAGTGAAGGAAGTGGAAACCCTTATATTATTCGTGATCTTGGGAAGAATTGATTGATCTTTTCACTCTTTAATATAATCTTGAGCAAAGATTTGTCATATGTTGCCTTTATTATGTTAAAAATCACTTTTTCTACTCCATGTATCTTTAGTCATAAAAGGGTATTCAATCTTGTCATATGAATTCCCTGTATCAAATGAACTTACCATGTAATTTCTGTCTCATATTTCACTAACATGATGAATCATATTACTTGATATACATATGAGAATTATTCTTGTGTGTGTGTGTGTGTGTGTGTGTGTGTGTGTCTGGATTTAATATCATGGGAACACTGGCTTTATATAAAGATCCTTGAAACATTCCTTATCTACTTTGTGGAATAATTTGAGTATTATTCATGTGTGTTAAAGTCTGGTAGATTTCTTTAGTGAACCCAACAGATACTGAGCAATTTCCAGGGAAAACATCATTATTTCTACAACTTATGGTTGATTATACATCTATTTAAATTATTTATTTTACCCAGGTTTCCTTTAGGAAGATAATGTATTACTTATAAATTCATCCCTTTCTTCTAGATTTTCTAGTTTAGTAGATGTTTTTGTTTTTTTTTTTTACCAAGACAGGGTCTCTCTGTGTAGCTCTGGCTGTCCTGGAACTTACTCTATAGACCAGACTGGTCTCGAACTCAGAAATCTGCCTGCCTCTGCCACCCAAGTGCTAAGATTAAAGGTGTGCGCCACCACTGCCCGGCTTAGTAGAGGTTTTAATGCATGTTTTTATGGTTTTCTAAATTTCACTGGTATCTGCTGTACTATCTTTATTTCACATTCCATTGTTTTTTTATTAATGTGATATATTTATCTCTGTATTTGAAGTTATTTGAATGTGGGTGTATTAATTTTGTTTATATTTTCATTGATGCTTTCTGGTTTTTAATTTGTTCACTTCTGTTTCATTTGTTCACTATATTGATTTGATTTATTTCTTCCTACTTACTCTTTTGGGGTTTTATGGCTCATAGTTTATTTATTTGAGACATCATAGATTTTTAATATTATTTTTATTTGCTCTTAGAAATCGTCATGCATTTACACTATTTATTGTGATTATATTCATTTGTCACTACCTCCTTCCAACTCCCTGTCTCAGTTTCTGGTGTGGGCACTTAACTTAAACACATCTTTATTTTTGTCCTATTCCCTTATATTTTGATTTGTTTCATTTTCATTTTTCTTTCAATTCTAGAAATCATTAATTTTCTTCTTGATTTTTTTCACTGACTCATTCAACTGATTCATTATCTGTTGTTTAGTCACTGTTTGTGTATTTTCTGTAGTTTCTATTACTTTCAACATTTAGCTTTAGTCTATTTTGTTCACAAAGAATACAGTATGTTATCTTAATTTTCTTGTATTCATTGGGACTTGACTTGTCAATTTTTGAGCCAGTTTCACAGGTAGCTTAGAATAGTGTATATTTACTTATAGTAATAGTGCCAGATTTACTTATCAGTGTTATTTCCTCAGGTCTTAGAATGGGTACACCTGCTTGTTTCTGGGTTTTATCTGCTTGGAGTTCCTTTTACTACACATTTCACCCTTGGTGTTTCTTTGATTTTGAGGTATGATTCTTGGAGGCAAGAAAATGATAAGTCCTATTATTTAGTTCAATCTGCTAGTCTGTATTTTTATTGCAGAAGTTAAAGCATTAATATACTGAATTATAATTGAAAGATGAGTTTCAGTTTGTACTGTTCTGTTAATACTGTGTTGTTTCCTTAGACCTCTTTGAAGAAGTATTCTGGCATTGGGCATATATCTATGCAACCTCTAGAGTGTATTAATTCTCCTCTTCAGTGTGAAATATTTCTTCATATCTGTATACTTGACTTAGTTATCATAATTTATTTAGTCTCTTTTAGCTATCATTGGAAGTTTTTATTTATCCAACTATAATAGATATTTTTCTGAGTATAATAATCTGAGTTGGCAGGTATGGTCTTTCAGGGCTTGGAATTCATCTGAGACTTTCAGACTTTAAACTTTTCCATCCAAAAATCACAGCTTTTCTAATAGACCTAGCTTTGTACATCATTCCATCCTTCTCTCTTGCAGCTACAATATCCTTTTTTATTTTGAGATCTTAATCTTTTAACTATAGCTGGCACATCATTAGCAGTTTTATTTTTCATCCTTTCTATGTAAGCCTTTTGCAATGGAGTGGTCACCTCTTTCTCTAAGTTTGGAAACTTTTCTTCTCTCGTTTCATTTAATATATTTTCTAGACTTTTGGTTCTTCTGCTTCTTCTCTATTCATAATCAAAGGTTTATCTTTCCACGGCATCTCAAAGATGTCCTGTGTTCTATTCACATATATTCAAAGCTTACATTTTTTCCTCTACTCTGCCTTCAAGTTCTGATACTATTTCCATGTGCCCTATTCTATCAGTGAGACCTTCCACTTAGCTTTATATTTGGTTAATTGTTGTTGTTCATAGTATCCTTTCAGTTTAGCTTTAATTTGAGAATTCTATCTCATTATTTAATTCTGTTTCCTATTGTGGGTTTATTTCCCAATGCCACTTGGCTTTTTGTTATCTTAGATACAGTTATGTCTTCTTCAACATAGTTATATATTGTCATCAGAATTTTTTTCTGATTCTTCCAAGATGTTCTCACAAAGTTCATTACTGTGGGATAAGAAATTGTAAGAGGAAACATTATGTTTTGATAATGTGTTGTTTGTTTCTGCAAAACTACTCTCAGATACCAGCTCTGGGCTCTTCCTGAGGTGTACATCTTCCACTAAGAGATAATGGCTTTCTCAAGCTTGATGCCTTTTTCTGTGTCAGTTCTGCCTTCTTTCTGAGTTTACCCCCTCTGATTTCAGTTGTGAAAATACCCACCCTTGAACGGCTTTCTATAGATCACTCCCCACCCCCACTAAGATCTGTAGCTTCAGCTAAGAATTGTGGAGTCTCCTGCACCCAAGTGGCATGCCTGGGTTAGCTCTAGCTTCTGCCCTGGATCTTCTGCTTCATCCTTGAGTTGGGGAAGTTCCTGGACCTGGCTTCCTTGCCCTCCTCTTTACTCTTTGGATCTTAAAGTTCTCCTATGTTCTGAGGGATTCTCCAAACTTAGTTGTTTTGTTTTAGATGAAGTCACCATTCTTTTCTGAATCAACACCTCATATGCCCTTGTTTTTACTGTTCATTCTTCATTTTTCATGTTTCTCTAAATTTATGTGTTCTCTTTTATACATTGTTAGATACTTTGTGGATGTTCTTTTTCTGAAAAGTTCCTTGATTCTTTCTATTTCTTTAATATCTTGTATTTTTACCTATGGTTTGTAAATTTAGATATTTGAGTCCTCTCTTTGTTCTTAGTCAAGCAAAATGTTAATTTTGATTTTTTTAATGAAACTTATTTTCATTTTTAAAAGCATCTCCTGGTCTTTATTTAAATTATTTTCTTCTGATCTTTCTGTTTACTTTCTGGTAAATTTGAATACATTTCATCTTTATTTAGTTCTTTGAAGCACCTCTTTCTAAACAATCTCTTCTACTTTTGTGGCAGCACATAAGATTTGAAGTGTTGCATTTCTATTTCTGTTTGTCTCAAGGAAACATTTTTCCTTCTCTTTTGAACAATTTGATCTTTTTGGTTGACACTATTTGACATTATGGTCCAAGAAAAGTTGGGATGCAGTCATATCCTTCCTGGGCCTTAGGTAGCCCATGGATGGCAGGTTTGGCTTGGATCATGGTGTTGATCATGTTTGCTGATTCTTCATTGATTTTCTGTCTAGTTGCCCTACCTATTGTTGAAATTGGTTTAATGAAATGCTTGCTGTGACCCCCATTCTATAAGTAATAGCTTCTGTACTCTGGTGTGCCAATGTTGCATGTGTATACACAGATAATTGATTATTATAACCTTTGATTGATTTCCTTATTACATTTCACTCACCTTTTAAAAATCTCTTGCAATAATTTTATTATTGTTGTTATTGTTTAGTTGTTGGTTCTGGTATTTTGTGGCAGATTTTCATTAAGTATCCTCGGCTGGATTTGAACCATGTTTCTGCTCTTCTGTTCCCTGAATGCTGAGAAGAACGTTCAACACCACCACAACTTGTTTTCTCATGACAGTTTGACCAACACTGATTTCTCTTCTACCAGCATAGTAGTTCTTGTTCTGCTTTGGTTTCAAATAAAATATTCAAATAATACGCTAGTGGTACATAAATCTCCTTTAACCCTTCTATAAATGCAAAGAAAGCAAAAAACAGTAATTTTACTATAGCTGCAATAATTCTTTGATTGATAGAGAATATAAAAATATCTAGATGATAATATTAATTTGTATGTAACATCTATTCTTTTACTTCCCATGTATCTTTTTAAATTTCAGCCTATGCATATTTTCTAAATTCAGTTCATCATCTTCATTTTTTACTTGAAGTTTTTTCTTCATTTATATTTAAATATAACTATTGTTAGGGTAGGACTTACTGGTATGCTGTTAGTTTACTTCTGACTGTGATATTTGCTCCCTGACTTGCTGTCTTTATTCTGTGAGACAATGATTTTTCATAATAGTAATATGTTGTTGATCTGTGGTGGCTATGAGGCTTATATTAAGCATCTAAAAATCATTAGATATACATTAAGCCAATGAAGATTTAACTTCAAGTATATCTCGCAAGTGCATTTAAATTGCTTTATACTTCTAATATTCTGTATTAATATTATCATCTAGATATTTTTATATTCTCTATCGATCAAAGAATTATTGTAGCTATAGTAAAATTACTGCTTTTTGCCTTTTCTTGCATTTATAGTAGGGTTAAAGGAGATTTATGTACCACTACTGCCTTATTTGAAAATTTTAAGTATTCAGAGTTTTTATTTCTCCGTTTAGTGTTTAATACTTTCATATGTTTCTATTCAGTGCTAATTTCAACAAAGAACTCTTTGAAGAATTTCTGGTAATTCAGTTCTAGGTAGGATGAATGCCCATAATTTTTGTTGCATTGGAAAACTGTTTTGATTAAATTATCACATCTTCTGCAATTTGTTTTTCTTGTTCTGTTATAATTTTTGCTCTTGAGAATTTGTTTATTTCTCATTTCTGTAAAGATGTCTTTGTAGTTTACAATTTTAATTTTATGACTCTTGTACTGTTAACTCTACAGGTAACAGAAATTTCTTACTATTGTTTCTTTAACTTATAATCTTATCCCCTTTCAGCTCTCTCATATTGAGTTTCTTAATGTTGCCTGCGTGTTTATGAGTAGGTTTTCTTCACTTTGTAATATTTTTTTAACCATGTTTACTGGGAAAATTTAAATGACTTCTGTAAGGGCACTGATTGCCTTTCTATTTTCTTAAATCTGAAATAGCTTGAAAATGCTATAAATTTTATTGTTATTATGCATCAGTTGTTGTACTCATCTAGTCAGAGTACATGCCTACATTTGCTTACATTTTTCTTATAGTTTACCTGTTTCTTCCTTCAATGTTATTCATCACATGTGCAGTTACTAAAACAGACAAATCCTATATCATAGGTCTGTTTTATGCTTCCAGAATGTGTTGCCAGGCAGCATGTATTTGTGTTTAGTTTCTAGAGCTTTGGTTTGTGCCTATTACAATTTTGTGTTTCCCTGATTATTCTTGTATCTTGTGGCCTAGCATTTGACTGAATGTTCAAAACAGTAGACATTTCTTCCATTTTTCATAGAAGGACTTTGGCAGGGACAACCCTTCGATAGTCAACTCATCCACAGTTTCTGTGTAGACTGTCTGTTTCACAGAATGGTCCACATCAGGTTTTAGGCAACTTTAAAATAGGTAATACTGGAAACTGAATCATACGTAGGTGGGCCTGGTATCCTGTTGGACATGATCAGGTGTAGTCTATGGTCCACTTAAGTGGATCTGGAGACTGGTTCATCTGCAGCAGAGAACTGTGGGATGGGCCTTGAATCTGAATGTTTGGAGAATATTTTGTATTGGTTCATGTACCTGAGAAAGACAGGCTGATATAGAGCATAGGTATGTGGATACTTACTATGTATCCAAGGTATCAGGGACTGATTTGGTACAGGAGATAAGACCGATATCATGGAAATGAGAGTTTCTGACTTGGACCAAGAATTGTGTCTATCAGCAAACAGTACATTGGGTAGCCATGGAGCTTTTATGAGAGCTGCAGTTTCATCTTGGCACTGTGATTATGGGAGCAGGTTATTTGGCACCATTATCTCAGGCATCCTTGTGGTGGAAATGAGTTGTTTACTTTTCTTGCCATCTCCAGTATGAGTTTCATAGCTGCTTGAGTCTGGTGGGAAAGTCAGAAGGATAGAAGTGAGGATACATTTGCCTCTCCAAAGTATCTCACAGCTGCATCTTGGCTTGTGTGAAGAGGCAGGTCAGGGTAGATTCTCTTTCAAATGAAATTCCTCTAAGGATAAATCCTAGAAAGCCCTGTGTTGTCATCTGGCTGACTTCATTCCTTTTTTTCTTCTTGGATGTTTTCTTTATTTACATTCCAAATGTTCTCCCCTTTCCAGGTTTACCCCCATCCTAATAACCCCAATCCCATCCTCCCTCCACCTGCTTCTGTGACGGTGTTCCTCCACCCATCCCACTTTTGCCTCCCCCCCATCAGTTCCCCTACTCTGGGGCATCTATCTTGCTTTCATAGGACCATGGACTTCTCCTCCCATTGATGCCTGACAAGGGAATCCTCTGCTACATATGCAGTTGGAGCCATGTGTACTCCTTGGTTGATGGGTTAGTCCCTGGGAGTTCTGGAGGCAGGGGGTGGTTGGTTGATATTGTTGTTTGTCCTATGGGGTGCAAACCCCTTCAACTCCTTCAGTTCTTTCTCTATCTCTTCCATTAGGAACCCTGCTCTAGTCCAATGGTTGGCTGCCAGAATCTGCCTCTATTATCAAGGCTCTGGCAGGGACTTTCAGGAGACAGCCATATCAGGTACCTTTCAGCAAGCATTTCTTGGCATCCACAATAGTGCCAGTATATGGGATGAATCCCCAGGTGGGATGGTCTCTGGATAACCTTTCCTTTAATCTCTGCTCTATGCTTTATCTACATATTTATTCCTGTGAGTATTTTGTTCCCCTTCTCAGAAGAACTAAACAGCCCACACTTTGGCATTCCTTCTTCTTAAGGTTCATGTAGTCTGTGAATTGTATCTTGGGTATTCTGAGCTTTTGGGCAAATATCCACTTATCAGTGAGTGCATACCATGTGTGTTCTTTTATGATTGGGTTACCTCAGTCAGGATGATACTTTCTAGTTCCATCCAATTGCCTAAGAATTTCATGAATTCATTGTTTTTAATAGCTGAGTAGTAAGTACTCCATTATATAATATCACAATTTCTGTATCCATTCCTCTATTGAAGGACATCTGGGTTCTTTCCAGCTTCTGGCTATTTTAAATAAGGCTGCTATGAACATGGTGGAACATGTGTCCTTACTGCATTTTGGAGCATCTTCTGGGTATATGCCCAGGAGTGGTATAGCAAGGTCCTCAGGAAGTAGTATGTCCAATTTGCTGAAGAGCCGCCAAACTGATTTACAGGGTGGTTGTACCAGCTTGCAATCCCACCAACAATGGAGTGTTCCTCTTTCTCCACATCCCCACCAGCATATGTGGTCACCTGAGTTTTTGATTTTAGCCTTTCTGACTGGTGTGCGGTGAAATCTCAGGGTTGTTTTAATTTGCATTTTCCTGATGACTAAGGGTATTGAACATTTCTTTAGGTGCTTCTCAGCCATTCGATATTCCTCAGTTGAAAACTCTTTGTTTAGCTCTGTACCCCATTTTTAGTATGGTTATTTGATTCTCTGGAGTCTATCTTCTTGAGTTCTTTGTATATATTGCATATTAGCCCTCTATCAGATGTAGGATTGATAAAGATCTTTTCCCAGTCTTTTGGTTGCCATTTTGTCTAATTGACAGTGTCCTTTGCCTTACAGAAGCTTTGCAATTTTATGAGGTCCTATTTGTTGATTCTTGATCTTAGACCATAAGTATTGGTGTTCTCTTCAGGAACTTTTCCCTTTGTGTTTGAGGCTCCTCCCCACTTTCTCCTCTATAAATCTTTTGGGTTTGTTGAAAGATTACCTTCTTGCTTTTGCTAGGGTGTAGTTTCCTTCCTTGTGTTGGTGTTTTCCATCTAATATCCTTTGTAGAGCTGGATCTGAGGAAAGATATTGTGTAAATTTGGTTTTGTCGTAGAATATCTTGTTTGGGCTGACATTTATGTTCTCTTAGGGTTTATATGACATCTGCCCAGGATCTTCTAGCTTTCATAGTTTCTAGTGATAAGTCTGGTGTACTTCTGATAGGTCTGACTTTTTATGTTACTTGACCTTTTTCCCTTACTGCTTTTAATATTCTTTCTTGGTTTAGTGCATTTGGTGTTTGACTATTATGTGACAGGAGTAATTTCTGTTCTGGCCCTGTCTATTTGGAGTTCTATAGGCTTGTACGTTCATGGGCATCCCTTTCTTTAGGTTAGGAAAGTTTTCTTCTATAATTTTGTTGAAGATATTTTTGTTGAAGATATTTATTTATGTTTAAGTAATACAACTTATTACTTTATGTTGGGAATCTTTGCTCTCTTCTATACCTATTAATCTAAGGTTTGGTCTTCTCATTGTGTCCTGGATGTTTTGGGTTAGGAGCTTTTTGCCTTTTGCATTTTCTTCAACTATTGTGTCAATGTTTTCTATTGTATTTTCTGCACCTGAGATTCTCTCTTTTATATCTTGTATTCTGTTTGGGACGTTTGATCTCTTTCCTAGGATTTTTAACTCCAGGGTTGTCTCCCTTTGTGATTTCTTTATTGTTTCTATTTCCAATTTTAGATCTTGGATGGTTTTGTTCATTTCCTTCACCTGTTTGATTGTGTTTTCCTATAATTCTTTCAGGGATTTTTGTGTTTCCTCTTTAAGGACTTCTACCAGTTTACCTGTGTTCTCCTGTATTTCTTTAAGGGAGTTATTTATGTCCTTTTTAAAATCCTCTATCATGATCTTGAGAAATGATTTTAGAGCCAAATCTTGCTTTTCCCCTGTGATGGCGCACCCAGGACTTGCTATGGTGGGAGAATTGGGTTCTGATGATGCCATGTTATCACCTTGGTTTCTGATGCTTATGTTCTTATGCTTGCCTCCTGACATCTGATTCTGTCTTGTGCTACCTGACCTTGCTGCATCTGACTGTAACCTGTCCCTTCTGTGATCCTGGTTGTGTCAGAACTCCCCTGACTCCAGTTGTCTCTATGGTCCTGTGATTCCAGGATCCTGTGATCCTGAGGTCCTGGGTGCATCAGAGCTCCTGGGTGTCAAGCTGCCTCTGGGGCCCTGAGATCCTGGTGTAACCAAGCTCCTGGGGTTCTGTGATCCTGTGATCCTCAGTGTGCTAGAGTGCCTAGGAGTGGCGCTTTCTCCGGGTGTTATGGACTGGCTGTGGGGTTTGTGCCCAAGGTGAACCAGCTCAACTTGGAAGGTAGGCTGACTTTTTTTTTTTTAATTTACATTCCAAATCACTTCCCCTTTCCCGTTTCCTCCCTCCCCGAAAGTCCCATAAGCCCCCTTCCCTCCCTCTTTTCTCCATTCAACCCCCTCTCATTACTCTGTCCTGGCGTTCCCCTACATCCAGTCTTTCCAGGACCAGGGGTCTCTCCTTCCATCTTTTTAGAAATCTATTGATATGCTGATTGTGTCTAGGGTATTCTGAGATTCTGGGTCAATATCCCCTTATCAGTGACTGCATACCATGTGTGATCTTTTGTGATTGGGTTACCTCACTAAGGATGATATTTTCAAGTTCTGACCATTTGCCTAGGAATTTCGTGAATTCATTGTTTTTAATTGCAGAGTAGTATTCCATTGTGTAAATATACCACATCTTCTGAATCCATTCCTCCGTTGAGGGACATCTGGGTTCTTTCCAGCTTCTGGCTATTATAAATAAGGCTGCTATGAACATAGTGGAGCATGTGTCCTTATTGCATGCAGGTAAAGTCTCTGGGTATATGCCCAGGAGTGGTATAGCATGAGGTAGGCTGACTTTTAAGTTATAAATTCCATTTTCATCATTTGATGGTATTTCTTTTATATATATGATTGCTCAGTAGCAGGGTAAAGAATGTTTAACTTTTCAAGCAAGTTTTCAAAATGCACCAATTTCAGTAAAGATAAATCTATAAATAAAGGATAAGGCAAACCATCCTGGAGCTTAGGTGTTCTCATGTGCTTTAAATTATTTCTGGTTCAAATCTTGGGAAGATCCTGATCCCTTAGGTAGAGACTAAAGAGAAATCAATGGAGCATGAAATAATGTCCCTTCCGTGCCTGTTAGGCTAACAAATGATGTGAAGGAAAAATAGCACCTCATAAATAGTTACTCCTTTGCTTGTGTAGTTGTCTGCATTGGATAGGCAGGGCGACATGTACCGACAAACTTTTTACCACTCCTGTAAAAAGAAATTTTCTTGGCAAGTAGGGGTTATACATTACCTTAACATCCTATGTAAATGTTCCATGGAACTTCTTGGAGTGAGGGTCATCTTTGTATTGTGCCTTCTTGCCTACAGTTTAAGAAACAGGAAGGGCTCTATAAACATTGGACTGACCCAAAAGATTTGGAAGCCACAGAAATAAATTTTTTTCTACATTAAACACTTCTTTGATTCCTTTGATTATTTCCCAAAGGAGTATAGTCTTGTGTAAGGAAGCAAAATTCAAATTTTACTCTCTTCTCTGACATCATCTCTGTTGAAACTGTGGACATGACAATATCTCTAAATAGTTTAAAGATGTTCAGTGGGAAGAATGACCTATACATTTATATTACCATTGCTGCATATGAAAGAGAAATTATGACATACAGTCTGTCTGTAAATTACTGAGGCATGACATATATATGCATTTCAGTTTTAATGCTCTGTATGTTCTGTAGTCTCTTCAGAGATAATATAAACTCTGTGCCCTAGATGGTCAAAATATAAACTCAATAGAGTTTTTGTCAGTGTGAAGAATATTCATTTGTATAAAAGAAGTATGAAAATATATATCAACAATAAAGTTATGATAATGAAGTAATGAAGATATAGCTACACAAATGATTCTTTAAAGCATGCAGTTCCCGTGCTTTAGGAAACACCTTATATTTATGTAGGAAAGAAAGCAATTTGGGCTTCAGTTAGTAAAATCCTTCTCTTTGATACAGAGCAGAAACGGGAGATCAACATGAATGAAGAATCTACTTAGAAAAGAAAAAGTAACTTTTTAAAATATGCATTTTATTATAATTTATGAATATGAAGTTTACTAAAAGTTTTTGATGCCGAGAAATCTGCCACCACTGCTAGACTGGAGACTTCTTAAGATGAAATAAAAATAAAGTTGTCTTAGAAGAGTATGATAATGTTAGGAGCTGAAGATTGGTGACGAAAGAACAAATTATGTCCTGAAGGTGCTTTTATTTCACATCATGAATATATTTACCAAATGTAAAGTCAGCTGAATGTGATGAATAAATAAAATTTACTTCTTTTATTAAATAAGGAGCTGTTTTATAGAAATCTCTAAGTAACATACGCATAAAATATTCACTTAGTTTTATTCATACTGCATACATGTTTTGTATTAGGTCATAATTATAAAGAATTTAAATAGAACTAGCAAATCAGTAGTAAACATGGAGGCTGAATAAGATCTTTATGTAACCAACAACTATCTTATTTTATTTTTTCCCTTTAATTGAAAATAGACATTTTTCTCACATAATACTGTTTCCCCTCCCGCTACTCCTCTAAGTTCTTCCCTGCTTCCCTTCACATCTGGATCCACCCCACTTTCTGTTTCTCATTAGATCAAAACAGGTTTTTCAGGGATAATAAGAAAAGAAAATATAGTGAGATTAAAAAAAAAAAAAAACCTAATACATCAGAACAGGACAAAACAAACAGAAGGAAAAGAGCCAAGAAAAATCACAAAAAAATAAAAAAACAGACCCACTTGCTTACACTCAGCAGTGCCATAAAAATAGTAAATTAGAATGCCATTATGCATAAATATATGTATGTATATCTACATATATATGTGTATGTATATGATTCATAGGGTAAAAAGCAAAGAAATATCTATCATCTCTCTCTATCTGTTATATATATATATATATATGAAATTTAAAAAATTAAAGCTAAACAGTAGAAGAATAAGTTAATTTAAAAATCAAACTGATAAGACATTATGGCACAAGGAACCTGCAAAGATACCATCAAGCTCGTTTTCAGTTTGCTAGCTTCTGCTGGGTAATTCTCCTACACTTAAAAGCAGTTTGCTTTCCCATTAAGACTCTCTTGGAAAAAAATAATTTCCCAGTGCAAGTGGTTATTATTTGGAGATAACTTCTGGGTTAGGAATGGGGCATGTGTCTTCTGCTTTGAGCTCTAGGACTCCAACTGGTACAGATGTTTGCAGGCCCTGTGCATGTTTCCTCTGTTTCTCTGAGGTCACATGTACGTACATCTTATTGATGTAGGGAGCCTTGTTTACTTGGTGTCTCCATCGCTTCTGATTTTTACACTGTTTCTCCTTCCTCTTCCACAGGATTCCCAGATCCATGAGGTGAAGAATTTGATGGAGACTTCCCTTTTAGAGTTAATTGTTCCAACGTTTCTCATTCTTTGCATGTTGTCTAGCTGTGAGTCCTTTTATTTGTTCCCATATTCCCAGGAGTGATATAGCTGGGTCCTAAAGTAGTACTATGTACAATTTTCTGAGGAGCTGTCAAACTGATTTGCATAGTGGTTGTACCAGCTTGCAATCCCACCAAAAATGGAGGATCATTCTTCTTTCTCTACATCCTCACCAGTATCAGCTGTCACCTGAGTTTTTGATCCTAGCCATTCTGACTTGTATGAGGCAGGATCTCAGGGTTGTTTTGATTTGCATTTCTCTGATGACTAAGGATGTTGAACATTTCTTTATGTGCTTCTCAGCCATTTGAGTTTCCTCAGTTGAGAAATCTTTGTTTAGCTCTGTTCTCCATTTTCTAATATGGTTATTTGGTTCTCTGGAGTCTAGTTTCTTGAATTATTTGAATATATTGTGTATTAACCCTCTGAAATCTCTCTGATTTTTTTTTATATAGGTACTGAATTATATGAACTTGAATCTTATAACTGCTCTCAATGTGTCTCCTAAATTTGGGTATGTTGTGTTTTCATTTTTCATTCAATTCTAGAAGTCTTTACTATATTCTTGACTGAATTTTAATTCAATAGTGAGATATTTATTTTCCATGAATTATTAAGTTTTATGCTGTTTCTGCTACTGTTGATAACCAGCTTTAATCTGTGGTGGTCAGATAGAATGCAGGGTATCATTTCAATTTTCTTGATTCTGTCGAGACTTGACTTTGTATCTGAATATGTGGACAATTTTGGAGAATGATCCATGAACTGTGGAGAAGGAGGCATATTCTTTTGTGTTTGAAATGTTCTGTAAACTTGTTATGTTCATGTGATACTGGCAGGTAGCATAGCATAATGTCACTTATTTATCTATTAAATATAGGATCATCTGTATTGCATCTAATTAAGATGTCAGTACTGAAGGCACATTTTGTTGACTCAATAAAACCTTGTAGTTACTCCTACTGTTTCCTGGATTAACAGCCTTGAATGCTGCAAAGGGTTAACTACCTGTTTCTTGGTTAATGTTGGCCACTTTTATCCTAGAGTTTCCTCCCTTCCTGAAGCTATTTGTAGACCTCCATGCATATAACACCTTAGATGCTCTCCATTACTTTTCTCTTTTTTTCCTTCCAATTTGTTTTTGGTTTATTTATGTATTTATTTATTCGATACTAGCTCAAGGTGTAAGATTTCACTGGAGGTCTGGACTTTCTTGCTCTCTCTCTGTCACCTCTCTCTTTCTTCGGCACCTGCCCTCTGACTTCCATTCCTAGAGCAGTCTGTGTGCTTGAAACATAGCTTCTCTATTCCTCATCTAACCAGCTGCCAAGATTTACCGCTTACTTACTTTGTCATTCCTTTTACTAAATCTTTAATAACATTGTCTTTTAGCTTTTTTCTGAGTCCACATTTAATACTTTTATTAATGAATCTGACAAATGAAAATAAGAGCCCAGTGTTGCATTGGTAACACTGGCTCTTCCCTTTCCTCTGCTCATTACTCATTGTTCTCTAGGGCTGACACTGGTTATTTGGCATTCCTGGAAAGTACTACTAAAGAATATCTAGAACACTTAAACTTTCAAAAAGATCTTAGCTAACTTTTCATCCTAATCAGCTATCATAATTGAAAATCATGGAGGAATTTGGACACCACACTGGCCATTGGACTCAGAGGAACAGAAGACTAAGGTCATATCAGCTTGTTCTGTTAATGTGTCACTTGTCACACAGACTACTGGCTTAAGAGTTTCATCTCATTCCTTCCAAGTGGGGGAAGAGCAGCAGAATCTACTTGTTTCTTGTCCTTGCCCCGTTCTTTGTATCCTTAGTTGTAAAGCTGAATAACCTTTGTAAGGGCATTCTCAAGTTTCGAGGGCATATTGTACTCAAAGGAACACAGAATTCTTTAGTGGAGGAGAGCTTTGACCATTATGCTAAGGAGCACCACAGATAAATAGAGAGAATAGTACATCTTTGGAATTAAAATTATATAAGAAATGGAAAATAAGGGGGGATTGTCTAAAAGGCTCCCTCTATTCCCATAATGAAAACAAGCTAAAAAGTACTGCTTTAGTATAATAGAGGGGAAAAATGACCAAACATTTATTCATCTTGCTCCAGTTTTAAAATTAAATAAAATGCAATTTAAAAATATAAATGGCTAATGCAGTATGAAGGTCACTTAGGTAGGCAATAAATGGGAAAAAAATTATGTGCTGAAGGGGAAGTAATTGCCATTTGTTCAGAATGATGAAAACCTGACTGTTCATTAGAACCTAGAAATTGCTAAAAATGGGGAAAATTCAAAGATGGAATATGGAAAGGATGATGGAAACATTTTCTAAAGCCTGATTGCAGAATTGTTACAGTGTGGTTAGTGAAAAAGTTGCTTTTTGATTCTTTAGAACATGACTTAGTAGCAAAACCCAAGACATTAGCATTCCAGTGTCCTTACAGTATACCACAGCACATATGCAAGGGACAGATCTTTTCTTTGATTTTCAGTTTCTCAGTTTACCCAATTCCTTATAGAGAAGGAAAGTCTTGTGTTCCAAGGGCAGTGTCCCATTGTCTCATTGGTATTGTTGTCATGGAGTTTGCACCATGTCATGAAAATATAAATACAGAGATGAATTTGGCCTCAGGTTGATGGCAACAAAGGAAATGGGGTTGATGAGTGTTTAACCTTTGCAAGTCATTGTCAATGCTGAGTATAAATTAAAGATAAAAGTCATTGAGCTAATGTGTAGGCTGTGATATAACACTAATACAATTATATAAAGCTAATAAAATTCAGAGTCTCTATTGGCTTTGCATTATCAAATTATAATCATTTACTATTTCAAGAAATACATTGTGGAAGTCTCTGTAAACACTACGGACAGCAGAATGTTGATCTATTTGAGGCAAAAAAGAAGTCTGGTTCAACGTGATTCAGTCGCTGGTACTGGCTAAAACGGTGGGAGACTGGTGCTGGGTAATTTAGGTCCAGTGTATTTAATCATACCACAATTTGAAAGACTGTTTCCTTGTGATAATTAACTAAATAAATCTTAAGCCATGGCTACATCAAAATTTTTTGTAAAGTATATGTGACATCTTCTATAAAGATGGGTTTTGTAGATTGGCTACTTGTGACATCATAAGGGTCCTATGTGGCCTTGGTCATACAGATAGCACAGATGTTAGCAGTCTATTAAACCGCTCTGCACCTAGCTATCTGTGTGGAAACATGTCTCTCTCTCTCTCTCTCTCTCTCTCTCTCTCTCTCTCTCTCTCTCTCTCTCTCTTCAAAGAGATAACCCTGTGTGTTTTGCATTTATGGTTTACTCAGTGCTTATCTGCAAGCATAATAACCTTGTGCCTTCTACAATCTATCAAGAAAGGCAAATTTTGTTGTGCTCTGTGAATGTCTTCACTTTCTACAACATTGCAAATTACTTTACTGTTGCAATCCAAAACACTGTCAAAATGACAAAAATATGGGAGAATCATGATATCTGACCTACCTCATGTTTTCCTTTTCCTTTGAGGGGGATACAAATAAAAATGAAAGAACAAGGGGCTTCTATGACAGATGACAAAATGTCATGAGTATTTAGATATAGAATAGAGACATATAAAAACTCAGAATGGAGCTCCTCCTTGTATCCTAAACTTAATCCCTTTCTCTTTTCTTTCATTTATATCCCTGTTAATGATAGGTCTTTCATTCCATCCGATCAATCCCAAACCTTATCCTTTACTACTGACTTTTCCTGACAGTTTAGTATAATGTTCGTAGATTTCATTTGAATTCAAAATAATTATAAATATACCATGTGCTAGTACCCCATTACTTACTGCACTAGTTGCTTTTCTGTTGATGTGATGAAATGCAAGGACCAAAGAAATTCGTACACAAACATGTTTATTTTGGCTCATGTTTCCATAGAGACAAGGGTTCCTAATGGTGGAGAAGCAGAGCATCAAGTAGGAGGATTGGTGGCAGGATCAAAAAACTGAGATATCACGTCTCAATCACAGAAAGAAAGCAGATAGAATGAACTGGGAGTGGGGCAAGTGTTGTATTTCTTCCAGAAGGGCTTCATATCCTGACGTTTTTTAATCTCCCTAAACACAACAATAGCCCTCATTCATTTACGACCATACAACAATGCAAAATACATTCAATGCAACGTGTTTAATATTCTCAACACTGTTTAAAATTCCAAAGCCTGCTTTTTTTTTTTTTGGTTTTGTTTTGTTTTGAGAATCAAGGCTTCTTTTAATTGTCACAGATATAAAGTTAAAAACTGTAATTGAAGTTCTAGCTAGAGCAATTAGACAACAAAAGGAGGTCAAAGGGATACAAATTGGAAAGGAAGAAGTCAAACTATCACTATTTGCAGACGATATGATAATATACTTAAGCAACCCAAAGAACTCCACCAGAGAACTCCTACAGCTGATAAACAACTTCAGCAATGTGGCCGGATATAAAATCAACTCAAGCAAGTCAGTAGCCTTCCTTTACTCAAAGGATAAGCAGGCTGAGAAAGAAGTAAGAGAAATGATACCCTTCACGATAGCCACAAACCATATAAAGTATCTTGGTGTGACTCTAACCAAACAAGTGAAAGATCTGTATGACAAGAACTTCAAGTCTCTGAAGAAAGAAATTGAAGAAGACCTCAGAAGATGGAAAAATCTGCCATACTCATGGATTGGCAGGATTAATATAGTCAAAATGACCATCTTGCCAAAAGCAATATACAGAATCAATGCAATCCCCATCAAAATCCCAACTCAATTCTTCATAGAGTTAGAAAGAGCAATTCAAAAATTCATCTGGAATAACAGAAAACACAGGATAGCTAAAACTATTCTCAAGAGTAAAAGAATCTCTGGGGGAATCAGTATCCCAGACCTCAAGCAGTACTACAGAGCATTAGTGTTAAAAACTGCATGGTATTGGTATAGTGACAGGCATGTAGATCAATGGAACAGAATTGAAGACCCAGAAATGAATCCACACTCCTATGATCACTTGATCTTTGACAAAGGAGCTAAAACCATCCAATGGAAAAAAGATAGCCTTTTCAACAAATGGTGCTGGCTCAACTGGAGGTCAACATGCAGAAGAATGCAAATTGACCCATTCTTATCTCCTTGCACTAAGCTCAATTCCAAGTGGATCAAGGACCTCCACATAAAACCAGACACACTGAAACTAATAGAAAGGAAACTAGGGAAGAACCTTGAACATATGGGCACGGGGGAGAATTTCCTGAATAGAACTCCAACAGCTTATGCTCTAAGATCAAGAACTGACAAATGGGACCTCATTAAATTACAAAGTTTTTGCAAGGCAAAAGACACTGTCAAAAAGATAAAGCGGCAACCAACTAGCTGGGAAATGATCTTTACCAACCCTACATCCGACAGAGGGCTAATATCCAAGATATACAAAGAACTCAAGAAGTTAAACTCCAGAGAGGCAAGTAACCCTATTAAAAATGGGGTACAGAGCTAAACAAAGAGTTCTCACCTGAAGAATATCTAATAGCTGAGAAGCACCTAAAGAGATGTTCATCATCTTTAGTCATTAGGGAAATGCAAATCAAAACAATCCTGAGATTCCATCTCACACCAGTCAGAATGGCTAAGATCAAAAACAAAGGAGACAGCAGTTGTTGGTGAGGATGTGGAGAAAGAGGAACACTCCTCCACTGCTGGTGGGATTGCAAGCTGGTACAACCACTCTGGAAAGCAGTCTGGCAGTTCCTCAGAAAACTGGGCATGACACTCCCGGAGGATCCAGCTATACCACTCCTGGGCATATACCCAGAGGCTTCACCTGCATGCAATAAGGACACATGCTCCACTATGTTCATAGCAGCCTTATTTATAATAGCCAGAAGCTGGAAAGAACCCAGATGTCCCTCAACATCTGGATTCAGATGATGTGGTATATTTACACAATGGAATACTACTTTGCAATTAAAAACAATGAATTCACGAAATTCCTAGGCAAATGGTCAGAACTTGAAAATATCATCCTTAGTGAGGTAACCCAATCACAAAAGAACACACATAGTATGCAGTCACTGATAAGGGCATATTAACCCAGAATCTCGGAATACCCTAGACAGAATACGCATATCAATAGATTTCCAAGAAGATGGAAGGAGAGACCCCTGGTCCTGGAAAGACTGGATGTAGGGGAATGCTGAGACAGAGAAGCGAGAGGGGGTTGAATGGGAAAAAGAGGGAGGGAAGGGGGCTTATGGGATTTTCGGGGAGGGAGGAAAGGGGAAAGGGGAAATGATTTTGAATGTAAATAAAAATATTAAAAAAAACTGTAATTACATACTTCCAAGATACAATGGCCCATAATACACTTCCATCCCAAAGAGAAGGAGTGGGGGCCTAGTGAGGAGTTACTGGACCACAAGCAAGGTAAGGGCCTACACAAAATCCTCTAGCTATGCGCCTAATGTTAACAATTTATTTCAAAGTATTTAAAAGACTCCCCCCACTGCAGCTTTGCTGCCTGTAACACACATCTGTCTTTGGACAGTTCCACTCTCTGTTTGCAGGACTTCTTGACCAATGTTTCACATCTCTGACATCTACAGCATCATCGAGTCTCCACTGCAATACAGGTCTCATGTTCATAGTTGCACATAAATGACCACTCAGTTCCTCCCTGGAGCACTTCTAGCACTGGCACATGTTGCCTAGCCTTAGTGGCACTCATAGTTGTAAAGCCAGCAGCAAATGTAACACTGTTGATCCCCATAACCTCTTTAACACCAGTGTTTGTGTGTTTTAATAATTGCTTTCTAGCACCAAGTATCCCCTTAGGCTTTTTCTTTTCACAAGTAGACACTCAGCTTGGAGGAGTCTCAGCTGTGATAAAGGTACAATCTTTGTGTTTCTGCATATAGTATAAGGCTTCTCCTTCAAGGCCCTCATCTGTATAACCATTAAGATTGTCTGCACAAGGTTTAACTGTAAAATTAATCTCCTTGGTTCTCTTTCTCTGCAAAATGCATATTATGTCACTCTCTGTCCCATTCATCCTTTATTACTATAAACCTGCACAAGAGTTTTCAATGATAACTTTCCCACAAGTAATATTATACTGTCTTGAAATTGCTTTCTCCAAAGAAATCATCCGATTATCTTAATTCAGTGTCATGTAAATATTTCCGATATGCAGAAAAGAGTCACATTCTGTGCCAAAATATTAGACAAATATACTTAACCCATTTGCCAATTTTAAACTTTATACTGATTGTTTGTTAATTTTACATCATGCACCCCAACCCCACATATCTACTCATTCCTTCTTATCTGCCCTTTGCCCTTGAAACCTGCCACACAAATGAAAATAAAAAAAATTAAAAAAAATACAAACAAAGGGAAGAAACAAGAACAACAAAATATCATCTTGGAAACTTTGTACGGTGCACCAGTTTGTCCACACATCTTTACTTGGGAATGTTCATTACAGCGAGTCTGGTTCAAAGCCCCTAGCTTCTGCTACACTGTCAATACTGGATCCTCACCTGGACTTCTCTTGGATATGCTGTTGTTACCCTGTGTTATAAAAATTCGGCAGCTTTGGATCTGTATGGCCAGCTCCTTAAAGTGCTCCAGCACTTCATAGATGGGGTAGATGGTGGAGTAACCCTAGTCTGCTCATCCAGCAAGCTCTCCCTCTCTCATATCTCTCATAGCAAACCCTTCCCAGAGTTCAAACATTATTCTATCTGTATATGTTTCTACTCAAACTTATTTTGAACAGAGCAACTAAATGACCCATCAAATCATCTGTCTTACTCAGGGTTTCTATTCCTGCACAAACATCATGACCAAGAAGCAAGTTGGGGAGGAAAGGGTTTATTGAGCTTACACTTCCACAATGCTGTTCATCACCAAAGGAAGTCAGGACGGGCACTCAAGCAGGTCAGGAAGCAGGAGCTGATGCAGAGGCCATGGAGGGATGTTTCTTACTGGCTTGCTTCCCCTGGCTTGCTCAGCTTGCTTTCTTATAGAACCCAGGACTACCAGCCCAGGGATGGCACCACCCACAATGGGCCCTGCCCCCTTGATCACTAATTGAGAAAATGCCTTACAGCTGGATCTCATGGAGGCACTTCCTCCAAGGGAGGTTCCTTTCTCTGGGATAACTCCAGCCTGTGTCAAGTTGACACATAAAACCAGCCAGTATATCTTCTTACTCTTGGGTAAAACCCATACTATTATTGGGCAGTAAAGTACTTGCTCCTTCCTTTGCTGCCTAAGACCTTTCTGTTCCACACAGGTTTCATATTAATGCTCTACCTTTAGTTCACTGTACCTACATACACCTTCTCTTCTACTTTCATTCCTTTCTAGGGAGGGACATGTGTACTCTCAGAGCTGTTTCTTGGTGTGGTCTAACCTTAGCTACATTTTAGACTAAGTCTGTACCTTCTGCATTTTTTTTTAATTTAAAAATCAATTCTATCTTTTTCCCAATGAAAACTGTAGTGCCTCTTCCCACAACATCAAACTCCTTGTCATAGGCATTTATAGTCTTTCCTATACTTTGATGGCTTTCCATCTAGCACATGTTTTATCCACTTATTTTATTTCTGTCATTTCGGCTAATTGCATGAGAGAAAGAGATCTTTTTCCTTTTTTAATTCCCATGTATTCTCATCATCTAGAACTATGTTTGACATATGACATGCGGTTTCTAGATAATTATAAATGAAAGGAATGTACTTCTAAGGGGTTTCCTTATTAGGCTTGATTTCACAGATTTCTTATTGATGCATTGATACAGCAGAGAAAACTGCAGCATTTGGGGCACAATCTTGAGATGTCTCATAAACTTTGATCTTCCCTGTCTCTGAGGGAGACACTGTATGCATTAATTCAAGATTTATTCATTCTAAAAACAATGAAAGTATAATAGGTTCTTTTCCTGTCTGGTCCCACTTATCTTAACCAAGTTCCACTTCACATATTTGACTCAGAAACTGGCATTATTTCTATTTTCTTCACCATATTCCACCCAAAACATCCAGAAAGGGGCCCACTGGCCCTTCAAGAGGGCTAAAATTAAGTATACTGCTCAACTTTCCCAGATTGTACACCTTAGTTTTGTTAGGTGATTCTTTTCTTTCCAGGTGTTCTAATGCTTCTGTTGGGGAGAAAATATGCCTTTGACATTGTATTTGACCGATGCAGCTAGAGTCTTCCACCTGATCTCTCATCTCCCTCAGCCAATATATATTTCACACACAAAAATGCAGCCAGGCAAGATACATGCATAAAGACGGCTCTACATCTCTTGGTAGAGCACAAGAAGAGTGAATCCGAATGTGAAAAGAAACAAGGAGCTTCAGGAACAGAACATGGATGCTCTGAAGAGTCACTTAGTTAAGCCTGGCTTGAGAGAGAAAAAAAGCCAATGACTGGAGTCACATGTGACTGAATGCTTTTCCACTATTACTTGGTATTACATAACAAGGCATTTCCAGTGGTGATCATGGTTGGAAAATATAGTATTGTGTTTCAACTCATTTGACTGAAAAACTAAAAACAAGCACAGGGAAATGTCACAAGGGGAATGAGAAAGAAAGGATATGATATTCATGTTTAGGAAAAGAACGTGAATGACGGCTTGGTTATACAACTAAGAACACTTAGCTTACTTGACCTCGTAATAGTGACAGCAAAGTCCACATTTCTTTTCTAACTACGTTGGTAGATGCTACTCTAACTAAAACCATGAAGCCCAGCAGTCAATAGTTAGCCTCCAGTTCATATAGAAAGTACAAAACCACCTCCACCCTAAGGTCAGGGGAAAGCTTTTGGAGGAAGGATGCTGCAAGAGTTCTTGAGTAATTCACTCTCAGCTGATTAACTAGAGGTTACACAGTTTCATTCCATAAAAACTCAAACACTTGACTGATACAGCATTTTGCCCAAGGAACATTCTGTGAAAGACATAAGAATCGTTGATTACCAATGAGTAGAATTTCAAACTTAAAATTTCGCTCTGCTTTTCAGGCTTAATAATGTGAACCATTATGTTTAGCTTGACAAATGGCTTCTTCTATAACAGAGTATCCAGTTGTAAAAAGCTGATAGGGGCTGCTTCCTGGCTGATTAG
This sequence comes from Tokudaia tokunoshimensis, assembly GCA_036184795.1. Taxonomy (NCBI): domain Eukaryota; kingdom Metazoa; phylum Chordata; class Mammalia; order Rodentia; family Muridae; genus Tokudaia; species Tokudaia tokunoshimensis. Next base: position 41,220,890 of record BTHU01000019.1, read on the forward strand.
TTGGACTGGACACTTGAAGACTGGCAGAAATAATATTTAAGGTCCAAAGCAGGATAAGTGGTGCTCATCACTAGAGATCTGAACATATGTACTCCATGGTATAATGCATTCCGCACTGGAACTGAGTCAATATCATAGTAGTAAACATGAGTCAACACAGCAGACATGACTCAGACAGCAGGAGTCAGAATTCTTCTCTGCCAACTACACACTTATTAAGCTCAGTTAAGCCACTATTATTATTATTATTAGTAGTAGTAGTATTAGTATTATTAAAGCAAGAAGGATCCAAGCATTAAATATAAATTTAGTGAGAAAATATTAGAGAAATTAGTGTTCAGAAGCCACTGAGGGGTTCTTGGGAGATGTCCAATATGTGGAAAGATGTTAAGCTGAAATAGAATCAATTTTTTCCATCAGGGTTGGTATATGTTGTGTACAAGTTCTGAGGATGGTCTATGATATCCTTAAGTTTTGAGTACGTGAGATTATTAAGTATATAGGAAGCAAATGTAAAAAAATTAAATAAATAAATAGCAAGTGGCCGAGATAGAGAAGAGGTAGATTGGAATAAAAATGATCAAAGCATGTGCTCAGAACACGCAGCAGAGACAGCTGCAGTAGTGCAGCTGAGAGAATACAGAAGATAATACTATCAACCTGACGGCCTACAAAAATCTTGAAGAAATTGACTCTGGAATCCAGGTTTTACACAGGAATGGGGTAGAGGACATGTAAGCCACTTGATGTAAAGATACTGGGGACTTTTCTGGGAAGGATGTGGGACAAATTGCTTCCAGATCTAGCTGTTCAATGAGCTGAAACATCACCTGGAAGTGAAACAATAGAATGCACATTATGAAACTCACTCTTACAAAGGATTATTTCTGTGGCACTGGAAAAGACATGGTATATTATGAGCTCAAAACGAAGTTGACATAGTGAGGAATTAAATACCTACAAGTGACACACACAGATACACACACACACACACACACACACACACACACACACACACACACAATTTAGCATCCAATAAGCACTCATAGACACACCAGCAAATGTGCTAAGCTTTTTGCACTGTTTCTATAATATCAACTATATTCTCATATATAAATAATTGTAAATTACTAATTTAACAAAAATCTATAAAATTTAAAAATTACTTTAAATTAAAAATATTTTAAAATTTTTCAAAAGTATTTTACAGAAATTATGAATTATAAATTCTTCATTTTTCCAATGTCTATAGGTAGGTATATAAGAACTATGAAGATCCTGTGCTCATTGCCACTTGAACACACTAAGTTTGAATATGGCGCAAAGGAGAAGACACTGTCAGAATTGTCATAAGAAGTTCCATTAAGGTTTTGTACTAACAAAAGATAGCTATGAGATGGTATTTGTTTCCCAAATATCTATTACTGTCTTCCCATTAGTGAATTAGGAGCAAGTAATTTATTAGTCACATATGAAATGAAAAAAAGCTCATTTTACCTTCTGTGTTTCTCATCTGTGAATAAGCACAGAAGCTAGTAAAAAATTAGGATTTGGTAATAGTTTATTAATACCCTAAGTATTAGGACCCATAATCAGGATATATCCAGAAATACGAATTCACAGGTTTGAGTTGAATCACTTTCCCACTCAAAGGTCAAATGCACAAAGAAGAGGTTGTCCAAAAGAAAATAAAAGTGGTTGGTTACTCCCATACCATTTGTGCCACTACTGCATCTGCATATCTTACAGACATGGAAGACGTGTAAGGTTATTGTTGTAGCTTGCAAGACTTGAAACTGGGTGACATTAATGACTTAAATATATCCTCTGGTAGCTTGCAGAGTACCTTTCATTAGCAATAATGCTAGACAATAGTTAAAAGTGAAGCTTCTAGGAGGGCACAAGCTCAACTTTCCATGTTTGATGATGAGATATTCTGTGTCCCTTTCCCTGGGAGAAACTGTCCACTTCCCTTGTCCTTACTGGGTGCCTAATTCACAAGGTTATTCTGATTATACCACAGATTATAACACATATATCAAAAGCTTAAAGATTAATATCCACAAATAAAAAAAAGACACATGATACTTTAGTGGGTGGAGTATGGGTTTCCTCACCCAAGAGTTTTTTCTAACTTCATCCATTATCCTGCGCATTTGTTCATTTTTTTCTTAACAGGTGAATAATATTCCATTGGGTAAATGTAACCTAATTTCATTATTCACTCTTCTGTTGTTGGACAACTAAACTAGGCTGTTTACAATTTCAGGCTATTATGAGTGGAGCAGTAAGGAACATGGACAAGCAAGTATCTCTGTAGTAGGATATAATGTCCTTTGAGTATGTGCTCAAGAATGATAGACCTGGCTCTTGAAGTAGATCAATTTCCAGCTTCCCAAGGAAACACCATACTGATTTGTATAGCAGCTATACACATTTGCAATCCTACCATCAGTGAATAAATATTCCTTTATTTTTGCATCCTCCTGAGCATAAAATATTTGTTTTTTATTGATCTCTATTCTAACTGATATAAGATGAAATTTTAAAGTAATTTTAATTTGTTATTTCCTCCATAGCTAAGGGTGTTGAGCATTCCTTTAAGTATTTCTTAGGCATTTGTGTTTCATGTCTTGGGAAATCTCTGCTTAGTTCTGTATCTCATTTTTAAATTTTGCTGCTTTCTTACTTTTCAGTTTCTTTCCACCTGCTTAGTTCTTCACATATATTAGATATTAGTCTTCTGTCAGATGTATAATTAGTGAAGTTGATTTTTTCTTTCTTCTCATTCTGTAGGGTACCATCTTGCCGGAATGATGGTGTTCTTTGTTGCACAGAAACTTTTTCTGCTTCATGAGGTTCCACATAGTAATTAAAGCCTTGCCAACTATGTCTTGTTCAGAAAGTCCTTTTTGCACCAGTGGTTTCTCACCCATTTCCTGCATTCCCTTCAACATATTCAACACTTGAATATTTCTACTAGTGCCTCGTCTTTTTAAAAAATGAGACAAATGTATATGAAACCCTGTGCCACTCAGTTTGTGAGATAGAGCTCTATATGGGCTGTAGAGCTAGTCTCTCCTCACTGTTTGGCAGTATTACCAAAAATGCCTCCTGCCTACATCCATTCAGGGAGTCTTCTTCCATGAACTGGTCCTTTCTCACCTGCCTTCTTTGTTATATCAAACTTTCAACTCCAACCTGTGGATTGATCCTCAACCTCATTGCTTTACCCATTACAATTCATATCTGGTGCCAAGTAATTCCTCCATAACTCCTCCTTCTCTTCTTCTTCCTCCTCCTCCTCCTCCTTCCCCCTTCTTGTTAGTGATTATTTTGCTGATTTCTTTCTAAACTAAGTCAAAACTGGACTCTTATTTATTCCAATATCCATAGCTGGATTTTTTAAAGTGGTGTCTTTTGTTTCCTTTCTGCTCTCATCTTACACATTCCAAATTTATACAGTGTTTCCAATTATGATCAATATAGTATTGATCACATGTCTTCCTACTGAAGGAAGTCTCATGTTGATGCTCTTATCCTCCTTGCAAAATTTGTACTTGCACAGTGATCACACGATCTACACTTCTGAGTGTTGTAAATGTTGAGTGGTTCCAGAAAGACCACAGCAGGCAGAACAGTTCCGCATGAGGTTACTGAGAGAGGAAAGGGCAAGGTGATGGTAGAAAGAGAAAGGGGGGAAGAGAGAGAGAGAGATCAGGGGCCTTTCTTTACGTAAGGATGGTGATGTGGTCACAGGTAAAGGTGGGAGGTGAGTCAAGTGGATTCTGGGAATATGGTGGCTTTTGTCTTGGCCACAGGTGTGCAGGTCCCACCTATGTGATGTCATGGGTTTCGAAGGTCCTGATACCAGCACTGAGTAAACCTCTGATTTTAGCAAGCCTCCATTAACAGCAACAACGTTTTACTTATGTTCATTTCATTTACACAATAAAACCTACTAACACCAGGAGTGTAGTTTTTTTGACCAGTCACTATGGGAGAGTTAAAATGAGAAACCAATCTCCTTGTATCAGCACAGTATGTCCTGCTGTTGTAAAACAAACCAAGAAACTGGAAGCCTTGAACAAAGCTTCTAATTTGGATGGCTTATCGTCCCCAAATATTATTGTACTTTTTCAGATTCCCATTTAGTCATGATTTTCTTTCATTTAAGGACAAAATAGATTTCACACAGCAGTTGTTTCTGTTATTCTTTCTTCCATAGGCCTTCAGTAGCTCATTCTAAGTACTGAATATCCATTGCTTTTGTTGTTGCCCATCTGATAGACCAAATTATAGGTCACAATTTCTATTTTTAGTTGAAATTTGTGGGACACAATTCAGTCATACTCTGAGGCCAACCTGGTTGGATTCAAATCATGCTTAGCTCCACTACATTCTATCATTATGATTTTCCATGCTTTCATCTGTTTTCTTGTGACAATGAAGAAATAACAATATTTACCAGTAGGCTATGGGAAATATCCAAGTTAACATATGTACAATCTTGTGAACAATTTCATTCCCAAATGCTACTTGTGTCTGCAGTTATTATTCAATAAATAGCACATTGAAGTATACATTTCAAAATGCAAATCTCTCAGTGACCTCTACTATCAAATTGACAATCTATTTGTTTTGTTCAAAAAGTACAAGCCTAAATTATGACAGAAAGATATTTTTAAAATTCAGCAAACCTTTTAAAAAAGAAAATGATAATTTCTTAATGAGTATTAAAACAATACTCAAATCAAGCTATCAAATATGGATGAGAGAGTAACCAGGGCTGTCTTTATCTGTTACACAAACAAGATAAAAGTGTGGTGGTGGGAAGGGAGGGAGGCAAAACAGCTCCATAGACTAAGTAACTCATTATGCCACCACCCCTTTGGCATTTCTAGAGGAATGACAAACCCTGACCAATTTGAATTCTACAACATTCTAGTAACTGAGTTGTAAAAACAATGAGGTTTGTGCTGAAAGAAAAAAAAAACTGACACAGAAACCTTACTGAGGTATAAAGAATAGCAAAGGGGCACAATTACCAAACAACCAGATTAATTCTTCAATATACTTCTGGGCTCTTGGCAATATCTGTCTCATCTGATGAGATTAACAACATAAAGACTTAGTTCACTAATATCCCAATCACCTGGTGGTTCCCTTTATAGCATTTACTCTATTGCCCCACTGTATTATTCTGCTAAAATAGCCTTGCTATGACGTGCCTTTCCTAGATGATCCAAGGGTGAATTTCCCATCTAAGGCTCGGTAATTTCCCAGAAATTGTTGTAAAAAATTTAAATCCCAATCCTGGGATTCTACCCCACCTTTGACCATTTTGTTCCTAGATAAAACATGCACAATCTTTATATTTATAATAAGCCTTAAATAACATAAGAGCTGGGCAAATATCTACCCTCTATGTTATTAGAACCTACTTTCCTATTCATAACCCCAATTATTACTTATTATGTTTCACTTGGGTTGCTCTTACCTCCAATTGGCCGGCCCCCAGAGCCATGTTTTCTTGACTCCTAACCCATGGTAGCTTCTGATTCCTCCTCCATCTTCTGTTTCCTCCCATTGTTCTCCTCTGATCCCAAGAATGGGAATCTTAAACCACACCTGTCTCTCCTGACCAATTATTAGCTGTCGGCATCTTTATTTACTAATTAGAAATAGTTTGGGCATCATCTAACCAACCTACTACAATTGGTGCTGCCTTTACAGTTCACCCCTTTTCTGTCATTATTTTTCATTATTGGTGAATTATAAAGATCTCCACTCCTTACCTTCATATTTAATATTGTTTGTCCTAATTATTAATTTATTTCATTAAGGTAAATGTTGTTCCAAGAAAGTAGAAGATGTGTGTGAATGTATGAGTGTTGAGTGTGTGCCAAGGATATGAATTATAGTATCTAGAATGAGCATGAAAAGGAATGAGGGATTCCACAGAAACAGGGACACTGCAGTACTAACTCTGCCATGGTCAGAAGCTACAAGAGTCCTACACTATAGAATTTGACAACTACTACTGATTAAATCAAGTCTTTTTCTTTTCTTTTTTCATGTGTTTGTATGACTGATTACAACTAGCTACAAATGACATATACAAATGTTATCATGGACATCCTAACCCATGTTACTGTGTTTTGAAGAAATGAAACACAGCAGTCATACATTTTTTTTCAGGTACAGATAATTTAGAAATAACAAATGGTTCTACTTTGAAACTTTGAATGAAAATCTCTATTTCCCATCTCTGGAAGAGTTTTTGCATTGTCTGTATTGAACTGTACAGTCTAATGCTATAGATTTGTCTTTTCTGTGGCATGGTGAGTTTGTAATAGGAAGGACATATATTATTTCAACTTTATTTTTCTGTGATTAGTTGCCTTTATCATATTCCTGAAGTTTCCTAGACTTGCTACTTGTTCATTTCTTCTTCAATATGGCCTACTCTAACAATATTATATGCTTATTATAATACTCAAAACAGTAGGATCCATTGTCAGCCACTTTCCCCAGGATGAAAAACATATGTAACTAAAAAATGTTCTTTGAAGGATAGAATATGATATAATATCAGTATTAATTTTCCTGGAATTAATAAGATAGTATAAATAATCAGGACATTGGGCAGGACAACGTGTTGATACTTCCAAACTATATGGCATTTTAAAATTTGCTTCAGTAATATACTCTTATTTCCATATTTTATAAATTTTATACATCTAGCTGGCATGATAAACATGGAACAGCTGACAATTTGGAAACTGGTGGCAATGCTGGTTGCATAGGTCCTTGTCATTCTCTTACTCCCTTTCCTATACTCTTGTGTAGTAGAATGTTTTCACTATACATGTGTAAAACAACCCTGAGATTCCACCTCATACCAGTCAGAATGGCTAAAATCAGAAACACAGGAGACAGCAGTTGTTGGCGAGGATGTGGAGAAAGAGGAACACTCCTCCACTGCTGGTAGGATTGAAAACTGGTACAACCACTCTGGAAAGCAGTCTGGCGGTTCCTCAGAAAACTGGGCATGACACTTCTGGAAAATCCTGCTATACCACTCCTAGGCATATACCCAGAGGCTTCCCCTGCATGCAGTAAGGACACATGCTCCACTATGTTCACAGCAGACTTATTTATAATACCCAGAAGCTGGAACGAACCCAGATGGAGGAACCCTCAATGGAGGAATGGATACAGAAGATGTGGTATGTTTACACAATGGAATACTACTCTGAAATTAAAAACAATGAATTCACTAAATTCTTAGGCAAATGGTCAGAACTGGAAAATATCATCCTTAGTGAGGTAATCCAACCACAAAAGAACACACATGATATGCAGTCACTGATAAGGGGATATTAACCCAGAATCTCAGAATACCCAAGACACAATTTACATATCAATAGATTTCCAAGAAGATGGAAGGAGAGACCCCTGGTCCTGGAAAGACTGGATGTAGGGGAATGCCAGGACAGAGAAGTGAGAGGAGTTGAATGGGGAACAGAGGGAGGGAAGGGGGCTTATGGAACTTTCGGGGAGGGAGGAAACAGGAAAGGGGAAATCATTTGGAATGTAAATAAAACAATATAGAAAATTAAAAAAATTTCTGAAATATAGCAAGCTTTTAAGACTAGTTCAAAGAACTGTTGTACACTTTAACTCAGAGTTATGGATGCTTATACCTTGCCTCAGTTGTATTTTTTTCTCCCTTCTGAACTCCCCTTTACTCCCTTCCTTCTTCTTTCTCTAAAAACACATGAAATTAAGTAGTAAATTCTCTGCCTGTAATTATCTGTGTTTATATTCTAAAAGCAAAATCACTTTTGATATAATCATAATAAAATGTTCAAAATAAAAAAAAGATACACTATCCCAGAAATATCAATAATGCTGATCACTGTCATAGCCACAGCAACATTTACAGGCAAGAAACTTTCTGATATATTCATCATTCAGCCTATCAAACCTCACCTTTCAGGAAAAGGTCCAATAAGCCTGCTTTACAGGAAGGAGCAACCAGCTCCGAACCAGTGACTCATCGCCTACAGCACAGCAACAGATAGGTGTGTGTTGCACAGGTCTTTGGGAAGTGATAGGAAAAGTAAAACTTGATTTCTGTGATTTTTTTCCTTTGTAAACCACTTTTTTTTTTCATTGTCTTTCATGTTATTTGACATCTTGTAAAGTCATGGAGTCAGAGGGTTTGCCTGTGTGTTTGCACTACTGGATGGGTGATCAACCTATTTGTGCATTAAAAAATGTGTCTTTTCTATCTCTGTGCACTGTGTGAAAGGAGCCAAGTAACCCTGCATTCCTTATTTTCCAGATAAATATTTGAGAGGGTGAGCAGAGAGAAGGAAGAGAAGCATTGCCAGGCATCTCTAGTAGTGACATTTATTAACCTTTGCTTTACTTAGGAGATGATTCGCTCCAATCACCTAACTGCACCATTATGGAAATGTGATACAGAATTAAGTCTAATGACTGACTGCTTTTTTGATGCAGATTTTCCTAGATCCTAGAATTCAGTGGTAACTCATTTTGACTTAATTTCAGAATTAGGAGAAAGAATTTCTTCTATGCCATAATCTATGTTAAAAGACATCAGATAACTTCATTAAGCTATGATAGCATGTGGGTACAGATATATAGATTATATGTTTGCAAATGTACTTTTGCCAGTTTGCAAACAAGGACAGCCTCCTTGTTTGAAAAAATGCAATGACATCATGCAGTTTCTTTGGTGACAACTGAAATTCATTAGAGGACATTTTAATTCTTGACTGAAAACACTTAAATAGCCCTTGGATTCTCTGATCTTCTAAACTCCTTGGGTATACAACAATTGTTTTATATATCTGATGAAGGAGTTTACCAATTTCTAACTTCTTGTAAGCTAAAATATATAGTTTTATCTTTCAACTTTAGGCTTTCTAGACTTAGTAGTACAGTATCTAGTGCATATAATACGTTGAAAACTTGCATTAGCTAATCCTTCTTTCCCTTCCTTCCTTCCTTCCTTCCTTCCTTCCTTCCTTCCTTCCTTCCTTCCTTCCTTCCATTCTTCCAAACCCAGTCCAAAAGGAAAGGCCAAGACCAAGGTGATGCCTAACAATAATTGTGTGCACATGTTATCTATCCATGTGAATGAAGCTGTGATCACTTGTATCTGTAATCTCTGCAAGTCAATCGCTACCTCCCAGGGCACCTCTGGGCTAATTAGATTAACCGTTACTGTCAGGGCTAGCTAATTGCTTACTGAGGAAAGCAAATTGCAGACAGTAGATATCAGTGTAAAATCAAACCGAAAACAGGTGTTTGCTAATTAAAACTGAGATTTTAATGAATGACCCATGCAGTTTTGGTGAATAAATACCACTTCTGGCATCTGCTGTATAATTAGGCATTCTCTCTCTCTCTCTCTCTCTCTCTCTCTCTCTCTCTCTCTCTGTCTTCTCTCATTCTTTCTTGCTTAACCTACTCTTTGAAAAATGCACTAATAAAAATGTAAATTGACAAATTACAAAAGAGTCAATACCAATCCCACTTAAGCAAAAGCAGATGTTTCTAAACAGGTAGCTAAATATCTGTAGAACTGAAATTGAGAATAGAAAATTCATAGGTTATTATCTAAATCATATACATGTATCTAAATATTTATACATGAAAGACATAAAATATTGGTTAAAGGGGTAACAGAATTGAAGAAGATGGAAGATCACATTAACACATTTTAATGCAAGAATGGGATGCGGTACCCTGGGGAAGGCTGATTATGAGTTCTGGTTCATGTACCATTTGAGACTTTATTTTAAGTTAATTGGGCTTCCTGCTGAGATGACCTCATCTGATGGTGGTTGTTTTCAATTCATTTGAAAGTGAAGGAGAAGAAGCTCATTTTAAAGTACAACACTAAGTGTGTGGAATGTGCCTGATAAGCAGGTTCCACTCTGTAGAATGCTTCACTTTCAGGAAAGCTGAATGAGGGTTTAAGTTAGGACAGCTTAATAGAAAGGATCCAAACAACGCTCAAGCCATTTTGTGGAAATCATTACTGCGAGAATTGTTTTCCCACCATGGCTCTTTGTATGTCTGAGTGCTGTAGTGAGTTAATTTCTAGTTGTAGCTATCTTCTGCCATTAAATCTGACTATAATATCTCCATTTCTGAAACCTAGAGGACTGCACAAAAACTCTGTGTCAGCTGGTAAATAACCAAATGTATTGAGATCTAAGAAAATCAATTCTTTTTGGAAAGACCTCTTACCACATTCTCAAGTGTTCAATCCAAAGGCCCCTGCATGCAGCCCAGCGATCATTCTGGGAAGGGTGGAAGTTTCAGAGTATGATACCATTTTGTTCAAGGTTGGAACCTCTGCCAGTGTAGCTCGAAGAATTCATCATAGCTGGGATTTACAAGGGCCTGCTTTCTACCCCTAGCAACAGAAGAAGGGAATTGAAAAACAGAACCTGTATAAACATGATTAGGGAGCAGAGTGGGAAGAAAGATTCATTCTCAAATGTTTTCCATAACGTCTAAAGGCTGGAACTCACAGTTGCCATTTAATGATTATATATTTAAGAGAATTTAGAATGAATTCTCCCTTCCCACATTCAAAAACACAAAACTATATTATACATAGTCACACAAGCACACTTTTAGCTGTGTTAATGTGTGTTTACATTATATACAGAATACTAATTATTTTTAATAATTGAAAAAATAGACATTATTGTTATTATCATCATCATCATTATTTTTTTTTTCAGAAAATGTCTTACCTTGCTCTAATTGCTGAATTTTATTATTTTGGGCACTTTAGAGAACAGTGTTTGAAAAAAGTCCTTAAGTCTCAAGGTCATCAACTACACTATGATTACTCCATTCAACCTGCTCTGCTTGAACTAGCATTTGTCAATGCCTGATTTACGATGGTTCTCTTAGGAGGTCCATAAAGGTGAGACCTTAGTGTACCTACCCCAGAGAATGGGCAGCATTTGGGACAACACAACCATTGACTTTGTTCACTAGAGTTACAAAGGAAAGCCATATTAGAAACCAAATCTTGGAGGATAGTCTTCGCAACTTCCAGTGCATTAGATGTGTGGTATAACATTTTCCTTTAAGATAAAAACCTTCCATCTTTTTTGGGAAACACCTTAAGGCATGTGACATTAAAGGTGAGGGCAACATTCTATGCTCCATGGAAACTTGTTAAGCTCAGAAAGTAATCAACTCAAAATAGTTTCAGGAAGTCCCTGAATCTCACCAGATACACTAGGTGTTTCCCTCCTCAAGTATATATAATAAGGACTACTGAGAGTTACTCGTTTATAGACTGAACTGCCTGAAGAAATGTAGAGCAGACAAGATGCCTGGAAGCTTTAGATCAACTGAGCTACTTGGAGAGAACACTCCTTTCTTGTAGCCTTTTCAGGGGGCTTTAGGTTTCCCAACTTTCATGAGATTTCACCCATGCTGGGCTGGGCTTTAGCAACTGGGCCTCTTTGACTCATTTCTGCTATATATACCCTCTTTTCCATATTCACTTAATTAAAACTCATCAGTTCAGCAAGTTGGATTTTGTTCCTATCCTTACTTTAGTCTACTATTCATTCCCTATATAGGGGAGTAGACATTTGTACTCATCTTCCCAAGAAGAGATTCAGACACTCACTTTTCACTTTTCATGAATCAGTGTGAATCTGTTTATGCTTGGACCATCCGTCCAAACTTCCATTAAAATAATTAAAGTAGGCAATGATTTTCAAATCTCTAGCTTCAGAAACTATGATTCAGATGTTCATGGATGACAAGTATCCACACTTTAATCCTAGACACTTCTGTTTTACATATTAAAATATTAAATATCATTTAAATATGAAAGGTCACATATTTAGCTATATAATTTATAAACTATAACATGTATTGAAAATTATATATGTTTAAGAAAGAGAGTATTATGAATCCTTTTGAACCCCACCCAGAGCAACTACACATTTCTGTCTACCATCTACCAGGGACCACATGGTGTCTTGCTCCAAATTCATGTAGAAAAAACCATATCCTAGCTGAAGCCACTCTATACTACAACTACCACATTGTTTTATTATTAAAGGACCTGAGTCTTCATATGCCTTTCTCAGAAAGTACCATCATTCCCACTAAGATGCTGGCACAAGACTGTAAGACCAAGTGAACCTTCTGAGGATTGGCAGTTAGAGGGTTCTAACTCTGGCCAGTCAGAAGCTACACCTAGTCTTACCTGAAGTAGGACCATTTCTGACACTCCATTTGCATATATGCATCCCGAAGAATCAGAAAATGTCTTTACTAGCCCTATCTTAAACAACGAGTTACAATCTGAAGTATACCAAAAATAAAAGAAAATGAACATCAAGAAAGTAAACAACTTAATTTTTAATTTTTAATTGGGGCATGGAACTAGACAAAGAATTATCAAAAGAAAAATACATACTTAAAAAGATCATTTTAAATAGTCAATGTCCTTAGCTACTAGGGAAATACAAATTAAGCCTACTTTGAAATTTCTTCTTACCTGAAAAAAATGGATAAAATAAATAAGTTATATGACAACAAATTTTTGGCAAGGACGTAGACAAAAGGAAATACACATTCACTGTTAGTTAGAATGGAAACTGCTAACCTTACTATGGAAATACTTGCGTGCATTCCTCAAAAAAGCTGTAATCCATGTATCATATGATCCTACTGTACTATTCTTGGACTACTTCAATAAATTTGGGAAACTACACTCTACCACAGAGATACTTCTTCTTATACATGTGTATTGTTCCTCTCTTTACAACAACCAGGGAATGGAAACCCACTATGTGCCCACCAACTGATAGGTAGGTAATGAAAATGTAGTACCTTTGTACAATGAAATATTACTCAGCTGTCAAAGAAAATCAAATCATGAAATATTCAGGTGTACATATGTATCTAGAAATAATCAATATTCCTGATGTAAAACAATATCAAAAACAGACAAACTTTGTTTATGTTCTCACATATAGAAATACTCGAATTCAATTTCTCAATGTGTGTAGAAACTTGGAATTATGCTTCCAGTCCTGTACCTTCATCCTAGCATTCACAGGCCTACCCCAGTCCTTGTAGCCTGTGCACCAACCCAGACATATGACTGCTACAGAGCCCCTTATCTACATGGATGTTACACTCTCAAGTATATGTGGGTGTTGTTGTAGTTCGCACACTAGCCCAGTCTGGTGACTTCCCGAGAACCTTGACTATCCGTGGTGTAGCCACAATTCCAAACCTAGATCATATCTCATAGCCTCCATACTAAATCAACCTGGTAAATTTTCTAAAGATGTCTTGCATGCAGTGTTTCCATCCCCAAGCCTAGCTCAGCTCCTGCAACATGACACCAAGTCAACCAGGTGATTTCTCCAGAGCCCCTCATGTCTCAGAGCTGGTATATCAGACAAACCTGGTATTGACTCAGACACCTTACCCTGTTCTGTCCTCAAATCTCTAGCCCTAGTTTGGTTGTGTGGACTGAGCATCAACTCAGACAAGTGAGTACCCACAATCCCCTTCTATCAGAACCATTCTCTTACTTCGAGAAGGCTTGGTCACTCAGCCAAGGACCATTCCAGCTAGGTAAGTACCCCAAACACTGGCTGGAACACTGTGTCTACACATTATCAGGTCAACATAGAGTCTCACTGCTGCCACAGATCTCCAGTTTGGTGAGCACTCAATATCACCACTCATCCAGTCCTTCACCATAATTACTGGCCCAGCTCATGTCAGGTAGCCTGTAAAAGAACCCAGCCTTGTAAGTAATCATGATCTCATTGTTTTCTCCCCATCTTCACACTCTCATTCTTATCTTGGACAGAAAACAGGCATATTAAGCCATTGTGGTGAAAAACTCAGATTCCTGACCACTAGTGCTATCCTTACAGTCTGCACGAGCAGACCCAGCTAAGGGTCACATTCACATGCTTTCTTGGTTATGCCTGAATTGGAATCATTGGGTAACTCACAAAGTATCTGAAAGGCCCAAGCATGAGTAACAGTAGCACAGAACCATACTTTCACTTAAGAGAGGCAGGATAGAACCTCACATGAGAGACACCACTACTGAAACAAGGCTCTGTGCCTATGTCTGATTGCAATAAGACAAACAATATAAACGACGGAGACAGTAGCTCCCTCCCTCCCTTAAATAACTGACTAGCTGTATATAAATGTCAGATGTGACAATCTTCCTGGAGAAACATAAAGATAATGACAGACCAAAGTAAAGATACACCTGAAATTCAACTTGGTGAATCAATGAGTTTTATTGGGTTTATAAGAGGAATGTGTACAAGAGCTTACTGATAACAGGAATGACTCAAAGTTGACTTGGTTCCCAAATCTCAGGACTGCCTGAGACTCTTTCAGACAACCTGGCTGGTCTTTGCTTATTTCAGTCAGTTCAGATGGTCTCTTTTTCCTTCAGACAGTGTCCCTTGTATGATACCATACATACAAGGCCTCCAATTCATAGAAGTTCACCTGCCTCTGCCTCCTGAGTGCTGGGGTTAAAGCTGTGACTACCACACCCAGCTAAATGCTTCTTGAAGCCATCATACTACTTATTCATTACCGTATTATTAAACAGTTTTTGCCTCATCATTATTAATTTCTGTGTATATTTTCTTGTACATCTAAATTTTTCTATAATGAATTAATCTACTTACAGTTAAATTCTGAAAAACATTTGTCTCAGTCACTGTTCTATTGCTGGGAAGAGAAACCATTAGCAAGGCAACCATTATAAAAGAACAGATTTAATTAGGGGCTGAATAATTGAAATTTGATAATGTGTACTACTTGTTAATTGCTCTATTACTTTATAACGTGAACTTGTTTCTTCTATGCCTTTTTATTTTAATTTGATATATTTTGTTTGTTTGTTTGTTTTTTTGTACAGGGTGTGGTTTGTGTGTTCTGCTACTTCCTATATGGACCAAGCTGTTCTCAAACTCATAGAGGTCTGCCTGCATATGCCACTGTGAGATAGGATTGAAGAAGTACACCATCACATCTGGCTCATTTCTTTTTTAATAATAAGCAATATTACATTGTGTGAAAATCTCACATTTCATCTGTCCGTTAACATGATAAAAGATATGGTCACTAACAAAGTTGACTGCTTTCAGGTGTCACTACAGACATCCTTGTGTGACATTTTATGAGGAAACAAATTTTGGTTCATTTAGAAAAAAAATCAGGGATGGATATATTGAGGCTGTGGTATGAGTACATTTAGATTTTTATGAAACTGTCTATTGTCTTTCAACGTGCTGGACTATATTTCATTCCATATGCAATTGGAGGAACTCTTTCCCAACTCCACATCTTCTATAGTACTTGGGGATGCCATTATTCTGGGTCTTGGTCATTGGGATAGGTGTACAGTGAATCTCATACTTTCAGAAATAAGACCGTCTTCTCCAAGGCTTCGTGCATAACAACAGATATGAGCAGGAACAGCCTTGGAGGAAGAAGAGTGTTGGCTTTCTAGCAGTAATTCAGCTTGACCCATGTCCTGAAAATTCAGTAGCTACCAAGCATTAACTTATTCATAGCCCTGCTTCTGAGGACTAACTTAATGTGCTGATGGCTCTGCCTGCCATTGTGCAAGAAAAAAGGGCCATGGTGGAAGAAAGCAGTCAGTGAAGGTTGAAAGACGATGAAACTGGGATTATATCACCAAGCTAAATAAGGTGAGGAAATCTTGGTGGAAAAATGGATTAAACAGGGCATATTAAAATATGTGCGGGTTTGGAGACAAGTCAAGTGCATTTTTATGGCAATAAAGTATGGAAAAAATGCACCAGAAGCCATATGCCTTAGCATCATCTTATTCAAGAACGTTCAAACCTAATGGGAGCAATAAAATAATTTAAAATGCACTTTAAACATTATTTATTGCATACTTTGCTTCCAAATGTATCTTAGTTGAAATGATCATTTTCCCCTTACATATATTCAGCCTTACTAAAGCCCCAGATAGTAACAGTAGAGTTGCAAAGGCAAATAAAAACAAGCAAATAAACAAAACAAAAGCAATACAAAGACAGAAGCAAAAGCAAAAGCTGTCTCCTCCTTTTCTCAAAGAGAGTATTTACTGCCACTGACCTTTGAGCACCAAGCCTAATTTGCTTACTTCAAAAGGGTGAGAACCCATGTTTATTTTGACAAAGTTCATTTCCAAAAAATGTCTTTCATGGTATTCTTGCCTTTATGACATGTGCAGTTATTATAAAGTCCTTAGCACTAAAAAGCTGGCACCAAATGCTCCAAATAGCTTTAAAACCATCCAGATGTGTTTTTATTTGTTTGTGTTGTTTCTATTTATTTATTATTTTTTATTATTAGATGTTTGCTTTATTTACATTTCAAATGGTATCCCCTTTTCTAGTTACCCCTCTGAAGACCCCCTATCCCATCCTCCCTCCCCTGCTCACCACCCCCCGACAAATTCTTGACTTGTATTCCCCTATTTTGGGGAATCGAGCCTTCACAGGACCTCTCCTCTCATTAATGTCTGAAATGGTCATCTTCTGCTACATATGTAGCTGGAACCATGGGTCCCTCCAAGTGTACTCTTTGGTTGGTAGTTGAATCCCTGGGAGCTCTTGGGGTACTGGTTGGTGAAAGGATTTTCTATGGAGCCTAGTCAGATTCATGAACTTAACACTCTCCTACCTCCTGATTTCTGGCAGCTGAGATCACATGCTTATACCACCATACCCTACCCTAAACAACGCCTTTCAGTGAGGCCAGAAAATAATCCTGAGTTATCCTTGGCTGTTGGTCATCCACATTGCATCCATACCATGCTTTCCTCATGGAATATGCAGAAGCCACACCACATGTAATGAACAGATATAATCTCAAAACATGAGCGCACAGACTTGCATACTAACAATACAACTTATCTCCAGGCTGACAGCTCCCAGGTAGCTTTGTATTTTCCATGGCAAATTTGGAAATTAGCAAATTAAATCACAACGTTTACATAGTTCAGAAGCACCTAGTTTGGGGTGCTATTCTTTTCTTCTTTTTATGCATAAAATTTTTGTAATAGCTGGGAGAGGACAAAAGCCTGCTAGTTTCCTGATTCTGGCAGCTTTCCAACTCTCCTTTCTAAAATGATCAAAGACTGTAAACACCGTGGGATGGAGCGAGGGATCTTTTTTAAGTAGTAGGGCTTTATTATAGTTTTATGAAGCAGTAAAACTCTGCAGGCATCGGAGGTGAGATTTGGGGAGTACAGGGGTCATTTTATCTTTCGGGCTTTAAATGACAGGATCAAAAGGGAGTTACTTCATAAAAATTCCAATTTCCCTTCCCTAAGCAAGCTGGCATCACAGAAGACTCACGTAACCTCATGGAGATACTATCACCACTAACTCTTTGTACTCGTTGCCCTGCTAGGAAGGATCCTCTTTATGACAAAATCTGGCCTCCTGGAGGTTAAGGTAACATGTATTCTTGCCAAAGGTAGAGATTATCTGAGCTATGCATGAGGATACTATGTTATGACTGATTGTTAATAATGGGAGATGGGCATATGCCACAAAGTTAATTATAACATATGTGCTTTTCATATTGTGTTTGCCGCACTAAAATGTTTTCACCAGCTGATTGTCTGCTTGCTATGCAGTAAATTAGCTCATTTTTATGCAGAACACTTTTTTTGCTTTAAACATATTTGAGGTGCTTTGAAGCTTAGAACATTCCACACAATGCTCAGGTACTAGTTCAAGGGGTTCCAAAGAGGAGCTAATTGTAGTAAGAAAAGGAATAAAAGCTATAATAACATGAGGAGCTTAGGCAGACCTACAAAGCAGTTTGTTGATCTTTATTCATTCTAGCTAATGGGTTTCATTCCTAGTCTACCTTACATCCTATGTGACATAATTTCTGCCAATACAATGAAACCTATTGTCATAGTCAGTTTGGCTTCTATAACAAGAACATTGCTGTATTTGTCTGCTTACGCAGCATCCACTTCTCGTAGCATTACAAAGTGCAAGGTCAATAAGTAGAGCCTGAGAGTTGGGAGGGTCAGGTTCTTCATCTTCACAGGGTTGTCTTCTTGTGTGCTGACTGGACAAACAGGTGGGAGGAAGGAATCAAATTAACATCTAAAATGATCTCAAATTGCCCCCACCCTATTTGTTTAGATGCTTGTGACCATGTCCTCTGTAACTTCAAAACTTACAAGATAATCCTTCCCATTTCATGCTAGGATCCTAAAACAAAGAGTGTTTCATCAGATGTCTCTCCTTGCATAAATCTTCGCTTTACCTCTTTCCTTTAGTAAAGGCATATGACTACATTCACACAGCAAGCAGTCTTGGTTGTCAAATAGTTTCCCTGTCTGAGGTCTGTACCTATTCTCTACATCGATTTTATCTATCACAGAAGCTCCGATCTGTCTAGTGTTAGTTGAGAAAGCACCAATAGCCAGTTTCCTCAAATTTTATTATTAGAAGATGAAATACAAATATTTAGTTATACAACTTTAAGTGAATGCTATTTTAGTCAGCCATGGTACTAGTATTGACCACTGGTCTCACTTAACATCTTATGTTCCATCCAATATATTCATTTAACATATGACTAGCTTTTTTCTTGGTTTATAGAGTTTTCGTTCCTACCCTTGTTAGCTTTGCTTTTTAAATTATTGCTTATTTTATTTATTTACATTTCAAGTGTTGTCCTCCTTCCTGGTCTCTCCTACATAAACCCTCCATCCCACACCCTTCCCCTTTGCCTCTATGAGGGTGCTCCCCACCCACCCCCTCTTGCCTCACCCTTCTAGCATCAAGCCTCTACAGGACCAAAGCCTCCCTTCCCACTGATGTCAGATAGGATGTTCCTCTACTACATATGTAGCTGGAGCCATGGGTCCCTCCATGTGTACTTTTTGGTTGGTGGTTTAGTCCCTGGGAGCTCTGGGGGTCTGGTTAGTTGATATTGTTGTTCTTCCTATGGGGTTTCAACCCCCTTCAACTCCTTCAGTCCTTCTCCTAACTTTTCCATTAGGATTCCTGGGCTCAGTCCAATGATTGAGTATTCCTCAGTCTTCCTGGTTTTTGCCATATTTTTCTTTATTTATGTATCTGCAACTCCTTTGTTCCTTTTTCTTAATTTTGAGAAAGATGTTGCATGCCACCTCTCCACTAAAATATTCCATTATTTATCAATTATGCCCTTTCATTATGAAATCTATATTTACAAGGCTGTAAACATAGTTAGTCCTCATTTCTTATTATCTTATTCAACAATATTATAGTCCTTATTTTTATGATCTTATTTAAGAATATTATCTTCTGGAATTTTGTCTTTCTTGGGCTATCCTTTCATCTTACAAACCCTTCATTTCTAATCTTATAGTTTAAAAATAACTGAGAAAAATACTGGGGTCATTTTTTACACTATTAAGTTTACAGACACATATCCTGGATTTTTTCCATATTAAAAAAAAAACAATTAATGATACTGTCCCATGTGACCACCTCACAATTTCCTGATATCATCATCCCAAACCTAAGATCTCCAATATCAATACTCTATCCTCATTCTGCTAACATTTTCTTCTCCCAATATATTATCCCAAACACCAATTTGTAGGGGGAGGAGATGATGTTAAAACCTGGTTCCTTAATTGGTTCTTGATTTGGTCAATAAATAAAGCAAGAAACAATTGCTGGGCAAAGGGGGAAAGATGGGAATTTCTGGGTCTCGGGAGGAAGAGAAGGGACGCGGGGAAAGAGGAGACTTTTCAGTAGGTTTTGGAACAGGAGGCCTGCTCTACCCATGTAAGGATCTTGGGTGACTGGAAACGGTAGCCTCCATTACAAGCACTTGGCTGAAATAGGTTAGCTGACAATTTCCCAGCAATTGTGCGATCTGGCTAGTTTTAAAATAATAAAGCTGTCTAGTGTTTTTCTTCTGCAAAGCTAAGGTGGGCAGGAAAAAGTGGGAGTCTGGGGCAATAGCTGGTGGTTTGGTGAAGCTAGCCCAAGGGGCTAGTGGAGTGCCGACAGAAAGCAGCCCCTGGATTTCCCGGGTTGGGGGATGGTTGTGATCTAGTTGGAGCAAGGGGAACCTGGAGAAGTCAGAGTGGGCCAAGGCAACAGGCAAGGAGGTAGCGTGTTTTTAAAATGACCAGCAACACCAATTTATGAAAATATAATCCATATTAAGTTCATAATGCCCCATCTCGTCCTACACACATACAGTCTGCTCTTTTATACAGCCAAAATAAGAATTTTACTGAGCTCGGGGTCCCCGATGGAGGAGTTGGAGAAGAGACTGAAGGAGCTGAGGGGGTTTGCAGCCCCATGAAGGGAGCAGCACTGTCAACAGGCCAGACCTTCCAGAGCTCCTGAGGACAGGGCTACCAACCAAAGAGTACACATGGAGTGACCCATGGTGCTGGCCATGTATGTGGCAGAGGATGGCCTTGTTGGACATCAGTGGGAGGAGAGGCCCTTGGGCCTGAGGGTATTCAATGCCCCAGTGTAGGGGAATGCCAGTGTCAGAGGACAGGAGTGGGTGGGTGGGTCGGGGAGCACCATCATAGAGGCAGGGGGAGGTGGTATGGGGTAGGGGCTTCTGAAGGGGAGACCTGGAAAGGGGAAAATATTTGAAATGTAAATAAAATATCCAGTTCAAAAAAATAAATAATAGAAAAAGAATTTTCTAATTTAAGTAATTATTGGCTTAACAACCATTTCCTCAAATATTTAAATATTAAATATTACTCCCTTCCTTATTGTTGACATTGGTCTGCTGGTCTGCACGAACCCCTAAAACTGAATGCCATAGATTGGTGATTTAAACAGATGATGGGTAAGACAACTGCATATTCAACATCTAGTGGAAGTTTTTTCCTGGCTCTATAGTCAAACAAACAAAGTCTTGTTGCTGTTTCTTTCACAGCCTTTGTCTTTGTATGTGTAGCAGACAGAACAGGAACGCAAGAGCCCAGATGTCTTTTTTCTCTTTTAAAAGGACATCAATTCCGTTTTCTATGGTCTCACCTTTGAACTTAATTTAACAGTAATTACCTCCTCAAAGACCTCATGTCCAAATACAGTCACAGGAAAAATGGGGTTTCAACCTATGGACCTGGAGCAGAGCAGGACACACAGCTTACAGAAACAGCTCCTCTAACCGTTATCTATGACTCCCAGGTGCACAACCCAGGGTTTGGCCTGAGACCTTACCTCATTTTACAAGTGCATGTCCTGTCCTATAACTGAGTCCTTTCTCCTTGCTATCACCCTGTTAGTTCTTCATTTTATCAAGCTTCTTTAATTTCCTGAAATCACACCTGTGCCCCTGTATTCTAGTAAATCGAAGTAAGCCAAATCGACCTGTTAATTCCTTGGCAACAGCTTTCCATCCTTTACCACTTCTGAAAACTGAATTCTTGGCATCGATGGTCATTCTAGGTAAAAAGATGACAGCAAAAGACTCATGTTTCCTAAATTACTCTCAATGTACTTTGCAAATGCAGGCTGAATTTAGGGAACGTTAACTTGCAGGTAATTTTAATCTTAAAATGAAATTAACCTTAAAAACTAATTATTTGGACTTCTGAGAGCCCCATCAATTTCATATCTTGTGTAAAGTTCAAAAGTATCCTAACAGAAGAGGGGAAGGGTCCTCCACACAGTAGCTGTGAACCATGAACAATGAACGAAGGCAGCCGGTTTATTAAGCCAGACCTTTTAAGCAAATCGAGAAAAGTTTCAGTATGGCCATTTAAGTGGATTTCAGCACCATTTAAATTTTAGATGCTGGAATGTTCACAATGACTTTTAATGTGATGAAGATATTAACATGCTAACCATACAGAGGTTGTTTGCTTAATTTGTGACAAAGAGGCTTTTTATAACACATGTAAAGTCATGCTAAAATGATAGCATCCTACATAGTAGGTATTAATTACACACACACACACACACACACACACGTACCCTGGAGAGGGGCATGGTCTTGTCAAAGAAAAGATAACACTTTTCGTTATGAGAAAAACCAGAATGATTTTTTTCCAGAAAACAAATTTCTTTGTATAAATAATTTTTCAAGAGTAAATTATTTTATAATTAGTAACATTACTGCTGTCAAGGTGAAAATGTGTTACCTTTAGAATATGTCTGATGTTAGAAAACAGAAAAACAAAAGAGAGGACACTAATAGTCTATAATATTTAGGACAGAATTTATGGGCCACCTTTGGACAATGAATCAAAAATTTTAACCTAGGTGCTTTGTTTGATAGCATATACAGTCTAGTTGGAGAATTGTTTCTCCCTTTATAGGATAACTTCATTTAGATTTATTTTATATATGTATAGGTTTTAGGAAGCATTTACTACAGCATATTTTAATATGAATTTTCAAAAGACCCTTAGAATTAGTTACTTTCCCTATATTCTTGTCTCTACTCGCCCTCCCATTTCCCTTCTGCCTGTTTTGATTTAGTTGTATACAGTAAGTATACCTATTTGTTCCATTTTATCTAATAAACATCAAAAGGTATTGAAGTTTCTCCACAAGAGAGCCCGTTCTACCCCCAAACAAACTGTTTTGTGTCTCTATAGGTCTGTCATTTTTTCCTTCCTTCTATACCCCAGTCAGGTCAATCCCTGGTCCATGCAAGGACTTGGTACATATGGATGTTCAAAGGACTGTGAAAGTTAAAAGGACCCACACATTTACACACACACACACACACACACACACACACACACACACACATATAAAGGAACAAAGTCAAAAGCCCTAACTCCTTATTTTAGTAATAAAATAATCCAGGTGGCATTAAGAGTCAACATGTAGGTCACTGAAGCCTAGTTGAGAGGCATAACATTGTCTTGACCTTTATATTCACCTAATTTCAAGCATGACTGCTAATGTCTTCATATGAAGAAAGAAGCATCTATAATTAAGTTAGAAGCCCCAAGTACTCTCTGCACTCCCCCAAAATATTAGGGAAGTATGTTAGGCCTAAATAATATGTGTGTGTGTGTGTGTGTGTGTGTGTGTGTGTGTGTGTATTCTTAGAACACCAATGGCATAAATTAGTTTGTGCTGTAACTGATGCTATTAAGAACATGCGAAGTCAATTTCAGATTGTGGTAAAGTTTGTATAATTTTCTGTGATGAATGACTTGGGCCCTATGTTTGTAAAGAATCCTTAACATTCAGTAATGAAAGGCTAAAAACTTTAATGTGGGTAAAGAGGTTGTATAAATATTTCTTCCAAAAAGATTCACAAGTATATGACAACATGCTCACTATTCCTGGTCCTTAGAGTAATGACAATCATAATCCCTGGGATGAGCAAATGACGTCCACTAAGAAGAAGACAACCCTTAGGTACCTCCAGTGTTGAAGTTAAATGATAATCACCATGAAATCACAAGGTACCCTGCTATGATGGCAGACAGGAACCTAGCATAATTGTCTTCTGAGAAGCTTCATCCAACTTCTGGTGGAACCATGTAGAGACCTACAGTTAAATGTCAGGTTGAATTTAGGAGTCTTGTGGAAAAGTGGGAGATAGAACTGAGCAAGCTGGAGGGGTCAAGGACAAGGATACTTCAAGAAGATCCACAGGGTCAAATAACCTGGGTTCACAGAGATGGAACCACCAACCAAAGAGCATGTAAACTCTGAACCCAGCTTCTTCCCCCTACCTTGTAGCCCATGAGCAGCTTGGCCTTCATATGGGTCCCCTGACAATTGGAGCAGCAGAGGGTGGGGGTTGGGTTGTGGGGAGGGCTGTCTCTGACTCTGTTGCCTGGCATTTGATAACCTTCCTCTACCTAGACTGAGTGGTTGGGTCTCATTGCGAGGGAAGGTGCTTAATCCTGCTGGGACTAGATGTCCCAGGTGGGAGGTAGGATGGTAAAGAATTGGGGGTAGGGATTTTCCCTTCTCCTCAGGGTAAGGGGGCAATGGGAGAGGGATTTTCACGGGCAGGACTGGGAGGAGAGGGAGGAGGGGCTGTGATTGGGATACATTGTGAATAAAAACAAAATTATGGAAAAAATTTAAAATAGAAACACTATCAATTTTTGTCATGGAAAAGCACACACAGACACACAGACACACACACACACACACACACACACACACACACACACATACATTCTCTCAAGAGCAAACACAACTGAGGCAGGAAAGATGGCCTAGTGGTTTAATCTTATGTGCTGTTCTTGCACAGTAAATAGACTTTCCAGTAGCAACATGGCGGCTCACAATCATTCATAACGCCAGTTCTAAGGAGTCCAGTGACACCTTCTGATTTTTATGGACATCAGTCACATGCATGGTGGCTAGATACACATGCAGACAAAACATTCATACAAAATTTAAATAAATAAATCCTTTTTTAAAAAAAGATTAAAATGTGTATCTACAAAAGAACTTATAATGCACATTCATAATAGTGCTATTCATAATACCTAATAAGTAGTAAAAAAACAAATGATCATAAGCTAATGAATTTTGTAAATAAAATATAGTATAAGCATCCAATGGAATTTTATAGGATGTAGAAAGTGGGGAAACTGTTACTTGCTGCCACATAATTGAGTCCTAACAGCATTACAGTATCAAATGGAAGCCACAAAAAGCCATATCTGCTAGAATTACAATTACAGTAAATGCTTAGAATAGGTAAATCTGTTTATGATTACTTCGTGGTACAGGTTAGACAACTGGGATTTCCTTCTAGAGGAAGAAATGCTAAAATTGTGATGGTTGCATAAATCTATGAAAA
This sequence comes from Tokudaia tokunoshimensis, assembly GCA_036184795.1. NCBI lineage: Eukaryota > Metazoa > Chordata > Mammalia > Rodentia > Muridae > Tokudaia > Tokudaia tokunoshimensis. The sequence continues at coordinate 41,245,778 of BTHU01000019.1, forward strand.
CACACATATGCACTTATCCACTGGATTGTTTATAATATGAGATGATTTATATATTTAATGGATTATATTTCAGTAAATTTTAATCAAAAACTCAGAATAAAACTTCAAAATTATGTCTCAAGTGCACCCTATTACTATAATTTAAAAATTATTATTTATATGTAGTTTTGTGTGCATGCATGTATAAATGTGTACCATATGTTTGCAAGCACCTAAGAGGACATCAGAGACACTGAAACTGGCATTTAAAGGCATTTGTTACCTAAGTGATAAGGGTAATGGGATTCAAATTCTCTCCAGCCTTTCTCTCTGCCTCTGTCTTTGTGTCTCTCTGGTTAAGAGAATTTATAGAAGACCACTTGAAATTATTCGGCTGTTGATTGTCTTCATTTTCTCCATTATTAGACAGGAAATCTCCATTCTCCTATTTCATATGCTCAAGTGTGCGTGTTGGTGGGGAGAGCTAAGTTTACCAGAAAGTTATTTTCTTTTCCTAGCTTCTCAAGTTCTTTTTGCTTGGGACAAAACAGAACCCTCTTACACAGAGTGTGAAGAAATCCCAGGCATGGTCAATCTTCTCAGTACCCTACCCAGATTTGGTTATTTACAGAAGACTAAATTCCTTTTTATTCTCTGCCATCTGAGACAGAGCCCAATCAAGAAGTATAAGATATGAGACATTATATTTACAAAATATTAAGAAGTATATTGGGATAAAATCTAAAAATTATTTTGTTACCCATAAAAATACATTTGCTGATTTATCTTTCATGAATTCTAAGACTATTCAACTCTTACATCTATGTTTTGATTTTTCAAGCATTAATAGGAATGGCAGTGTTAGTTTTTATTCTTTCAAGTTCAATATTACACGACATAGTAAAAGCTTATTTTTTTCAATAAAATGATAAAGATGCCTTATTTTAAAGTAGGCTTGTTATTGGAGACAGGTGGAACAGTTGATTATTGGTAGCAACAGTAAGCAGGAACTGCCTTATTACACCTTATTAGTATAAGAAGTGATGCCATGCATACTCCAATTGTGTCAGAAGAAGAAATATGACCCCTTATGTGGACAGATGTTTCAATTATGCTTTCTTTGGCTGTGAAGAAACACCATGACCAAATCAACTTGGGGAAGAAAGGGTATATTTGGCTTATACTTCCATATCAAAATTCATCACTGAAGGAGGAAAGTCAAACAGAATAAGGGACCTGGAGGCAGGAGATGGAGAGGAGGTCATGGAGGAGTGCTGCTTTCTGGCTTGCTCAACCTGCTTTCTTATAGGACTCTGCACCACCAACCCAGGAGTGGCACCATCCACCAGGGTCTGGGCCCTCTCCTCTTCAATCACTAATTAGGAAAATGCCCTAGAGCCAGATTTTAAGAAGGCATTTGCTCAATTGAGGTTCCCTTCTTTCAGATAACTCTAGTTGTGTCAAGTGGACATAAAAATAGCCAGCACTATAGGAATGCGTGCCAGTAGGAAATGTGATGAGGAACAAGGTTTTTCTTTCTCTCTGCAATGTGTGAGAATCACATCTTAGTGAGATAAATTACCTAGGCAGACTGATTTTCTGAGCAATAGTCACACTTTGAATTAATCAAACTGCACAAGTGTTAAGATGGTGTCAACTGTACTAAATATTAAATATATCTAACATTATACTTCATATAGTTTGTAACATGTAAACTTCACTAAAACTAATATACAAAATTGCTGCAGGCTGGGAATCATGGTGCACCCCATTAGTTCTGCTCTTGGAGGCAGAGGAAGGAAGGTCTCCTTGAGTTTGAGACTGCCTTAGCCTACACAGCAAATTCTGGGCATGTCAGGAAAAGACTTTTTGAGTTAGATCCTAACTCAAAAATTAGTCAGTCACTGCAGAATTATGCAAAGACAGCATCAACAAAAGATGCAGATCCAGTCTAAAAATTAAAAGGTTTGGTTACAGTACATAACAGACTGAGAGAATATAAACTAATGTAATAAAGTAAATATGGCTCTAAAGAGTAAAATAATACCTGATTTCAGCTTTCTTGGACACAAATGGTGATTTAAATCCTTTGTCCCCATGGGCCTTGACATTATCATGTGATAGGATTTGGTGAATGCAATATAAGCCAAAGTACTAGCCATCATTTCTTAGGAAACATAATCTGATTTTTGAGGTTCTTTTTCTCTTTCATCAATGAAAGTGGAATTGCAAACTCTGTGTACATGTAGCTCATACATAAACTCTTCACTATTTGATATTTGAAGGCTGATTTTTACAACAATGCAACTTGCTCATCTACATGAATATGATGTCACCTTTTGGAAGCTTTCTTATGAAGGATCACATAAACATGGAGCAATAGCTGAAGGAGAATGTAGAATCAAGGGTAGTTATTTGTTATATAGTGGGAGTTGCTATAATAATTTTCACATAAAAGTTCTTGAGTACATGAAAGAGTATAAAAATTAATTAGAGTTGTTAATTTTGTCTACTGCAATTATTCAGTAAACGTCCTTTCCTCTGGGTAGATGCATTTCAATTATCATTTGGCCTCTCATCCACACACTGTTGTGCAAAGAATAAATGGCACCATCATGCATAATGTCCTCATATTGGGATCATAAGAATGAAAGTAGGTGTTAGGCATTAAAAATAGGTAGTTAACCTGTTAAGATAGGATGGACATAACCTTGGCATAGTTACAGAAACTGAAAACAACTTCATATCTGTCAATGGGAACATTCATAATTTTATGTTATCAAGGATTTAGATTGTTTTACATGGGTGTGGCTAAGAGCAGGAGATCCAGAAGTGAGCAAAACATAGGAAGAATCTTGTCTTCGGTGAACTTGCTTCTAAGACCATGTAGATTTGGATGGTGACAGCCAAAATAAACTAGGAATTTCTTCAGTGGAATATTGGAGTCTGTAAGCACTCTAGAGGTGAGTAAGAGAAAAAGATGGAGATTTTGGAGAAATGGAGATACAGGCATGGGATTTTTAATATGAAAGGCTATGTTCTCAGTTAAATTAAAAGGAAGTATATCAGAAGAGGTTACAAGAATTACAAGAGTTGAGATACAGAGAAGGATATGGACTACAAGCCTGGAATGTGAGCCAGTGAATTCATTAGAGAAATTTAGTAAGATTTCCTGTAAGCAAGAAGGGACCATTTGACAATTTGATGTAATAAAAATGAAACAAATTCCATCAACATGACAAGTTATTTTATCCAGATAGCTTTAGGTGAATGACTCTCTGGAAAATGAATAGGACTTGCTTTGTATTTTGGAACAGGTATGTATTTTTCAAGTTATCGAATTGGCAAATCTCAGGAATGTTTAGCTCTTTTAAAGCATATTCTGCATAACTAAATAGTTTTATACTATTATCTATATATTTCTTCAACTCTTGAATAATTTCCTCTTGGCATGCATAGGAACTAGGTATAGGAGTTCTTAAAAGCTGAAAATCCACTTATAGACACATCTTCCCATTTACTTTGTCATTAGCTACTGTTCATAATGAAATGCAAATACTACACAGATGGTTATCATACTGTAATTCTTTAGAAAAAAAATCGCAATAAGAAATATCTCTCTGGGAAGTTTGCACTTTTCTGAAGGTAACCAGAGAGGAGTGGATCTGAGAGAGTGGGGAGTTGTGAGGGAAGGCCTAGTAGAGGAAGGAGAGGAAACTGTGTTCCATATGTAATATTTGAGAGTAGAATAAATAAAAAATACATCATAATAGAAAATACAGTACATGTTCAATACAGAAGTATATTTCCTCAATAATTTAAAACTACAGTTTTTTGAACTGTAACTGTATTGATTCCATATTACATAACTAACCATAACCATAACTATAACCCTAACACTAACCCTAACACCAATTTTAACTATACTGAAGGAAAGATGAAATCCTTCTAAACATGAAATATAATATCTTACTGTATTAGTTACTTTGGTGTTACTTTGATATAGTCTGTTAGCAAAAAGCAACTTAGGTAAGAATGGGTTTACTTTGGCTTGCAGTTCCAGAGATGATTAGTCCATCATGCCTGCAAAGCATGGAAGAAAGAACTTGATGACAGCTTGACAGTCAGGAAACTGGCTGATGAAATTTCATCCACACAGTAGAAGTATACATAGAAAGCAAAGTAAACCAGAGTATGAAATCACAAACCATAGTGTTCTCTCTTTTCTAATGGTTTCATAAACCCCTCCCCCCCAGCTGTGTCACAAACTGGGGACTAAGTGTTCAAATACATGAATCTGTGGAAGTCACGTCTCATTTAAATGACAACACATGTAATATATAAGTCAACACAGTATAACATGGTAGTCTAACATAACCTAATGTCACATACAATGAAAAGAATAGGCTTGCCCTTATAGTTGAAGCACTATAATAAGAGAAAAAACTCAAAAGTTCCAAAGAAAGTATAAGGTATTTTGATAAATTACTTATTCTAAGATATGTTTAGGATATTCCTGTAGGAATTTAGTAGTTCTGCTTAGCAGATCACTAAAGGCCAAATACGTATGTATGTGAAAAAAATTATGTGTAGTAAGAGAAGATATAGTATGCACCAAATGTAATTAGAGAATTAAAAGTTATATGAATATAGAGTGGCAAGAGATGAGGCAATGAGGAAAAAATAAGCAAGAGTCAAATCCAGAAGAAACCTATCCCATGTAAACAAGTCTGGATTTTATGAAATAGATGAGAAATTGTTCTTAATAATATTAAGTTAGAGACTAATTGCAATCACAATGATGTTTTAGATACGCTATTCTGATAATCTTGTTCAAGATATATTAAAGAAAATAGGACCTCTGACAAAAAGCATTATTAATAATTACTATTAACCTGATCATCACCCTAAGGTTTTTATTTAGCTTTGATTACAGACTAGAACCCAGATCTTTAACTGGATCCCTAAATTCCACTAAGTCATTGCCTCCTTTGGTGTGGTGATGTAATGATCATGCCAGTGTTGACTCCAAGACTGAAACTGTGCTATCGTCTTAACACTTGTGCTCCATCTTCCCTCCTGGTTTAATGTGCTTGTAAATCTCCCAATATGCCTTTGAACATATACATGTAGAGCAACTTCCTGATTAATCCTGGATTTTCTTCTTTCAGAACCTGACCTTATGTTATAGCTGATACTTAATTATCTCCTAAAAAATGAGAGTAGAGACTGAGTTAAAGATCATACATATTTACAATATTAATGGAGCACAAGAATAATTTCTGAAGCAATGTGCTCCTTAAACAAATGATGCATGGGAACTGTATTCTGGGAACCTTCACATGTTCCAAAAGTAAAACACTTTGAGGGCGGACACATTCTTGACCTGCTTAAATTAAGATGGCCATAACTGAAGAAACAGCGTTTAAGAGTATCGTTCCAGGAAGAAGATGAAAGAAAAGTCTGGATGCTCAAAGCTCAACATCACAGAGCACATGGTTGAAATAATAAAATAATGGGTGGGAACAGTTCTAGGCACTTTCTTCTTTTTGTCAAAAAGATAGATATCTGATAAAAAATGTTTTATATATATATATATATATATCTCAGTATCACAATTACATGCAAAATATATACATTTATTTAAATATTATATACAAATTATAGGTTATATGAAATTTAATATATAATATACATAAACACACATATTTTATATATATGTATATGAGAAGAGAGAAAAGTATGTGCATGTGTATGTGTGTGTGTGTGTGTGAGAGAGAGAGAGAGAGAGAGAGAGAGAGAGAGTCTGTGCACACATGCGTGCATTTTCTCACTGAGATATAACTGAGATATAATCACTGAGCAATTCTGGCCAAGATTTAAACTGTTGTTTACTTGGGCTTGTCAATCAACAGGGCTCACTTCAGACTTTTCAGTGATCAGTGATCGTGATGGAGAAATTCATATTCTTTGTTAAACAGAAAACATTAAGGACACAATAACAAATCCTAACATGCAACAGAAGAATGCTTTTGAAAAAAAAGTGTTTAATTAGAATGAAAATTCAAGGACAGAATATCAGCATTAAATACACTTAAATACACCTACATTAAATACTTACAAGACTCAGGCTTGATGAGCTTAGACATTTCAGGAACTTATATTTGAAGACTTTTCTGTTAGTATTTGAATACAATCTGTAACATTAGAAAGCCTGGGAGCTCAGATCTTTCATTGGTTTTAGATGGAGATCCATAATCCTTATGGGAATATTCTATCACTGGGGATTAACAGGACCCTAATACCAAGAAAACATCTAGTAGAATCCAGGGAAAGGGGACTCAGAGATCAAATTGGAATTCAGGAAATCTACTCTTATACTGTCTTCTGACACTATGATCGACACATTCTCCATTTGTTAAAACTTCTGTTTTGTGCTTGACATTATGAGAAATAATGGCATTATATGGTATGATTTATTTCCTCACCAAAAGCTTGACAGGACAAAAGTTGATGCAATGCATGATAGTGTAGAACAAAGGAGATACCCAGGGATGATCTATGATGTATTTTACCCTTCAGCAGTTTTCTAGAATCTCCTTAGACTTCTCCCAGGTTTCTTCTCCTTGTGGTCCTCCACTGTTTAGACATGCCTTGATCTCAGTTTTTCCTATTAAAAGAATTCTCTCAATCTGACATTTCAATTTGTAACCTGTATCATATCTCATAATACCATGATTGTCTTCTTTTTCCTAGGTTTACATGCATGTATCATTTGGCATGTTGTAGCTATAAAATTCATCAAATAATTTGGATTTGTGTTTACTTCCTGTTTGACAAGTACTGTGAGGGAAGGGAAGGGGCCCTTTTATCTTCTTTTTGAATACATCCCAGTAGTGCCTAGAATAGTGGCTGCCTCAACACAGGCCCTTAGTAAAGCTTTGCGAGTCAATAAATGTATAAATAAATGATAAAACCAGCTAAACGTGTGGTTGGATAAAATAGGTTAAAAATCATTTCAAAGGTTAGTTTAAAGTTGTTCTTCACCCAATAATGACATTTTCTAAAACTGGCTCAAAAAATTAATTATCTCTTCTCATCTCTGTGATGGGTCAACTATTTCAATGCTCTAAGATTTTTATGAGCATGGTGTTTAGAGCCTGATGAATCTGTACTTGGAATTTACCTCTGTCATTTGCTAGAGGTAACTGCAGGCAAGTTACTTAATCTTAATAAGATTAAAGTTTTCATTAAAATAAAGACAAGGACATCCACTACACAACTTCTATGTCAGCACTAATAATAACATTTATAGTGTACCAATCTAAACCAAACCAAGAAGAGAACTGCATGAGTACCCCCTTCCCTTGGGCCGTCTTGCTGTGTCTTGCACAGGCATTCATTGAAACTACAAATGTATAACTTTGCTTAAACTCATCAAATCTGAGCTGGGAATGAGTCCTTTGGAAATCTTTCAGAACAGACATCTAGAAAATGAACAATTGGGTATGAAACATTATATCTCATTGGGCCTCAGTTTCTTTTTAATAGCAGAAGAGTTTTAGTTAGCATTTATGTTCTTCATATCAAGTATCAAATCTTATCTTTAAACAGTTGAAATATGCTGGGCAGTCGTGGCACATTCCTTTAATCCCAGCACTTGGGAGGCAGTGGCAGGTAGATTTCTGAGTTCGAGGCCAGCCTGGTCTACAGAGTGAGTTCCAGGACAGCCAGGGCTATACAGAGAAACCCTGTCTGAAAGAACAAAAAAATATGAAAAATGAAACTACCTAGATTAGGTAATATTTTTTGAAAAAAACAACCCCAGAAGTATTGATCTGCTTGCCTTTGAGCACACACAAGCATGCAAACACAGATGTGTGCAAACACACATGTGAACACACACATAGACAAACACATACACACACACACACACACACACACACACACACACACATCACCATCATTTTAATTAGACCCTGCCTCATTGTTTTAAAAAATCATTAGGAAAAGACTTTCAGCACTAGACAAAGTATAGTAACATGATGGGAGGAGTGGTGAATTTTTCAAGATACTCATAAAGTAACAGGATTTATTCAGGTGATGGGCCTGGGAGCTAAGTGAAGCAGGTACCTTTGAGGAAAACCCTTACATCACAGTACTTCTCACCCTTCCTAATGCTGCAGACCTTTAATACAGTTCTTCATGTTGTGGTGAAACCCAACCATAAAGTTATTTTCAATACTACTTCACAAGTGTAATTTTGTTATTGTTATGAATCATAATGGAAATATTTGGTTTGAAGGATGTCTGAATGGGACACCAGTGAAAGGGCCATTCACCCTTCAAAAGGGCCATGACTCATAGATTAAGAATAATTGCATAAGCTATTGGAGTTCTAGTCAGGAAATTCTCCCCAGTGCCCATATGTTCAAGGTTCTTCCCTAGTTTCCTTTCTCTAGTTTCAGTGTGTCTGGTTTTATGTGGAGGTCCTTGATCCACTTGGAATTGAGCTTAGTGCAAGGAGATAAGAATGGGTCAATTTGCATTCTTCTGCATGTTGACCTCCAGCTGAGCCAGCACCATTTGTTGAAAACGCTATTTTTTTTCCCACTGGATGGTTTTAGCTCCTTTGTCAAAGATCAAGTGACCATAGGAGTGTGGATTCATTTCTGGGTCTTCAATTCTGTTCCATTGATCTACATGCCTGTCACTGTACCAATACCATGCGGTTTTTAACACTATTGCTCTGTAGTACAGCTTGAGGTCCGGGATACTGATTCCGCCAGAGGTTCTTTTACTCTTGAGAATAGTTTTAGCTATTCTGGGTTTTCTGTTATTCCAGATGAATTTTTGAATTGCTCTTTCTAACTCTATGAAGAATTGAGTTGGGATTTTGATGGGGATTGCACTGAATCTGTATATTACTTTTGGTAAGATGGTCATTTTTACTATATTAATCCTGCCAATCCATGAGCATGGCAGATTTTTCCATCTTCTGAGGTCTTCTTCAATTTCTTTCTTCAGAGACTTGAAGTTCTTGTCATACAGATCTTTCACTTGTTTGGTTAGAGTCACACCAAGATACTTTATATGGTTTGTGGCTATCGTGAAGGGTATCATTTCTCTTACTTCTTTCTCAACCTGCTTATCCTTTGAGTATAGGAAGGCTACTGACTTGCTTGTGTTGATTTTCTTTCAGGCCACTTTGCTGAAGTTGTTTATCAGCTGTAGGAGTTCTCTGGTGGAGTTCTTTGGATCGCTTAAGTATACTATCATATCGTCTGCAAATAGTGATAGTTTGACTTCTTCCTTTCCAATTTGTATCCCTTTGACCTCCTTTTGTTGTCTAATTGCTCTAGCTAGAACTTCAAGTACTATATTGAAAAGATATGGAGAGAGAGGGCAGCCTTGTCTAGTCCCTGATTTTAGTGGGATTGCTTCAAGTTTCTCTCCATTCAGATTGATGCTGGCTACCGGTTTGCTGTAAATTGCTTTTACTATGTTTAGATATGGGCCTCGAATTCCTGATCTTTCCAAGACCTTTAGCATGAAAGGATGCTGAATTTTGTCAAATGCTTTCTCAGCATCTAATGAGATGACCATGTGGTTTTTTTCTTTGAGATTGTTTATATAGTGGATTACATTGATGGATTTATTATATTGAACCATCCCTGCATCACTGGGATGAAGCCTACTTGATCGTAGTGAATGATCGTTTTGATGTGATCTTGGATTCGGTTGGCAAGAATTTTATTGAGTATTTTTGCATCGATATTCATAACAGAGATTGGCCTGAGATTCTCTTTCTTTGTGTGCTTGTGGTGAAACTAGTAGAAAGGAAACTAGGGAAGAACCTTGAACATATGGGCATTGGGGAGAATTTCCTGAATAGAACTCCAATAGCTTATGCTCTAAGATAAAGAATTAACAAATGGGACCTCATTAAATTACAAAGTTTTTGCAAGGCAAAAGACACTGTCAAAAAGACAAAGCAGCAACCAACTAACTGGGAAATGATCTTTACCAACCCTACATCCGACAGAGGGCTAATATCCAATATATATGAAGAACTCAAGAAGTTAAACTCCAGAGGGGCAAGTAACCCTATTAAAAATGGGGTACAGAGCTAAACAAAGAGTTCTCAACTGAAGAATATCTAATGGCTGAGAAGCACCTAAAGAGATGTTCATCATCCTTAGTCATTAGGGAAATGCAAATCAAAACAACCCTGAGATTCCATCTCGCACCAGTCAGAATGGCTAAGATCAAGAACACAAGAGACAGCAGTTGTTGGAGAGGATGTGGAGAAAGAGGAACACTCCTCCACTGCTGGTGGAATTGCAAGCTGGTACAACCACTCTGGAAAGCAGTCTGGCGGTTCCTGAGAAAACTGGGCATGACACTCCCGGAGGATCCGGCTATACCACTCCTGGGCATATACCCAGAGGCTTTACCTGCATGCAATAAGGACACATGCTCCACTATGTTCATAGCAGCCTTATTTATAATAGCCAGAAGCTGGAAAGAACCCAGATGTCCCTCAACGGAGTAATGGATTCAGAAGATGTGGTATATTTACACAATGGAACACTACTCTGCAATTAAAAACAATGAATTCACGAAATTCCTAGGCAAATGGTCAGAACTTGAAAATATCATCCTTAGTGAGGTAACCCAATCACAAAAGAACACACATGGTATGCAGTCACTGATAAGGGGATATTAACCCAGAATCTCGGAATACCCTAGGCACAATTCGCATATCAATAGATTTCTTTTTTTTTTTGAGATTTGACTATAAATATTTATTTTTTTCTATTTTTTTAATTTACATTCCAAATCATTTCCCCTTTCCCATTTCCTCCCTCCCCGAAAGTCCCATAAGCCCCCTTCCCTCCCTCTTTTCTCCATTCAACCCCCTCTCGTTTCTCTGTCCTGGCGTTCCCCTACATCCAGTCTTTCCAGGACCAGGGGTCTCTCCTTCCATCTTCTTAGAAATCTATTGATATGCGGATTGTGTCTAGGGTATTCCGAGATTCTGGGTCAATATCCCCTTATCCGTGACTGCATACCATGTGTGTTCTTTTGTGATTGGGTTACCTCACTAAGGATGATATTTTCAAGATCTGACCATTTGCTTAGGAATTTCGTGAATTCATTGTTTTTAATTGCAGGGTAGTATTCCATTGTGTAGATATACCACATCTTCTGAATCCATTCCTCCGTTGAGGGACATCTGGGTTCTTTCCAGCTTCTGGCTATTATAAATAAGGCTGCTATGAACATAGTGGAGCATGTGTCCTTATTGCATGCAGGTAAATTGACCCATTCTTATCTCCTTGCACTAAGCTCAATTCTAAGTGGATCAAAGATCTCCACATAAAACCAGACACACTGAAACTAATGGAAGGGAAACTAGGGCAGAACCTTGAACATATGGGCACAGGGGAGAATTTCCTGAACAGAACTCCAATAGCTTATGCTCTAAGATCAAGAATAGACAAATGGGACCTCATTAAATTACAAAGTTTTTGCAAGGCCAAAGACACTGTCAAAAAGACAAAGCGGCAACCAACTAACTGGGAAATGATCTTTACCAACCTTACATCTGACAGAGGGCTAATATCCAATATATTCAAAGAACTCAAGAAGTTAAACTCCAGAGAGGCAAGTAAACCTATTAAAAAATGGGGTACAGAGCTAAACAAAGAGTTCTCACCTGAAGAATATCTAATGGCTGAGAAGCACCTAAAGAGATGTTCATCATCCTTAGTCATTAGTGAAATGCAAATCAAAACAACCCTGAGATTCCATCTCACACCAGTCAGAATGGCTAAGATCAAAAACACAGGAGACAGCAGTTGTTGGCGAGGATGTGGAGAAAGAGGAACACTCCTCCACTGCTGGTGGAATTGCAAGCTGGTACAACCACTCTGGAAAGCAGTCTGGCGGTTCATCAATAGATTTCTAAGAAGATGATTTCTAAGAAACCCCTGATCCTGGAAAGACTGGATGTAGGGAAATGCCAGGATAGAGAAGAGAGAGGGGGTTGAATGGGGAAAAGAGGGAGGGAAGGGGGCTTATGGGACTTTCGGGGAGGGAGGAAATGGGAAAGGGGAAATGATTTGGAATGTAAATAAAACACAACTTAGAAAATAAAATTTAAAAAAAAAAAGAATAATTGCCTTAAAGTATCTCTTTCATGAGGACTTGAAAGATAGCTCAGAGGTTAAAAGTTGATCCTGAGCTTTCAAAGAGCTGAACATTTGACTACCTATAATTGTGGATACTTCTGTCACCTATAGTCACATGTATGCATGTGCATACACACACACACACACACACTTTTTGTCTCTCCTCATATATATATTATATAATATATAATTTATATATAATATGTAAATAAATGTGTATATTTATATGAAATAATGTCACCTATACAAACACACACACACACACACACACACACATTTATATATCTCAGCATGTTCTTTCATTTCATTACAGCCCAAACATTTTTATCTGTTAGTTATCTTTTTGACAAAAAAGGAATGTGCCTAGAAATGTTCCTCAATGTGGAGAGATGGTGTGGGGAGAGAATTTAACTTCATCCTCTTTCTGTACTTATAATAAAGATTTTTTTTTCCATATCAGCCAGTACTCCATTGCAAGAACCCAAGGCTGACTCACAGGAAATTCAACTCTGACAGGGGCAGAAGGTGGTTATTTTTTTTCCTGCAACATCTCAACAAAAAGAGAAACAAATCTGATCAGTATGAAGCTGCTGTTGTGTGTGATGCACACCCTGAAACCCTTGGCACAGACCTAGCAATGGCACGTGCTCTTAACACAGACTTCCACTAACTTGTGATCATCATCAGTCGCTCTAGATAACAGCCTAGGCATCTCCAAATATAAATAATTTTCTGTCTGGAACTAGAATAGAGAGAATTGAGTTTTACATAATACATTCTGGGTCTTCACTTTGTGCCAAATTCCATGTTGAAGGCTTGTCATGCCAAACAATGAAGAATTGGGATGTCAAGAAAACTTGATCAGGGTATAGGCAGAACAGAAATTTTTCCTTGATGGATAAATGCAATTAGAAACCAAACTATCCAAAATATTGTTTACATTTATAATAATATCAGAGTTAAGGATCTAGCATGAACATTTGGTTCAATGGAATGTATAAAAATAACATGCATTTTATTATATGATTGAACTACATTTCGTTCAAGTTGATGTTGATTGCTCTGTCTGGCGCCTAACTATGTTGAGTTGGAGTTGATTGGTCTTTTGTTATTGTTCTTAGTTATCTTGTTTGTTTTTCTTTTCTTCTTCCCTTTTGGTAATTGGTGGCCATGGCAGGAGCCCACAGAGCATCTCGAAGGAATGAGTTTAGTACTAACTTACATTCCTGGGCTGAGTGATGACTACCCCAAGAAACACACATGAGGAGGGGGGAGGCAGTGCTCAGTAGTAGACCACACAATAGCTGTATACCTATATTTTACTAATTTGTTTTAATTTTAAACTATCATACCCAGTGCTAGATTTCATTTTGGCATCTGAAACATTTTTGATGTTGATAACAATCTTAAAGTGAAGGGATTTTGAAACAAAACAAAACAGCATCTGAAGTAAAGAGATTCTCTCAGATCCTAAGAGCCTCTTTAAATTTGCAGACTTTCCCCATCACCCATTTATATGCAGTGTTCCTCAAGAATCTACATTTACAGCTTACCATGCGTAAGAGGAGATAAAGCCAGGTGCTTTGAGGACAGTAATAGGTAGACATAACCTTTACAGAGGACAGACTGAATGGCCAAAAATCACAATTACTCTCGAGGAATCTTGCATGCTGCTCTTTATCTCGATTTATTAGCAACTGCCCCAAATTTTTATGCTTCATAACTGAATAACCAGTGTAACTCATTTTAGAGAATTCTGTCAGAAACAGGACAGTGATTCCCAATGGTTCTTAATCTGACATCTCATTTCTATCAACTGCTCCTGCTTCCTCCTGGATGAACGCAGCCTGAGACAGCTCTTCTAAGGAGTCCTCCATCAGGACCAGCTAAGCCTGCCTTTCTTTGCAGCTGTATAACACAAGCACTCCTCTCCCATCATCTGTACACAATAAAATCATCTCCTTGATTCAAATGTCTAACATAAGCTGCCGGTGTCTCCATCTTAATCCAGCTTTTCTCTCTGTGTATCTATCTGTAGATCTGTCTGGGTGTCTCTTCTTTCTTTATTCCGTTGTCCCTTTGTTTCCATGACCAAGCCACACGGGATGAGGCACCTTTCCAAACACCTTTTTCCTCAACTTACCGACCTTACTAGCCATTTACTGTCCTTCTTGTCCATATTGCTCAAAAGTGATCTTGCTCTTAAATTATCTAATTTTACCACATTCAGTTGACTGAATTAAAACATGAGATAAACTGGGGAACTTCTGCTAGCTTCAACTATGAGATTAACACTGGACTAAACTTCTTGAGACCTCAGTGTTATAATGCACAGACTTTTCAAAAGTGATTATGATCCTCCTAGTCAAGGACTGCTCATTCCAGAAATATTTTTCCAAAATGAAACAACATATGTATGAGAAAATTTGGAAATGTCCTTTTTACCAGTATTCGAAACTTACAGACTGGTAGGCAAATCACAATATTAAGACAGAACTTGGATGCATTGGTATTTCTAGAAATGGCCCATTTTGTCTGCCTTCCAAATTTTAGGAGATGCCCCATCATCATAAAATTGGTTAAATTTTCTCCTTGGTGGTGACTATTCAAGTTTCACTGTCTTGTTACACTGTTCATCAGTTTCATTGGAACATACAATTCATCCCGTGCCTGAATTAGCTTTAGGACAACTGTCTTCCTGGCAGTTTGAGGGCAGATTTGGAAAATCCTCGTTAGGTGATTGCCGAGTTAAAATAGTGTGAAGAAAAATGAGAGAAAGAAAAAGTAGACATTTTTACTGCTAAAAGACAGAATAAATCTTTCCTGGATGGAAATGTTATTAATATTCCGACCACATGGTCAAACTTGTTTCTGTAAAGGATAAGAGACGGTAGGGTAATAAACAAGACTTTTGGTGGCTTCATTTTTCCAGCTGTTTGTGGAAATACTTGACATTTAACAACATGCACTCGGCTGTTCAACAGAAAATGGAATTATCACATCTTCCTGGTGACTGTCCATAAGGCAAATCCGACTCCACACTGCTGCCAGATGTCTTCTGGAGCCCAGGGTGGAATTCCCTGCAGAGGTATTTCAAATACAGTGATAATAAAGAGTGGGGGGAACACTTAAAGTAATGGCAGGAAATAGCTTCTAAGTGCATCAATTTTCTAGGATCTGTCTTATTTTTCTGATGAGAATGAACAAAAAAATAAATAACTAAAAGCAACATATGTTCTGATACCTCATCATCTCCCTTTCCCCAATTCTCACAAAGGAACTGGTTTTAGTAAATGAAGGCTGTATCATGTCAATCATCTTTTGCAAAGCACCTATACTTTCCTCACTGGTAGGAAAATTAGATGTGTAACATTCTCTTGGAAGAAATACAGAAGTGAGATGTAAGGAGCACACTGACACTGCCCTTTGTATCTACTGCTGTGATTCTGAAATCTGAAACAATGCTATTGCTAACCAACACTTAGACACAGTCTAGGAAGCTGCTAGTACATGAGAATGTATAATCACTATTCCATCAGAAACCTTATGGTGCTTCAATTCTGTACCCACCTGGGTGTAAGGTAGGAATGATATTCCCTTTGTGCTCAGCATTCTCCATAGTGATGGAGAGAGGGACGCCCATCAGAACAAAGGAGGTTAGGGTATCTGGCCTCAAAGGTGATAGCAGAAATCTTAACTTGTCTAAGGTAACTTATACCTATCTAGTTCCATTTTCAATGTTCTAAATGAAACCACTGGGTCAGAAAAACAACTACTATCCCTTCAAATTTTACCTACAACAACAAGTTTCAAATTTCAACAAGTTGAAAATGCCAACCCCATGATTTTGTCATTTTGGAAATAGATTATCCAAGCACCTGTACTTTTAAAAGACTGTGTTTTTGATTCATATTCAAACCAATATTTAGAATTTAATAAAGGATTTTTAGAATCTTTCCTATTCCAACTTTCTATGTTTGGAAATTTTATGTTACATGAGTTCAAAAGTTTCAACAATCACAAACCCACCAGACAACTCTTTAGGACAATCTCATCATGATCAAAACAGAAAAGTTTTGACTATTTTATAAAATCCATTTCATTTAACAGTCATTTAAATTTGTTGAAGACTTTTACATATTACTCATACATACCCTATTTGTATTCCATCTCCCTCTCCTTCTCTTCACTTTCCTTGTGTCCCCACACCCACTGTTTTTCAAAACAATGACCTTTCATTCTTTACTTTTTTCTTTTTGTAAACACACACGCACAGACACACACACACACTTGTGTGCTCAAAATCATATATAACAAATGTTGCTTGTATGTGTAAAAGTTTAGGGTTGACCACTTGGGATTGAATAACTTCTCAGTAGGTTAATCCCTGGCAAAACTGATTCTCCCTCTCTCCACAGTAGCTCTTTATCCAGAGCTGGAAACCTATGACATTTCCCCATCTATGCTAGCAAGTCATGTATCATTTTCTTGTTCAGGTCTTGTTTAATAAACACCCATATTGATGAGAGTTCAAGACTGCATCATTTCTGTCATGTCTCAAAGATGATAGCTGGCAGCAAGGGTTAGAATCCTCTAACTCACTGCCTTGCCCCATGGTGATCTCAGCCTTAGCTGTAAGAGTTGCAGTGTAGGTGTATCAGTGGTGACTGGGCACTAATAATCACTTTTCTTTTTCATTTTAATTAGTTCACCAACTCTGTAATAGTCTCCAATTTCTTCAAAAAGAAGCTTGTGTTTTTGTTTGTTTTCTTTTTTGTTGTTTGCTTTTGTTTTTTGAAACTTAAGAGCTATAGTTACCTATGACTGTGAAGATAAATATTTAGAATACAGTTATACATTATATGGGATTAGGAAAATGGAAGTAGTATGTTCTACTTTAGGGTTTATGACCTCTACAAGCATGAGTAGTTAGACACATTTACAATATCAGGCATAAATTATTACTTATTTAACAGACCTTAGCACCATATCACATTATTGATGAAATCTTGCTAAAATGATCATTTTTGTGGTTTATAAACTTTATACCTTGGTCCAACTATTCATTGCTTTTCTCCCTTGACAATTTAATCAGTATCTTGTTGTACTACAAGAGCGAGAGCTAGTCCTCAGGAAGGAGGATTTCAGTTCTGTTCTATGTCAAGTCTTTTGTCTAAAATATGTGCCTTTTCTTTAAAATAGAGTCTTACCTCAAAATTATAGAATGTAACCAAGGACAACTGCAATAGCCTGTATTGCTTTAATACTCTTTAATACACTGTAGTTTTGTTAGGTAGTCTAGTGTTATTAGGTAAAGCACCATTGCCCCATGTGTAACTCAATTTAAGCTATACATGATTATTAAAATATATACATATTTATATAAGCATGTGTGCTTCTGTATCTTAATTTTCTCACTCCCAGAAGCAAACACATCACCTGTTTCTGAAATGATCCTTTCTCTCTTTTACTATTTCTTTTATATAAACACTGTACATGTAATGATAAAACAGTGACTTATATACACTAGTCTACATTTGGTTCTAGTAATACTTCTCAATATTTTATATTTATTACTCAAATCTATCTTTAATTATTTTACATAATGACAATAACAATTAGTCACATTTTCCAGCTAATGATATCCAGGAACAGATAGTGTGTAGTTTATTCACACTCCAACAAATAAGAGTAGATCCAGCAGTCCTGGGCTAGTGTTACACTAGCAAAATTCTACTCTTGATTTAGTTCTTCATAACAGCTTGCTGTTTTAAAAACTCAATGACTTCTAGATTTTCTCTTACTACAATTCCTATTGCTAAACCCATGTTTTGCATGAATGTCAGTTTACCAAAACATAATTTCAGAATTTATATTATACCTTACAATGTGAGAATTGTTCTGTCCTGTGTAGTGAAAATGGTATCTGCTTTCAAATAATCACCTTTCTGAACTTGCAAGTTCTTATGATCTATTTTACAAAGGCATTTTCTTTAAGTGGCTTCAGTCACAACCTTGCTTACTTCCAAAGCAATAATTACTAACAGTATGCAAGTGCTTGACATAACGCTGAATTCCGGTGATGAAAAACATTTTATTCTTTTCTTGTGTTCTATCTCAAGGGACTCCATGTTGCTTGCCTTATGACACAGCTCACACACAAAGCAGTTGAGATGTAACACAGAAAGTTCCTCATCCATAATTCTGTATCAACATTTCCTCTAAATCTTTGGAATCCTAATGTAATTTCATTTTCAAGAAATGAAGTTGCTCAAAATTGATTTCTGAAACATAAAGAATATTTTGTAAGTATCAGTTTGGATATGATTACTGAAGAGTCTCACACAGATAACATTCAGAGTTCTGTATCAGAGGTATTTTTCATTCTGGCTTTTGCTCCTTGAATCTGATACTACAAGAGCAACCATGTGTCAAATGTAATTCTAAAAATGCTAACAACACAATTTTCATGTAAATAGGGATAATTTGAAAAATTTTATTCAATTCATTAATGAGGGAACCAGTGATTTGAGAAAACTAATTTGAGGGAGTATAAAGGAAATATTTATGTTGTGCATATGTATCAAGTGGGTCACACATTCCCTGTTACTATAAACTATTTGTGTATCAGTGTATTAATTTAAATAATATAATGCATTTAATGTGTCAAAATATAAAATCTATGGATTTTATATAGTCTAAATTCTACTTTTGAAGCATTGTAAAATATATGCATACATGGAAGCAATCTAAATGGAGTCACCATATGATGCCCCAATTAGATATCTTATGTCTCCAAGCAAAATCCCCAGTACCAGAAATGTATTATATCCAGTTCAGTTGTTGGCCAAAGGGGCCCAATGGATACCCTCAAATATCTTATATAATTTTTAATTTCTATCACTTATAACTGGAAGTTCTTGCTGTTCCATATCCTTGCTTGCACTTGATGTCAATCATTCAGACTTGGGCCATTGAATAGGTGTTTAGTAGTGTCCTGTTATTTGTAATTCTCTAATAAAATATGCTGTTGAAAAAAAAAGAATATAAAGTATGATTTTATCCAAATGAAAAAAAATGGCATGCACATCTATCAAATATGGTATGCTTCCCTGTACTATTTGATATGTGTATATATTACTTTAAAAATATAATTGATTTAAGCTGTTAAAATGTAAAAGATATGGAAATTTCGAGAGTCTACAATGGAAAGAATTGCTAATGGAAGACTCATATTGAATTTAAAATAAACTGGTACATTTCTTAAAATTCAATAAAAATATAGACTTTAGTTTTTAATCAATCATCAGAAATAAATCAGCTTGCTTAATTATTGTTCTTAAAGGTAATCTATAGTTTGAAACATTTTCTTTTTGTGCCATACTCATTTCTATTTCTGTCAGTACTTATAAACCATTTATTACTCCTTAAGAAAAGAAAAATATCTAAGATATAATCAATTGTATGTGTCTTGTTAAATAGAGTTAGAATTCCCAAGGAACTCAGTGATCTCTTACATAAAATGACAAAAAGAATTGTTTTAAAACAGCATCATTCTTTACATATTCAATGTTTTGTTTTATGTTTAATTGTTTGATAATTTGAATTTTTTTTTTACTTTTACAGTTATAGCTAATGTTGTAGGATGTTTGTCCTCTAGGAAATGCTTTGTAGAGCAGCAGATATTGAATCACAACAGATCAGACAAAAATCTGAGGTTGTGAAGGAAGCTGTTGTAATTCTCTTGTTAATAAATGAGTGAGGAGCAATAAATCTTTATCCAGCATATATGGCATGAATCCATGAACATTTAGCATCCCATGCTTAAGTTTGATGAGGCAGCTAGGGGTGCACAGAATGGTGCGTAGACTCATAAATAGGAATTGAGTCTTTACTATCTGTCTTTGTTAGGGTTACTATTGCTATCATAAAACATCATAGCCAAAAGTAAGGGAAAGTAATTTTTTTGGCTTCTGCTTCTACTTCTCAATTCATCATTGAAGGAATTCAGGGCAGGAACTCAAAGGGCAGGATTCTGGAAGCAAGAACTTATGCAGAGGCTGAAGGAGTGTTTCTCATGGCTTCAAGCAACATTCTTATAGAGCAAGGATCAGCAGCCTGAGGATAGTACCATCCATAATAGACTGAGCCATCCCCATCAATCACTAATTAAGAAAATGCTTTACAGGTTTGTCCATTACTTGTTATTTGTAGGCATTTTCTTAATGAATGTTTCCTACTATCAAATGACATTAACTTGTGTCAAGTTGACATAAAATTAACAAGCACAATATCTGAGGGTATTTAAAAAAAACTAAGCTCATAGATGTTCTCCTTTGATGCAAACAATGCTTATATCCTCTTAAAAGTCTTTGATTGAAACTTAATCACTAAGACACTAATACAATGATCTTCATAGATGGGAGCTTTTCTGAAGTGATATAGGGTTATAAGAACAGAGTCCTCAGTGGGGTTACTTCCCTCAAAACAGACCAAATTATCTAATTTCCATTTATAATGAACATCAAAGCACCTGGAGGAGAGCTAAGTTCCAACTTTCCATAGTGGAAGAAAATTATTGGTTTCCAAAGCAATTCTAGTGGATCCGCAAGTGCTATCATTTATCATAGCTGTGTAATACAGAGCCTGGATCCAGGGGCCCCTATGTTCGAGTCTTGCTTTTGCTTCTTATGTTGCTATGTGACTGATAGAAAAACCATTAGTTTTCCCATAGGATGGAAATATTTTAAGAATAAGAGGGCATCATTCCTTGATACTTGGCCTTGTAAGCCCTACTGGTGAAAATAATCAGAAGAGAATAATATCCAGGCTGTTAACAAAAAGAAATGACAAATCATGTTATATTTTATACAAATACAAATAATCAACCTGCTACTCATTAATATGTACACTTATTATATATCAGGCTTTTCTGGATTTAACAGAAGAACAGTTTGAGCTTCCTTACTTCTTCCATCTTGTGAATCTAGTGAAAGAGTCACATTCACCAGACACCAAACCCACCAGCAACTTGATCTTAGCCTTCCAAACCTCCAAACTCTTGAGAACTAAATGCTGTGTAAACATCTGTACAAGCATCCAGTTTATTGTATGTTTACCAGCCTGCATAGACTACAAAACTATCCACGGCAACAAGAGATCAACAAATTAAAGAGTGACAAGATTCACAGATCTTTTAAAACTATTCTGAGATTTGAGATTATGTTCTTTTTTTGACCTGTTTTATTATTTGCTACTACTATTGCAAAGGAAATCGGGGCCCCTCTTGAAGTTCTTAGTCTTGTTAATAAGATTATTTAAGAATAGAAGCTCAATGACAATTTTATTGGAGTATAAAAGAAAAACCTCCAGGGCAGAAAAGCTATAAATCAGAGCATCTTCCTAGAGGGGAATGGAGGGTAGAAGGAACCAAAGCCATGCCATTTAAATGATTACAGAGTTTAGACACTTGATAGATAAGAAGCCACACAGCAGGGGAGGAGCAATAAAGAAAAGGTAAAAGAGACCCAAGTATCAGAAAAAATAATACTTAGCTTATCTGAAAGAATAAGACAAAGCAATAAAAAGAGAACATTGTGCTTTTGACACAGGTCTCACAAAGACAGACAGACACTTTTGAACCATGTGACATCCTGTAGGCACAGAGTCCAAAGGAGGCATGAATTCTGGGAAGTATAGTAAACTCAGTAAACGAAAAACAAGCTGCTGCTGTTGTTGTTGTTGTTGTTTCCAATTGTATCTTCCACATGGTTTAAGTTTAGGACACTTTGTTATAAGCAGTGATCTTTTGTCCATGTGATTGACATTGTCCAGTTGGAATGCCAGGCCAGAGGTTCTATTTGCTTAATCAGAAGGAATTTTCTTCTCTTGAGCCTTTGATGATGCTCTAACATGAAGAGAGTGAATGTTAACTCACCATTGTGCTAATGACTCTAAATGGAAATGCACCAGTGTTTTCTTTGCTATGCAAGCATTTCATCTGCATAAGATGCTCTTTCACATGTCCACCTGATTCAAACTCATCCTTCCGGTTTCTACTCCAGTAGCACTCCTTGCAGGGCCATTTCCCACCTACCCACTCTGAGGCATCGTTGTTGTTCTAGGTTTTCCTTAACCTGCCTTGCAAAATGTTTGATATTAATGCTTTTATGTATTTTTAGTAAATCTCATTTGGAACACTTTCACTTGACCTCAACAATTTACAAAATACAGAATTATCACTGCCTTTGTTCTCCCATGTACACACACACATAAATTATACCCTCGTCATCATCTCCCACCAAAATTGCATTGTTGTTAAAATCAATGCACATAAACTGCTAGGTCTCCATTGTGACCCAAAGTCTAAACTTTACACTAGGTTTTGCTGTCAGTAGAGTACCTAAAAAATCCATATTCATATTAATCTGTCGTTGTGTCTGCCAGACACTATGTACAATATAGTTTTAACTGCTTCAAAAAGAATCCTCTGTGATCTGACTAGATATTCCTCCTTTCCATCTAACCCCTGGCAAGCAAAGTTCTCTTCATTGTTGTAGAAATAAAAGAAGTTTCCAACATTCATACTGACTTTCAAAGAACAGTTAAATCCACAGAGAATAGGAACCATATTGCAAATAATCCTTTTGCTTCCAAATACCTAATAAAAATGTTCCTATTATAGCAGAATTACAAGACTTGCTGACCAATCAATTGACTGATTGGACTTTGGGAAATGAAAAAAGAAGAAAAAGCTGGTACACAGTGATTACACATTGCACAGGAAAAGCCAGCTGATTTCTTACCAGTAATTGCTTATTTTCTTATTTTTAAATGTTTAATTCACTCAATCCTGCTTACTCTTGAATGAAATGAGATTAAATCCATATGGTGACTGATAAGCTATGTGCTCAGAGGATTCATGCTAGAATTTTCTCTAATGTGAGGAAATAACTTAAAAGTCTAATCTGTGTGATCTGTGCCCACCTGCAGAGTCAAACGTGTCTAGGTTACTTCTGATAATGTTTCCAGGAAGCTAACTACCATGCCAAGTACAGGACTTGTTGCCTGGCAACCTCAGGAGCCAAACTTCATCTGTGTTCCACAAGCACTTCTTTGAGGTGAGTCCATGGTTATTTTAAGAATTCACCTCAGAACACTATGACCTGGTATCTGCAGTGAAGCAATTTCAAAGGAGACACTTTTCTATTAAATTACTAAAAAATCCACATTACTTCCATTATCCGGAATAATAAAAATTTTAAAAAAGAAACCCTGAGACTTTATCATCATTGAAGTCATTATTACTTAATGAGTATGAAGGATTCCCTTCCTTCTTGGGCTGACCTAGAGTAGTTATGCTAAAGGTATGTTTCAGAGACAGAAGCAAATGGTTGGAATTAGAAGCTTGCCGTTTTCAATAGTTTGACCATTTGACCCTCAACAGTATGCAACATTGAATTGTATCTAACAAGTTAAAAATGCTTAGGTGAGAAGGCAGGCAGTGGGTTGAGCTCTCATACAGAATAACTCACTGAATCAACATGAGATCAGATAGGATAAATGCAATTATTTCCTTCCATAAGTGAGAAAACTAAATGACAGAGAGATTGAATAATGTTAAGGACTTTTACAAAGTTAAGGTATAATTTGGGTCCTTCGTTTGACTGTAGCTGTTATTTCTCCAAGGCTCTAAAACCAATTCTGACCTGAAGAAGGACTTAAGAAATGTCAAACTAAGACATCAATGACTTCAAGGAAAAAAATTGTTATTGCATTATTTCTAAAGCCACATTTCTACCTTCTAGGAATTCTTTTATCAGATTCAAATCTCCCAACTTGAAAGATACACTTTACCCTATGGACCTCAATAGGTTAGTAGAAGAACATTATTTTTGAACATGAATTAATTTATTTTCTTATTTACTCATTTACCCATCAACTATAAAGTGGTGCCAATCCAATTTATACTAAAACTATACAGATAATTCCAAGAGCCATGATTTGCAATAATTAAAGCATGAGCTTTGTGTTATAATGACTAGTGATTTAACCTAGTATTCTTTGATTATTTGTGTGTGTGTTTATCAACTAATTAAAAATAGAGTTTCTATCTAATAAAGGGATATAATGCTTGGCTAAATGTATTTACATAATAGAGCACACAGTCTGAATGCTTTACACCCTAGAGCACAATGCTTGAAACACAATTGTTAATTCGCACAGTAGAAATATGGAATAATGTACCTCTAATATTTGTTAAAAATGATAATAAACAAAGATAAAATCATAAAGAGAAATAGTGTCAGGACATTAAATTACATCCTCAGTCTAAGAAGTATATTTGACCTTCTTCTTAAAAGATGATGAGAGTCACTATTATAGAGAAAGAGTTTAGAAAAGTCAGGGTGTGAGGAATGCATTCCAGGTAGAATGGACACAATACATAATTATCAGTAAAATGAAAAGACACCTACTGTGTGCTTACTATGTTCTGACTCTTAGAGTGTTCTGCTATATGATCTAAACAAAACTCCTACTCTTGTAGGGCAGGAACTTACACTGCAGTAGGGAAAACAGATGTTGATAGATGAGTAGCTGATGCCACATAATTAAAAAGATCAGAATGCAGCAATAGGAAGAGTATTATGAGTTAAAATAAGTACCAGTAAAGAGAACAGTAGTAAAAATCTTCCTGAGCAAATAAAAATTGAGTTAAGAAAATTAGACAGTTAGAACAGACCTCCTGATGACCCAGGAATAAGCATTGATGAGCAGTTACCTAAGCCCCACATAGCAGCAAGAAAACAACTGCCTGGCAAGATGGAATTGACATAGGAGTGGTTTATGACAAGGCTAGCTTGATGTTGGTGCTCTGATTATTTAGAAATATGAAGGTTGCCTAAAGACTTAGGGAAGATTATACAAATGTTTAGATTAAATTGTTGATTTATACCTTAAGATACACAGATTAGCATATTTAGTCATTATCAAAATCTCATTTATTCTCAGAAGATCTCAGAATATTTAAGATGAAAAGAATCATCACATTATCTACTATGGTCATAACATATATAAATATGTTATGAGCATATATATATATATATATATATATATATATATATATATATATATATATATATACATGGCAACACTTTAAAGATTCCACAGTCTAGCAAGAGTAATTAAAAAGCAATTTTGGCCTTTACTTGTAGCTTTCAGTGAACATTAATGAGGATTCAATTCCTAACCCTATATATATATATATATATATACACCCTACAATGTCACAACCACAGAAACTACATCAATGAGGCAAGCACCTTCACCACTATGCTAAAGACATCTTTTCAGGAAATGATGGGGGAAACAATTGACATAGATTTAAAGAAGCATAACCACCAGGATGGATAGCTACAGGCAGAAGAAATGTACCGGGACAGGACAGAGCTGCTGATGGGAATGGGATCCGTGATGATTATGTCACTCCACTGTTTTCTCTCCCCATATTTGATCTTTTCCCTTGTTTACAGTGTGTGTGTGTGTGTGTGTGTGTGTGTGTGTGTGTGTGTGTGTGTGTGTACCATAGTCTATGAAGATTGACCAACTTTAAAATTTAAAACTTTTAAGGTCAAGATAAATCCCCTTAGTATTATAAGCTAAGAAACTGTAGGACATACACCATTCAATCAAAAGCATATTGACATTAAATGAAGAGAGAGACATGGGAGCTTGTCAGGAAATTCATTTATTATTGCATAACTGGAACTTCACTTCCTAAGGAGACTGAAAACAACATGAAATGATAGAGAAACATAGCTATGTGATGATAATATAGTCAGCACCAAGCAGATCATTCAAGTTTCTACTGGTAGGTGTGTTAGATGAAGGACATGGATCTTTCTGGCTGGATCAGGGTTTGACTACTGTGTACAGCCCATCTTCAGCCAATATTTTTTATTACTAACAATACAGGTAGATTGATTGAATCATTAGGCTTGCCACTCAGTGCTTGTAGAACTAAAAACATTTTTTTAAGAATGTTTTCTTATTGTCTATGGTTTTATGTTTAAATTGCTTTATTGCTTTTAAATGTAGTGCAACAATAAACAAGGATCCCACATGGCCAGTTTCTTACATGGCAACACTTTAAAGATTCCACAGTCTAGCAAGAGTAATTAAAAAGCAATTTTGGCCTTTACTTGTAGCTTTCAGTGAACATTAATGAGGATTCAATTCCTAACCCTCAGTTGGAATCCACAAGAATTGCTTTGCTCCCCCTCGGCAATTCTCCCATTTTCAAGGTGTCTTGAGTCTCTCATTAGGTAATTTTCTTCATCTCTTTCCATGAAACTCCCTAAGTCACATGCCTACACAGCATCTTGGCTTTCTCATCTCCCTGTGTGTTGCTAGAAACCCAGTCTCTCCAAGACATTGACTATTGCACCCCAGCTGTTCCCAACTGTTTTTCCGAGGTCTGGGGGAGGGGTGGCCCTTAAGCCTGCATTGCCCCCACTCCCCTCGATCTGTGAAAGTCAGCGTTTGCAGACTATTTGGCAACTTCATGTGAAATTTTCTTTCACGTTCACCCGACTACCCCAGAAGCTGTAGTGGCGAATTCTCAAGGTTGAATCCTGGTCACTAAAGTTCCTGTACATAGTTTAACATTTAAAATGTAATAGAGGTCCACTTTAGGTCTCCTCAAGGTTACCTTGTTTCTCTCTATTCTGAATCAATGTCAGCACTTACTAATATCAAAAAATCTAAGTCAAAATAAAATACTCATTTCTTCATGCCCAAGTTCTTAGCAGCTTTTCACAAGATATGTGCCTGTACATACCCATTAGGTAATTTTCTTCATCTCTTTCCATGAAACTCCCTAAGTCACATGCCTACACAGCATCTTGGCTTTCTCATCTCCCTGTAACTTTGTAAACAAAGTAGAGAGGAACTTATAGATTTCATGATATTTTTCCATGGAAGTCCTAAGGTAACATATAAATCAGTTATACGTTTTTTTCATTTTACTTAGCTATCAGATCCAATCTAATCAGATTATCAACTATTTGAGCAAGACCACCTGTTATTCCAGTTTGGTATCATAATTAAGCCACACACACACAAAAAAAATCTTACAATTAAACCTTTTCTGGTCACAACAATTTCCATCTAAAGGGGCACTTTTGTGAACATTAAGTATAGAACATCAGATCAATGGATCTATTTAAACTGAATATTGAAGAGTCATGGGTTCCTGCACTATTCCTTATTTTGTAGATTAGAAACTACATTATGTAAGTCCTTAGCCTTCCTTTTGTGCTCGTAATCTCAGAGTACTCTAACAAGTCTACAATTCATGATATTTTCTACTGTTTTCTTTTTTCGCTACTGCCAATGTTGGGCATCATCTTTAAGAATCATCTGTCCTGCTAAGCAGTAATTAAATGTGCAGGACTACTTCTTACATTCAGTCATACTTAGCCGGCACCATATTATAGTCTTCATCTTATCAGATTCCAGTTTAGCTCTCTGAAATCTTCATCAATGAGAATGTCTGGATCCAGTAGCTTACCTCCTAAATTTGCTCTGTAGCAATATTGGATATAGGTGGAAATTTTTATGAAAGATGGTTTTACCATATGTAATGAGTATATAGGTGAATATTTTGTCCCATTATAAGTAAGAAAGAATACATTATTTGAAGCCCGTAGAGTGCAATAAAAATTATAACTATTTACATTTATCTTCTAAAATGTTTTCAACTATATTCTTTAAAAGGGCTATTTTTCCAGTCAAATATCAAAATATGGGAGTAACCAGACAGCATCATATCAAATACATTGCTTCTGAAATAACCCATAGAACTAGATGTCTAATTTTTTCTGAATGTTTTTCTTGTGACTTTTTATTTCTGTGGAACCAATTTTCTATTCAGGAAAATTATGAGTATGCTAATAAATATATTAATTTAAAGAAATGAATTCTGGTGATAGGATTTTTTATTATACATAATTTCCACTTATAAATTTTATTCTCTTTGGACAGTGCAAACATGAGTGAAGGGAAACAGATTTCAGAAGTTTGAACATCAAACCTGAATCTTAAGAAAGTTTGGATTTCTTTTATTATTTAGAACCAATAGCTCCCACAAGTAAACACACGGTAGTCATCCTTTTATTTTTCCTGGATAACTTCAAATGCAAGTTTCTCATGAATAATTAACATTTTAACCATTAGCCTTGACAATAGTCCATACTGACCTGTTGATTCTATACCATGATTTATTCTGTCTCTATAGAATGATTTGCAAATTAGAAATAACTAAAGAAAATATTATATTTTATAACAGAAATATATCAAATACTGCAGTAATATATTCATGACAGAAAGACTATGTGTCTAAGAAACAAGCTTAACCAGTTTCATGATATTCAGGAAGCTCCCACATACTGTACACACAGACATACAGACATCACACTCACACACACAGAAATGCACACACAGTTTCTTCAGTTAAAAATAATACATCAAAGATATATTCTCAGTTACCACAGTTCTTTTTAAAAGGAGCATCTATAGGGATGGGCTGAGAAGTAGTTCCAGCTTCAAAAGTCTGGGTTTCCCTATTTTCTTCATCAGTTTGTAAAATGGAGCCACAGTTAAGGATTTGAGGTTTCCTCCATTGAAAGAAATATAATGCCCAACTTCAAAACTATCAGAAGAAAGCAGGCATCTAGGTGCAGATGTCCATGATCCAGATGTTGGGCCATCTCTGGTCTGTCTTGTAAGAGAAATTAAGACCTGCAACATCAGAAGGATGATGTGAGCTGAGCTAAAGATTTGCATAAATAGAACATTAGCAAGTTCCAATATTTAAATTGGGATAACTAAGCAAAACTTCTCTCCAAGCTGCTCAACACCCTTATGAATATGCAGATAAGATAGCAAAGACAGACTTCCAGTGGTCTGTAATAAATATATCGATTGAAATGTGCAGCCAAAGCAAAGGATTTAAGTCCATACAATGTTTTCGCCTAAGTACAACACTTAGAGGAAAGTTTTATTATAATGCACTGAATCTATTGAGCATTCAAATCAGTTGATAGCATTTTTAAATCACAGTTATTTTGGCATTTCTTATTGAAAGCAATAGAGGAGCAACCAAAGTAATAAATTTGTTTGTGAAAAGCTGCCTTGCTCACGGTAGTTGTAGATTGTTGTAACTAGGATGGAATTATGCAATAAATCCAGAGATGCATTGCCATTATTGTCAGCACTGGCTGCCTTTTTCCCATTTATTTTAAGCATGTTTATATGTGGATGTCCTAATGCTTTAATCACTACTGCATGGGTATATGCTTTAAGCTAACTCTATCTACCATAGAGCAACGTCCATGATATTTGAGTGAGTGTGATATGCCTGGGAATCTGTGTATGTCAAAGATCCTTTGTTTATGCTTTGGCAAACAAATTCTAGAAAATCATAAATTTAAAATGCATACCCTCTGTGTGATTGAATCAGCCCCTCTAGTTTTCAAAATGGCACTTGGGTTAGGAAGTGAATACATGTCTTAGATATACCTGACAATTTACCTAAACAAGCTTTTAAATTATCACTATTTATATTTATTGATAGAAATAGTAGTTTAGTGCTGGAATTGATGAGTCTGTGTAACACAGCCATGATCAGTTTGCTGTTTGAGAGGCATTTGGTTCCATCTCTCCTCATCTACTTCTGGACAGCTCTTTAATTCCAATTCATATATCCTGTAACTCATATAAACTGTACAAAATGATCATTTTTCTTTAAGACACGAAGGAGAAGAAAATAATCTATTTTTAAGAAGACAGAAGCAAGAGTTGAGGATTCATGTATTTGTGGTTGCAGGAAACTGTAATTGTTCAGCCTTTTATCGCTGTATTTCTGAGGAGTAGAAAAAAGCAGAACAAAGTGGTAAAACGCCTGGAGCCCTGGTATATGTGCAGACATGGAAGAAGAGGCCTTGAATTTATAGAAGTCTTTGTAACTTGAGTTGCTGAGGCAAGTTGTAAGACCCAACTTAACTGTGATTTAATTCCCTGATAGAAGGCACTGTAGAACATAGCCAGGAGACAGAGCTTACATGAGAGGCCACACTATTCTGTAATGGAAGTTTAAAAATTCTTCTCCCCTCTGGTTTCTTAACTTTTCATCACAGTATCCTTTTCTCTTTATAGCGCAGTAAGTCTGAAGTCCAGTTAATCAAACAAGCGACATAGCAGGAGTGCCACATCAACTGAAATATGTAAGAATTCTTTTTTGTTTTTTTGTTTTTTTGAGGGACATCTGGGTTCTTTCCAGCTTCTGGCTATCATAAATAAGACTGCTATGAACACAGTGGAGCATGTGTCCTTATTGCATGCCGGGGAGGCCTCTGGGTATATGCCCAGGAGTGGTATAGTAGGATCCTCCGGGAGTGTCATGCCTAGTTTTCTGAAGAACCTCCAGACTGATTTCCAGAGTGGTTGAACCAGCTTGCAATCCCACCAGCAGTGGAGGAGTGTTCCTCCTTCTCCACATCCTCGCCAGCACCTGCTGTCTCCTGAGTTTTTGATCTTAGCCATTCTGACTGGTGTGAGGTGAAATCTCAGGGTTGTTTTGATTTGCATTTCCCTGGTGACTAAGGATGTTGAACATTTCTTTTGGTTCTTCTCAGCCATTTGATATTCCTCAGGTGAAAATTCTTTGTTTAGGTCTGTACCCCATTTTTTAATAGGGTTATTTGGTTCTCTGGAGTCTAACTTCTTGAGTTCTCTGTATATATTGGATACTAGCCCTCTGTCAGATGTAGGGTTGGTAAAGATCTTTTCCCAATTTGTTGGTTGCCATTTTGTCCTATTGACAGTGTCCTTTGCCTTACAGAAACTTTGTAATTTTATGAGGTCCCATTTGTCAATTCTTGATCTTAGAGTATAAGCTATTAGTGTTCTGTTCAGGAAAATTTTCCTTGTGCCCATGTGCTCAAGGCTCTTCCCCAGTTTCTTTTCTATTACTTTCAGTGTGTCTGGTTTTATGAGGAGTTCCTTGATCCACTTGGACTTGAACTTAGTACAAGGAGATAAGAATGGATAGATTTGTATTCTTCTGCATGCTAGCTGCCAGTTGAGCAGCACCATTTGTTGAAAAGGCTATCTTTTTTCCACTGGATGGTTTTAACTCCTTTGTCAAAGATCAAGTGAGCATAGGTGTGTGGGTTCATTTCTGGGTCTTCAATTCTATTCCATTGAACTACATGCCTGTCACTATACCAATGCCATGCAGCTTTTAACACTATTGATCTGTAGTAATGCTTGAGATCTGGGATACTGATTCCCCCAGAAGTTCTTTTACTGTTGAGAATAGTTTTAGCTATCCTGGGTTTTTTGTTATTTCAGATGAATTTTTGAATTGCTCTTTCTAACTCTATGAAGAATTGAGGAATTGATACAGAAAATGTGGTATAATTACATAATGGAATACTACTCAGCTATTAAAAAAATGAATTCATGAAATTCTTAGGCAAATGGATGGAACTGGAAAATACCATCCTGAATGAGGTAACCCAATCACAAAAGAACACACATGGTATGCACTCACTGATAAGTAGATATTAGCCCAGAAGCTTGGAATACCCAAGACACATTTCACATGTCAAATGATGCCCAAGAAGGAGGAAGAACAAAGTATAGATACTCTGGTCCTTCTTAGAAGGGGAACAAAATACTCACAGGAGATACACAGACAAAGTATGGAGCAGAGTCTGAGGGAAAGACCATCCAGAGACTACCTCACCTAGTAATCCATCCCATATACAGTTACAAAACCCAGACACTATTATCGATGCCCACAAGTGCTTGCCGACTGGAGCCGGATATAGCTGTCACCTGGGAGGCTCTACTAGTGCTTGACAAATACAGAAGGGGACACTCTCAGCCAGTCATTGAACTGAGTACTTGGTCCCTAATGGAGTAGCTAGAGAAAGGACCCAAGGAGCTGAAGGGGTTTGCAGCGCCATAGGAGGAACAACAAAAATGAGCCACCCCGTACTCTCAGAGCTCCCAGGGACTAAACTATCAACCAAAGAGTATACATGGAGTTACCCATGACTCCAGACATATAGGCAGCAGAGGATGACCTTGTTGGACATCAATGGGCGGAAAGGCCCTTGGTCCTGGAAGGGCTTGATGCTGCAATGTAGAGGAATACCAGGACAGGGAAGCGGGAGAGGGTTGATTGGGGAACAGGGGGAGGGGAGATGGCTTATGGGATTTTCGCGGGGGAGGGAGCCAAGAAAAGGGAATTGGAAATGTAAATAAAGAATATATCTAATAAAAAAAGGATCTTTTTTTAATTTTTAATGCCAAAAAATATGTACCTAAAAGTGAAGCTTCTGGAAAAACCATTTGTTCTTCCCTGTCTTGTATTGCTCCTCAAACTTGACCATGGCCTCCGTCCTGGCCTTGTGTTTCAAAGCTGGGTCTTTGAACACATCCTTTTTGACAACATTGGGTATCCAGAGTACCTTGTGGGCATGAGGTAGTTGTAGTTATAAAGACTTGAACTTAGATCGTTTGGCGATTTTTTTCTTGCCTATGGCAGCTGTCACTTTTCGGGAATAGCAGTCACTTCCAACCACCAGGGCAAGGCTGTAAAGGCAGTCTGAGGTGCCATCCTCAATGTTCTTCACGATGACATCTTTGCGTCCGGAGTAGCGTCCAGCCAGGACCAGTGCCACTTTCCTGGGTTTTATGAACTTACCCATTTTGACAGCAAGGAGAGAGTAAGGGCAGAATTTCTCCTACCTTGTCCTCCAATTTCTCATTATTGCCTTGAAAATGAAGCATGACTTGACCCCAAGGCTACAGAAGTGAGGGTGAGACTTAGTACTCAATCCCATACTTGTTAACCAGCTGCAATGGTTTTTGCTTGTTTATTTGTTTTTATTTTTTTTGTTTGTTTGTTTTTTGTTTTTTTTTTTTGTTTTTTTGTTTTTTTTTGGTATCGCTTCTCACTGTTAAGTCCGGGGATCCTACAATGCAATTTGCTCTACCCAGATCCCACCATATACTAGCTCCTAGGGTTCCCACCTTCATTCAAAGTGTCTCTTGTGAACCAAATGTATAATACTCATATATGTTCCTTGTTGAATGTTTGGTCACAAGTAATAGGAGGTGTAAAGCTCTAGAAATTTAATAATGAGATCATGCTGAAGTAATTAGGTAATGCTGGGAACATCACTAAGGACTATGAATTGTCCTGGGTCATCCTTCCATCTTTCCAATCCTTTCATCAGCCATAGTGTGAGTAGTTTGGACTTCATTTTCTTGTCATGATGATGTCCTGCAAAGCCATGGACCCTGAATCAATAGGGCTAAGGGGTAGGGACTGAAAGGTCTGCAACTGGAGATTAGCCGCTGCTAACTGTTTTTTCGTGTTGGAAAGGAGCCAAAGCATAACTCACATACAACTGGTAATGAGTTCAGAACTCCTGCTATGGTAAGGATATTCAGAAGTTTCAGCAACCATTTGCATGGAGAACCGTGGAAAAACTAAAAGCCAATCTAGAGAAGCTTTAGAATTCTGTAAGCAGCATTTAAGTGCGGATTCCACTGGGGCCCTGAACCACAGTGTTAGGAATGTAGGTGGTAAAGACTGTACTGTTGATGTCTTTTAGGAGCATGGATTCTATTTAGAACCAAAAAGCTTGTCCAGACTTTATCATGTTCCAAGCCTGGGAATCACAGTCTTCCTTAGTGTTTGACCTGCCCCTTAAGATAATTGCTTCATTCTTAAATTCCATGTCTTCTAGGCCTACTCCCACACAAACCTTTTAGATATTGCAATTGCTTTGATATTTCTTTCTCTGGATTTGTTTTGTCTTCTTGTTTTAAAATTCTAATCAAAGATTAAGGTTTTTATCTTTCAGTAACAATAAGCATCATTTAACAAGAAAGACGTTTACAAAAGTGTTAAAGGTAAATTTAAGACATGAAAGGAGAATTCTTTTCATTTATTGGTAAATAAATCTTACATTTCTGAAAAATTATTTCAAAGATTTTCGTTGCTCACAATGTCTGTAAATTATGAAATGATCATGCTTTTGCATGTAGGAACATTTGTAAAACTATATGCCTAGGCTAAGTTTCATAGTGCAACAAAAGACTTGCATAGCTTCAGTCACATAAGTGCAAAAGGTCCAACTACCCCAAGTAAAAATCTATACTAACATAATGTAACATTCCTATTTTCATTAAATAAATACAAATATATGCCATAAATAACCTACTGTGAGAATTATCAAGTCAACATATTAAGATAAAACTAATTGCCCTAAAATTAACACACATTATTATCAGGTAATTTTATGTATCAGCTTTAAATTATATATATATATATATATATATATATATATATATATATATATATATATATATATATATGTATATATATATATACATATATATGTATATATATAAGCATATATGTATATATAATTTAATTATATTATTATATTTTATTATAGTATTACTTTTAATTTTTCACAGTCTGGTCATCATCACATCCCTCCCAGTTTGCCCTCCCATAGTTCCTCATCCCATTCCTTCTACCCCTGTCTCCTAAAGGATGTCCCCACCCTATCTCCAGACCCTGCCAGGCCTACCCACTCTTTGGGGCCTCAAGTCTTTAGGATTAGGCTCCTCTTCTTCCACTGATGCCAGACCAGGCAGTCTTCTGCTGTATATGTGTGGGCTTCAGACCAGCTCCTGTGTGCTGCCTGGTTGGTGGCTCAGTATTTGAAATATCTCAGGGGTCCAGGTAAGTTGAGGTTGCTGGTCTTTCTATGGGGCCGCTGTCCTCCTCAGTTTTGTCCAGCCTTTCCCTAATTTAACCATAGGGGTTCCTGATTTCAGTCCATTGGTTGGGTGTAAAGATCTGCGTCTGTCCCTGTAAGCTACTTGTCGGGCCTCTTGGGGGACAACCATGCTAGGCTCCTGTCTGTAAGCTCACCATAATATCAGTAATGGTGTCAGGTCTTGAAGCCTCTCCTTGAGATGAAACCCAAATTGGGCCAGTCACTGGACTGCCTTTCCTTCAGTCTATTCTCCACTTTTCTGCCTGCATTTCTTTTAGACAGGAACAATTGCTAATGCTGCAAGACAAATGAAAAAGGGAATAAAAAAAAAGGTTTGCCCAAAAATTTTGAAGTATTTCAAATGTGATTTTAAATTAAAATAGATGTTTGTGGTTATTGTAATTTTGGGCTTTATGAGCTTTTTTTTGAGATGTGAGCCCATCCTAGGAATATGGATCCAGGCAATAATCTGCAGTATAAATGCTGACATCATGTATATATGCAGCACCTGCCCCAGTTCTTAATGATTCACTGTAGGAATGACTCCAATTTAATTTGATTGAGTGCTTGGCTGTCCCAGTTTGTATGGGTAGCAACTAGCTCTTGAAACTCCCATCATGCTTAGCCCATCCTCTGTGCGATGCCATTCCTTCATTATTCAGTTTTCCACTGTTCCTTCACTACAACAATACTTCTGTCCCTGATATCCTTCCCAGCTTTTGTTCTTTGTAAACTGGTCGTATTCCTGAGTTACATGCTATGATTTCTCCCACTCTCAGTGGTTTCTCTACTGATACTAAGACATAATTCAGAATTAGCCTCTTTTTCTGGCAACTGCAAGGCATATGTTCTTCTCACAGGAAACTTAACTCTGATCTCTGTTACCTCCATCATATCTAGCTCATTTAGTTTTCTGTTTAGTTTAGTTTAGTTTTTTTTATTCAGAAATGCCTTTTATGGACAGAGTTGGAAACAGTCTCCCAACCCTTGGCAAGCATCTATCTCATTCTGGATTTTCTGTAGCTTTATCTCCTTTCTCTTCTTTTCGATCAAAATGGTTTTGTTGCCTGAAACACCACTTCAAAGAGGGCTAGATCTTTATGGCCGGAATTCTATTGACTTGTATAAAGACCAGTTCTCTTTGTTTTATCTCTCCACAGCTCCTTACATTTCTGTGTATATTGCTTATGGTTTCATTCTTGGATAGTCTAAAAGGATTTGTTTACAATTTGACAGGTAACATTCCTCTTATGGTTACCTGGTGTCTCCAGTAGCTTGTCCTATGGGATTTGACTTTTATGCTTATTCTTCAATGATACCACTGTTACACTTTACTCTGTTCTCCAACTTTCTTGCAGGCTATGGCTCTAAACCTTTCTTAGCATATCCAGGTACAGTGACAGTGGAGGGAACCTTTTGTATCTCTCAACAAGCATGCCAAGCATTCACTAAAAGCTTCTCTAGAATGAAAGGATAATGACTACTATGGAGGGAATATACTACTCTCAGGAATAACCCACTCACCAGTTTCAAGTGTTCATTAAGACACTAGGGGACCGCGAATTGATGGGCAGAGACTGCTAATGGGTACACATTAGAGAGAGGCATTTTTATCTTTGCAACACAGCTTCCAAGCAGATGCAGTTCTCATTCTCATCATTTGGTCATCAACATGACTCTCTTTTCCATGGTATCTTGAGGACACTCATAATCCTAGTGCTGGTCAGAGCAGAAGAATTTTATCTTCAGTATTGATGAATATGTTCTTGGGACCAGCTTACTACTGGCTATTGCCTTGGGTCTTTTGGAGCTCACACTGTGATATAGATGTTTCTTTGCCAGATATGGAACCTCTGCCCTTGTCTCACCACACTGACATCAGGCCATTCTCTCTACTGAGCCACTTCGTCTGACTCTAGATGTAACTTGTGCATTTTCCTCAATATGAATTTACTCTTGGATCCTGAAGATGAAAAAGAGGTTCCCTCTCTTTCCCTGAATTCTGGAGCCAATGATACATTCTGTTTGTTTCTATCCCACCCTTCCTGTCATTATGAACACAAACTTCTGTAACTGAGAATCCAAATGTGTTGCTCTTCCACTTAAGTCACTATGTTAGAACCACTGTCACCACAAGATCAAGTCAGACATAACCTCCTACCCAGAAAGACTTTCTCAAGACTGATTATTAATTATTTCTTAAAGTCTTTACTCAACCAAAGTTCTCATGTAATTCCTATAGGTTTTAAAGTGGTAAAATGACTAATATAGCAGTTTATTAGTCATCCAACACATAATTTTTAGTTGCTATTATTTTCATCACTGATGTAAGCAATAAACATCAGATCTGGGTTGACAATTACTTTTTAATTACAAGTATTTCATACCTGTACATTTCTCTGCTAAGGGTTTTTGATTAAATCTATAGTTCATATAATTGTGAAAGAGGAAAATGAAAGATGAGCTGTTTTTCCAAATTAATGCAAGAATTTCCTATGGTGGTTTGAATGAG
The DNA here is from genome assembly GCA_036184795.1 of Tokudaia tokunoshimensis. Classification (NCBI taxonomy): domain Eukaryota; kingdom Metazoa; phylum Chordata; class Mammalia; order Rodentia; family Muridae; genus Tokudaia; species Tokudaia tokunoshimensis. The sequence goes on from BTHU01000019.1 coordinate 41,283,337, forward strand.
AATGACCCCCCCATATGTTTATATAATTGAATACTTGATCCCCTGTTGGTAGTACTATTTGGAAAGAAGAAGGAGATGTAGACTTTTTAAAGGATATGTTAGATAAGATAGGGTTAGTAATTTCAAAAGATGAGTTCCAATCTTGGTCTTTCTACTTCTTTCTCTCTGTGTCTCTGTCTCTGCCTGTCTCTCTGTCTCTCTTTTTGCCTCTCTCTCTCTCTCTCTCTCTCTCTCTCTCTCTCTCTCTCTCTCTCTCTCTCTCTCTCTCTCTCTCCTTCTTATAGCCTCTTACTTCTGGATCAAGCCATAAGGTCTCAGTTTTTGCCAAGCATTTGTGCCCAAATCATAGACTCTAATCCTTTGAAACCATGCCATTTTTTTCATTAATTTATTCATTTATTCACTTTGTACCTGGGTCACAACCCTCCTCTTCTGAAAGGGGGGAAGCTCCCTGGGTACCAACCCATCAAGGCACATCACGTAACTGCAGGGCAAGGCACATGCTCTCACACTGAGGCCAGACAAGGCAGCCCATTTAGGGGAATGGAATCCACAGGCAGACAACAGAGTCAGGGACAGGCCCTGCCCTAGTTGTTGGGGAACTCACATGAAGACCAAGCTGTACTTCTGCTATATATGCCTGAGGGTCCTAGGTCCAACCCATGTACACTACTTGGTTCTTGGTTCAGTCTCTATGAGATTCCAAGAGTTCAGGTTAGTTGGCTCTGTTGGTCTTTTTGTGGAGTCTCTATCTTCCAGGTTCCTCAATCTTGCCCCTAACTCTTCCACAAGTCTCCCCAAGCTCTGTCTAATGATTAGCTATGGGTCTATGCATCTGAAACCGTAAGTCTTAAGCTAAATGATTTCTTTTCTAAGTTGCTTTTGATCATGGTGTTTTACTAGAACAATATAATCAAGGCACTTTTTGCTTTTAGTTTTGGACATGGACATGTTTTCATGTGCATGCTATATTTTCTTATATCTAGACCAAACTATCTGACACCAGCAACTTAAAGAGGGTTTATTTTGGCTCAGGTTTTAGGAAATATAGACCTCCATAGCAGAGGAGGTATGATGATGGAACCTTGAGGCAATTAGTCATATTATATCTACTGTCACGGAGCAGAAGAGAAATACTAGTTCTCTCAGTTTCTTCTTTTCAGTTTATGCACCCAAGGATCTCGGCCCATAAGACAGTGACACCCACATTTCTAGTAGACCTTTTTCTTCTTAGCTATCCCATCTGTAAATGTCCAAGGAACATACTTGAAAATGTGACTCCTATTTGATCCTAAATATCACCAGGTTGACAGTCAAAAGCACATGTCATTTGTGACATTTCCCATATTATATATATATATATATATATATATATATATATATATATATATAAAATTCTAATTCTAACTCATTAGAATTAGATTTCTAATTCATCTCTAAGTTCTTAAGAGAAAGTGGGACTCAGAAGATTTCTACAATATTCTGCTATTGATCAGCGGAACAAAAATAACTAGAAGGCATTTTTAGTCAAGCCAGCAGATGATGCCATGCACATAATGATGAAGAAATAAAATATAGCTGTGGCTCAGAAAGTATCCTCAAATAGTAGGGGCATCCAAGAAGGCAAGTTTCTAGACTTCTTGAAGCAACGAGTTGTCACCAACGGCTGTGGATTAATTGGTGATTTCACTTGCAGTCTATGTTTAACATAGAGATTTGCAACTTTTGTTCATTTTTTTCAACCAATCAGGCACACAGTACAGAGGAGTTTTTGATGTCCTTGGAGGACTCTAGTAATCTTACTGAAAGGTTCCCCCAAAATTTCCTTGACCACGAGCTTCGTCATTGTTCTATGAGGGGGGAATACATTTTTACTCTGCTACTGAAGTCATTTAATTACAGAAGTTACCAAACACTAAGCTAATAGAGATATCGAACCAAAAGTAATTATATCTGTGAATGGCTGCTACAGGAGAGAATTCTTATTTTCTCCCTTGTCCACATTGTTACTTCCTGATTTATTGAAATAGTTTTCCCACAAATACATTGAGATAATGAACTCTGAGTGATGATATATTAAGAGCCAAAGGCTGCTTGTAGGTGTCTTGGTTTGAAGGTTGTTGAAAAGAAGTCTATTCGAGAAGAATTACAAAAAGACACCATTCTGTAACAGAACAATACATAATTTGGTTACGTGGAGGAGTCATACGGAGGTGAATCTGGTTTTCTTTCTAAGCCTGTTAGAACAGAAACTTAAGAGGAAGGTGTGGAACAGATACATGAGGTATAAATATCAAAGGATTAATTATGTCTGAGCAACAATCCTGGAAAGCTGTTAATCCATTGTTTTTCAGCTGTTGTCAGAGCAACCACTAGAGATGAGTGGACTGCCAATAACAATCAGAGGAGAGTGGAGTCAGGTCATGGCCTCTTATAATTGACAATTGTAAAACCTCCACTTGGGGTGAAAATAAGCTCTTTTGGTGGTTGAGACCAACAAGAGGCTTAAGTGAGGAGAACAGGGCTCCTTGACAGAAGGCAGCTAGCAATATGTCACTGAATGTAAGACCTGGTTGATTTTCGTTTCTCATGAGCTGCACTGAACAATAACATTGTTGAAATGCTATCATTCAAGGAGCAACAGAAATTGCTTTGTTGTGATGTCATAAAATGAGCATTCAGTTGCTTCAGGAATATTGAATATGTCTATATGGACATTAAAGATTAACATCATTTTACTTGTAATTAAGATAATAAAGCATTTTGGTAGGCCAACAAGTAAGGCCAGATGTTAAGGATGGAAAAAGAAAGGATAAGGATAAAGACCTAGGAGAAGAGAGTAGTGTGCTGGAATCTCTAATAGAACTGTTCCCAAAGCAAAGGGATACAGAGAGCATCACCAGGAGAACTGATGCAATAGCCTGATACAGCACTAGAATGCTCTGCAGAATAGGGAGGACATTTGAATGAACAGAGATATGGACTGATTGAGCTATACCAGTATAGTCCAAAGGTTTGCTAACAGTAGTGAACAGCTTGTAACTAGGAGACTCACATGGTAGTGGCATGACTGAAGAAAGTATAAAAAGAGAAGGAACCAACAAATGGAAAATATTAAAAACTACATTCAAACTTCAACTATAGTTTCCTTATACACATTATTAATTTAGTTAAATAACTTACAAAGAGGGATTTACTACTTCTGTAGAAACATATAAATTAAAGATTTTTTTACAATGACATCTAAGACAATTTAACAATTATTTTCATCATAACTATACCATAAAAGCTTTGTAATAATGTATTGCATGATTAAATTATATATACTATATTATATACTATGTATTATTTATTATATAGAATGTATTTGCACTATGAATTGGCTCTAATCTCTTCATGTTTAATATCTGTAATATACTTTCTATGCTATCTATGCTATACATGTAATGTCTTATGTATCTATATGCTACATTATATATTTAATAAGTATTAGTTTATAATGTAATAGGTGTCAGACATAAATAGCAATGTATTTAGTAAACATTTATAACAAGTTATAATATATACTCTATAATTAATACATGCATTTTATGTTATCTATGTATATTTACTTAATATGTGCAAATTATATTATATAATTAGATATACTATATGTATATATGTATACATGTAGCTATATTATTAATTGACTTTTTGCTTTATAAAAGACAATTATTAAAATCAATTTATGGAAGAGTTTACTTAGAGTTTTGGTTTCAGAGAGCTAAGAGCCTATCATTGTAGAAGGAAGTGTTGCAATCAGCAGCAGACATAGCACAGGTAGAGAAACCTGAGGTATCACATCTCTAGTTGCAAATGTGAACCTGAGAAGGTGAATTAGATGTGGGGAGCAGCATTGCTTTGAAATTCTCTCAATTTTACTTGATGTAGGCTATGGCATTGCTCTAAACTACTTACATTATATTTAGGTATATCCTTTGTATTCCTAATCTCTCCAGGACTTTCATCAAGAATCAGTGTTGGATTTTGCAAAGGTCTTTTCTGCATCTACTCAGACTGATCATATGCATTGTTTTTCTCTCTGTTTGTTTATATGAGGGATTACATTTAACAATTTTCATATAATGAAAGTTCCCTCCATCTCTGGGATGAGGCCTTCTTGATTATGGTGGATGGTCATTTTGATGTGTTCTTGGATTGAGTTTGAGAGTATTTTGTTAAGTATTATTGTATCAATTTTTATAACAGAAATTGCATTGCAAATCTCCTTCTTTGTTGTGTTGTTATGTGACTTGGCTATCAGGGTAACTGTGGGTGACTTCATCAGGAAGAATGTGAAGACATCCATATTTGTCACCCTATATAAAACCCAACTCCAAATGGGTCAAATATCTCAAAGTAAAACCAGATACATTGAAGGTGGTAGAAGAGAAAGTGAGGAATAGCCTTCAACTTGTTAGCACAGTAGAAGATTTTTTGAATAGACCACGAGTAGTGTAGGCATTAAGAGCAACAATTAATAAATGGTAGTCCATGAAACTGAAAAGCTTCTATGAGGCAAAGTCACCATCATTCAGCCAAAGGAAAAGACTGGCAGCTTACAGAGTGGGAAATAATTTTTACCATACCTGCATACCTGATAGAGGACAAATATCCAAACTATAAAAAAAAAAAAAACTTAAGAAACGTGATACCAAAAACTCAAATAATCCAATTAGTAAGTGAAGTAGAGATTTATTGAGAATTCTCAATATAGGAAAGTGTATTGATGGAGAAATAACGACATTCTCAACATCCTAAGTCATCAGGGAAATATAAATCAAAACTACTTTGAGACTCCATTTTATGCCTCTCAGAATGATTAAGATAAACAACACATGTGGCTTCTCATGCTGACCAGAATGCAGTGTAAGTAGAATACTCATTAATTACTGCTGTAAATGCAAACTTGTCCAGCCAGTAGGGATATCAGAATGGCAGTTCCTCACAAAGTTGAGAATATACATCTTCCTCAAGATTCAGCTTTACCACTTGGGCATATACCCAAAGGATGCTTCATTCTTCCACAAGGACACCTGCTCAAATATGTTCCTTACTGCTCTATTTATAAAAGCCAGAAAGTGGAAACAACCTAGATGTCTTACAACAGAAGAATGGATAATCAAAAGGGATATATTTACATAATGGAGTGTTAGTTGACAACAGAAGTTACATCATGAAATTTGGAGCAAATGGGTGGAACAAGAAAAAAAATCATCCTTACTGAGGTACCCCAATCCCAGAAATGGTATATGTTTGCTTATATGTAGATTTTAGTCACTAAATAAATAATAACCAAACTATCAGGATCAGATGGGGAGGAGAAGTGGAGATGGGTCTGAGGGAGAGAACGCAGAAACAGAATTGAGAAGCATTAAAGTAGTGTTATTAAAACCTAGTGTATTAGAAACTTCCTAAAATATATGAAGGTGATCCTAATGAAATTTCCAAATTCTGAGGGAGAGACAGAGTGGCCAATTGGCCACATCTTATCCCCAAACTAAGTTTCCAGTTCTGGGACTGGGCTTTATCTAATTGAATTGTTGGCAAAGGGGTCCCATGGAAATCACAAAGCCACCCAGATTGCTGTCAGGACAATATGTGGCTTTCTACAAACTGAATGCAAGGTTCCACGTCTGAAGACAACACACACACAAAACCCATTGAACATGGAGAAGGTGAGATGGTGCTTACATAGAACCTTTTGTCCTATATTCATTCTATTGTCTTTGGTGCTGGAAGGTAATCTATATGTTACCGAAAGAGAAACATAGACACCAAGCCACCCTTGAAACATTTTATCTATAATCTGTCCTGTCTGCAAAATATCCTAGGGCAATGGTGGCAAAAGCTTATGGGAGTAACCAACAAATGTCTGATTTGATTTAGGGCCCACCCTATAATATGGAACCCATCTCTGATACTGCTTGAGTAACCAAAACTTGAGACTAGATGGCCCAAAGACCTAGAGTAAAATCAAACACTGTTGTCCTAAATTTTAAATGTAGCAATAAAATCACTTATAATGATATTCTGCTATACTCATAGATCAGTGACTTACTTGAGAAGCTCCCACCTGCAACAAATGGGACCAAATACAGAGACTTACAGCCAGACACTGTGAAACCTTGGAACACAAAAGTCTAAATGTGATGTCTTCATGAAATCCCTCCCCACAAAGTTCAAGGAACCCTGTGGAAGAGAAGGCAAAGTCCAGGAGCCAGAGGACATTGAGGACGACAGGAGAACAAAGCTACAAATCAATTGAGCAAAGTCCATATTAATTCATAGAGACTAAAGCAGGAATCACAGAGCAGACATGGGTTGGTATCAGGTCCTCTGCACATATATTAACACTTTTTGTTTAGTATTTTCATGGGGACCTGGTTGTGTTAATGAGTGTATATCTGAGTCTTGTGACTTCACTTGGGGCTCTTTTCCATCTCTTGGTCTCCCTTGTCCGACTTCAAAGTGATGGTTTTGTTTTATCTTATTATATTTTATTGTGTCATGTTCAGTTGTTATCTCTTAAAAGTCTCTTCTTTTCTAATGAGCAATATAAAGGGAGATTATTTGGAAGGGAGAAGGGGTAGGAAGGAACTCAGAGGAGCAGAGGAAGAGGAAACTATAATAAGGATCTATTGTATGAAAAAATGAGTCTATTTTTAATAAAAGGGAAAAAAGAATGGAGTAGAAAGTATACACCCTCAATCTCTCCTACTCCCAGTTTCATACTTCCTTCAGTAAGGCTACCTAAACAGTTTCAAACAGTTACATCAGAGGCCAATGTTCAAATGCATGAGACTATTCAAAATACTTATTCAAAACACCACATAACGTATACTATATAAAAATATTTACAGTGATCATTATATATATATACATTATACAAATCTATTATTTATATAAATGTGTATGACACATGAGAATTCTAAACTCAGAGAATTCAATGACTTGCTAAGTTTCAAAGCAATCTATAGAGTTTAAATTCAATCATATACATCTAATTATATATTTCACACTGTGTCTGCCACAGCACTCTAACAAGAGCATTGCCAGATCCTTTGTTGTGTTATTCTTCTATAAAATTGCTTTTCTTCTTTGTTGGGTAGAAAAATGAGAGTAATTGTGCCTAACTTCAGGAATGCACATCTTCACTCACAGATATGTAGAGATGCCCATCCCCTAAGTAATGTGAAAACAGAGTTGCTCTACTCTGTTCTGCAGTTTGTTCAGTATGAGTTCACTGCAGAAGCTAACTTAATATTATCCTCAAGGTAATATTAAGGTAAGGCATGTGGCAGGAACATAAGAAGCTGGGTTTTCAAAAACAGCTTTAGATTGATTTTGTGATCATAGAAAACTAAGAAATGCTAATTAAACACTTGCCTTTCAAGAAACCACAAAAATTTTCAAAAGTAGTCCAGAGATATGACTTTTTATAAATCTAGAAATTCTATCTTATAATGATTAAATATACCTTTTTCCTTCATGGCAGTGATGAGTAATGAGAGCTCATTATCAAAATAAAAAGGATGCAGATATGATTCTGCAATATTCTTTATTAAGTGTTTCCTGGTGCTTTGTTTTATGACCCCCTCTCCTAAACACACACACACACACACACACACACACACACACACACACACACACACACACACACTGGCATCTCTAACATCTTTACATCCACATAAAATCTCATTTCTTCTTGTGTTACTTTCAAAGTAAATAAAATCACATTAAGGTCTTAGATTAAATTCATTTTATATGAACAAAGATTTATCTATCTTAACTACCTACTTACTATATAGGATTTTCTTGGTGAAAAAATTTGATATGTACTTTTAATGAAGGACATCAAAATATTTCTCTCTTTGGTTCAAAATGTAAATTGCGGAAGAGAGGACCAGAATTTTCCTGGTGTCGTGATTGTCATAGTGTAATAGAATCTCCCCTCATGAATCCGACATTCACATTGTCATCTCTAGCAATCCATCCTGTCAACTGCCATAAATATGAATTATTCTTATTCTTTGCTATGTGTGGAGGAAAATGACCATTTAATTGTGCTCCTTTTGTTTGCTTGATTTACTTCAAACATTTGATAGTGTTCTGACATGAGCTACAATAAGCTACACCCACTAATGTAAATCATTTTAGGAACTTTGACATGACTACTTAGAAAAGTGAGTGTCACTATAGTAATGTAACTAACTCACACTTTCATTAGCTTCAAAAGTTCCCTCATGCTCTATGTAATCCAACCTACTCTCAGGCCTATGTCTAAGGAACCATTGGCCTATTTTTCCATAATACATTTACTTACAGGTTTGGGGGTTAATTATTCATCATATTTTGCTTATTGACATTGATTTACCTCTTTTTTTTTGTATGGTGACTTTAAGAGTAATTATAGCAACAATCATATAAATCATCAGGTCTCTAACTGTTATTCAACTTTAACAAAGTATCCAGTTTATTGATGATATATGTAATATTTGGATTATTTCTATTTTTAAATTTAATTTTTTTTACATATTCACTTACATCCTGCTCACTGCCCTCCTCTCAGTCACCCCCTCCCACAATGCTTCCTGCATCCACCTGAATTCTTCTCTGAGCATGTGATCCTCCCCTTGATTATCCTCTCACTCTGACATTTCAAGTCTCTGAGAGGCTAGGCTCTTACTCTTCTATTGAGGCCAGTGGATTATGTCTAGTAAAGACTGTCTGAAACTAATCTTATGAATGTTTATTGTATATATGAAGATATATACACTCATATCTTGAGATAAGTATGCAGGAAGAGAAATAATTAGCTCATTTTTAGTTATATTTTAATGTTTGAGAGCTGTTTTCTTTTGGTAATAAACTATATGATATATGATAAACTATATGATAAACTACATTCTTTTTATTTACTGTATATTATTTTATTTTTACAATCCAGATTTTATTCCCCTCTCAGTTCACCCTCTGACTCTTTTACATCCCATACCTCCTCCCTGCACCCTGTCTCCACGAAGATGTCCCCAACCCCTACCTCTCACCACACCAGACCTCTAAACTCCTGGGGCCTCCAGTCTCTTGAGGGTTAGGTTCATCTTCTCTGACTGAATCCAGACCCGGTAGTCCTCTGCTCTATATGTGTTGGGGCCTCATATCAACTGGTGTATGCTGCCTGGTTGGTCATCCAGTGTCTGAGAGATCTTGGGGATCCAAGTCAATTGAGACTGCTTGTCCTCCTACAGGGTCACCTTCCTCTTCAGCTTGTTTCAGCTTTTCAATAATTTAACCACAGGGGTCAGCAGCTTCTGTCCATTGGTTGAGTGCACATATCTGCATCTGAATCTTTCAGCTGCTTGTTGGGTCTTTCGGAGGGCAGTCATGATAGGTCCCTTTTGTGAACAGTTATGGGTGACAGATTTGACTGTGGGATGGCAATCCCATCCCTCACTTGATGCCCTATCTTTCCGCTCAAAGTGGGCTCTACAAGTTCCCTTTCCCCACTGCAGGACATTTCATCTAAGGTCCCTCCCTGTGAAACCTGAGAGCCTCTCATATCCCAGGTCTGTGATACATTCCGGAGGGACCCCCAAACTCCTATCTTCTGAGGTTGCTTGTTTCCATTCTTTCTGCTAGCCCTCAGGGCTTCAGTCTTTTTCCCCACCGAATACCAAATCATGTTCCCCTCTTCTCCCTCCCCCCTTTCCCTCCCGTGTTCCTCCCTCACTCCTCCCTTGTGGTCGCTTTTTTTCCCTCCCAAGTGGGACTGAGGCATCCTCTCTTAGGCCCTTCAGCTTGTTGACCTTTTAGAGTTCTGTGGACTATATCTTGGATATTCTGTACTTTTTTTTTTTTTTTTGCTCATATCCATTGATTAGTGAGCACATACCGTGCATGTCTTTTGGGGTTTGAGTTACCTCATTCAGGATGATATTTTCTAGTTCCATCCATTTGTCTGCAAAACTCTGGATGTCCTTGTTTTTAATAGGTGAGTAGTATTCCATTGTGTAAATGAATCACATATTCTGTATCCATTCTTCTGTCATGGGACATCTGGGTTGTTTTCAGCTCTGGCTATCACAAATAAGGTTCCTCTGAACATAGTGGCATGGTGGGGCATCTTTTGGGTATATTTTCAAGAATGATATTGCTGGATCTTCAGGTAGATCTATTTCCAATTTTCTGAGGAACCTCCAGATTGACTTCTAGAGTGGTTGTACCAGTTTGCAATCCTGCCAGCAATGGAGGAGTGTTTCTCTTTCTCTACATCCTCCCCAACATGTGTTGTCATCTGAGGTTTTGATCTTAGCCATTCTGATAGGTGTAAGGTGGAATCTAAGGGTCATTTTGATTTGCATTTCCCTCATCACTAAGAACTTTAAACATTTCTTTAGGTGTTTCTCAGTCTTTAGAGACTCCTCTGCTGTGAATTCTCAGTTTAGTACTATACCCCATTTTTTGATTGGGCTGCTTGGATTTTTTTTGTTGGTAAGCTTCTTGTGTTCTTTATATATTTTGGATATTAGCCCTCTATTGGATATGGGGTTAGTGAAGATTTTTTCCAATCTGTAGGTTACCGTTTTGTCCTATTGATATGGGGTTAGTGAAGATTTTTTCCCAATCTGTAGGTTACCGTTTTGTCCTATTGACTAGGTTCTTTGCCTTACAGAAGCTTTCCAGTTTCATTTATCAATTCTTGATCTTAGAGTGTGAACCAATGGAGTTCTGTTTAATAAATTTCCCCTGTGCCAATGAGTTCAAGGCTCTTTCCCACTTTCTCTTCTGTTAGATTTAGTGTATCTGGTTTTATGTTGAGGTCCTTGACTCACTTGGACTTGAGCTTTGTGCAAGGTGAACAAATATGTGTCTATTTTCATTTTTCTACATATAGAAATCCAATTAGACTAGCACCATTTATTGAAGATGCTTTCTTTTCTTCATTGTATATTTTTGGCTTCTTTGTCAAAGATCAAGTGTCTGTAAATGTGTGGTTATATTTCTGGGTCTTCAATTCTATTTCATTGATCAACGCGTCTGTCTCTCTACTAATACCATACAGTCTTTATTACTCTGCAGTATAGCTTGAGGTCAGGGATGATGATTTCCCTAGTTGTTCTTTTATTGTTAAGAGAGAGTTGTTTTCACTATTCTTGTTTTTTTTTTTTTTTTTTTGCCTTTCCAGATGAACTTGAGAATTGCTCTTTCCTTGTCTTTGAAGAATTTTGTTGGGATTTTGATGGGTATTTCATTGAATATGTAGATTGCGTTTGGTAGAATGGCCATTTTTACTATGTTAATTCTGCCAATCCATGAGCATGGGAGTTCTCTCCATGTTCTGAGATCTTCCTTGATTTCTGTCTTGTGAGACTGAAAGTTATTGTCAGACAGTTCTTTTACTTGTTTGGTTAGAATTACCCCAACATAAAAATAAATAAATAAATAAATAAAGTGATACCTTTATTTTTTCTTTGCCAAATTATATCCCTTTTATCTCGTTTTGTTATCTTATTGTTCTGGCTACCACTTTGAGTATATATATTGAGTATATATATATGGGGAGAGCGGGCATCCTTGTATGCAATTTTAGTGGGACTGCTTCAAGTATCTCTCCATTTAATTTGATATTGGCTTTTGGTTTACAGTAAATTGCTTTTATTATGTTTAGGTATGAGCCTTGAATTCCTGATCTCTCTAATACTTTTAACATGAAGGGCTGCTGTATTTTGTCAAATGCTTTCACTGTGTCTAAGGAGATAATCATATGATTTTATTTCTTTGAGTTTGTCTATATAGAGGATGATGTTACTGGATTTTGGTATATTAAACCAACCTTGCATCCTTGAGATGAAGCCTACTTGATCCTGGTGAATGATGGTTTTTGATGAGTTCTTGGATTTGGTTTGCAAGAAATTGATTGAGTATTTTTGCATCAATATTCATAAGCAACATTGTTCTGACGTTCTCTGATTTTTGTTGGATCCTTATGTGGTTTAGGTACCAGAGTAATTGTGGCTTCATAGAATGAGTTGGGCAGTGTCCTTTCTCTTTCCATTTTATGGAATAGTTTTAGGAATATTGGTATCAGGTCTTCTTTAAAGCTCTGGTATATTTCTGCACTAAATTAATCTGGCCCTGTTTTTGTTTTTTATGTTTTATTTTTTTGGTTTGGAGGTTTTTTAATGACTTCTTCTATTACCTCAAGGGAAATGTGCCAGGTTAAATAGTTTATCTACTCTTGATTTAACTTTGGTATATGGTGTCCATTTAGAGAACCATCCATTTCATCTAGATTTTCCTGTTTTGTTGAGTATAGGCTCTTGTAGTAGGATCTGATGATGTTTTTTAATTTCTTCCATTTCTGTAGTTATATTTCCCTTTTCTTTTTTCTTATTTTAATTTATTTTCTAAGTTTTTTTATTTACATTCAAAATCATTTCCCCTTTCCCAATTCCACCCTCCCCAAAAGTCCCATAAGCCCCCTTCCCTCCCTCTTTTCCCCATTCAACCCCCTCTCGCTTCTCTGTCTTGGCATTCCCCTACATCCACTCTTTCCAGGACCAGGGGTCTCTCTTTCCATCTTCTTGGAAATCTATTGATATGCGAATTTTGTCTAGGGTAGTCCGAGATTCTGGGTTAATATCCCCTTATCAGTGACTGCATACCATGTGTGTTCTTTTGTGAATGGGTTACCTCACTAAGGATGATATTTTCAAGTTCTGACCATTTGCCTAGGAATTTCGTGAATTCATTTTTTTTTAATTGCAGAGTAGTATTCCATTGTGTAAATATACCACATATTCTGAATCCATTACTCCATTGAGGGACATCTGGGTTCTTTCCAGCTTCTGGCTATTATGAATAAGGCTGCTATGAACATAGTGGAGCATGTGTCCTTATTGCATGCAGGTAAAGACTCTGGGTATATGCCCAGGAGTGGTATAGCCAGATGCTCCTGGAGTGTCATGCCCAGTTTTTTGAGGAACCACCAGACTGCTTTCCAGAGTGGTTGTACCAGCTTGCAATCCCACCAGCAGTGGAGGAGTGTTCCTCTTTCTCCACATCTTTGCCAACAACTGCTGTCTCCTGTGTTTTTGATCTTAGCCATTCTGACTGGTGTGAGATGGAATCTCAGGGTTGTTTTGATTTGCATTACACTAATGACTAAGGATGATGAACTTCTCTTTAGGTGCTTCTCAGCCATTAGATATTCTTCAGGTGGAAACTCTTTGTTTAGCTCTCTACCCCATTTTTAATAGGGTTACTTGCCTCTCTGGAGCTAAACTTCTTGAGTTCTTTGTATATATTGGATATTAGCCCTCTGTCGGATGTAGGGTTGGTAAAGATCATTTCCCAGTTAGTTGGTTGCCGCTTTGTATTTTTGACAGTGTCTTTTGCCTTGCAAAAACTTTGTAATTTAATGAGGTCCCATTTGTCAATTATTGATCTTAGAGCATAAGCTATTGGAGTTCTAGTCAGGAAATTCTCCCCTGTGCCCATATGTTCAAGGTTCTTCCCTAGTTTCCTTTCTATTAGTTTCAGTGTGTCTGGCTTTATGTGGAGGTCCTTGATCCACGTGGAATTGAGCTTAGTGCAAGGAGATAAGAATGGGTCAATTTGCATTCTTCTGCATGTTGACCTCCAGTTGAGCCAGCACCATTTGTTGAAAAGGCTATCTTTTTTCCACTGGATGGTTTTAGCTCCTTTGTCAAAGATCAAGTGACCATAGGGGTCTGGATTCATTTCTGGGTCTTCAATTCTGTTCCATTGATCTACATGCCTGTCACTGTACCAATACCATGCAGTTCTTAACACTATTGCTCTGTAGTACAGCTTGAGGTCCGGGATACTGATTCCCCCAGAGGTTCTTTTACTCTTGAGAATAGTTTTAGCTATCCTGGGTTTTCTGTTATTCCAGATGAATTTTTGAATTGCTCTTTCTAACTCTATGAAGAATTGAGTTGGGATTTTGATCGGGATTATAATTGAATCTGTATATTGCTTTTGGAAGATGGTCATTTTTACTATATTAATCCTGCCAATCCATGAGCATGGAAGATTTTTCCATCTTCTGAGGTCTTCTTCAATTTCTTTCTTCAGAGACTTGAAGTTCTTGTCATACGGATCTTTCACTTGTTTGGTTAGAGTCACACCAAGATACTTTATATGGTTTGTGGCTATCATGAAGGGTATCATTTCTCTTACTTCTTTCTCAGCCTGCTTATCCTTTGAGTATTGGAAGGCTAGTGACTTGCTTGAGTTGATTTCATATCCGGCCACTTTGCTGAAGTTGTTTATCAGCTGTAGGAGTTCTCTGGTCGAGTTTTTTGGGTCGCTTAAGTATACTATCATATCGTCTACAAATAGTGATAGTTTGACTTCTTCTTTCCAATTTGTATCCCTTTGACCTCCTTTTTTTTGTCTAATTGCTCTAGCTAGAACTTCAAGTACTATATTGAAAAGATATGGAGAGAGAGGGCAGCCTTGTCTAGTCCCTGATTTTAGTGGGATTGCTTCAAGTTTCTCTCCATTCAGATTGATACAGGTTTGCTGTAAATTGCTTTTACTATGTTTAGATATGGGCCTTGAATTCCTGATCTTTCCAAGACCTTTAGCATGAAAGGATGCTGAATTTTGTCAAATGCTTTCTCAACATCTAATGAGTTGACCATGTGATTTTTTTCTTTGAGACTGTTTATATAGTGGATTACATTGATGGATTTCCTTATATTGAACCATCCCTGCATCCCTGGGATGAAGCCTACTTGATCGTGGTGAATGATCATTTTGATGTGTTCTTGGATTCGGTTGGCAAGAATTTTATTGAGTATTTTTGCATCGATATTCATAAGAGAGATTCTCTTTCTTTGTCGGATCTTTGTGTGCTTTTGGTATTAGTGTAATTGTGGCTTCATAGAATGAGTTGGGTAGTGTTCCTTCTGTTTGTATTTTGTGGAATAGTTTGAAGAGTATTAGTGTTAGGTCTTCTGTGAAGGTCTGATAGAATTCTGCACTAAAACCATCTGGGCCTGTGCTTTTTATGGTTGGAAGACTTCCAATGACGACTTCTATTTCTTCAGGGGTTATAGGACTGTTTAGATAGTCTATTTGATCCTGATTTAATTTTGGTATTTGGTATCTGTCAAGGAAATTGTTCATTTCCTCGAGATTTTCTAGTTGTGTTGAATACAGACTTTTGTAGTAGGATCTGATGATTTTTTGAATTTCCTCAGTTTCTGTTGTTATCTCTCCCTTTTCGTTTCTGATTTTATTAATTTTGATACTGTCTCTGTGCCCTCTGGCTAATCTGGCTAAGGGCTTATCTATCTTGTTGATTTTCTCAAAGAAAGAACTCCTAGTTTTGTTGATTCTTTGTATGGTTTTATTTGTTTCTACTTGATTGATTTCAGCCCTGAGTTTGATGATTTCCTGCCTTCTACTCCTCTTTGGTGTATTTGCTCCTTTTTGTTCCAGGGCTTTCAGGTGTGCCATTAAGCTGCTAGTGTATGCTGTCTCACGTTTCTTTTTGGTGGTACTCAGGGCTATGAATTTTCCTCTTAGCACTGCTTTCATTGTGTCCCATAAATTAGGGTATGTTGTCCTTCATTTTCATTAAAATTTAAAAAGTCTTTGATTTCTTTCTTTATTTCCTCCTTGACCAAGTTATTATTGAGTAGAGCATTGTTCAGCCTCCATGTGTATGTGTGTTTTCTGTTGTTTTTGTTGCCATTGAAGACCACCCTTATTCCATAGTGATCTGATAGGAGGCCTGGGATTAGTTTGATAATCTTATATCTGTTGAGGTCTGATTTGTGACCAATTATATGGTCGATTTTGGAGAAGGTACCATGAGGTGCTGTGAAGAAGGTGTATTCTTTAGCTCTAGGATGAAATGTTCTCTATATATCTGTTAGTTCCATTTGGTCCAAGGCTTCAATTAGATTCACTGTGTCCCTGTTTAGTTTCTTCTTTCCTGAACGATCCATTTCAGAGAGCAGGGTGTTGAAGTCACCCACTATTATTGTGTGAGGTACGATGTGTGATTTGAGCTTTAGTAAAGTTCCTTTTATGAATGAGGGTGCCCTTGCATTTGGAGCATAGATATTCAGAATTGAGAGTTCTTCTTGGTGGATTTTTCCCTTGATCAGTATATAGTGTCCTTCTGTGTCTTTTTTGATGACTTTAGGTTGGAAGTCAATTTTATCTTATATTAGGATGGCTACTCCGGCTCGTTTCCTGGGACCATTTGCTTGTACAATTGTTTTCCAGCCTTTTACTCTGAGGTAGTGTTTCTCTTTGACACTGAGGTGCGTTTCCTGCACACAGCAAAATGCTGGGTCCTGTTTACATATCCAGTCTGTTAGTCTATGTCTTTTTATTGGGGATTTAAGACCATTGTTATTAAGAGAGATTAAGGAATAGTGATTATTGCCACCTGCCATTCTTGACGCTATCTTTATTTTTGAGTGGTTATCTACTTTTGGGTTTGATGCAAGAAGGTTACTATCTCGTTTATTCCAGGGTGTTGTTTCTCTCCTTGTATTGGTTTCCACCTATTATCCTTTGCAGGGCTGGATTTGTGGAAAGATATTGTGAAAATTTGGTTTTATCATGGAATATCTTGGTCTCTTCATCTATGGTGATTGAGAGTTTTGCTGGGTATAGTAGGCTAGGCTGGCGTTTGTGTTCTCTTAGTGTCTGCATGAGATCTGCCCAGGATCTTCTGGCTTTCATAGTCTCTGGTGAGAAGTCTGATGTGATTCTGATAGGTCTTCCTTTGTATGTTACTTGGCCCTTTTCTCTTACTGCTTTTAACATTCTCTCTTTGCTTAGTACATTTGATGTTTTGATTATTATGTGACGGGAGGTATTTCTGTTCTGGTCCAGTCTGTTGGAGTTCTGTAGGCTTCTTGTACCTCCATCGGTATCTCTCTCTTTAGGTTAGGGAAGTTTTCCTCTATAACTTTGTTGAAGATGTTTACTGGCCCTTTAAGTTGCAAATCTTCACTCTCATCTATACCTATAATTCTTAGGTTTGGTCTTTTCATTGTGTCCTGGATTTCCTGGATGTTTTGGGTTACAAGTTTTTTGCATTTTGCATTTTCTTTGACTGTTGAGTCGATGCTTTCTATGGTATCTTCAGCACCTGAGATTCTTTCTTCCATCTTTTGTATTCTATTGTTGATGTTTGCATCTATGACTCCTGATTTCTTCCCAAAGTTTTCTATCTCCAAAGTTGTCTCCCTTTGTGATTTCTTAGTTGTTTCTACTTCCTTTTTTAGATCCTGGATGGATTTGCTGAGATCCTTCACTTGTTTGTTTGTATTTTCCTGTATTTCTTTAAGGTATTTTTACATTTCCTCTTTCAGGATTTCTGCCTGTTGACCCAAGTTCTACTGTATTCCTCTAAGTGATTTTTGTGTTTCTTCCTCATGAGCTTCCATCTGTTGATCCATCGTCTCCTGCATTTCTTTAAGCAATTCTCATGTTTCCTTTGTAAGGGCATCTATCCGTTGATTCATTTCTTTAAGCAATTTTTGTGTTGCCTCCCTATGGGCATCCATCTGTTGACCCATATTCTTCTGCATTTCTTTATGCAATTTTTGTGATTCCTTTGAAAGTGCTTCTACCCGTTGATTCATTTCTTTAAGCGATTTTTGTGTTGCCTCCTTATGAGCCTCCATCTGTTGATCCATGTTCTCCTGCATTCCTCTAAGCGATTTTTGTGTTTCCTTTATAAGGGCTTCTAACCGTTGATTCATGGTTTCCTGTAATTCTTTTTTTTTTTTATTTTCTAAGTTTTTTTTTATTTACATTCCAAATCATTTCCCCTTTCCCGTTTCCTCCCTCCCCGAAAGTCCCATAAGCCCCCTTCCCTCCCTCTTTTCTCCATTCAACCCCCTCTCGTTTCTCTGTCCTGGCGTTCCCCTACATCCAGTCTTTCCAGGACCAGGGGTCTCTCCTTCCATCTTCTTAGAAATCTATTGATATGGGAATTGTGTCTAGGATATTCTGAGATTCTGGGTTAATATCCCCTTATCAGTGACTGCACACCTTGTGTGTTCTTTTGTGATTGGGTTACCTAATTAAGGATGATATTTTCAAGTTCTGACCATTTGCCTAGGAATTTCGTGAATTCATTGTTTTTAATTGCAGAGTAATATACAAAGAACTCAAGAAGTTAAACTCCAGAGAGGCAAGTAACCCTATTAAAAATGGGGTACAGAGCTCCACAAAGAGTTCTCACCTGAAGAATATCTAATGGCTGAGAAGCACCTAAAGAGATGTTCATCATCCTTAGTCATTAGGGAAATGCAAATCAAAACAACCCTGAGATTCCATCTCACACCAGTCAGGATGGCTAAGATCAAAAACACAGGAGACAGCAGTTGTTGGCGAGGATGTGGAGAAAGAGGAACACTCCTCCACTGCTGGTGGAATTGCAGGCTGGTACAACCACTCTGGAAAGCAGTCTGGCGGCTCCTCAGAAAACTGGGCATGACACTTCCGGAGGATCCGGCTATACCACTCCTGGGCATATACCCAGAGACTTTACCTGCATGCAATAAGGACACATGCTCCACTATATTCATAGCAGCCTTATTTATAATAGCCAGAAGCTGGAAAGAACCCAGATGTCCCTCAACGGAGGAATGGATTCAGAAGATGTGGTATATTTACACAATGGAATACTACTCTGCAATTAAAAACAATGAATTCACGAAATTCCTAGGCAAATGGTCAGAACTTGAAAATATCATCCTTAGTGAGGTAACCCAATCACAAAAGATCACACATGGTATGAAGTCACTGATAAGGGGATATTGACCCAGAATCTCAGAATACCCTAGACACAATCAGCATATCAATAGATTTCTAAAAAGATGGAAGGAGAGACCCCTGGTCCTGGAAAGACTGGATGTAGGGGAACGCCAGGACAGAGTAATGAGAGGGGGTTGAACGGAGAAAAGAGGGAGGGAAGGGGGCTTATGGGACTTTCGGGGAGGGAGGAAACGGGAAAGGGGAAGTGATTTGGAATGTAAATTAAAAAAATAAAATAAAATTAAATTTAAAAAAAAAAGTAATTGCAGAGTAGTATTCCATTGTGTAGATATACCACACCTTCTGAATCCATTCCTCCGTTGACGGACATCTGGGTTCTTTCCAGTTTCTGGCTATTATAAATAAGGCTGCTATGAACATAGCAGAGCATGTGTCCTTATTGCATGCAGGTAAAGCCTCTGGGTATATGCCCAGGAGTGGTATAGCCAGATCCTCCAGGAGTGTGATGCCCAGTTTTCTGAGGAACCGCCAGACTGCTTTCCAGAGTGGTTGTACCAGCTTGCAATCCCACCAGCAGTGGAGGAGTGTTCCTCTTTCTTCACATCTTTGCCAACAACTGCTGTCTCCTGTGTTTTTGATCTTAGCCATTCTGACTGGTGTGAGATGGAATCCCAGGGTTGTTTTGATTTGCATTTCACTAATGACTAAGGATGATGAACATCTCTTTAGGTGCTTCTCAGCCATTAGATATTCTTCAGGTGAGAACTCTTTGTTTAGCTCTCTACCCCATTTTTTGATAGGGTTGCTTGACTCTCTGGAGTTTAACTTCATGAGTTCTTTGTATATATTGGATATTAGCCCTCTGTAGGATGTAAGGTTGGTAAAGATCATTTCCCAGTTAGTTGGTTGCCGCTTTGTATTTTTGACAGTGTCTTTTGCCTTGCAAAAACTTTGTAATTTAATGAGGTCCCATTTGTCTATTCTTGATCTTAGAGCATAAGCTATTGGATTTCTGTTCAGGAAATTCTCCCCTGTGCCCATATGTTCAAGGTTCTTCCCTAGTTTCCTTTCTATTAGTTTCAGTGTGTCTGGTTTTATGTGGAGATCCTTGATCCACTTGGAATTGAGCTTAGTGCAAGGAGATAAGGATGGGTCAATTTGCATTCTTCTGCATGTTGACCTCCAGTTCAGCCAACACCATTTGTTGAAAAGGCTATCTTTTTTCCACTGGATGGTTTTAGCTCCTTTGTCAATGATCAAGTGACCATAGGAGTGTGGATTCATTTCTGGGTCTTCAATTCTGTTCCATTGATCTACATGCCTGTCACTGTACCAATACCATGCGGTTTTTAACATTATTGCTCTGTAGTACAGCTTGAGGTCTGGGATACTGATTCCCCCAGAGGTTCTTTTACTCTTGAGAATAGTTTTAGCTATTCTGGGTTTTCTGTTATTCCAAATGAATTTTTGAATTGCTCTTTCTAACTCTATGAAGAATTGAGTTGGGATTTTGATGGGGATTGCATTGAATCTGTATATTACTTTTGCCAAATGGTCATTTTTACTATATTAATCCTGCCAATCCATGAGCATGGAAGATTTTTCCATCTTCTGAGGTCTTCTTCAATTTCTTTCTTCAGAGACTTGAAGTTCTTGTCATATAGATCTTTCACTTGTTTGGTTAGAGTCATGCCAAGATACTTTATATGGTTTGTGGCTATCGTGAAGGGTATCATTTCTCTTACTTCTTTCTCAGCCTGCTTATCCTTTGAGTATAGGAAGGCTACTGACTTGCTTGAGTTGATTTTATATCCGGCCACTTTGTTGAAGTCATTTATCAGCTGTAGGAGTTCTCTGGTGGAGTTCTTTGGGTCGCTTAAATATACTATCATATCGTCTACAAATAGTGATAGTTTGACTTCTTCCTTTCCAATTTGTATCCCTTTGACCTCTTTTTCTTTTCTAATTGCTCTAGCTAGAACTTCAAGTACTATATTGAAAAGATATGGAGAGAGAGGGCAGCCTTGTCTAGTCCCTGATTTTAGTGGTATTGCTTCAAGTTTCTCTCCATTTAGATTGATGCTGGGTACCGGTTTGCTGTAAATTGCTTTTACTATGTTTAGATATGGGCCATGTTCTCCAGCATTTCTCTAAGTGATTTTTGTGTTTCCTTTGTAAGGGCTTCTAAGCATTGATTCATGGTCTCCTGTAATTCTTTATTAGATTTATTTGTGTCCTTCTTGTGATCCTCTAATAGCATCATGAGAAGTGATTTTAAATCCAGATCTTGTCTTTCGGGTGTGGTGGGGTATACAGGACTTGCTGCTGTTGGAGAGTTGGGTTCGGATGGTGCCATATTACTTTGATTTCTGTTAGTAACGATCCTATGTTTGCCTTTTGCCATCTGGTTACCTCTGGTTTTAGTTGGTCCTGCTGTCACTGTCTATTGGTTGGACCTCCTGTGAGCCTGCAAAGCTATTTCTGGCCCCCCTGGATTACCGGGATTCCCCTGGCACCGATTTCTGGGGCCTGCCCTGCTCCTGAGTGACTTTGGAGCCCTGATGTGTCTTACCCCAAGTGATGTTATATTGGAGAATCCCCGCACATCAAAAGGCTCAGCGTAGTGTATTCCTGGAGCAGAGGTCGCCAAAGCGAGGCTGCTAGGCTCCCGCCCTGTGCAGGGGTGTGTGATCTCTCCCAGAGGGGGGGGCCTCTGCAGGGCAGAAGTCCCACAGCAGAGCTGGCGTGTCGGTTACTTCAGACCTGCTCAGCTCTTGGGAGCAGGTTACACACAAGCTGCCTGAGACCTAAGAGATATACCTGTCTGTCTCTGAGCCTGGTGGTACTAGCTGCTCTGATGCTGGAGCTAAGATGGCAGAGTGCACTCTGCACTCTCTCGGAGGCGCAGGTCACTCTGCAGGGGAGATGGCCCACAGCAGAGCTGTCGCCCAGAAGACAGCAGCACTGTCCCGCTCTTGGGTGCAGATGGAAGCCCCAACAGGCTGTGACTCAAGCGATGTTATATTGGGGTGAACCTGGGTACCTGTGTCCTAGTGCAGTCGATCCAGGAACAGAGGTCACCAAATGGAAGCTGGTAGGCTCCCGCCCAGTGTGGGGTGTCCCTCTGCAAGG
This sequence comes from Tokudaia tokunoshimensis, assembly GCA_036184795.1. Lineage (NCBI taxonomy): Eukaryota > Metazoa > Chordata > Mammalia > Rodentia > Muridae > Tokudaia > Tokudaia tokunoshimensis. Next base: position 41,305,294 of record BTHU01000019.1, read on the forward strand.
CAGATGTCCCACAGCAGAGCCAGCGCGCCAGTTACTGCAGATCTGCCCAGCTCTTGGGAGCAGGGTACACACCTATATCTCCCTTTTCATTTATGATTTTGTTAATTTGGATACTGTCTCTGGCCCCTTTAGTTAGTTTGGCTAGGGGTTTATCTATTTGTTGATTTTCTCAAAGAACCAGCTTTTGGTTTTGTTGATTCTTTGTATTGTTCTCTTTGTTTCTATTTGGTTGATTTCAGCCCTGAGTTTGACTATTTCTTGCAGTCTATTCCTCTTAGATGTGTTTGCTTCCTTTTGTTCTAGAGATCTCAGGTATGCTGTTAAGTTGCTACTGTACAATCTCTCCATTTTCTTCACCAGGACATTTAATGCTATAAATTTTCCTCTTAGCACTGCTTTCATTGTGTCTCATAAGTTTGGGTATGATGTGTCAATATTTAAATTCCAGGAAGTCTTTAATTTCTTTATTTCTTTCCTGACCACATTATCATTGATTAGAGAGTTGTTCAGTTTCCATGTGTTGTGGGCTTTCTGTTGTTTTTACAGTTATGAGAGACCAGCCTTAGGCCATGGAGATCTGATAGGATGGATGGATTATTTCAATCTTCTTTTTCATAGAGGGTTGTTTTGCCACAAATTATATGCTCAGTTTTGGAGAAGGTACCATGAGATGCTGAGAAGAAAGTTCATTTTTTTTGTTTTAGAGTGATATGTTCTGTAGATATCTGTTAAATCCATTTGGTTCACAACCTCTATTAGTTTCACTGTGTCTCTGTTTAGTTTCTGTTTCAATAACCTATCCATTGGTGAGAACAGGGTGTTGAAGTCTCATACAATTATTGTGTGGGGAAATGAAATCATCTATTTATTTCAAATTATTTTATTAGTTGTACAAGTGCATAATATGATTATATCATTCTGATAAACTTATCTAATGATTATTTATGGCTTTATCTCTTGAAATTTTTCTTATTCTAAAGTATACTTTCTCTACTATTAATAAAGCTACTGCAACTTTCTTTATAAAGCACCAACCTTTCCTTTTAAACTTTTATGTGGGTTTATAAATTGTCAATTTGGATGTTGATTCAATTCCAATATTAGCATTTCTGTTTTTTGGTTTATTAAGTTAGATAATTTATTTTCATGAAACAACATTTCAATTCTAGTATAATGAGTTTTAATGTAGATTTAAGTATGCACATTTGGGAATTTAGAAGCTAAAATTTGCATATTTTAGAAATACATAGGCTTGGTGAGGGGTCCAGTTCTAAAATCCTAATGAGGTAGGAGGCTGAAGATTTTATTTTCTGTGTATGATTGTTTTTCATCCATATATGCCTGTGTACCACATATATGCCTGGTATTCTTAGAGGCCAGAAGAAATCATCAGTTCTCCTGGAACTAGACTTATACTTCTAAACTGCCATTTGGTTGATGATGATAGATGATTTGTTTTCTGAAATATTTGCACTGCTCAATAATGGGCATAGACTCTGCCTACACAGGAATAAAAAGTCTTTGACTTGCTTAATGTATAGGAGAAATGAGAGTACACAATTTAGGAGATTAAAGAAACATGATATGATGTAAATATTAAAGAGAAAATATTAACTACTGATTACATCAAACCATATAAACAGTATTTTCATAGATTATCCCTGAGCTGAAAATAAATTACCACGAAATAGTGAGATCTTCTTCCTACCATGAGGTAACTGAAACTCATGATTCTAGTAGCTCTTTAGCCCTTAAGCAGAATATGGCAGATTTAATTTGGGTACCGAGATCCAGGATCACTGAAGACATATTATCCCAGTTCCCAGGTATGAATGCAAGAGACCCTATTTACTCATGTTTCCAATGAGTAAATAGCTACCAAAAGTTCAAGAGCTATTTGTTTTTGTAGGATGGCTGTCCCTATCCCTCAACCTTGTGACTTCAGAGGTGATGTAATTGAGAGCTATAAAAATAATATACTGATAATTATGGACCAAGAATGTGGTAAAACACAAAAAGACAATCCCAAGAAAGAATCTAGTGAACAAAAAGTCTAAAATGAAAGTAGTGTCAGATAATAATCATAGAATCTATATTATAACAAGGTGCCTAAGAAAAATTAAAACAAGATTTAGTTACTATGTGGTATACAATGAAATATTATTTAGCTTTTGAATTATGAATTAAGAAATATTAAAATATAAAAATCTCACATAAATGGTTGGAGTTGGTAGTAATTATTATCAATGAAATAACCCATATCAGAAAGATAAACATGATCACATTTTTCTCTGAATTGTGAATGTGACCTTTGAATCTCCAATTAGGTACTTTTTATATGGAATCCTCATAGAGGTCTGCAAATTAGGAATGGATAAAAGGGAAGGTGTTTTAAAGGAAAAAGAGATAAAAAGTACTAATATACAAACTTAGGGAGCTTAATGGACCAAGAAATGCTAAACTGGGAACAGAAAGGGGAGAGCATGTAGAGGTGGGACTAGAGGAGGATCAAATGAAAATCATTTGAAATAGTCATATATAAACCTATGTGATGCTGGAAAATCTCCCTAGAGCATATATGTACACATATATAAAGTTAAAGTTTATTCCCTCTAAATTATTAATAATGGGACAATAACCTTATCCAACACAACTGGTTAGCATGTAAAAACCCAAGGAATATGTTTTGTTGCTGTTCAGGGAGGTTTTGAATACTCCAAACATTACTGGATGTTATCAGTGTTCTTGCCTATTGTCCCATTACTTGATGGCAATACCCTAATCATTCAGATACCCACATGTATGAGTCAAAGAATGGGGAGAAATTCATCTAGTACAGGCTTGAAATCTTTCATTCCTATTGGATAGATTTCATGGTATTAAAAGAGTTTATACATGCTATTAGAGATAAAAATAATCACTGACTTTACCCAGCTGTGAAACCTGCAATCTAGTAATCATTGGAGTCATAAGAGAAGATGACCGGTGATGTACAGATTGCATGAATAACAAGGGAGTATGTTGTGTTTTGCATGTTCTTAGGGATTTACTTGATTAGGGAAGTGATGAAATACAGATAAACACACAGACACACAGAGAAGCTGGAACCCAGTAGGCTGTGCTCTCTTATGAAGATGTCACTCTACACAGAAGCTCAGTGCATACTATCCATAGTTGAACATGTGAGTGGTTTTATTGTCTACAGATGAAGAAGGAGGCAGAATTATTACATACAGTTAGACAAGAATGCAGAGTTATTATATAAATCTGAACAAGGAGGTAGGTTATCTATCTTTGTAGGGACAGTCTCTGTAGAAAAACATTCTTCTGGCCATTATTATCTGGGATCAGAATGCTATGATAGACACATTGTCCATATGCTATCAATAATCACATTCTCACCTTAGAAATGCTTTGCCATTTCTCTGTGCCTCAGTCAATAAAGTTTTCTCCACTTCCATGGAGCTGAGGCATGGTGGTTCTTGACATGACCTTTCAATGCTAAAAATAAACAGTCAGGAAATTAAACTGCTCATGATAGGAATACCATACCATGTTCTGATTGAATTTAAGTCCCAGTTCAAAAGGTGAGACCCATACTTGGTGCAATTCCTGGGATAAGAATTATGGTTAGTCATGTCATAATTCCTAGGAATACCCAAAGCAACTGACCCTAGCAGGGTCTTCCACACATGAACTATAAATATTTACCTCCTCCTAGGAGACATTTTCTAATATGCCTTTAATTCTCCAGTTTCCTTCACTATACTCTTCTGGCAATACCTCAGGAATGGTTAAATCTCTCCATTCCAAGCATATACCTAAAGCGGATGATTAGTTTTCTAAACTTACTACCATATACTACTGATCCATTTACAATAAAGTCGAAAAAAGACCTCAGGCTCCCTTTTAACTAAATATACATTTTTAATTCAATGCATGGCATAACTATATCTTGTCTCTCTAAAATGAAAAAAAAATCTTTCTTTCATTCTAAGTACTCACAATGACTAAACAATGTTCATTTTTCTGAGGAAATAGAAGCACCTAGGAAAATAGTGCATACTTAGTAAATATCTACAAAATTCATGTTTGCTTCAGTTTCCAAACCTTGTTTTCATTGCTTTCGTGCAGGCCTAATATGTTCCCATCATTCAGTATACTTTCACTCACATAAGGTCCCATTCACAGCTATTATTCTCCTTCCTTACTCAACAGACATATATTTCCCCTCCAGACATTAGGATGCTGCTGAAACTTCAATGCTCCTCCTTAACTCATTTCTCTCTGTCCCTCATCACTACTGTTTATAGCAAACTTTCTCTGTAGGATTGCTCTTCTCTCCCTCCATTGCTGTTCTTATGACTTGACACTCTTCAGTCAGCCCCCCACTCAAATTTCTTTCAGAAAGGATGTAAATCATTTAAAATGAGAAATTTGTTCGTATCTTAGCTTATCTAAGATTCATTTGGTACCACCAGTAGGTTAATTCTTCAAGCAAAATGTTCACCTGTTAAACTTTAAAATATAACAATCCCTTGCTTCCTTGACTTTCCTGGGAACTTGTGATTCTCATGTGAGTACTCTTCATTCTCTGAGTGCTGACCATTTGGTTGCTCTGCCGTGCAGCTCCTAGCTCTTAACACTTCTCTGTCGATGCTACTGTCTGTCTTAGGTAATTTCATTTGACCTGTTATCTGAAGATGGCTTATTTTCCTTAATGATATATTGCTCTTTGCAATCACATTTTTCAATAGTAATTTGTAAATGGAAGCCAAACAAACAAATTGAGTTTTCCAGACTCTCATGTGAGTCCTTGTTCATTCTGATGTAAAGACACTCTCTTCCATATGCTTCCATCACTATAACTGGTATTTATATTCCTTCCATTCTAGGACCACAAGCTGGTGACCTGGTGATTTTTGACAACTACTGCATTTTGAGTCTCCTAGTTTTTGAAGGAGGAATTGCTCAATATATTTTGTCATCAATAATATTCTACTGTTCATTGCTTTCTTCTCAAGGTCAAAGCTGAGGATAATATAGATTAATCTTCAAACATCTTTGAATATTTCATGGCTTTCTCTTCCTAAAAAAGAATATCTCAAATCCTTACATGGTAATGCAAGTTCTTAAACTCTCCCACTCCATTTTTTTTGCTAAGTTTATTTTTCATTACTATATCATACAAACGTAGCAATCTTACTAAACATTAAAAATTTCTGCTTTGAATTCTTTCATTTGTCCTGTTTACTCTATTTTCATCTTTTGAAATCTCTCCAGTCTGACTTATAACTTTTTTTTTATAAATAAGCCCTTTAAGTCTCATCTACTCATATTTATTCTTTGTTAAACTCTTCTTGTATATTATGATTTTCAGTGATAGTATGTTCCTTCCTCTAAACTTTTTGAAAATTCACTCTGTATAATATTCATAAAGAAGTTAATATATTATAACTACTATATACATATCCAGGTCAATTAAAATTTTTCTGAGTTTCTGCATGTAAAATTGCAGCTATTAATTCTCTGAATTCCTGGCAGCTTCAAGGACAATTCAGTAAGGTCTATTATATTTTACATGAATGATTCAAGAAAATAGGGTAGCATTAGACATTACTTTAATCACAGGAAAAGGTTTACCCCCATAATAAGGGTGATTATTCTGACTTTGGAGATAACTAGTTGCACTATAGTGCATTGTCAAAGGAAGAAATCTCATGACTTTTGCAGCTGTCATTCACTAAAATGAATTGTTTCACAGCCACAGAGAAAATGAAAATTCAAAAGGGACACTGAACTATCACACAACTAGCAACTACAGGAGATAGGTATAATCCTTCCTACCAGAAATAAAAGGCAAATTGTTGGGAATTAAAGCATACAACAGTGGCAGAGAATTCCTGGTGCTAATGTTAAGACCTCTGACAGACTGGCACTGATTTGCCTGTGGCATCATGCTGCATGAAGTTCTACAAATATTAGTTTAACACCCCAAAGATGGAATTTGTTACTTCTGTTGAACTTAATGGAAACAAGAGATGCTTTGGGAATGACACAGTCAAACTAAAAGCCAAAGAAAGAAAAAAGGAAGGAAGGAAGGAAGGAAGGAAGGATGGATGTCTGCCTTGCTCCTTCTTGATCTTGAGTTTCTAATGTGGTTATTGGCAGACATTAAAATAAAACAGCTGGAAAATGTGAAATGGGCTTGGAAAGGCCCTGGCTCTAGAACTGTGAAGCAGAACACAAAAATGTGAATTTGAGACAGAAATAGTAACTTATTTCCATGCCCAGATGCCCTTTTACCTCCAAACATGAGGACTTTCTTTAAAAGGATACTGAGCTAGGAACTTAATGCAAGCAAAAGTAAATCCATTGAATAGATGATGCAGAATTAAGTAATATTTTAAAACTCTTCCAATTTTCTGATATCAACATACAGGTGTTAGAACAGACAGAAGGGGAGACACATGGAAATGTCTGAAAAGTTCTTTGTTAAAACAATAACAATAAAACTTTAAAAATTCATTTTTGTCTGCCTTTCATTTAATAATCTTTGAAACGATAGTGGAAGACTTTATGGGCTTTGCATTCTCCTGATTTTGGTTTTTAGTATTTATTTATTCTTTTATTTTCCTTTTGCTATTTTTAAAATTTGTTTGTTTTTGTTTTTGTTGATTGTTTTCAATAGGCATCACTAATTTTCAGCTACTGCATTCTTAAGTGTTTCCTAGAGCTCTTCTTTGGAATATTTGCTTACACAGGTGATCTACCAAGGGGAACAAGTGTTACAACAAATCCCTCTGAAACTTGCTCAGAAATCTTCTGCTTGAAAGGAAAATATATGAACTAGACTACATTTTTTCACAACTGAATTCCTACGACACATCAGCAGGGTTTAGGGAATTATGTTTCATGTCATTACTAAGAGAGGAAGATTTATAAATCAAAGAACAAAAAGTCCCACTAGAGTACACACACACACACACACACACACACACACACACACACACACACACATATGTATGTTCATAACATATATATATATATATATATATATGTTCATTTACACACACTACTTTATATCATCTCTGTTTCAGTTCAAGTTTATAAGCAAAATACGTCATGGCTGAATTATGACTGTTCTGATTGAACATTGTAACATTTGTTTTTGAGGACTAGATGATTATAGTCCTGAGAACCATAATTATAATTTTTCCATTAAATTAAATGCATTGTTAGCTTCAAATTGTTTCAAATGTAAAACTTTAACAAGGGATCACAGAACACTCAATGTCTAGTATGAATGATGAATGAGTCTGGGAGGTCTCAATTCTCTCTCTCTCTCTCTCTCTCTCTCTATATATATATATATATACATTTGTGTGTGTGTGTGTGTATTTATAAAATTTGATTCCTTGCCTTTTCTTTTTCCGAGGTCCTGCCTCAATGTGAGGGGAGTCCTGCTGAAGGCAGGAGTGGGAGCAGCTAATTCAGTACAGACTCAGAGTCAGTAGTATATGTGAGCTCTCTTGCTCTCTTTTCAAGTGCTCTCTCTTTGCCCAAGGATTCTAATCATTCTTCCTCTTCTCCTTTCTTTTTTCTCCCTTCTCCCTCTTTGGCCTTCTCCCTTTCATTCTTTTGACTTTTCTTTTTTGAAACCATTTTAACTCTCTATCCTTGATGTCCCCAAGTTCACCCTGGTTAAACTGCAGTCATTGGACTGGAAGGTACATGTATTGCCTCGTAATTCCAAATTCAAGCCCAAGTCTCGCAATTAACAATTTCTACAAAGGACCATGTAGGCTTTTGTGGCTTCTGTGGTTATGTTGTATAGATCCTTTACCATGACCCTAAAGGTCAAGAGGGAAGCTAGTTTCTTGTCCTCCAAAGTCTCATGACCATCTCCATTCTTCATTCCTGAGAACTGCATCTTTTTCATTTATTATGGAATGGTTAATTAGCTCTGAGTAATGAGGGACGTATATTCCCAAGAAAGAGAGATTGAAAGTAAAATAGAAGAGAGAGTAGGTCAGTTTCTGGCCAGGAGTTGTCATTAGCACACATGGGGATTGTAGGGATCAAAGGTCTGGCGGTGCTCCAGGGGCAGGAACCGGGTCACATCTCCTCTTACGCAGCCAAACCCAACCCAGAATTTTTGTCTCTTTTAGAAAAAGTGTTACTGCATACCCCAGGGTAAAACTGAACTCATCATGTAGTTAAAGCTACCCTTAAACTCTGTCTTCATGTACATCACCAAGCATAACTTTTACTCATATTTTTTAGTGAATTGAGATACACCTTCAATTCTTGACAGTAGTCCAAAACCCGCTTAGGAGAATTTCTTCAGTTTGTATGTTCTTGAATTCTTATAAAGTGCTGAAGGCATACTTAATGTGTTATAAGTTGTGGCTCAAATTTCAGTAACTTACATGTGACTATATGTGAGCTACTTGTTGGGCAAAAAATGCCTGTCTACACTGAGTTGCATTGTACCTTCCTTCAAATCCAACTGCCCACATAAACCTGCATCTCAGTCTGACTTTCTTATTCTGTTTAAATTTTCTTTTTCCCCATCAATACACGAATACGACATAGTTTTAATTAGTGTAGCATTATGTATGAAACTCAGATAATGTTAACCCTCCAACTCTACTATTTTAATTTTTTGTAATTGTCAGATAATAATTATATACTCTTGTATACTACATGATGCATTGAATATATATGTATTCACATATATAAAACTAATCAAATTTGAATAATTACTATAACACTATCTCACATACTTAGCATTTTTGCAGTGAAGAATTCCAATGAGTAATTTCATATCTTGTCACTATCTTTAAATTTAGTATTCTATTGTTAATTCACATTGCCTTATTATGTAATCAAACACTCAATTTTATTATTCCTCTTTATAACTTTATCCTGATTTTTCAACCTTTTCCCACCAAGTCATCTCTGTCTTTTAAAACTTTCTGTTTCTATGCCATTCTACTTCTAGGCAGCACTATTCACAAAAATCAATATATAAAATCAACTAAAGTATCTATCAGCTGATTCAAGGTTTCAGAAAACAAAGGCAGAAAATTTAGATATGACAAAAGAGAATGTTGTAACATTTAAAGTTCATAGGTGAGTGGGGATGCCATTTTGTTTAAGATGTATATTGGTACTTCTTCATCCCTTTGTCTTTTAATTTAGAACTGAGGATGATTACTTCCATTTCTAATAAAATTTTTGATGATAATTATTATTGTGGCTGTGCTAAATTTACATATGAATTTGGAGAGATATATTAAATGCTACAGTGCTTTTTCTGACATATGAGGACAAAGTACACATTTGAAATTGTATTGTACTTTTAAATTTATTTTATCGTTCTGAAAAATGGTGTATGTGTTTTGCACATATTGTCATACATTTATTATTTTTTTGAAATTTAAAATAAAATTTTATAATACCCTCTTTCCATTTTCTCTCTCCAATCCTATTTATTCTCCTCTTCTGTTCTCTCTTTCAAATTCATGGTCTATTTCCCTTACTTTTGTTACACATGCATATATATAACATAAACGTGTGTGTGTTGTGTATGTATATATGTGAACATTTGTCTGTCTATACTGTATATATTCATGTATACTCAATCTGATGTCATTTCTTTCTCCTTAATTAAATCCCTTTTCCCTGTTTCTCATTTCCCACATTCAATCACTTGTATCTGGTGTTTCCCTCTCTATTGTTCCTCCCTTTCCACATGGATTTTGTTTACTTTTGCAGCTGAAGATTTGGAGCCAGGAAATACAGATGAGAATACATGTAACAGCTTTTATGGGTGTAGCTTATCTTCCTAAATATGATATTATTTATCTTTGTTCATTGAACTGCATATTTTATGATTCCATTTTCCTTTCAGTTGAATAGTATTTAATATTATATATGTATCATATATTCATTATCCATTTATCAAGGATATCCATGAAGGATTTTGTTTCCTTTTCATTTCCTGGTTATTGTGAATAGAGCAGTAATGAACATGACTGATCAAATATCTGTAGAGTAGGATGGAGAGTCCTTTGGGCACATACAAAGGAATGACAGAGCTGTGTCCTATGATAGAATTAGTTTTAGCATTTTAGATAGCTGTACACACTGATTTCCTAATTGGCTATGCAAGTTGGCAATCACCCAATCAGTGAATGAATAGAATCTAAGCCCACAACCTCTGCAGCATCTGTTGTCAGTTGTTTTGCTGATATTTGCTATTGTGAATGGAATAAGACTAAATCTCAATGATTTTTTAAATTAGTATTTTCCAATTTTGAGGGCTAATAAACATTTTAAAATAAATTTTCTAGCCATTTGTTGAGTACTTTCTCATAATATCACTGCCCAGTTTTGAATGAGTCATTTGTTTTATTCTGACTGATTTTGTTTGTTTTAGTTCTTTATATATTTTGGTTATTAATCCTCTGTCAGATGTATAGCAGACAAAGTGCTTCCTTACTATTTACTTCATTGGTTATTTCATTAGCTGTACAAAAACATTTTACTTTTATGAAGTCCTACTTGGTGAAGTTTGGCCTCAATTCCAGGGCAAATGGCATCCTATTAAGAAAACCCTAACCAACATTTATATCTTGGAGAGTGCTTCCTATATTATCTTCTAGGTGTTTGAGTATTTCAAGTTTGACATATATGTCTTTGACCCATTTGGAATAAGAGTCTGTGCAAGATGATATATGTGTTCCTTTCTCTGTGCTGCAGTCTAGCATGTCTCTGAAATAAATAAGCATGAGGAATATATATGACTGTTTCTCCCATCTTTCTCTCCATTCAGGAATTCTCACGCAACTAGAAGTATATAAGATGATTTTTCCAGTTCAATTCTAGTTCCATGCATTCAATGCTAATCTTCAAAATTGTATTGTCCAGTCATATAAAGACCTACCCAACATTCACACACAATTCATTTACTTTTCAGTAATATTCTGTAATTGTGCATATTTATGAGGCTGAGTATAGTGTTTCAATGCACATATACATTGCATGTAGGTCAAAGCAGGGTACCTACCATGCCCATTCATTTGTTACTTCTTCATGATAACGATATTCAAAAAAACCCATCCTCTACTTTATTTTGAAATATGAAGTAATTAGCTGTTGTGTAATGTCATCTTGATGTGCAATAAGATACCAGAACATATAATTGGCTGTTATAGCCAAAAATTAGAAGTATAATATATGATCTATATCTTAATGGACATTCTCATGACTTATGAGTGAAGTCGCATATCATGGAACGATAATACAGTAATATGCCACCTGCTTCTCGAGTCAAGACTATTCTGAGTCCCAGGTTTCTGAACATTAAGGAGATAGAAATGAGACACTGGGTTCTATGAGACTGTAATAGACAGCTTGTTTGTAGCCCAAGAACTAAATCCAACGTGTTTCTTATAGTTTGAATCCAAAGGAGAAATGTGGTGTAATATAGGACTCTAATAAATCAGGTACCCGAATGACCTTCTGAACATTAAAGCTCTATTGCAACTCAGAGAAATTAGAGTTTTCATGAGGGATCTGAGACAGTGCACAGCCTCTGAAGGTCAGGCACCACCTGGAATGTATAAACAGAGCAGCACAAACTTTAGCTTCATTAGTTCCTCATTGAGAATCTTTATTTCCTGTCCCCAAAGAAAATGCACGTTTTAATAATTGTAATATTACTGACCTTTCCCAACAGCCTGCTGATTGATTGTATAACCTTTCAGTCTAGCGTGGTATTGTGTGCTGCCAACCTGTGTCCTGGACAGCAGCTTAACTCATTTGGAGAAAAGCTGTGAGGTTGATCTTTCCAATTAAAAAACGGTGAAACATTTAGGCTACAGGGAATGCCTATAACCACCAGAAAAGATAAAAAAGTAATTAACTGTTGATCAAGGGAAAAATCAAGAACAGAGAAGTGAGAGAATAGCTTTACTTTCCCTGTGGACTCTTAGTTACCCAGGTAACCAGAACCTGCTCTTAGCTTGTAGACCCCCAGATTAGAGTTTGGAAAGAAAAAGACTTCTTCTGGAAAAAAAAACCATATATTTGAATTCTGTGCACAAGAAAATTATCAATGAGAAAATATCATTTAAAAGAATAGAAAAACATTAAGCACGGAATCCTAACAGCTGAACAATGCAAAACCATCCTAGAGTGGTAATTATTGACAATTAAAGAACTAATTAAAATACCTATATTTTAAAAGCTCATAACAAGTTGAAAGAACAGATTTCTTTAAGGCATTTGAGTTCTGGAGTCATAGTATTGACAAAGTAAATGAAGGAAAAATGAAAACCCAAATAGAGTAATACTTTATTCTATTCTCTAAAACTTAAATTAAAAACTTGATATGATTTTCCAATTTGATGTTTTACCTTTTTGTCTACCCCTTCTACCCTAGCTAGAAACCAAATATCAAATTAATATGCTTTGTCTAAGATGAGATAATTTTTCATAGAGAATAACAAAGAAATTATATACTCTTTTTATTATTGAGAGATATCTGCGCATTAAGTAAGTGATCTATTTGAACCTCTGTTATCTTAAGTATCTTTTCCCATTCAATTATTACAATTAGAACTATAGTACTAGAACCCATTTCTTTCTCTATTATTAGTTTGAACCATTTCATATTTTAAAAACAAGAATTTTAATGGGGTTTTTAAGAGATCAGGAGAATTGAAAATATATATTTGGGAGATCTCTTCCAAACATTTCTTAGGAAACATGGCTTTTTTAGTCTTAATTCTGAGGGGAACAATCAATTGAACTATCAGGAAAATGATATTATAATTCTCCTGTTTAAAAAGAAGTGGCTATAAAAACAGAAGTCCTATGGCTTTGATTAAATTCATTCACGTCATATTGAAAGAAGACTTAATAGACTATAGCATTTTAAAATTATTACCTTTTAGCATTATGAATTTCTATGGTATCTTTTATAATGTCTCTCTGTCTGTCTCTATGTTATTTGAGCCTATTCTTTCTTTCAGTTTATGGTATTTGTAGGTTTTTGTTTGTTTTTTCAAAGAACCATCTCATTGAAATGATTGAAATGTTCTCTCTCTTTCATACACACACACACACACACACACACAGAGGAGAGAAGAGAGAGAGAGAGAGAGAGAGAGAGAGAGAGAGAGAGAGAGAGAGAGAGAGAGAGAGAGAGAGAGAGAGAGTTTTCTTTTTCTTGGTATTTTCGTTACTAGGTTAGGTTTTAGTTTATTTTTGCTAAGCCAGACTCTTGAATTGCATCACTATGTCACCTATTTGTGCTTCTCTTGTTTTTTTGTTGTTGTTTTCAATAAAGGCATATATACATATATACATATGTACATTCAATAAAAACATATATACATATATGTATGTATATATGAATAAACATATATATATATATACATATAAACATATATGTTTCTTAGGACTACTGTTAATGTCTCATGAATTTTGACAGTATTATATTCTCATTAGTTTCAGGACTTTTAAAATGGAAATTTCTTTCTTGATTTTTCCTTTGACCTATTCATCATTTAGCAGTGCATTGTTTAATCTCCATGCACTTGTATAATTTATATATTCTTTAGCCATTGATTTTAGCTGAATTGCACTGTGGTCAGATAAGATACATGGAAGTACTTGATTTTACTTTATTTGCTGAGATTTGTTTACATTTTCCAGCACATAAACTATTTTAGATAAATGTCCAGTCTAAGAATAATCATAATCAAGGTGGTGAAATATATCTACAATGCAAGGTTTAAATTCCTTAAGTAAGAAATTGAGAATCAGGATAAACAAAAGAAAGACATTCAATGTTCATAGATTAGTAGAACTAATATTTTATGAAGGATGCCAATCAACAGAAGAAAGTATAATGAAAATGTGGTATGTATACATTATGGAATTGTATACAGTCTAGAAGAAATGAAATTTTGAAACTTGTAAGGAAATTGATGAGACTAGAAAATATCTAACTGAGGTAACCTGAACATAGAAAAACAAGTGGCATGTGTTCTCTGTTATTTCTAAATACTAGTTTAGAATCATCAGGTTTGATTATAATAGACTAATATAATCAGAGTAGCCTAGAAAATCAAGAGACTATGTAGTGATGGAGAAAATGAGTTGAAAAGAATGGCCTGGAAGGACATGGGTGCCTTGAATGGGGACAGGGGGAGATGTGGAGATTCTAATATGAACGGATGAGTAAGTAGGGGTAGCAGAGAGAGAGGACGGAACAAGAGATAATGAATGGTAGAAGATACATTATGAACACATAATTTTATAAGGTTATTTCAAAATACATCTGAAACATATGCATTATTTGTATATGTATATGCATATAATTATATATGTAGATGCAAATGGAGTAACACTGCACAGTGTGATAATACTCCCCTCCAAATTTCTAGACTTACAAAACTCCAATACTGCTCATGAGAAACCTCATGCTTTGGATATAAGAGCTGGACAATGACCCAGGATCCCCAAACAACCAGTTGAATGTAGAGTCTCTATGACTTTTTCAAACATGCTTAATAAATGTAACCAGATGATGACAGATTTTTACAATCAAAACTTCAAATACCGAAGAAAGAGATTTGGAGAGATACTAGAAAATGAAAAGTGAAAATATATTTGGAAATATATTTGGTGTTAATGGGTTTGTAAAATTATGTGACAAAATTCTATGAAAATAAGTTTACATATTCTATACAAAGTTAATCAAAAATATCTAAAAGAACACTTAAGGAAATAGAAAAAAACAAAATTTATATGGAAATAGAAAATACTCAAGTAATCAAACCAATCTTGAGCAAATAATCATACAAACAATATCATACTGAAGGGATTCCCATTCCACACTTCAAAATAAATTATAGTGCCATAGTAATCAAAGTGGTACTACAACAGACACAGACATGTAGACCAATGGAATAAAATAGAAGACCCAAACAAGAGTCTTTCTAGCAATGGCTATCTGATATTTGGCAAGGAAGTCAAAAACATACCCTGGAGAGAGGTAGCATTTTCAACAAACGTGGTGTTTTTTGTTTTTGTTTTTTTTTTGTTTTGTTTTGTTTGTGTGTGTGTGTGTGTGTGTGTGTGTGTGTGTGTGTGTGTGTAGATGTATGTGTTGCAAATTCCACAAGCTGTGGTATTTAAGAAGAGGACCATACTAAATGGTTTCAACCTGAGTCCAAAATTAGACACATACCCAGAAAGATTGATTTGCCCTTATCACAGATGAGTAATAGAAATCACAATATAGATTACTGACATGTTTATTGAAATAGGAATATTCTTGATTCAAATTCTTCTCAGTTACTCAAGCAATAAAATTTGATTTACATTTTCCATATATATGTATGATATGTATAGGGGTTATTTACATATCAGTACATGTAAACAATATGTAAATGTATCAATCTGCAGCCATAGTAAACAATTCATGCTGCCATTTGGTTCCAACTCCAATAATATCATTTCGACCTTCACTTTCTTAGCTCTAATACCCCATTCCATTGAGTGGTATGTCTTTTATTATCTAAGGTGTGCTTGATTGTTCAAGCATAGATGTATTGCAGTTTTGAAAACTTTCATTAATACTTGGATGTGAAGCTATTTCATCAGGAAGAGCAGAATGCTCAAGGGAAAATGCCTTAGCCTCTACTGTTTCTGTATCTACATTCTCAAGGTATCATAACATAATGGACTCACAAAAAAATCATTTCCCATTACCCTAATTAAGGGTTAAAGTTTTGTAAAGATGGAAAATTTCCATCACATGTATGTTATGAGAATGACATTTAGTGTGGATTCAGTGCTTTACAGTTTTTTCTTTACCCAGAATACTGCCAAAACCTATCAATAAACTGTGGGGTGATCATAAAATATCTATGGTCTCTACCTTTGTTTTATATAATGCCAATCTTAAATTATAATATTGAAATCATTCCCAGGGTTGGTTTATGTATCATATAATATATTACAAAAACGTATTTTTGTCATGACATGGTGGCCCTTGCATTGAGATTCAAATCCATGAGAAACTGTTGGGGTTAAAGAGTTATTTATACTTAGTTATAATAATGAAAAATGATTGTGCTACTGTTATAAAAATAACTGATTTTTATTCATTAAAACATCAAGATGTTCACTTGGGAACTCTTGGCATTGTATACTAAGAATATTTCCAGTTTTCATGGCAAATTATGTCTTTATCTCTCCAAAGCATTGAATTAATATATAGCCATAGAAGATAAGCACATAAAAATAACATTTTCAGTTCCTATACAAGAAATACACATACAATGGTCAATTCTTTAGACAACAAACATGCAAAGATGTGTGGGAGAAAGGAAAGAACACACAATTTCCTCTTGGAGAAATAATTACAGTTCTATTTAATACAAAACCAAACAATTGACCTTGGAAAATAAGGTTTCTATTGTTATTACAATATAGCTGTTAGAAAATGATAAAATGTGCTTTGTATTGAATTAAAAAAATCAACACAATGTTCATTATGAACAAATGTAAAAATATGGAAGGTTATATAACATTAAATTATTAGTATTTTTCATAATTAAATATTACTCTTGATAAAATTAACATACTTTTCATTATATCCTCATTAGTTTTAAAGCTATATTTGTAATACTAGTAACTCAGCTATAGCATGCTAGTGCTTTGTATCACGTAGAAACCATTGTGAAATTTCTTGAAAAAATACTTCTTTTTATAAGTATTAGTAGAATGGTTTTATAATGCAATCTAACAGTAATTCTAATACATTTTCCTAATTCTCAATATCAAAAGGCATAACTTTGCAGTTATAAAATGTTAATTA
This sequence comes from Tokudaia tokunoshimensis, assembly GCA_036184795.1. Classification (NCBI taxonomy): domain Eukaryota; kingdom Metazoa; phylum Chordata; class Mammalia; order Rodentia; family Muridae; genus Tokudaia; species Tokudaia tokunoshimensis. The sequence goes on from BTHU01000019.1 coordinate 41,322,200, forward strand.
AGTCATAGTCAAGTTTAATTTTTATTTACATATTTATTCTTCATAAGATTGGTAGCACATAGTTTTCTTGGTTCATTTATTTGTTTTTAGTATGAATTTGTTTGACATTTAAAATTATTCATTTTTATTTTATTTCATTTTAGTGCTTAATTTGTTATTTTTTGACATTTTTTAACTTATGTACTATATTTATATCAATTCAACCTCAAGCTTTCTTCCTTCCAGATACACTCCTCTCTGACCTTTACTCCATCTCTTCTTTATGACTTCTCTAATTATTATTCACACACAGAGGCACACACAGACACACAGACACACACACACACACACACACACACACACACACACACCCTGTAGCCATGATCTTTTCTACCCAGCCTCTTTGTTCCCAGAGTAGCAACTCTTTATTATTTATGAATAAATAATAAAGACTTTATTATTTATAAAAAAATCCCTAGGTCATAAGCTTTGGTTCATTCCCTGACTATCTCATAACTTATATAATCTATGTATTCTATTATATATCTGCCACATGGCTAGTTACCTTTCCTCAGTTTCATGCATCTGGTCTGCTATAATCACAGTGTCACATAGTACATGAGAGATTCTCCTACACTTTCTAGTTGCTGAGATTATAGGCATGTGCTACCATACTCAGTTTACTCTGTGCTGGAGATTTAGCCAGTGATTTATGCTAAACAGTATCTCTTCTATGTGAGCTACCTCTGCAGCCCCAAATTAAGAACTTTTAGTGAGTTCTTTAGTTTCAGATTTTTGTTAATTTGGATATTCTCCTATAAGTGGATATTAGCTGTAAAATAGAAGATAATCATGCTACAATCCACAGACGCAGAAAGGCTAAGTAACAAGGAGGACTCAAGTAGGGATGCATGAATTTCCCTGGAAAGGGGAAATAGAATAGATATCTTAGGTAGACTAGGGAATGTGGGGACAAGAACAAGAAGGATTAGGTAGGAGGATGTAGAGAGAGAGAGAATACTGGGAGACACAACTGAAAATGGGAGTCTTTTCAGGAGAAGGTAGCAACCTAGTGCAGTGGAAACTCCCAGGAATCTACCAGGGTAATCCCACCTAATAGACTTAGTAAGGATCTCACGGGATGCTGCAAAGGTCGTACAGAAATTATGGGTGTGGCCAACCAATGACTGGACTAGCTTCAAAACCATGCCACGATAGGGAGTCCACCCTCGACATTGCCTAGAGGGCCAGAAACTAAAAACCTAGGACAGAATCAAATACAACCAAACTAGAAAGAGAGAGAGAGAGAGAGAGAGAGAGAGAGAGAGAGAGAGAGAGAGAGAGAGAGAGAGAGAGAAAAGTAGTCAGTGAAATGTTTCTTAATGTTATTTTTGATATACTCGAATACAGAAGTCTGGCATAGTTGTCATCAGAAAGCCTTCATCTGGCCATGAAGGAAACAAGATTTGGAGACCCACAACTGAACTTTAGATGAAGTTCAGGGAATCCTGTGGAAGACTGGGAGGAAGAATTATAGGAGCCAGCAGGGTCAAGGGCACTATAAGAAATCCCACAGAATCAACTAACCTGGGCTCAGAGGGACTCAGAGTGACTCAGAGGGGCTCACAGGGACTGAATTGATTATCAGCAAGCTGTATGTTATGGTTGTGTAGTTTGATCTTGTGGGACTCCTCAAAAGGAGTGGAGACTGTCTCTCACACTTTTGCCTGCTTTTTGGACCCATTTCTTTCTACTGGGCTTCCTTGTCCAGCCTTAAGGTGAGCGAAGGTACATGGTTGATGTAGTTGTTGTTGTTTTCTTTTCAGTTTATTTTCAGTCTTGCTACATCTACATTAAAGCAGAGATCTTTTGTTTCTTTATATTAAGGTTTTTGTTTCCTTACTGGAGTTTTTACTTTTACCTTCCCTCCTTTTCCAAAATCAATCAAACACCTGTCTCATTTGAATTCTCCAGTAATTAATTCTCTATGTTTTTGAAATAATAGTACAAATCAGTACAAATTATAAACTGATGTAGATATGACATTATGGGAAAAATCACTTGGTATATTTTACAAATATTGTTTGAAATTATTGACAAATAATATGTTATAGAAATATAATGTATTAAACTATGATAATAGGCCCATAGGCTTATATTTCAGTTGTTCTATAATTGGTCAATGAGATATAGATTTATTTATTTTTTACTTATAAATGAATAATTTCTAGGTGACTTTACATGCATCTATCCTAGCTTCCACTTGCAGATATTGTCCTTGTTACTAGAAAGCTGTTGGTTATAAAAGATGGCTGATCATGACTTGTCATTTCATTTCTTTATTGTTAAATTCTTGTTAGTTTTCTTATTCCCTATATTGTCAATTTTCTATTAGGCTCTTTGTCTTTTCAGTAGTATGAAAGTGTTCACATATATATATATATATATATATATATATATATATATATATATATATATCCTAAACTGTATTTGTTGGTCTCAGGTGTCTCCTGCTTTGCTTGTTGGTTTTTAACTACCTGTTTGCTTCAACTTAGAATCTCTGGGGAAAAAGAAATCCATTAATCAGGTTTGCCTATGGGCATTTCTGTAGGGGAGAATCTGGAGTATTAACTGATGTAGGAAGACTAAGCACACTATAAGTACTCCTATTCCCTATGAGACAATATGTAAAACAGAAGAAAAGTATTAGCAACAAGCAAGCAGCTTGGGTGTATTCATTTATCTATGACTCTGTTTGTGGCTGTGATGTAACCAGCGGAGGCTTGGAACCCTTCCAAGCTCATTGAACCTTCTCTGCTCTAACGGAGTACAACCTGGAGTAACAAGACAAATTCTTCCTATACTGTTTCAGGTTGTTAGGGTGTGGTTACAGCAAAATAAATGAAACAATAATATCTTCTAGTCAAGAACTGTGCTTACCAAAATGCTCTCAAATATATCAATGTTTTCTTTTGTTGCTGGCTATTATTGTAATATTTATTGTTTTTAGGCCATTCATTTGAAATTGAGTCTAAGATTTCTTTATTTAAGAACTTTCATGTTTATTTTATCTGGATATAATTTATGACAGATCAAGGCAGAGTCCTGGTTTTATTTTCCTCCTGTGAGAATATTCTGAGTCTGAATTAGTTCATAACTGTTCTACCTTTCATCTTTGAATCTAATTTAAACTTGGGAATTTATCAAGTTTTCATATATTCTGGATATTTCAAATTGATAGACTAAGAAAAATAACTAGTTTCTGGTGATAATTATTTTGTGTTGATTTAGTGACAACCATTTTATAATTTCTCAGGTCTGACAAAGTATATGCTTTATTCTCTTATCTTTTCAGGGCTATGGGATTTTTTTTTGCGGGAAAATTGTTGAATTCAAGCTTAAAATATAGCAGTATTTTTATCCATTCTTCTCAATTCAGGGTGCACTATAATTAATATATTGCTGCAGATATCATAAACCACCACAAATGAGCAATAGGGATTTATTATAAATTTGAGTCCACAATTCCAAAATTTACTTTTGAGCAGGATGTTCCTTTGGGGTCCTGTAAGAGAAAAGCATCCTGCACTACCATCGTAGCTTCCCGTGGCTCAATAATCTCTGACATTGTAGTCTTTGTCTTATGTTCACCTGGTTGATTCAATCTTTGATTTCAGTCCTCTGAAAATCCAGAACGGTATAATCTTGAGATCCCTAATTACATTTCCCAAGATTTTACATACAAATAAGTTCACATTCACTAGCTCCAAGGGATTGGGGTTTGATCATATATTTTCGGTAGATGTAATAAAACTTCAACAATAATGTTCATTTAAATTACAACTGAATTGAAGTCAATCTACCTGAAAATATAGTACAACTTCCTCTTAGTTGAAATAATTTCACGCACTGAAGTTTTACTCATTCTCTTAAGATAGGCCAGATCTTACTAGTTTTGTCTTGAATATTTTTTTTTATTTTATTTTATTTTTTTAATTTACATTCCAGATCACTTCCCCTTTCCCGTTTCCTCCCTCCCCGAAAGTCCCATAAGCCCCCTTCCCTCCCTCTTTTCTCCGTTCAACCCCCTCTCATTACTCTGTCCTGGCGTTCCCCTACATCCAGTCTTTCCAGGACCAGGGGTCTCTCCTTCCATCTTTTTAGAAATCTATTGATATGCTGATTGTGTCTAGGGTATTCTGAGATTCTGGGTCAATATCCCCTTATCAGTGACTGCATACCATGTGTGATCTTTTGTGATTGGGTTACCTCACTAAGGATGATATTTTCAAGTTCTGACCATTTGCCTAGGAATTTCGTGAATTCATTGTTTTTAATTGCAGAGTAGTATTCCATTGTGTAAATATACCACATCTTCTGAATCCATTCCTCCGTTGAGGGACATCTGGGTTCTTTCCAGCTTCTGGCTATTATAAATAAGGCTGCTATGAATATAGTGGAGCATGTGTCCTTATTGCATGCAGGTAAAGTCTCTGGGTATATGCCCAGGAGTGGTATAGCCGGATCCTCCGGAAGTGTCATGCCCAGTTTTCTGAGGAGCCGCCAGACTGCTTTCCAGAGTGGTTTTTAATTGTTAATTTTATGAAAACTGTGTAATGTTTTTCACTGTAATTATTTTTAAAAGTACAGCTCCATTCTGGAAATTATGGTCACTTTGCAATATATTTTCATATTTTTAAAGGAAGAATTTTTGTTATGATTTTATATAACTTTTAAAGGATGGTGTTTATATTTATTTTGTTTAATGTTTAACTTTTATTTCCTTTTACTCATATACTGTGATTCTATTGAATCAGTATTAAAGATACTAGCATAAATACATGTAGACATAAGTAGATAATGATAATAAATTAATTATAAGTTAGTGTATGTGTACATGGCTATTTTGTCTATGTCTGTTCACTGAAACATTTTAGATGTTGGAACCCAAGTAGCCAGGCGTTATTCCAGTACCAGATCTTTGATGATTGTCTGGGATTGGGACAAGGAAAATACAAGATGATCTTGTAACACTGGGTAGTGTCAGGAAATAAATGCTAAATATAATGTAGGTTGAGAGACTTGAAGCAGACTACCTGGCATGAAGGTTACCAGAAACCAAAGCAGAAATGGTTTGAATAACACAGGAAGTTTTTCGGATAAAGTTTCAAAAAGAAAGTACCTGTCTATCAATATATTATGATTCAAGTAAACAGCTGCTTAAAAACTAAGAAGAAACAAATCTTCGCAAAGACATAAAAATAATCAATGTCGAAAAACAATTTGAATATCAATTATACTTAATCTAGACAAGTCCCATTAATGAATTCCACGATTACTAGGGAAGATTTAAAAGAAGAAGAATGTATGACTACTCACTGAGTTTTTCTCTAAAATCTTTATTGATTACATTACACTTTTATTATGAATACAAATTATTTTGTCCTCCCCTCTCAAAGAGGAGATTAGTTTCTCTCATCTAGAATATGAACTGTAGTGTTCTTCAAATGAATGTGAGATAGAAAGGGTAAAAGGATAACCCCACAGTAAGGAAATCAAGTACATACTCGGTGACTTAGTCACATATTTAAGATCACCAGCCATCAGTAAAACATGTGACTATCACAAGCCTCCACATAGGGTGTGGTGAGAAGGCCATGCTGATGCCTTGACATTTTCCCTAGAATTTAATAACTTGACTTTAGTCATTACAAAACACCAAACAAGCCCATGTTGAAGGACATGCTATATAAGGCACAGTCTGCATACCTCAAAACAATCAAAGTCTTTTGTGCTATAAAAAAGCAATGCTAAATGGAACAGAGGCCTTAATTTAAATACTAAAACAGTGAAACATTTCAAAGAACATATAAGGAGTTACTCTTCAAGGTTTGGGTAGTCAAGTAATTTTTTTTAATAAAGAACAATTGTAGAAAAACAGGGCATCAAGAGGAGGGATGGGGTTGCCATCGCAGTTAAAAACTCTGACTCAGAATTTTTTCCTGTCTGAAAGAACTGCAGGGATAAAATTGGAGAAGAGACTGAGGGAAAGGAGGACCAGTGTCAGGCCCAATTTAGGATCCATCTCAAGGGGAGGCCCCAATGCCTGACACTATTACTGATGCTATGGTATGCTTATGGACAGGAGCCTAGCATGGCTGCCTTCTGAGAAGACTAAAGAGCAGCTAACTAAGGCAGATGCAGATACTTTCACCCAGTCAGTGGACTGAGGTTGGGGGAACAGTGCGGTTGAATTAAGGAAAGGCTAGAAGAAGCTGAGGAGGAGGAAGACCCCATAGGAAGACCAGCAGTCTCAACTAATCCAAAACCCGGAGATCTCTCAGACACTGAGCCACCAATCAGGCAGCGTACACTACCTGGTACAAGGCCTCTGACACATATAGTACAGAAGACTGCCTGGTCTGGCCTCAGTGGGAGAAGATGCGCTTAACCTTCTATATACTTGAGGCCCCAAGGAGTGGGAAGGCCTGGTAGGATGGGGGGGGTATCCTTTTGGAGACAGGGGAAGGAGAAATGGGATGAGGAAATGTGGGAGGGAAAACCAAGAGTGAGGCAAAGAATGGACTGTAAAATAGTAAAAGTAGTGTATTAGTCAGGGTTCTCTAGAGTCACAGAACATATGGGTAGTCTCTATATAGTTAGGGAATTTGTCGATGACTTACAGCTTGTGGATGGAAGTCCAAGGATCTAGCAGTTGCTCAGTCCCACGAGGCAGCTGTGGATGGAAGTCCGAGGATCTAGCAGTTGCTCAGTCGCATGAGGCAGGTCAGGAAAAGCCAAAGTGAATCTTCCTTCTTCCAATGTCCTTATATAGGTCTCCAGCAGAGGGTGTGACCCAGATTAAAGGCATGTGCTACCAAGCCTTCCAATTCTTGATTATTTCATTCCAGATTTAGTCAAGTTGACACCCAGGAATAGCCACTACAAGTAGTAAAAACAAAATAAAGAAAACCAGCTCTAAGTATCTGCATATGTTTCAGTCAGCTGCTGGTAGAGCAATCAGTAGACTGAGGTCAGGGCCGCTTACGAAATAGTTAGGGAAGGATTGAAGGAGCTAAAGCAGATGGCACCCATAGAAAGAGCAACCTTGTCAACTGACTTGAACCCCTAGGAGTTACCAGAGACCAAGCTACCAACCAAAGAGCATGCAGGAGCTGAGACCCTTGGCACACATGGACTGCCTTGTCTGGATACAGTGGGAAAGGATGCACCTAATCTTGTGGAGAGTTGATGGCCCAGGGAAGGGGGATGTTGGAGGCAGGGGAACAACCTCTAAAAAGTGAAGCAGAGAGAGGATGGGGTGGAAGAACTCTGAGAGGGTGGATCAGGAGGTGGGCAGCATTTGGGATGTAAATAAATAAAATAATAAAATACAAAACAAAAGAATAGCAACAGCACAGGAACTATTCTGAATTATCAATAGTTGGGACTTCTTGGAAATAAAGATACTTATCATCAAAGGAAATGATCAGAAGAGCTTACAGATAGCATAGAGTGGGAAAAATTTCTTCACCAGCTACACTTCAGACAGGGGTTAATGTTCAGAATTTACAAAGAACCACACAAATGAAAAACCAAAGAAGTATATCTGCCAACAACAAATGGGCAAATTGACCCTTTTCAAATAAATAGGGAAATACAATTGGGCGAAAACTAATTTTAGAAAGTGTTTAATATCCTTAAACATCAGGGAAATCAAATTAAAATGACTTTGAGATAATAACTTACCTTGGTTTTAATTCAACAAATTTTGTAAGTATTGGAGAGGAAACAGAAGAAAAAATTCTTTCTCATTGTTGGTAGGGGTGCAAATTAATACAACCATTTCATTAAACAGTCTGGAGAGTTATCAAAATATTAAAAACAGAATTAGCATCCAACTTAGTTATTTAACTCTTAGGCAAATACTCAGAAAAATTAATACCCTATCATAGAGATATTTGTACAGCATATTTATTGCTGCTTTATTCTGTATAGTAAAAAGTGTAATTAACCTAGTTGATGGATGGATAATGAAGAACTAGTTATATACATAAAACAAATTACTATTTACCATTGAAGAAAAATAAAATTTTAAATTTTGTAAGAAAATTAAATAAGTTAAGTAATCTCAGAAGGAATGGAAAACCTTGTGTTCTTACTTAAAAGCAGAACCTAGTGTATTAGTTAGGAATTTACTGCTATGAACAGACACCATGACCAAGGCAAGTCTAATAAGGACAACAGTTTAATTGGGGATGGATTACAGGGTCAGAGGTTCAGTCCATTATCATCAAGGCTCGAATGTGACTGCATCCAGGCAGGCATGGTGAGAAGAAAAAGCTGAAAGTTCTACATCTTCATCTGAAGGCTGCTTGCAGAATACTGACCTTCAGGCAGCTATGATGAGTGTCTTAAAGCCCACACCCACAGTGATATACCTACTCCAATGAGGACACACCTTCACCAACAGGGCCATACCGTTTAATAGTACCCCTCCCTGGGCCATGAAATACAAACCATCACATTCAATTCTCTGGTTCCTATAGGTTTGTTCAAACATATGAGTCTATGGGGGCCATATGTAAACATAGCATAATGCAAAATACATTTAGTCCAACTTCAAATGTCCTCATAGCCTATAGCAATCTCAATGATGTTAAAAGTCAAAAGTTCAAGGTCTCTTAGGAGATTCACCCAATCCTAAGCAAGATAGGAAACCAGCTGGTCAAACTCCAAACTCTGCATCTCCATGTCTGATGTCAAAGCTGTCTTCAGATCATCAACTCCTTTTTCATCTTTTTTTTTTTTTTGTTTTTTTTGACTGCAGCAAACTTCTTTCTCCTGGGCATGCTATGCTCCCTGATAGCATCCTCAGAAGGTAGCCCAGAGCTCTGATATTTTAAACATCTTGGAGTCTCCAATGAAACTTCAATGTTACAGCTTCTTGTTTCAACGTCTGGGACCCACATGTAATCTTCTGGGCTCCTCCAAAAGGCTGGCATCACTTCTCCAGCTCTGCCCTCTGTAGCACTTTAAGCTTAAGTTGATGCATTTCACTGTTGCTGCTGTTCTTGGTGATTATCCAAACATACTGGAATCTCCAATACACTGGGATCTTCTGCTGCAACTTGGAATCACCAATAGCTTCTCATAGGCTCTCTTCATAGTGTCAAGCCTGAAATCTTTTGTCTGACCCCTTAAATCCTGGGCCATCAACTGCAACCTTCACCAATAGCCTTCCATGGCCTCTCACAGTGCCAAGCGCCAAGCCTAAGCTGTTCTTCATGACTTTCATTCTTTCAAAACCAGTACCACCTGGGTGGCTCTTACACGTTACCAAGTACAGCTGCAGCATGAGGTACAACCTTGGCTGTCTCTAGAACACAGTTTCTTTGTGTTTTAAGAAAACAGTTCCCAGAAGATTTCACCTTAGGGATGCTGGTCTCTTCTTAATCATCACTAATTTTTTTTTCTTTTTTTTTTATTTTATTTAATTTTTTTAATTTACATTCCAGATCACTTCCCCTTTCCCGTTTCCTCCCTCCCCGAAAGTCCCATAAGCCCCCTTCCCTCCCTCTTCTCTCCGTTCAACCCCCTCTCATTACTCTGTCCTGGCGTTCCCCTACATCCAGTCTTTCCAGGACCAGGGGTCTCTCCTTCCATCTTTTTAGAAATCTATTGGTATGCTGATTGTGTCTAGGGTATTCTGAGATTCTGGGTCAATATCCCCTTATCAGTGACTGCATACCATGTGTGATCTTTTGTGATTGGGTTACCTCACTAAGGATGATATTTTCAAGTTCTGACCATTTGCCTAGGAATTTCGTGAATTCATTGTTTTTAATTGCAGAGTAGTATTCCATTGTGTAAATATACCACATCTTCTGAATCCATTCCTCCGTTGAGGGACATCTGGGTTCTTTCCAGCTTCTGGCTATTATAAATAAGGCTGCTATGAATATAGTGGAGCATGTGTCCTTATTGCATGCATGTATTGGTACAGTAACAGACATGTAGATCAATGGAACAGAATTGAAGACCCAGAAATGAATCCACACTCCTATGGTCACTTGATCTTTGACAAAGGAGCTAAAACCATCCAGTGGAAAAAAGATAGCCTTTTCAACAAATGGTGCTGGCTCAGCTGGAGGTCAACATGCAGAAGAATGCAAATTGACCCATCCTTATCTCCTTGCACTAAGCTCAATTCTAAGTGGATCAAAGATCTCCACATAAAACCAGACACACTGAAACTAATAGAAGGGAAACTAGGGAAGAACCTTGAACATATGGGCACAGGGGAGAATTTCCTGAACAGAACTCCAATAGCTTATACTCTAAGATCAAGAATAGACAAATGGGACCTCATTAAATTACAAAGTTTTTGCAAGGCAAAAGACACCGTCAAAAAGACAAAGCGGCAACCAACTAACTGGGAAATGATCTTTACCAACCTTACATCCGACAGAGGGCTAATATCCAAGATATACAAAGAACTCAAGAAGTTAAACTCCAGAGAGGCAAGTAACCCTATTAAAAAATGGGGTACAGAGCTCCACAAAGAGTTCTCACCTGAAGAATATCTAATGGCTGAGAAGCACCTAAAGAGATGTTCATCATCCTTAGTCATTAGGGAAATGCAAATCAAAACAACCCTGAGATTCCATCTCACACCAGTCAGGATGGCTAAGATCAAAAACACAGGAGACAGCAGTTGTTGGTGAGGATGTGGAGAAAGAGGAACACTCCTCCACTGCTGGTGGAATTGCAGGCTGGTACAACCACTCTGGAAAGCAGTCTGGCGGCTCCTCAGAAAACTGGGCATGACACTTCCGGAGAATCTGGCTATACCACTCCTGGGCATATACCCAGAGACTTTACCTGCATCACTAATTTCTTAACTCAAGCTAACCAGCATCCATTGTCCCAGTTGTCTCCTGCTCCTCTTGACTATAAAGCAGAGACACATGGATGGACATGCTGAGTTCTGCAGCTTGCAAGACCTGAAACATGGCCCCCTTTTTCTATTACATTATTACAAGCTTCCTCTTTTCCAACTCCTTTACTGCCTAAATGTGGCTGTCCTGAATCTTGCTCTGCAGATTGACCTTGAACTCAGAGAGGTGGATGACTGTCTTTTGGAATTAAAGGTGTGTACTACCATTCCTGGATTTAAAGTTATTCTTCACCTAGAATTGCTCTGTCTCAAGCTGGCTTGAAATCGGAGGTCTGGTTGACTTTGTCTCCTGGGATTAAATGTGTGTACTAACTTCTCTATCAGTTAGGTTTTACTGCTGTGAATAGACAACATGACCAAGGCAACTCTTATAAAGAGCAACAGTTAATTGGAGCTGGCTTATAGGTTCAGAGGTTCAGACTATTATCATCAAAGCAGGAACATGGCAGCATCCAGGCAGGCATAGAACAGTAGGAGCTGAGAGTTCTACATCTTCATCTGAAGGCTGCTAGCAGAATACTGGCTTCCAGGCAGCTAGGATGAGTCTTATAGCCCACACCCACAGTGACACACCTACTCCAATGAGGACACACTTTCTAATAGTGCCACTTTCTGGGCCGAGCATATATAAACCATCACTCCTTATCAATAATATATGTATCTATGTAAGCAAATGTGCATACTATATAACATGCAAACAAAAAACGAAAGGCTAATATATAGAGGATTCACAGACTAAATGCAGATAATGAACATGATTTATGAAAGAGGATGTAAAGAAAATTAATTTCCTAGTTTTATTTCTATAATGGATTTATTTTTAGTTTCATGGGGGGATAAGTACATAAAAATTTGTTTAATAATGAGAGTGTTAAATTCAATGCAAAGTTCTTTGGTTTTGGAATTCCTACTCAAAACTTACAGATGTTCGTTCAGATGTATATAGACTTTTGTTCTGATTAATGAATATATGATAATCTGTGGGGGTTTATTGAAATTTTTAATAAAAAATTGATATATTTTTTTAAATTAAAACAAAATGTGAGTCACAAAATGTAGGGAGAGGCTGAGTAACGTTGTAGATTCAATGAGAATAAGTTTACATAATGACTACTGCAAACACATTTTACCAGACTTCATTCTGAGAAAGGAAAAAAGTCTGTATTTAAAATGTGGTAAAAACCCAAGAAAGATTCTACTTAATAATATCATGGCAACAGCAATTTTTCAGCTTTGATAATCATAGTGTTCACTTAAGATATGAATATTAAAAAATCTAAAAGAAACATTCAGGGGAAGTCAATGTTCCATCTTTGTGATCGTTGGATTAATACAAAATATTTTAAGGCAAGAATTTTTTAAACATTTATTTGTACTGTTTTAAATTGTGTGTGTATGAGAGAGAGAGAGAGAGAGAGAGAGAGAGAGAGAGAGAGAGAGAGAGAGAGAGAGCAAGCGAGCAAGAGAGAGAACTTCTAGAGAACTGGAGCTGCAGAAGGCTGCATGGCTGCATGCTATTTAATGCCGGGACCTGAACTCCGGTCCTCTGGAAGAGCAAGTGCTTGCAGTCCCTGAGCCAGTCTTGTCTCCAAATAAAGTGACACCCAAGTGAATACAATCAAATGGTAAGGAACAAGTAGATGTGGGGGCGGCTGAAACATCAGTTCTACCATCTGATGAGATTAAACTTACCAGGATTCCAAACAGCATAGTTCAAAATAAAGCACAGCATTGCGCTCAAGTCTAAAGATTTATTTTAGCCTTTATGCTTGATATATCAGCTGAAGACATTGGCGGAAGATATGAGTTTTATTGCTAGTAGGGACGGAGGCCGAATGGGACAGGTGGCTTCCTATCATCAGTGACTCGCAGGGATGTGTACGTTGAACAGAGACATTTTGGAAGAAAATTGATAGAATGCCTATTGCTATTCATCAGAAGTTTGCCAGAATGAACTTTTCCAGTGGCCTTTCTTCATTTTCCTGAGAAGCCCTGCTTTGTTCCTGTAGCCCACAATAGTCACCAGCAAGGGCTTTTTGAAATCCTTGTACCACCTTATGAATCAGCACCAGGCTGAGAGGCAATGGTCCCTCTGATCTCAATTTTCCAAGCTTTTCTCATGGTTGCCAGTGTGATTTTTCTCATTCAGTCTTTTCTGCTTGGGATTCCTGTCATAGTTTCTATATTTCTCATTTAACCTACTAAAGGTTTCTTTATACACTTATTTTATTACTGCATTTTCATTTTGTTTCTCAAAAGCAATTTCTCATGTTGTTTCTTTTTGTAAACCTTTCTTTCGGTTTGGGAGATTATAATATATTTATATCATTATCCCCTTCCCTTTCCTCTCTCCAAAGTCTCCCATGTATCCTTCCTTGCTCTCTTTGAAATTCATTACCCCTCTTTTATTAACTGTTGTTACGTATGCATAGCCATATGTATATATAATCTTAAATATATAAATACGACCTGATCAGTATGTATAATGTTACTCATAGGTATGATTCCAGTCCTGACAATTTGGTATTAGATAATTGATTAGTGTGCTCTTCCCTGGGGAAGTTTTCCCTCCCTCTTAGCCTTCCGTAGTTGGTTATGGTTTCCTGTGTAGGGCTGTAGCTTTTTGGGATTTCCCATGATCCATGTTACCATTTCTATTGTTGTCCTTGTTCATCTTCTGTTTAGGCAGTCATGTTGATGAAACTTTATGGATACAGTATCTGACATTCTTAAGAGACAGACACATTAAGCAAATCTTTGAAATTTGTTTGGTATGATCAAACACTGACTGACTGATTGGCTGACTGACTGAATGAATGAACAGATATACAAATAGTAAGTAAATAATTAAATGAATTATTAAAAAAGAAATAAATAAACTAAACAAAATCATGAGCAACTCCTACTTGTCCCTTTATTAGGAATTTAGTCATTTTGAATGATTATTTCTGGAAAATAATGTCATTCTAAAATGACATTCAAAACATATTGTGTAACTTTTAGGAAGTAAAGCTCTGCTGGAGAACGTATGTCTCTGGGAGAGGGTTGTGAGTGTTCATAGCTTTGTTCCACATCCAGTTTGCTTGTTCTGCTTCATATTTTCAGTTGAAGACTGATTTGTGCTTTCTCCTCCTGTTACAAGATTTCAAGGATTTTACACCATTTTGGACCATCTCATGGGGATGAAAATGCAGTTATATAGTAAGTATAAAAAGCAGCTTGCTCTTCATGTGGAACCTCTAACAACTGGAGCAGGGGCTGTGTTGGTTGACTGCTTTTGGACCCCTTCCCCCTAACTGGGTTCAATAGGAGAAGATGCACCTAGTCTTACTGCTACTTGATAAAACAAGGTGTGTTGATATCCATTGGAGACCTCCCCTCTCCTTTGAGAAGGAGAGGGGCAAGTGGGGAGTGGAGGAGAGGACAGAGGGGAAGTTGTAATTGAGATGTAGAGTAAATAAGTTAATTAATTAAAAAAATTAACAAATAATATTCTCTGTCCCACATAGTTTTCTTAAAAACATTTCATCATAAATGAGGTTCAACTCCAATTGAATTTTTTTTTTGGATCTGTCTTTTATATTCTGAGGAATTTTCACACACAGCATCAGAGTAGACATAAAAATATAAACTTTTGATAACTTACTGTAAAAAGGTTGTTAAAGTTATACCTTTTCCTGGAACTGTAGTCATTTAAATACTAGTTGGATGGAATGAAGAAAGAAAAAAATAAAGGCTGACAGTTTGAGAATGTTTGAACACTGGTGTGTCAGTTACAAAAACCTAGACTTTGATCTCTCTCACAACACATCATAGATATGTGGTGCTAATAGAATATGCTGTTCATTTCCCAAAACAGATGTAAACAATTCAGCGACAATCCAGACATCTTAAAACAAGTTGGTTTTATTATATTATTTCTTTGCAGGTTAGAAATTCAATAGAGTTGTTATTGGAGAACAGTTGCGGTACTTGTAGGCTCTGGTTCACTGAAGGTCCAAGGGATAATTTCTTCCTTGCTGGCCAAGATAGAGGGAGACTTTAGTCCCTCATAGTTAGTGGACTACATAAATATTCATGTTCTGTTTGTTCACAGCTTTGGCAACCCCCTGTGTGGTAGAAGGTGCCCATTAATTTCAGCTCAAGGCTCCTTCTTTCTTTCAATGTCAGAAAGTTTGATCTCTCTTGCTTTGAACGTCTCCTGCACATTCTTCGGTTCTCATATTTCCTAATTTTCTTACTCTATTTGCCTTCTTCATTTCCATTAACTCATGGCTCTAGACAACACATGTCAATAATCCAGAAACATCCTCACTATTTTAAGATTAATTTAATAACTTGTTCATATCCGCAAGCTAAATTTCCCTTATGGAAAATAATGTTCTCACAGGTTCCAACAATATGGATGAGTATGCCTTTGGGAATCAATGATTCCATCTTCAGCGATCAAATTTCTAACCATGTCCAAGCTGGGCTGCCTCTGACTCTTGGAGGTCCTGGAAAAGTTCTGTAGACAATAATGACATGCCTATGTCTGCACTTTTTCTTGAATCAGAACAAACATGCTTTCCTAGCTCATTTCTAAGTTCATCAGACAAAGTGCTTTGTATTCTTTGAAGTGTCTGCCTCCTGAGTAGATAGATAACACAATCATATATTTTTAGTCTCCTGGGTCTATGTTGGACCATGTTGGGTTTTTTGTTTGTTTGTTTGTTTGCTCCATAGAATGTTAGCAAACATGGTGTACATTCTTCCTCACTTTTTTCATGAAAAAAAAAAAAAGAACCACTTAATAAGTGATCTTTTACAGTTTGCCCTGTTGTTTCCAGAGAAGAAATACAGTAAGGTCAAGGACATAACAGCACAAAGGGGCCTTGGTATCTCTGTCACTAGAGAAGCTTACTGTCTTCTTAGCCCACCCATTACTAAATAATAAGATATTATACTCTTTTCTACTAAACCTGTTGAATGTGAGGATACTCTAATGTAGTTTTTATTATTCCCTGAACTGATTCTATCTGATGAAAACTTAATAAGCTCTTACTGTCTTGAGGGCTTGAAATCAATGACCAAACAGTGGAAACAATTTAAATCAGCAAACACAGGATCTAGTATGCATTACAAGCACATCCATATATATTTCTTTTTCTGATCCCACTTGAGCTAACAAATGAAAATGTTCAATGATTTCAGAGGTGGATAAATCCCACTTTGATTTTTATCCAAATGACAAAAGAACCTAGGCTCCTTTAAGTGATTGTCTCCCATAGACTCTTGGTCACATATTTAACACTACCCACTTGATTCTCAGGCCAACTGATCCTTTTTATCTTCCACCTTTTCGTTTTTAGTATAACTCATGACAGTTGTTGAAACAAGAATGGAAATGATATGCAAATTAACTAATTAGAAGTAAAAGTACTAAAACTTTGTTTCTCAAAATTGTCCATAAATTAAAATTTATAACAGCAATTTCATAACACCTCAACACCTCTACCTCAACCAACAGTGTAAAGACAAACATCTGTGTATAGAAAATTTCTTGGCATGAGATGCACTGTGTGAGATATAACTTACATACCTCAACTATAACAGGAAGAATTTGTTAAGTATACTTCAGCTTGTGTCATTTTGTGATTAATTCTATTTCAAAAATACTCATTATTCTACGGTTACTACATTTAAATTTTTTAGCTACAGGAATTTCATGAAATGTTTGAAAATATTCATCAGAGAGCGCATACTAATATTTAAAAGAACAGGCTTAGGTGAAGGAGAAACTGAAAATCGGTGACACTCACAGTCTCCAGTTGAATAGATAAGAAAGTTGTTGAGGGCAACTGAGGAAAGAGTAGGCACAGCACACTTGCTCATCCACTCCTTTAATCAAGGATGCTTTATGATTCATTTCATTTGTCATAGTTCCAAGGAAACTGCAAATTCTGTTTTCAAGAACACAGGTTCCTTCCGCAGAAGATTCCCCACCCATTGCTGATCACAAAACTCATCACTGTTAAGCAAATTGAAATAATTTTTAAAGTAACAAGAAACTATGCATTCCACACACGTAATACAACACACATAGAGAGGTATTCATTTAAATCTGGATAGCAACTTTCCAATTTTATTAATTGTCTAAGTTAAGGTGTCAAAGCTACCTGTATCAGAAGTCTGGATATGTTTTCCTTTTCTGTCTATCTTTATTGGAATGTGTGGGGGATGGAATTGAAGTAATTGCATTATGCTCACCTGAAAATAATGAGAAGTGAAAAAGTGGGGAGGTCAGGATGGCAGGAAATGAGAATGTAAAAGTACAGTTCTGTTCCTGACTGTGGGTCAGTCACTGGGAGAAGCTGTCTACCAGGATGTGTTACTTGTGAAATGTACAACTTATTTCATTTAAAAATAACCATAATGAAAGAGAACTTATCTAGTATCAAATATACTTCAAGTATAATCAAGGAGTCTGGACCTACTATCATAGCAAAGCACATTATAGAAATTTGTCCAAACTTAACTTACTATTTAGGCAAAACAGATACATAACACTATGTACTTATACAAAAGGTGATCTGATTCCCCCAGCAAGAGCCTTTATTTCAGTCTTATGATGTGGAGGGCCGTGCAGGAGGAACAACAAATCACTTTAGAACTCATGGAATGCATGTAGCCCATCAGTTAACACAGCCAAGATGGGCGAACCTCAGTTGAGGCCTGACCCTGAGGACTAGTATCCCAAACTTCATGCTCTTATGGAGTCCTGCACTGCTTGCTGACCTCACTTCCCTCTTAATCTAAGAATTATATAAGCTCTAAGGAGACTTCCAGCACCTTACTGGGCAGTATCTCTGGAAATCACAATAATAATAATACTTGATCTCCTTAAGACATTGCTGCTGGAGCAAATTAATGATCCAATCACCACCCTAAGAAAGAATTTAGAGATGTGGATGGTCAACTATAACTACCACTCTTAAAGGATATTTGAAAACATAAAATTGTAGGTGAAGTTAGGTTAAGATGATTTTGCTACTGGCTTTGATGTAGAAAATCTTAAGGACCAATTTGAAATTCAAAAAGGCATATTCTTATTAGTTAAGTTAGGGACCTTTTATGTTCAGGAAACAAGCAAAATGGCACCACTGGGACACTGGGTGATGTGACTCATGAGTCCACCATCAGTGATGATGGTGGACTGGTGATGATTGATTTCTTATACCCATTTCTTTCCTCAACTTCCTAGTATGATTCAATAAGAATTGCTGATGAGTAGATATTTATTCTGAGGATTTGAGGTAATATGACTGATTTTTATATAAAAGTTTATATTTGTGATTATTTAAAAATTCTTCTTTGTAATGATTTATTTATTATTATATGTAAGTACATTGTAGCTGTCCTCAGATACACCAGAAGAGGGCATCAGACTCTTTATGATTGGTTGTGAGTTACCATGTGGTTGCTAGGATTTGAACTCAGAACCTTTGGAAGAGCAATCAGTGCTCTTAACCGCTGAGCCATCTCTCCAGTCCTTATTTTAAGATTCTTATAAGATTACATTTAAATGTAAATAATGAAAGAATTAATTCTTTTTTTGTAACAGCAAATTGCTGCCTGTCAGTAAGAGAAACTGAGAAAGCTATCTTGCTAGCTTACACTTCATTAATCTCTAACAAGCTGCTTAGTTGCAAATATATATAAATTCTTGGGAATAAGTTGTTTTTTTACTTCTACTGTGTAATGTTATTTCTTATAAAGGTATTGGGGAACACCCTGTTCTTTCATAGTGATTTGCTAGAAGAAAACTAAAATGTAATCATATTGTAATTTTATACTGATTGAAAGATTTTGCTAGGATATATAAGCCATGGGAGAGAGAATGAAGTCAGTGGAACACTGTTCCTTCCATTCATCAACTACGCATATAAAGTTTGAGTGGAAGCATGTTGGAACATTTTTCCTTTCAAGTGTGTATGTATATATCTATGTATGTGTTTGTGTGATATGCTTGGAACCCACTTGTTGGTAATATGTTCCATTCACCCACCAATTATATATGTATATGTGCATATATGTATATGTAAAATGCTTGAAGCCTGCTTTCTGGAACTTTGCTCTAACCATTCAATACGTAAATGTATTTGTTTCTGTCTATAAGTCTGTATGCAAATATGCAGGCATGTATGTATGTGTAAATATATGTATTTGTATGTATGAAGTTATTGAAGTCTGCCTTTTGCTTCATCCACTCAATGCCTTTCTTGCCAGCCCCAAGGTGTTAAAAGAGTTCAGAGTTTTCCACAGGGAGTTCCAGTCCCAGTAAATTAAGCTTTATTCCATCAGAGAAAAGCCTGTTGAGTAATTTCTCTAATCACTGGCTGCTATAGGCAGCATCCCCCAACTGTATCTGTACCAACCCCTGTCAGTGACTCTAAGCACTGACCCCCATAGGATGCATGCCTTGGTTTACCCTTGCCATGGATGCCAAACTGGTTATTGGCAATGTGAAAGTCGTGAAAATGAATGGAGAGACACAAGACGTCAATTCTATAAGGAAGGCTCTGACCAGATTCCTAGAAAACTATACTCTACACAACCAGGCAACATTGTGTAGCTACAGTGCTACCTCATGTCTGTGTAAATGGTAATGAGGGGGCCAAGTAAAGCTGAGGCCTCATAAGTTCTATGTATTTATAATTTATATTAAAATACAAAAGTAGGGACACAGTCAAGTTTTACACTAATATTTTTTACGCTAATATTTTGGATTGTGTTATTTACTCTTGAACCAAATTAATGTCATGTTTGAAGCTCATTCTTCATTGCAATTCCTCTGTGGTCTTCCTGATTTTATCCCCCAGGCTCCAGAATTACTAGAGAGAAATGTCAAAGATGACAGTTATCTTCAATTAAGCACCCTCCTTTTTTCATAAATGCGAAAAGTTTATGCCAAAAAAGGATGACAGTTTACTCTTATATTTCCTCCTGGGACTCTGTGATGAAAAGGCTTCTGAGAGTTCAATGGTTCAGAAACCTTTAATCATACAAAAGCCCCTTCATTTATCATGGAGAATATGACACATATGTACCCCCCCACACACACACAGCTATTTTATACCTGGTATTGAGCCTCTATTCAAATGATGCATTTATCTTACTAAACCTTCTTCGTCTGGCTGTAGATTTCTATTTTCAAAGCATTTCCATGTAGTAAAAATGAACAAATCAATAATGTTAATAATATTCTTACCATGGAAAGTTATGTCTACAGAGTGATTATTTTCAGTTACTCTTAAGTATGTTTATTCTATTAACCAAGTGTTTGATCTCACCTGATTTTCTTTTTTTTTACAGTGTAGATGAACTCCTGTGACTAACATACACAGTGATCTGACCTTAAAAGTGGTTGTGTTGTAGTCTTCTTGTTTATGAGTCATTTTACACCATGGATCCACTTTTACCAGTAATCCCCCATTTTTTGTGATGCTGGAGTTCAAACTCAAGGCTTTGTATATGTGAGGAAAGTTCTCTACCACTGAGCTACATGCGCAACTATTTGCTCCGGGTCAGTGATTCATTGGTCCTGAACTCATGAACCTCTAGTCTCAACTTTTGTTTCATATCCTGAAAAGCTTAGTTTATGAGCATATACTATCATATCTAGTTGATCTAATAAAACAAGAAATATAATGTGACATTGCTACTGTGGCACCACTTCTCATATGATCAGTGAGTCAACACTATTAAACTAACATGTTTAAAAGTAATCTCATCCAAATAACAAATTTATTATCATCATTTCATGCAACTAAGATCAATCAAGTCAGTGAGATTACATGTGGCAAAAGTAGATGGAGATATCTATTGCATAGATATTTGAGATAGAAGCAATTTATGACTTACTTGCTGTTCTGCCTCAATGATTATTCTGAAATATTGATATCAGAGGTTATTTACATGATTATAATTAATCTTCATTATGTTTTTAGATTAAGAAAAAATGTAGTTATTTTAATGGACAGGATTGTATTTAAAAGGTACAATAGTACCTTATAATTAGTAATATGGATATGAATATGGAATGATTACACTAATTAAGCATTTATTCTCTCAGATGCTTTGTCTGTGTGTTTATATGTATATGTAATTAGACCACTTAAAATCAACTATCCTCATCATTTTCAAATATATATTATATTATTATTGAATATAGTCACTGTTAAGCACATTCATACTGTTCTTCACAAATGTAATTTTATATCTTTTTATGAATACATCCTCAGTCATACATAATCTTCTATAGCTACTTTTCTAGGTTTTGCTTCTGTGAGCTATTTTTTTCATATGTCAAATCATTTGGTATTTGTCCTTATATTCCCAGCTCATGTCATTTAATGTAATGTCCTCCATCTTCATTCACATTTTCAAAAATGGTAAGGTATTGGTGTTATACATAAGATGATTTTGTTTTTAATATCAATTTATCCAATGACTGAGCTTTAGGATGAGTCACTATCTAGATTTTTGTGAACAATTCTGCTGTATCAGGAATAGAAATAGCTCTAGAGCATAATAATTTCCCTACCTTTATATATAAACTCATTAGTAGCTGTCTTAGGCACTGTTCTATTGTTATGAAGAGATGCCATGACCAAGGCAACTCTTATAAAGAAGACATTTTGTTGGGGGCTTACTTACAGTTTGAAAAGGTTGCAACAAAATCAACAGTGCAGAAGGCAAACAGGCATGGTGCTAGAGCAGAAGCTGAGAGTTTTACATCCTGATCTGCAAGCAATAGGAAAAGAGAGAGAAAGACAGAGTCTGGCATGGGCTTTGGAAATTTTAAAGTAACATACCTCGTACAACAAGGCAGTATCTCCTAATCCTTCCTAAAGTCTTCTGCAAACCAGAGACCAAACATTCAAACATATCAGCTTATGAGAACTGTGTTTATTCAAACCATTACAGTATGGTTTCTGGATCAGATAGTGATTTTGAAAGTAAAAACACTTCTCCACAACAGTTATATCAGTATTATTTCACTTGCTCTAACTTTGTGCAGATTTCAAATGCAATAGTAGGATAGCTCTAGTTTATTTTATTTTCTTGTTGTTTCCTCAGAGATTGATATTTGGATCCCTTTGTTTTAAACTTTCCTTTTTATTGTTGTAAAAAATGTTATTGTAATTTTGATAGAGACTGCATTAAAAATGTATGAATTTGGATAGCATAGCTATTCTAATGATATAGATTCTTCCAACAAATGTACTTAAGATTTTTTTTGAAAGTTTTATATTTTCTTCAATTTCTTTTATAAATACTTTATAGTTTTCTAGGTATTTTGTTTTTACTTCTTTGATATAAATTATTCATGTATATGTATATTAAAATTTTACAAATGCAATTGTTTAAATTTCTTTTTTGGATAGTTTAATTTTATTTTAAGTGATGTTAATGATATTTGTCATTGATTTTTATATCTTATAGTTTTATCAAATTCATTAAGGACTTTGATAAAGTCCATATTTATAGATCAGTATATAAAAGAGTACCATATGTGTGCAAAGATAATGTAATTACTTCCTTTATATGCATGTTTTTATTTCTTTGTCATTGGTAATTTCTCAACCTAGATCCTCTATGTTAAATAGAATTGGTGGTGTTGATGATGGTGGGCATTCGTGCTTTTACGAAAACAATTTCAGCATTCCATATTGAGTATGACATATTTGTGGTGATGGCCTATATAATTTTAATTTTATTGAGACATTCTCCTTGTATATGTAATTTGTGGATATATATAATTTATAATATCTTTATGCTTTCCTAATTAGAATTCAACTTTGGAAAATTAAACTTTAGTAAAAATATTTTACTATATTAAAGATTTAATTTGAGGTATTAACATAATCAATATATGAATTTAGTAATTATTATTGTTGAGTAAAGGCAACTATTTGAATGCAAAAAATCTACTGGTATTCACTACAAACCAGATAAATAAGAAACAAATAACATCCCATAAGCCTAAGATTTATACTGTGACTAGGAGAAAGAATATACTACACAGGAGAACAACTGTCTGAAGTTGATACTACATCTTTACCTATGTCTTGATCTTTTCTAGAATAGATTGGCCATTAAAACACACACACACACACACACACACAAACACAAACACACACAAACACAAACACACACACAAACACACACACACACAAATACACAAACACAAACACACACACACACAAAATAGCATAGAAAGCTTGGGTATTCCAGGAGCAAATAAACTTAGCTGAAGTTACAAAGAACAATTAACTCCCTGTTATGGAAATACTGGCTGTGATTATCAGGACAGTTCTAGAATAGACTTAACTATTTTTTCAAGAATAAAGAAGTTATTTACATTTGGCAGTGGGTAGAAGAAAGAATTGCATGAGAAGACCCTGGAGGAATTTTGGAGGATGTTGACAATGTTATAACTTAAATTTATTTCTTACTCTTTATCAAATAGGTGTCTTCATACTATATCAATTTTATACAAATGTTTAATACTGGTCATTTAAAAGTATGCAGAAGTAGCTAAATTCAAAGTATTGATCTCAGAAAAACTAATATATAAAAATCAATAAAATATAATAAACAACAGTAGAGATGAAAATTTTGTCCCAAAGAATTTGTATTAAAATATTAATTTTAGAATAACTGGTATATAATTTTTTCTCTATTACTCTCAAATTTTGTGTTTCATTATAAAATTATAAAATTTTCCATAATAAAGCAGTTCTGAAAATGTCAAATAAATACTGTCTTTTCTCCTAAATGTGCCTGTTTAAAACATAAGCTTAAGCCTGTTTAAAACATAGGCTTAAGCTCACTATGCATATGGGATAAACCAAATCTTCTTACAGCACTTGGCTCACAAGAAACATACTCTTTTATTAGAATATAATTCTGAAAAAAAAAAGAGAATCTAATTCTGGAAAACTCAGTTAATTTTTCAAAAATGTTTCACTCCTGATGAGGTTCAGAAACTGTGCTTTTTTTATATAAATTTTGATATCATAAAAATCTTCCAACATATAAATTTATACATATATATTCATTTCCATTAATATTGAGTAAATATATCCTAGAGATATATTGCAGAACATGGGGAATGTTTGTTTTCTATTGACCAAAAATATCTTGTGGAGGAAAGAGTTTAATTTATCTTTTAAGGAACGTGAGGGCAGGAAATCCGTGGAAGGAGTTGAAGCAGAGGCATTGAAGGATGGCTTAGTGACCTGAATTCCTTCCTCTCCATGTCTTGCTCAATTTGTTTACTCATGAAATTCAGGACTACTTGCTCCAGGATTTCATTTTCCATAGTAAACTGGGCCCTCCCTCATCAATTATCAGTCAAGAAAATGCCCAACAGTCTTATCTACAGGATAACAAAATAGAGAAAATTCCTCAACTAAGAGTTGAGATTCCCTCTTCCCAAATATATATAGAGATAGATAGATAGATAGATAGATAGATAGATAGATAGATAGATAGATAGATAGATAGATGATAGATAGATAGATGATAAATAGATAGATAAATAGATATAGAAGATATAGACAGATTATATAGGTATAGATATAGATGATATAGATAGATATAGATATAGATGATACAGATATAGATGATATAGATATAGATGATATAAATATAGATGATAAAGATATAGATTAGATATAGATATAGATTAGAAAGATATAGATAGATATAGATATAGATATAGATGTAGAGGTAGAGGTAGAGGTAGAGATAGAGATAGAGATAGAGATAGATTTGTGTCAAATTGACTATAAACAACCCACAGAATTGATGCCTGTTCACTTGATGCACAGGCACATTAATATTAAAACTTACTTTCTCTTTCTTTTTGGTACCCAAGATTGCAGGTTAATATTAATACAAAAATATAAAGTAATACAATTTTTAAAAGTTCTGTAGTATTTCTATAGCAACCACACCACACCCCCAGCTATCTCTCCAGCACCTGTGTTTTCCAGTCTTGATTACTAATACAGAGAACAGTACTGTAAGTTCTCTTTTGTTAGCACTGGCAGAAAATTAGAGTGGTGAAACTTCTTGCTAACACATCAGCAAACTGTTTTGGAAATGATACAGCGCATTAAGAAATTTATTTGAAATGGCCTCACTCTAGCATCTGCTGTGCTTACTAGAATTGTCAAGCTATTAAGTCTCTTTATGTTTCTGTTATTCTCTTTGAAAGTTAAGAATTATAATAGTATCTATTTACCAAATGTGGATATTCAACAAAAAGTAAATTTAATCCATGTGACTTGCTTAGAACAGCCTGTAGAACATGGCATATATCCAGTGAATGTTGATTATTATTATATGACTACTGAATATTTGATGAGACACCTTTTCTGCTGCAATCAAGATAAATACAATTGAGAAAATGACCTATTTGCCAGCAATCTAAAAGTAAATATAATTCTAGTTAGAATAGTCAAATGCAACCACCAAATAAAATCAGTAATTTATAAGGAAGTACAATGGATGTCTAGGAATTCATCATTCTATGTCTATAAAACAGACAAAACAATATCACTATAGCCTCAGAAGAGAGATTGACATATGTTATACATGCAAAGAGACAGTACCATTGCTGGGGGTTCAGTATCCAAGAAGGATTCACAGGTAAGGAGAGAGAGAGAGAGAGAGAGAGAGAGAGAGAGAGAGAGAGAGAGAGAGAGAGAGAGAGAGAGAGAAAGATATTAGGTCATGAGTATGTTCCATATACATTGTAAGCATGTCTGAAAACATCAAAAGGAAACCCATTCTTGCATATGATTAATATATATATATTAATATATATTATTTATTGAGATATATAATATATTAACATATATAATATATATAATATTTATATAATATATAATATATATTAATATGTATATATTAATAAAATATTTTTAAAGGGCCAGAAAAGTGGCTCAACTCCTAACAGCTCTTACTTTTCCTCTAAAGGACCAAAATTGGTTTTTCAAAACCCACATTGGGTGGCTCAGAACCATGTGTAACTCCTGCTTCCAAGAAATCCAGAACTCTACTGGCCTCCACAGGCACATACTCATGTATGCATGAACTTACATATAAATATATATGACACATCTGTAAATATCTGTATTTTTAAAACATGACTGCATGCCAGTACTTTCTTTGTTAAATTCCAACTACTAGATAGTTTAGGAGACACTAAGTTTAGCCTCCTAGCCTCAAAGCAGAGATGGAGACTATGTTAGACTTAAGCTACCATATTAATTAATGTAATGAGCATACAACATAATATTAAAGGAAAAATATGTAATTCACTAAGAGCAGGGTTAACAGTCTTCATTGAGAGGATGGCTTGTAAAATTCAGAGGCATGTTTGGGATTAGGTAATGTCTTGATGCAGAAGTATCACATTTGAAGACATATAATTTAGACTTAGATTCATCTCTGTATAAACACATTTGATTTTCCTCTTAAAAATTATTCACAGTAGTTTCCTATAAAATTTTGTAACTAGCATATTTTTTAAAAAAATATTTGGAAATAGAGAGCCTTAATTAGGGTTTCTATTGCTGTGATAAGACACTGTGACCAAATGCAACTGGAGAGAATTGGTTTGGTTCATCTTACAATTGTTTGGTCATACTTCATCACTGAGAGGATAGGAACTCAAGTTCAGATCTGAAGGAAAAACCATGAAAAAATTGTACTTTCAGGATTGTTGCTCATGATGTGATCAGCCTGCATTTTTGTACAACCCAGGATCACCTGTCCAGGTTTGGTACCATCCACATCAATCATTAAGAATGAAAATGCCCAAAAGACTTGTCAGTCTCTCGGAGGCATTACCTAAGTTCAGTGTATTTTACCAAGACAGCCCTAACTTTTGTCAAGTAAGGAAATGACTCAACCAGGACAAATACTGAAGAGAGAACAAGTACTGGAATTACTGAATCATGATTATCTTCAGCTATAATCAGAATAGCCTAGGAAACCATACTCCATGTTCAAAATAACTTACTTAGGTGTACTTAAATAATTTATTTGGTCATTGATCCATGAATCTGCTTTGGAACTACTCTTCTTTCTTTCTCTTTGTAACTTTTGCTTCCATTATTAAAAGAACAGGATCGGGTGTGACACACATAATGTAGCTGCACTATGGCAGTCATGTTGATAGCCAAGGGCCCAATGAATATGTTGGGTATGCAATCAGTATTCAAGAAAAAAGATATTGAAATAGTAGAAACCAAGGTATCCAGAGAAGTAAAACTATAATACTGAATGTCATGTGACAAGAATATCAACAGTAGAGTCTACCAGGAATGTGTAAATACATCAGGGCTTCTTGGAAGGTCTTGGTGCACCTGGCTGTACTAAGACCACTTCTAGAGTGTTCCTTTCCATTACTGCTGACCAGAGAGGCTGGAGTTGCATGAGTTAAAACACAGAAACACTGTGACCATTTGCTTAGTTTGGTTTATCCTTGTATGGTCATCGTTATTCCACAAGATAGTTGGCCTAGAACACTTGAAGGAAGCAGCATTCTAAAGAGAGTCAGTGGCCCTCTATATATGCCTAATATGAATTTTTCTAAGCTGAGTCCTCTGGGTTGCCATTTTCTAACTTGGCCTCTCTCGGATTTTGAAAAGAGAGAGGATCTATTCAAGACAAGGTACACCCTCTAATTCTCCATGGTCATAGTGGTCATACAGGTGTCTATTGTAAAAGTCAACATAAAATGTTCTGATTTTCCCACTTGTCATGGACAATGGAGTGTGAGCCTAGAGCCACAGTTCCATGTTGCCCCTGTGGCACCCCGAAGACTTCTTTTCAAAGCCCACCACTCCCACGACCAACTCTGGGGAATAAGGCATTCTTGACTTTGCAACAGAAAAGAATTTCAACATGAGCCACTATGATCTTCTTGAGCAGGTAGTTCTGCATAGTTTTAAGCATAGGGGTTATATGAAGGAGAGTAGTTCAGCAGAAGAATAAGACTTTGCCTTGAGTCAGCTTCTCAATATTGAGTTGCACAGTAGCCATAGATATGATTCTGGTAGTTCTCAAGTCATATCTCAGTAGCTTTCAAAGACTTTTTCAAATTTGTTTTCAGTAGAAGTATGACTTTAGAGGTGCTATGGATTTTCCTGTAACAGGATATGACACAAACATAGGTTATGAGTTTCACAGTGTTAAAACATTTATTTTTTTTTTTATAAATGTAGTTTTCTGAGAAACTGTAGGTTTCCAGATGGGAAAGGAGGAAGTCTATTCATGCTTGGCCCTAAACATAATACACAGTGATTCTTATTTATTTGTTTATTTAAGAACACCTCTATGTAATAGTAGTTTTGTCTTTGTGTGGCCATTTCACAAGAAATATTGAAAATCATAATGCATTTCTTTATTCTCAGCTAGCAAAAAGCTTCTATCAGAGTCCAAGGTAACAGTCTCCTTTCCTTCTCGTATCCCTTTAGTCGTCTGTGTTTTTCTTACCACAATTGTACCTAAACATACTTGCTTCCAAACATTTAAAAGACTCTGAGAGAATTTTATATGCTTTCATTGTTGGCTTAAGTTTGTCTTTTATTGAGTTTTACCTGTGCAGAGCTCTTTTGTTTTATTTGCAAAGAGTAGGGAATTTTGCTCTTAAACTTTTGTTTCACCTTTAGATGTCTCTAAAAGTGTCATGCTCTCCCTGGAGAACTATAAAAGGGTTAGTCACAAAAGTAGCCCAGATTCATTCCCAAACGCTTAACAAAATCACAAAGTGTTTTAAGTACAACCAATAATTACTAGATTAACTGCAACCACTTTCCAAGGGCGGCAAATAGATCTATCATCTCCCAACTAGAAAATCAAATTCTTAGGAAATTGACTTCTCTATAATTACTTCACAAATTAATTTTCCATTATTTTCAATCATTTTAACTTTTAAACTTAATATTTTGCATTTATATTCAAACTATTTTTATTTAGAAGTTCAAGGTTCATGTGTTTGAAAAATGTAAATAAAGAGACGCACTAGCCATCTCTATGTATACAGATTTCAACATAATAACACAGAAAATTTTCTAGTAATTTTTAGACTAATACTTTGTAATAACCTCCCATAAATTTTATCCCCATATATGTTTCTAAATAGCCTTTTATATTTTCTGGACTATGAGCCTTATAAAGCTAGATTTCTAAATTTATCTTAAACATTCTTCTAATTTATGTTATTTTTACTTTGTAGGCAATTTTCTACATGTTTACTATATGTCTTTATCACTACTTTAATTCCCCTTTTCTACATCCCCCTTATACCCCCCAAACATCCATCATTTATTCTGTCTCTGTCTCTGTCTCTGTCTCTCTCTCTCTGTCTCTCTCTCTCTCTCTCTCTCTCTCTCTCTCTCTCTCTCTCTCTCTCTCTCTCTCTCTCTCTCTCTCTCTCTAACACACTGACCTGGATAGTTGTGTTGACGTACCTGTGAGGAGGAAACCTCAATTGAAGCAGTGTCTCCATCAGTCAAATTGACTACTGATATGTCAGAGAGGAATTTTCCTGATTGTTAATTTATGTATGAAAAAGGGCATAGCATCCTCGGGCATGTGGCCTGGAATGTGTAAGAAAGCTAAGTGACAGGCAATCAATAGCTACTGAGAGGAAGAATCAGTTTTCTCCAGGAACAGGTTCCCTGATACATTATCTAATGCTTTGTGGTCAACTGTAAACACATGTATATATAAACAAACCTAAAAGGACTCAGAAGTTTACATACATACATACACACATACACACATACATACATATACATACATACATGCATACATACATACACACATATATGCATTCATTACATACATACACATATATATGTACATTTTAAAGAAAGAGTGATGAATTTGAAAGCAGGGAGATTCAGGGGAATATGGGAGGAGCTGGACAGGGGGACAGGGAAAGGCAACAATGACATATAATATAGTAAATTTAAAATGAAAGGAGGAAAAGCAGGTGAACAAAGTCCTGGAAGGAATCTGTCAGAACATGCTCTACCATGGCCATTGTTTCAGGGTCCCCTCTAGGCCTCTGCCTTGAGTTCCTTCCTTGGCTTCCCTTGATAAATGCACTCTGAAAGCCAATTCCTTCCCTTCTTAAATATGTTTTTAGTCATGCAGATTATCACCGTGGCAGAAATCAAATGGCATCGGAAATTAATATTAGACTGTGGTATATTGTTGGACTGAACCTGATCATATTGTTTTTTGACTATGATAGCAAAAGTGTCCTGAACATTGAATACTTAGCACTTAGTGTGCCATTTTGTCCTAGTTTTGATAATGCCATAGGAAATGAAGAGGATAAAGGCCTGGAATATGAAATTTCAGAGAGAAGAAAAGATAGCTCAGGGTCAGCGCACAGAAGCAGGTATTTACAAAGGACCAAGGATACACTTCAAACTGGCAGCTGGAGTTGGCAAAAAGTAAGAGTTTTCCTCATGATACTGGAACAGCAACGATGAGTCACAGAGAGCATTCTAGGCTCATCACTGTTAACAGGGTCAGAGATGTCATCAGAAGCCAGGAGATGCTACTAGTGAAGGTAACGTTTATGTTGTAGTGGAGAATCCAGCATATTGGTGATGCCAGGAGCTTGGGACCACTATCAAGGAAAGCAGCAGGAGTGGAGTATAGCCAACCTGAATTAAGAGACAAGTTGCCTATGCAGTGGATGACAGAGATGGAAAGGTGTTTACCCAAGCCCTTAGAAGTCCAGAAGCTCATTAGCAAATTACAGATATTGTACACTGCAATAGTTATGTAGCCAGATTGAGTTTTGCACTGATTTAGTTGTAAATTTGTGTTGGCTGCTCATAAAAGAGAAAGCACATAACTGTTGGTTGGTTGATTGGTTGGTAGGTTGGTTGGGTTGTTTCACAGTTGCCCACAGTTATAAGAATTTGACTTTTTATAGACATCCCTCCATGGCCTCTGCATCATCTCCTACTTCCTGACCTGCTTGAGTTCCAGTCCTGACTTCCTTTGGTCATGAACAGCATGTGGAAGTGAAAGTTGAACAAACCCTTCCCTCCCCAACTTGCTTATTGGTTGGTATGCTTTGTGTAGGAATAGAAACCCTGACTAAGACACAGACCTCAGTCAAATGGCTGGCTGTAAGTACCTGCATCTGTCTCAGTCAGCTGCTATTAGAGCTTCTCAGAGGACAGTCATGCTAGGCTTCTGTTTCCAAGCACAACATCGCATCAGTAATAGTGTCACAGTTTGGTGCCAACACATGGGATGAATCTCAAGTTGGGCTGGACACTGGTCGGCCATTCTTTCAGTCTCTGTGCCAGTTTTGCTCCTTCAATTCCTTTAGACAGGAACAATTCTAGATATTGAAGATGGCTGTGTGGCCCCATCCTTCCACTGGGGTCCATGTCTATCTACTGGGAGTGGTCTCTTCAGGTTCCATCTCCTCACTGTTGGGCATTTCAGCTAAGGTTATCCTCACTGAGTCCAGGGATCCGTTCACATCCCAAGTCTCTAGGACTCTCTATAGGTTCCCTTTATCCCCCCACTCCTCATGCTGCATATTTCTATTTATTCTCCTGGCCCTATGGGCTTCTCTCTTGACTCCCCCGAAACCCCTATCCTGCCCCCTTTCCCCTTCCCTATCCCCCCTCCGTCCCAGCTTCCTAGCTCCCTCTGTCTCCAGGGAGTGTTTTGTTCCCCCTTCTAAGAGGGATTAAAGTATCCTCACGGGGCCTTCCTTCTTGTTAAAGTACATGTAGTGTGTGAGTTGTATCATGGATATTCTATACTTTTTGGCTAATATTCACTTATCAGTGAGTACATACCATGCATGTCCTTTTAGGTCTGGGTTACCTTAACTCAGAATGATATTTTCTAGTGTCCATGAATTGCATATTTCTATGATTTTTCCACCATTTGTTATTAGTCTTATTTTACTGTGAGCAAATACAAAGGATTATCTTTCTACTCACAGTGGAATAAAGTTTTTTTTCTGGTGACTGTTAAGTCATCAGAAGTCTGATGTCACAATGTTTTAACATGTACACATATCTCAATGTACACAATACATCTTATTCCACATCTATAAAATGTAATTATTGTCTATTGACTAACATTTGAAAGATGTTTAAGGCTTTAGGTATATTAAACATTATTATTTGAATAGTAAGCATTACATACATGCATTATAATTTAACTTGGAAAATTGTATCTTTTTTGAAAAGCATGTTTTTTATTAAAAAAGGAAGTACAAATATTTTATGATAAAATTGAAGATTTACATGGAAAATATTTCTGATAAAATAGAAGAGATATATAGAAAAACACATTGAAATTGACAATTTTCATGGAAAATTAAAGACTAAAATGGTAGATATAAAAGCATTGCTAAATTAATTGAAAAAGGAAGTAGAAACATTTTATGATAAAATTGAAGATTTACATGGAAAATATTTCTGATAAAATTGTAGGAAAATGTAGAAAAAATGTTAAAATTGAAGATTATCATGGAAAATTTTATATAGATATAATATTGATAGGCACAAAAGTATTTCTAAGTTGGTCGAAAGTGGAATTATAAACATTTTCTGCTAAAGTTGAAGACTTACATGGAAAATATTTCTGATAAAATTGAAGAAATATATAGAAAAACATGATAAAATTGACTATTTCATAAAAAATTATACAGATAAAATGGTAGACATAAAAAAACCTTTCTAAATTAATTGAAGGTGGAATTTAAAACAATTTGTGATAAAATTAGAGATTTACATGGAAAATATTTCTGATAAAATAGAAGAAATATATAGAAAAACATGTTAAATTGAAGATTATCATGAAAATAATGCATATAAAATGGTAGGCATAAAAACATTACTAAATTAATTGAAAGAGGAAATGCAAACATTTTCTGATAAAATTAGAAATTTATATGGAAAATATTTCTGTTAGTCTTGTCTTTTTATTGGGGAATTGGGTCCATTAATGTTAAGAGATGTTAAGGAATAGTGATTGTTGCTTCCTGTTATTTTTGATGTTATTTTTATGTTTGAATGGCTATCTTCTTCTGGGTTTGTTGGAAGATTACTTTCTTGCTTTTTCTAGGGTGTAGTTTCCCTCCTTGTATTGGCATTTTCCATCTGTTATCCTTCATAGGGCTGGATTTGTGGGAAGATATTTTTAAATTTGGTGTTATCATGGAATATCTTGTTTTCTCCATCTATGGTGATTGAGAGTTTTGCTGGGTATAGTAGTCTGGGCTGGCATTTGTCTTCTCTTAGAGTCTGTCTGAGATCTTCCCAGGATCTTCTAGCTTTCATCTTCTCTGATGAGGAGTCTGGTGTAATTCTGATAGGTCTGCCTTGATATGCTACTTGACCATTTTGCCTTAATGCTTTTAATATTCTTTCTTTGTTTTGTTCATTTGGTGTTTTGATTATTATGTGCCAGGAGGACTTTCTGTTCTGGTCCAGTCTGTTTGGAGTTCTGTAGGCTTCTTATATGTTCATTGGTAGCTTTTTCTTTGGATTAGGAAATTTTTCTTCTATAATTTTGTTGAAGATACTTACTGACTCTATATTGTAAATCTTCACTCTCTTCTATACCTATAATCCTTAGGTTTGGTCTTCTTATTGTGTCCTGAAGTTCCTGGATGTTTTGGGTTATAAGCTTTTTCCATTTTGCATTTTCTTTGACTGCTGAGTCGAATGTTTTCTATGGTATCTTCAGAACCTGAGATTCTTTCTTCTATCTCTTGTATTCTGTTGTTGATGCTTGCATCTATGACTCCTTATTTCTTTCCAAGGTTTTCTATCTCCAGAGATGTCTCCCTTTGTGATTTCTTTGTTGTTTCTACTTACATTTTTCGATCCTGGATAGTTTTGTTCAGTTCCTTCACTTGTTTGTTTGTGTTTTCCTGAAATTCTTTAGGGGATTTTTGTGTTTCCTCTTTAAGGGCTTTTACCTGTTGACCCATGCTCTCCTGTATTTCTTTAAGGGAGTTATTTATTTCCTTCTTGAAGTCCTCTATCAGCATCATGAGATCCAAATTTTAATCTAACTCTCGCTTTTCCGGTGTGTTGGGTTGTCCGGGACTTGCTGTAATAGGAGAACTGGGTTCTGATGTTGCCAAGTAGTCTTGCTTCAGTAGGGTTCTTATATGATTTATATAGATTGAGTTTTAGCTGTTTCTGAATCCTTCAAACTGATTTCCACATCATCTACACCTGTTTTTAGTACCACACACATGTTTTGTGGTGTTTGTTGTCAGTAGTTTTATTTTATATATATAATCTCATATAAAATTTCCTACATTTTCAGGCATTTATGGTGTTAGTTATTTCTCATCCTACCCCTCAATTTCTATTATCTTCTCCCCTGCCTCCCTAATTAGAGAGTGTCTTCTTCATTTTCCCAATGTCTCCTTCATGGTACCAATGTCCTACT
The DNA here is from genome assembly GCA_036184795.1 of Tokudaia tokunoshimensis. Taxonomy (NCBI): domain Eukaryota; kingdom Metazoa; phylum Chordata; class Mammalia; order Rodentia; family Muridae; genus Tokudaia; species Tokudaia tokunoshimensis. Next base: position 41,356,668 of record BTHU01000019.1, read on the forward strand.
CTAATCTTCTCTAATGATTCCCTATGATCACTTATTTATTTTCTGTTTTTATTGCTGATTCCAGGTTATATATTCATTTAAAGATTCAGAGTTAGCATCCAAATTTAAACAAAATGCAGTGCTTGGAATTTGCTCTGAGTTTTCTCATTTATTACAATATTGTTTATTTACATCCATTCACCTACAGGCTTTATTATTTCATTTTTCTTTACTGGTGTGTAAGTACCATATCCTTATCATATACTCATCCATTTAAAGACATAAAGTTGTTTCTATATCTAGTTACTGTGCATTAAACATGCCAATGACTGTGTCTAAGCAAAGTAGTGATGGAGTAGCACATTAAGTCATTTGGCATGTGCTAAGGCCTGGCATAGCTAGATCGTATGGTAGAATGAGTTTTAGCTGTTCCTGAATCCCCCAAACTGATTTCCACATCATCTACACCTATTTTCAGTACCATGCACACGTTTTGTGGTGTTTGTTGTCAGTAGTTTTCTCCATCTTAAATATTCTAATGTGGATAAAATGAAATTTTAATGTACTTTTAATTCTCACTTCCTCCTAAGGATATTAAACATATTTTATAAATATATTTCTCATCCATTTTTGTTTCTTCTTTTCAAAACACTGTATTCATATTTGTCGTCCATTTTTAAAATGAGTCATTTAATATCTTGAGTCATGATTTTTGACAGTTGTGTGTAATCTGGATAATAATCATCTAGTAGGTGTACAGATGTATAGATGGCAAAAATTCACTCCTATTCTATAGAAATTTTCAGCACTCATTTTTAAATTTTTGGGAGGCTGCACAGATAGTTCTTAGTGAAGATATATGTCAGTTTTGAAGTCAATGAGTCAGAATTTATCCAAACTAACAAAGTTACAATAAGAATATATCCACGACTTAAACAGACCTATAACAAATGAAGAAATAAAAGCAGTAATAAAAAATGATTTCAGCTAAATAAATCCAAGCACAGATGGATTCACAGAAGAATTTTACCAGATTTTCAAAGATCTAAAGAATTTTTACAAAATAGAAAAAGAAAGAACACATACAAACTCATTCTGTAAAACTAGTATTACTCTAATGATACAACAAAAACAAAACCATAGGTCAATACCTCTGATAAATGTATATGCAAAAATTCTCAATAAAATACTTGCAAACCCAACTCAGGCATGCAGAAAAGAAAATCCACCATAATCAAGTTGGTTTTGTTTCAGAGATGCAGGGATGGCTCAATACACTTTATTTCAGAGACTCGGAGATGTTTCAATACACATAGATCAATAAATACAATAAATCATGTAAATGGACTTAAATAGAAAAGGCACATGAGTCATCTCAATAGATTCAGGAAAGACCTTTGACAAAATCCAACATGCATTCATGAATAAAATCCTAGAGAATAGGACTGCAAGGAACATGGTTCAACATTATAAAGGTTACATGTGACACACCCACAGACAGCATTTTCCTCAATAGCAAAACCTTAAAGTGCCCTGTTGAAATCAAGAATAAGATAGGGCTGGTGGGATTGCAAGCTGGTACAACCACTCTGGAAATCAGTCGGATGGTTCCTCAGAAAACTGGGCATGCTACTACCAGAGGACTCCATTATACCACTCCTGGGCATATACCCAGAGGATTCCCCAGCATGTAATTAGGACACATGCTCCACTATGTTCATAGCAGCCCTATTTATAATAGCCAGAAGCTGAAAAGAACCCTGATGTCCCTCAACGGAGGAATGGATACAGAAAATGTGGTATATTTACACAATGGAATACTACTCAGCAATTATAAACAATGAATTCATAAATTCTTAGGCAAATGGATGGAACTGGAAAATATCATCCTAAGTGAGGTAAGCCAATCACAAAGGAACACACATGGTATGCGCTCACTGATAAGTGGATATTAGACCAGAAGCACAGAATACCCAAGACACAATTCACATATCAAATGATGCCCAAGAAGAAGGAAGGAGAAGCCCCTAGTCCTGGAAAGGCTTGATGCAGCAGTGTAGGGGAAATACCAGGAAAGGCAAGAGGGAGGGGGTTGATTGGGGAACTGGGGTGGGAGAGAGGGCTTATGGGACTTTTGGGGAGGGGGAAGCCATAAAAGGGGAAATCATTTGAAATATAAATAAAGAATATATCTAAGAAATAATTATGAAAAAAAAGAAAAAATAAAGATAGGTCAGTCCCTTAGTTTAGGTCTCTTTCAGTTTAATCTTTGAGCCCTCTGCTTTGAGCACATAAGACAGTGGCCCTCAACCTGTGGGTCTCAACTCTTTTGGGAGTCATATATCAAATATCCTGTATATCAGATATTTACTTTATAATTCATAAAAGTAATAAAATTACAGTTATGAAATAGCAAGTCTGAATGGAGGGTCACTACAATTTGAGTATCTGTATGAAAGGGTCATTGCATTAGGAAGGTGACTAATTGCATTAGGTGCAGTGACTTAGGCAAGAGAAGGAAATCAACATGATACAATAGAAGAGGTCAGATCATCCATTTTTGCAGAAGTTGTAATGTCATATGTATGAGGTCCCAAACTTTTCTACCAGAAAGGTTTTAGAAATGATCACCACTTTCAGCAATGCCTCAGGACTTGAAAATCAATTAATAAAGTCAGTAGCTTTTTTATATACCAATATCAAACACACTGAGGAAAAAAATCATGGAAACACTAACAATCACAATAGTCTTTAGAAAAAAATAAGTAAAATATCAGGAAATAAATCTAGCAAGAAAATAGAAGAGCCTTACAATGATAAAGATTGCGGAAGACACTAGAGGAAGAAAGACCTCCATCCTAATGATTAGTTAATAGAATTAGTACCGTGAAGATAACCATTCAAAAAAATTATTTCCAATTCATGCATTCCCAATGAAAATACACTTGACATTCTTCACAGATAGAATAAACCTTGAATAGGATGAAAAAGGACTCTGGATAGATAACCAAAGGAACCTTGAACAAAATGTATAATGCTGAAGGGTTTACCACTACATATTTTCAAGCTGTATTATTGAACTATGATGATAAAATACTATGCTACTGGTACCAAGGCAGACATTTAGACCAATAAAACAAAATGGAAGATTCAAACAAATATATATGAAGCTATAGCCAACTGTTATTTGACAAAGACACTGAAAATGTATACTTAGGGACAGAAAGCATCTTTCATAAGTAGGTAAATATATATCACCATACAAGAATGAAATTAAGCCAATATCTCTCACCCCACAAAAACAAACAAACAAACAAACAAACAAAAAACAAAAAATAAACCCTAAGTTGATCAATGACTACAATGGGAACCCTGAAGCACTGAAACTCCTACAGGAAAACATACTTAGGACCTTGTACGAAACAGGTGTAGGAATAGACTTTGTAAATAGGACTTCATTCACCCAGGAATTAAGGCCTACAAATGACAAATGATAGCTCATATACTATTTTCTCTTCCCTTTTTTTAGTATTGAGGCTGCTAGTCTACCAATCCCCCTCTAAGTAACAATGTTATATAATTATTTGCTGCTCATGGAGGTCTGTGGCCTTGCACTATGACTCAAAACTTCCCCTGACAAAAACTTGACTCTAAGTAGATATTTTTTTTAATGACAGTGCATAGTCAAAATGATAATAGCAAGTGACTGAATTTTTGTTTTTCTCCAGGATTTTGGTAGTAAGAAAGATAATCCTTTGTCCTATTTTACATACAAAGCTATCCCTAATGAATATTTAAGCAAATGAATGCTAAATATAAATGAATTGCCTACAATACCCAAACATTAGAATACCCACTTGGGTTATATCTTAATGGAATCTCAAAGAAAACTAGCTTGAAAAATTAATTGAAATTTTTTTCCTTGTCAGAGAATGCTTTTAAGTATTTAAAAACATTTAAATTAAGGTTGTATTACATAGTTTAAGCTAGATAGAGATATCAATTTTTCTTTGGTAGACATAAAAATCACAAATCTCACCTCAAAGATTATAGGAGAGAGGTTCTTCTGGAGGCAAATATAAGTCACTATACCTGTTTTCTTATATTTGCAGTAGCAAATAGAGGAATGCACCATAGAAAAGGGCTTACTAAATTCTTATAGAAACAGGATGAAATAAAATGATAAATCAAAGCACCTTTGAAGTATATGGGTAGAAGCATCAGATAGGTGGTCTCATCAATGTGGGGAAATCTGCCATAAGTCATAGATGCTGCTGAGAAGCATTATTTCCCTTTGAGTAGTAGATAGCTATCTGGGAACACATCTCTTACCTTAATAGAATAAGAAATAGTTCACTTAAGGGCCAAATTCAATATAACATAGCCCAGAAACACAGGTTTAGGTTACCCAAAATTCCATGTACTGACTTCAATGAAGTTTTTAAAGTAATAAAGGAAAGAAACTCATAAACTAAAGCACTTTGCAAATATTAGGTACATAGATGAGAACAAATCAGAGAAATCCCTACCATAGCTTCTGATAATATCTAAGGATACTCTTAGCATTTCAGTTAGGGAATTCTAATATTCTGTTAAGCTAATACACCCCAAAAGTTAGTTACAAGGGTATTAGGGGAAAGAAAGAAAGAAAGAAAGAAAGAAAGAAAGAAAGAAAGAAAGAAAGAAAGAAAGAAAGAAAGAAAGAAGGAAGGAAGGAAGGAAGGAAGGAAGGAAGGAAGGAAGGAAGAAAGAAAGAAAGAAAGAAAGAAAGAAAGAAAGAAAGAAAGAAAGAAAGAAAGAAAGAAAGAAAGATGCTATTATGAGGACCAAAGTTAGTGCAAGACAAACTGTAATTAGACATTGGGCTTGCAATAATTCAACTCCACAATCACAGATGTTACCTAATAAGTCAATGAATCTCAGAATATTAAACCAAAATGAGGGTTTTGTGTTTTCTGGGAGATTTCAGTTTATGCTGGGAAAGACTTTATTTCTCTTTTTCGGAATACTGGAGGATGTGCTTTGGGTTAGCTTGATTGACCTATGCCTTTTCCAGACAGTCTGTGGAGTTTGCTTCGTCTAGGCTGATCTCTGTTTCTTCTTGTCATCTCACCTGGGCTTAGCTTCTTCTAGGAAGCTTGTCTGATCTCTGTTTCAAAACTCCAACTTGACTGAGAGTCTTTGTCAAGAGTCCTTATACCTTATGTATGCCTGGGGAGGGTTGGGTCTAGTGTATTCAGTTAATTTCACTGCTCCCTGAAGTCTTCCTATTATTTATTTCCTGAGCTGAAAAGCTTATCTGTAAGATGGGATGTTTCACCTTACCTTAGGTTCTAAGGCATAGAACATCCTGTTGTTTTACTGCCCAGTAAACATCCTGTGTCTTAATGAGCTTTCCTAGACAGAAGATTCTAATCTTGGAGGAAAATCCTATACAAAAAAGGGTATAAGGGAAAAAAGTAGGGGTGCGTAAGAGGATGGGGTGGTGTGTGTGCCTGTGCCAGTGCCTGTGCCAGTGCCTGTGCGTGTGCGTGTGTGTGTGTGTGTGTGTGTGTGTGTGTGTGCATGTAGAATCAACAAATATCAAAATATAATAAAGTATAATTCTGTGTATTTTATTAAAATTAAATTAGTATTTTAAAATAACAAAAATAATCATGATAATAGTACTGATGCATTGATTCTAACAACAAAATTGACAGCCAAGTTTGATCTAGTTACATCTTGGCTGCATACAACTTTCAGGGAGAAAAGGAGTCTGTGTCTGTCATGTACACCAATTTCTCCTTCAGAGTCAGAACTGCTGGAGCCAGAAGGAGCATAAGTGATGACTTAGAGGGATCACTGTCTTTCACTGATGATTGAGAAATAAACCCCCAGAATGATGAATCATCTTTTCCCAAAGTAGTCAATGGCAAATCTGTCAGTTAGACCAACAAAATGTTTTTATAAGTGCCAGTTGGAGGTACTGTCTGGCCTAATAGGAGAATACTTCTGCCCATTATTCTTTGTTCGGAATATTGAAATGTTTATTCCCTGAGCATATCTGCTTTCTTTTCACAACACAGCCCACAAACAAGAGTTTCATCAAAACAAATTGACAAAGGTTGAACCAGGCATGTTCTCAGTAGGGAAATGCACAAATCACTGCTGCATGGAAAACCTAGCCTAAGGCTTTCTCAGCATGCTCAACAAGTGGACAGAGCATCCTCCGCAGACCAGATTATGTTTATAAGCTGTCCTCTGTGCATTCATTTTGGCTGGTTTTATTCAGAATGGCATATTCACAGTTTAGATATTGTGACTGTTTGTCCAGTTTTCAAAGCCTTAAGCTTTCAGGACCAAATGTAAAGAAGTGACTTGAAGTACTAAGACCAAAGCAAAAGTTCTCAAATGTGTTTTTAAAAAACAACACAAAACAAAAACAGAAATCACACTTTTCATTTCCAGTCTTGAAATGTTGTGTGAGACAAAGGCTCTTGGGGACTATCTGTTCTTTGCCATCATCAAAAGGAACAAAAGTATATTATCAGAATGACAATGTTCAAAATAATTTAATACTCCCACATGGTAGGTTAAATGTACACACACACACACACATACAGAGAGAGAGAGAGAGAGAGAGAGAGAGAGAGAGAGAGAGAGAGAGAGAGAGAGAGAGGGAGAGGGAGAGAGAGAAATGAAAATAAAAGGTAAATTAATTAATCTGGATATTAAACAATTGAGAAAATAAGAATAACTTCAGGAAGTGAAAATGAGGTAGACATTCTAGAGAAAGGGTACTGCCAGCTTTATTTTTTGTTTGCTTGCTTGCTTGCTTTGTTTGTTTTTTATGACCCACAGACACTATTTTCTGACCATTGATTCAGACATGGAATCCAAGCTTGCTTCAGGTCTATCCCAATGTCCTAACACAACTTTTGTCTATCTAAGCTCCTCTTGACTTATTCTGAGGTAGCAGTCTGCTAGGGTGCTGGAACTATAGGAATGAAGAGTAGGATCAGTGTACGTGATCTTTTACCAGCTTGGGTACACCTGACCATGAAATGCAATGGAGAGAGGAAGAAATTGTTCCAGGAGGGATGTGGTAGGGCAGAGCGGCCCCTCTAGCTCTATTTTTGCTCCCTAGTATTTTCTACCAAGAGGTCATTCTCATCACTATGATTGCCTGCCTGCAAAAGAGGCAGGCACTGCCTCATATTCATGCTTCTGGTGGCAAGCACTATTCATGTCTATCCATTCTTGACTATTAAATCAACTAGCCAAAGTTGTACAGTGGGCAACCTTTTATTATATGTGTCCTATTTCTATGAGTGTAGTGGCTATTCCTGGTTGTCAACTTGACTAAATCTGGAATGAACTAAAGAAGAATTGAAAGGCTCACCTATAATCCTAATCTGGAAGCTCAGAGATACAAGTTTCTGACCTGGAGATCTTGATGCATAGTGACTATGAATTCCAGAAGATTAAGATTAGGGGATCTCTGAGTTCAAGGTCATCTGGGATTAAAGGCGTGGTAGCACACGCTTTTAATCTGGGCCACACCCTCTGCTGTAGACCTATATAAGGACATTGTAAGAAGGAAGATTTCACTCTGGCTTTTCCTGGCCTACCTCGTGGGACGGAGCAACTGCTAGATCCTCGGACTTCCATCCACAGCTGCCTTGTGAGACTGAACAACTGCTACATCCTTGGACTTCCATCCACAAGTACTGCTGACTATTGTTGGGAAGTTAAACTACAAGCTGTAAGTCATCCACAAATTCCCTAACTATATAGGGACTACCCATATGTTCTGTGACTCTAGAGAACCCTGACTAATACAATGAGTGTATGATGAATTCACAGAAAAGCCCTGTACTTACTCTCATATGAAAGAAAGGGGCCAGATTGAAACTTGGCTGAGCCATTCCAGGTCTTTCAAGCGGGCAGCCCTCCCATCCCTGTGAGTTCCGAGCATCTATCAAAGAGCATTACTGGTAAAACAGTGAACATCATGAACCCTTGCTTCTATTTTGCTTCATGGGAGCAAAGATTTACTCAGTTTAAGCAGATTACCGCCATAAACAGAAGCCTGTGGCATGATTAACAGACAAAAATTAGTTCCATTTATATCTCCACCAAAATTTATCATCTTGAAATTTATGAATTGTGTTGAAATTTGGTCAAAACATGAAAATTTTGATTCAAAGTTAATAAAAGCAATTGATTTAAAGGGAAACTATATTGAAATCAACATAGAGCTTTTGTAGAGAGAATATCTTGTGTATTGTATGGATATATCACCTGTCAATTAAAAAATCTTAGCCTGTAGGTTAGGCAGGAAATAAAAGGTGGGACGTCTCAGAGACAGAAAGGATTCTGGGATAGCTCCATGAGGGAGATCCACCTGGGAAGGTGTGAGGAGATGGATGCACGGTATCTGAGTGTGAGAAAACGGTCACATGGCCTGATGAGTGTTAAAACAACTGGGCTATCTTAAACTGTGATTCTAGTCAGAGAAGTGCCTAGGTATATGAACAAGGCATTTGTAAGTATATTTTGAGTTTAAGTCTTATTTCTGGGAGTATGGGGCTGGGAGGAAGAACCAGTACTTCACTTCTACAAATGGTGCCCAATTTATGTCAATTAGATTCAAGCTTTTAGCCTGAAAAGATCAAGGTAAAATGTGAGGAATAGTCAGGCTACTGAACAAGAGATCTCATCTATTAAAAATGAAAGAGAAATATAGAAAAAAATGAAAAACCAGAAGACAAGAAAGAGGGAAGGAAGGAAAGAAGGAAGGAAGGGGAGAGAGAGAGAGAGAGAGAGAGAGAGAGAGAGAGAGAGAGAGAGAGAGAGAGAGAGAGAGAGAGAGAAATCAAAGCTAAATCTTCCCAGAACAGTACAAGATGAGTGGCTGAGAGATTTCCTAGCTAAGGAACAGGAACCTATAGAGAGATAGTACAGAAGGTGTCTTTTTAAAGAAGCCCCTACTGAATTTAAACCAGAACACAGAAGTTGGGGCTTATTTGGAGGGCAGAGCACAGTGGTCAAACCTCACAGTGCTTTGCGGGTTTGAGGCACAATGGAGACACGTAGAATTCTGATCTAGATTGACAATGGCTGGCATGGAGAGCCTTGCTTTTATATTCCACTGCCAGACTATGGAGGAAGCTGGGCAGCAGACTGGCAACAAATGGTAAGGTTAGGAGTTTTCCCAAAGCACATACAAATGGTCCATCTTTATAAACAGAATTCCTCATTTGCTACATGTAACAACTCATTCACTGTTATTATTTCACTTAATATGAGACTCACTCCTGTGATGTCGAAAGAGACTGCTTTTCTCTTATATCAGTACATTTGTTATTAGAAAATACAAAGCTTAGGACAAAGGCCCATGAGTCAGTCTCAATTCACGTATGCCTGAGCTGATCCTCATTAAATCAGATAGGCAGTTTGTCATAATCCAAACTCTGATTATCCATTCACCAAAAAACATTAACCTGTTGCATACAATTCAAAAAAATCTGCCTGATCTCTTTTTGCACTTATGTTTTCCTCTGATGTCTACTTACTCAGGAAGTACCTACCTGACTCAGAGAGAAGGCCTCTGTAGAAGAGCGGTTCCCACCTACATCAAAACCCCCAATGGACCCATCTCTCATGGCTCCTTAGAAAGATGTGGTGTGTCTTGATCTAGAACCTCTCATGTCTTCCCTCTGGCATTTCCTTACTCAGCTTCCATTGTTACTAGTGGTTGTAACAATGGTTTAAATGTTCTTTTAAAACTCTCATTGTTTCCTTTTCTTATTTCCTTAGATCTGTTATTTGGTGAAGAAACAACAGGATTCATTGGTGGTTTTGTTTTATGAGGCTGAATCTCACTGCATAGTCCTTGCTGGCATGCCAGGAACTTGATTTAAGATCAGACTTGCCTTGAACTCAGAAATTGGCCTGCCTCTACCTCCTGAGTGCTAGAGTTAAAGAAATAGTGCTACCATGCCTTACAGCTTTGTTTTTTGTTCGATTGCTTTTAATGAGAGAAAATACCAGTCTTTTTCCTGTAACTTCTGCAATAGCATTTCTTACTCTCTTAACAGGTACTTACTACTTCTTCCACTATTTTAACTCACCCGAAGATTCATGGAGTGTTTGAATATGCTTAGTCTTGAGATACTGGTGGCTTTTATTAATTATTTCCTGTCCCTATATGGTAGTGACTAGGAAAGAGTAGTGAGGAAAAGCTAGCTGCTCTGAATGTAAGCTTATAAATGGTTCAGATATATCACATTCAAAGGAGCTAATGTTCTGTGTCAGGATAACCAAGTATCCAAAACTAGGTCAGGATGCTACTCTTTCTGAGGATCGGGTAAGAGACTCTCAGAATAAATTGGCTTCCTCGCCCCGACTAAGACCCTCAGACAGGAAATATCCATTCTACTCACCAAAGTGGATCTAGAATAGAATATCATGGTTAAAATAAAAAGGTAAACTTTCCACAAAAATACAATATTTGATCACTAAAAATCAATTGTCACACTTGATTTAAAATTATGATTCCAATATTGTTTCATTACATAAAATAAACAGTCCTAATGTTTGGACATGAATATATTACTGCTGATCCACTTCCCTACAGGGAGGTGAGCACTCATCACCTTTGTCTAAGTATGACTTCAAACCTGGAATAATTGGTAACTTTGCTCACAACCAACTAGAGTTAACAATCTTGCGTAAGTTATTTGACACAACCAAATCCTCTTTAGGGAAAAGAGAAAAGTCAGCTTACTGAACTACATAAATATACGAAAATATAAAAATGAGAGATTGTAAGAATAAACAATTGGAGGTAACACTTCTTAACTAAAAGAAAAATTCATAATAATTTAATTCTGTGTTCTTTCTACTTTATCTCATGTGATATGAATAAAAGTTTTCAAGGTAAGATACATTGTTATCCCTGTTTTAAAGGGCTTTAACAAAACTGATGCACAGAAAAGCTAACTGAACAGTTGGTGATCCAGGTATCCTGGATCCAGACCTCCACATACTACGACATGTTGCTGCTCTGTGCCCCATGTTGGTTCAGAATATGTCTTGGACTTAGAAGCTCAGGCCAGTAAGAAGATCTCAAGCAGCTGGTGGCATCTAGGACTCACCATCTTAATTATTTGCCTAATAGTCTTCAGCTGCTAGTATATGAGATAACCTGGCTCATTTCTTAATAAAGCGGCCTGAGTTTTATTCCTAGTAATATCAGAGGTCTTGTGGCTATTTGGTATTGCATGATGATTATAAACAGTTTGTTCCTGCATTATATATATAAAGAGAGAGATTGCATTTCCATTCTAAGCATATATATATATATATATATATATATATATATATATATGTGTGTGTGTGTGTGTGTGTGTGTGTGTGTGTGTGTGTGTGTGTATGTGTGTATGTGTGTATATATGCGCATATATACATACATATATATATACATACATACATATATATATATATATATATATATATATATATATATATATAGAGAGAGAGAGAGAGAGAGAGAGAGTCTATATAATTCACATGGTACCCCCCCTTCAACCCTCCTGTGCCAGAATCTTTAAATCTTACCCATGATTTCATGAGAATCCTGAATTTGTTAACTGATGGTCACTACCAGGTTCCAAACTCTCAGTAACAATACAAAATCGCTATTGGAGGTGTACTTATGAAAGACTCCCCTTCATTCTGTGTCATTGCTCCTGAACATATATACAGACTGTAAGGAAAATAGCAAAGCATGTTGGTGGTATGTTTACATATTGTGCCATATACATATGTGTGTCTAGCAGCTGGTGTCATATCTGTGTGTTTAATAAACAATTATAACAACCTAAAAGACCAGCTGCTTCTGGGTCCTGATACATTAGGTAAAATAGGTTAAGCTCATAGACATTTTGTTACTGTTTAGCATCTTTCACTGCAAATAAACCTACAGACTGGGTAAGATTCACTCTAACATAATGATCTAGAGGATAGATCCAGAAGAAGACTCATAGAAAAGCATATCCATGCCTAGGACAATTATTTGTTCTGTAAAGGCAAAAAGTGTCAGGAAGAAAGAAGAAAGGGCCTGCCACCAATGACCAAACTGTTCTTGGAAACTTAGAATGGCATGTGAAGATTGCAACTGGATATTGTTGGTAACAATTTCAGAATTCAGAACCAGAACAACTCCTACAAGAGAAGTGAATAAAGATCCTCCTTCATGCTGTGACTCTTGCCCTCAAGGGACACTTCTCCTAGGTAGGCACAGTTGGATTGTAGTTAAGTACGTTAATACTATATGAACTACTGCAACTATTATTTGGGTGAAATTTTCTCAGTGGGTCTAAGAGAACACATTCTTATAGTTGGAAAAGGAGATAATACAAATTTAATAAACAGCTACATTCAATATAATCATTCTTACTCTTGCACTAAGCAGTAATTAGAGACATTGAATGGACTGAAAAGTTTAAAGAACTTTATATTTTTATAGTGTATAATGTAAAACAGGTAAGCTCTATGGATTCAGATTGGGTTAAGCTACGGTAATTATTTCAGTGAAAATGCTTATGCTTCTATATTATTTTCATTTGCATATTTTGACACAATACACATTGATTGAAAGATTACAGGAAATTACTGTGATTTTTAAATGAAAAAAGAAATCATAGCATAGATAATGAAATCGTTTTCTCCACACAAGTATAAGCCCCTTGAGATACACTAACATGTTTCATTACACTTAATCTTCAGTGTTATTTGGTAATTATACAGCAAATGATCTATTCTTCCTTTCTAGACTCTATTAAACAGTTAATAAAAAATTTAAACACTAGCATCCAATGGTTTATTTTAATAATATTTCTCTAATCCCAATCTATCAGTAATTAAACATTTATTTCATAAAGCTCTGTGAAAAACAATATTGCCTTTCCTTTCCAAGCCTGTATGTGTGCACATGTCCATTAAGGTGATTTGTCTTCTCATTTGCATACTTTATTGTGCTGAGATTCTGAGTTGAGAGCCTCTTGGAAATATTGCATTTAAAAGGCCAGGTCTTGCCACCAGTTATTCCCATATTAGGAACACCTAGCCCAAACCAGAGCTTGACTCTTAGCAATAGGTGATGTAACTCAAAAAGGAAGGAAGGAAAAGATGGAAGAAGGAAGGAAACAAAGTGGAGGTATGTACAGAGAAATGGAAGAAGAGGGAAAGAAAAAAAGTGTTTCATTATAGTTGTTCATGCTCATACATTAAGGCTATATGCTCTGTCTGAGCTTTATCATAAGACACCTGAAAATAATAAATCACTAATCTCTTGTGAAAAGGAATTTTAGGAGGCACTGTTTTTAATGTGCACAATTGTCCTTAAAATAAATTTAATTTAATATTTGGTAAGGGTCAGATAGGATCTTTGAATGTGTTATGCTAAACTTGTCAACAGCGTGGTTGAGATGAGATCTAGTGATTGACAAGGAACTGTGAAGTTGTTTTGCAAAGAAACAAGAAAACAGTAACAACAACAAAAACACTTAGAAGAAGCACTTGATAGGAAATCGTGCTGGCCTAAGTACAAACAAACCAAGACTGAATGTGAGAGGCGGGGGCATCTCTGTGAACTGTTCTGGTCTTTAAATCTTTTGACCTTTTCATAGTAATGATGAGATTATAGATACAATTGGTCTTGGGAATTCATTAATTAAGGAATATCAAATGCATTTGTAGATGAGAAAGTTGGTGTGATAATTTTCCTAACTTCTTAGATCTTGGTGAGGGTTACCTGTAGAATTAGCATCCATGAAGACATTTATCACAAGGAAAGAAGCAGAAAGGGAACAGAAGCCAACAAAACCCTAAGACTCACCCAATTTTTCAAATCTGGTTCATCTATTTCTCCATTCAGTGTGTGATATTTTTTGATACAGCAAATTTAAAATCTCTGCCTTTCGTTTACAAAATTTCCAGTAAGATATTCATTAGAAATACTGAATGCAATTGCAGTTGGAATGTAAAGTACATATTAGGTACTGATTTGTCCCATAGAGGAAGAAGTCACACTGTTCCCTGAAGATATTAAGAACCTTTTAAAACTTAAAAGAAATTAAGAATAAGTCATACTTACCTATTCTTTAATTTTTTTTCTTTTATTGAAAACAGATTCTTTTCTCATACAATATATCCTAATTATAGTTTCTCCTTTGAATTCCTCATCACCTCCCCTCTCCTCAGGATCCACTTCTTTTCTGTCTCTCAAAAAAAAAAAAAAACACAAAATCAAAACCAAAATGAAAAAAAAAGAGAAAACAGGTTTGTAAGTGATAACAACCAAATATTACAAAATAAAATATTATAAGGTAAAACAAAAGTATCATATCTATCATATCAAAGTTGGACACAGCAACCCAACAGAAGGAAAAGAATTTCAAGGGCAGGCACAACAGTCATTTTCAGTCAAAAGTTCTACAAGAAAAGCTAATATCTATAATATATATGAACAGAGATAGTTACAGACCCATGTAGGTCCAGATGCCTCAGTCTCTGTGAGCTCATATGTGTCTTGTTTAGTTATTCAGAGGGCCTAGTTCTCCTGGTGTGCTCCATCTTTTCTGACTCTCAGGATCTTTAGAGTCTTTTTCTGCAGAATTCCCTGGGGTCAGAGGGAAGGGATTTGATGGAGAAATACCATTTTGACACTCTCCACATAATGTCTGTCTGTGGGTCTCTGCCTTTGTTCCCATCTGCTGCCAGAAGAACCCTCTCTGATGATGACTAGATAAGGCACTGATTTATGAGTATAGCAGTAATGTGATAGGAATCATTTTATTACTTTTTATATTTTTAAACCAGTCATGTTTTTGTCCCAGGACTCTGGGTTATTTAGTTTATGGTTCTTAATTTTCCATGCAGTATCAAGAGTGGGTTCTGGTTTTTTTGAGTGGGTCTTACATCAATTCAGACATTGGTTGGCTACTCCCATAAGTTCTGTAATAATATTGCCCTAGCAAATTATGCAGGCAGGACAGACTACATGTCAAAGGTCTTATGGTTGGGTTGATGTTCATGTTTCTTTTTTGGTAGTCTGTAGAGTATCTTCAAATACCAACGAGACTGGAATATAACGGTTGGGACTCCACATAACCAGCTCAACTTTCCCATCTCCAATGAGTTGTATGGGTTTTGCCCTCCACCATGAGGCCCTACTGTTAGATGAGAACTTTTTGTCTTAGCAACATCTTGGATTGTTTTGGGAACTTCCATCGGACCTTTCCCCCCAGCTCCTTGGCCTACAACTCAAATGAATGCAGCCTGGTCTGATCACTGGAAGCTTTGCCTGGCTATAAGAGATGGACAATTGTGACTCCATATAATTCATTATTAGGAATCCTCAATAATATTACCTTCATAGATTCCAGGAAGTTTCTACTGCCATTAAGCATTCACATCACCTCCCAAAAGCTTCCCTCCATTCCAACCATCTCTTCCTGCATCATCTCCCTATACTTCAAACCCTTCCCCATCTGATCTACCACTTCTGTCCCTATCAGAAAGTCTTTTCAGAAAGTCATTTCCTGTGACAATGCATTCAAGACTATTCTCAACTTACTCTTCTTTTCAATATATCTGGTTTTATGCTGAGGTCATTAATCCACTTGGAAGTAAATTTTTGTGCAGAGTGATAAATATGGATCTACTTGAATTCTTCTATATGCAGATATATAATTTGACCAGAACCATTTATTGAAGATTTAGTGCAACTGTTTTTTAGTTTTTCTCCATTCCCACATCTTTGAGTTTACTTGATAATAGTAGATAATCTTTGTTCTTGGATTTGGTTTGCAAGTATTTTTATTGAGTATTAGTGAATGCATATTATAAGGAAAATTGTTCTGTAATTTTCCTTTTTGAGTCTTTAAGCAGTTTTGTTATTAGTGTAAATGTGACCTCAAAATGAATTCAGCAATGTTCCTGCAGTTTCTATTTTTGGAATAATTTGAATAGTATTAGTGTTAGTTCTTCTTTAAGAGTCTGGAAGAATTCTGTGTTAAAACCATCTGGCAATGGGGAGTGAATGGGAAAATTTAATAATTGCAATTTCAATAGGAGTTATAGATCTATTTAAATTGCTTAATTTAACTTTAAGTGGGATCTATCAAAAATTATCCATTTCTTTTAGATTTTCTGATTTAGTAGAATACATGCCCCTATGACTCTCAGAATTTCCTCATTGTTTTTGTTAAGCACCTTGTCTCTATCTGATTTTGTTAATGTGGACATTCTCTTTCTGCCTTTTCATTGGGTTAAATTAGGGTTTGTCTATCATGTTGATTTCCTCAAAAAAACAAATAAACAAAAGTTTTAGTTTAATGATACTTTGTATTGCTCTATTTGTTTATAGTATATTGACTTCAGTCCTCAGTTTGATTTTTTCTTGCTATTTACTTCTCTTGGGTGTGATTACTTTTGTTTTTTGTTTGAGAGGTTTCCAGGTGTATTGCTAAATTGCTAATATGATCTCTCCTTTTCTTTTTAATATAGATTCTTAGTGTATTGAATTTTCCAATTAGCACTGCTTTCATTGTGTCCCATAAGTTTTGGTATGTTATATATTCATTTACAATGGATTTTGGAAGGTCTTTAATTTATTTATTTTTGCCTGACCCATTTAACATTCAGTATATAATTTTCATTCAGTTTTCACACATTTTTAAGTTGTCTGTTATTGATGATATCCAGTCTTAATCTGTGATAGTCTGATAGGATGCAAGAAGTTATTTCAATATCCTTGTATCTGTTGAGGCTTAAGATATATATGAATATGTGGTCAGTTTTAGAAAAAGTTCCATAAGGAGAAAGATAGAGGGTATATTATCTTGTGTTTGGGTGAACTTTTCTGTGAATATCAGTTAGGTATGTTTAGTTTATAATATCTGTAAGCACCAATATTTATCTGCTTTGTTTTTCTCTGGATAAACTGTTTCTTGGTGAAAGGTGGGTACTGAGTTCTCTCACTACCAATGGTTGAAGGCGAATATGTGGTTTAAGTTATAGTAGTGTTACATTTACAAACATGGGTCCTCTTGTGCTTGGAGCACAGAGATTAAGAATTAAAATGGCAACTTGTTGGAATTTTTTCTTTAGATGCATATGTATCATTCTTCTCTATCTCTTTTGATTAGTCATAATTTGAAGTCTATTTTGTTAGATATTACAATGGCTATACCACCTTCCTTTTTAGGTCCATTTTCCTAAATTATCTTTTCCAACGCTTTAGCCTGAGGTAATATATACCCTTGATGTTGAGGTAAGTTTTTAGATGAAGCAGAAAGATGAATTGTATTTTTGCATCCAATCTATTATTCTGTGTCCTTTTATTTAGAAATTGAAACTGTTGATGTATTGAGAGATACAAGTGTCCAGTGATTATTGACATCTATTATTTTATTGGTAGTGGTGGTGGATGTGTGTGTGTGTGTGTGTGTGTTTAATTAACCTTCTTATATATCAATTATATATCAATCATTGCATGCTTTATTTTTTGTCTTCCTTCTGATCCTCCCTCCCCTTCACTTCTGAGAGGGTACCCATACCCTGGCATCTGCATTCATCTGCATCAAGTCTCTACAGAATTAGGCATATCCTCTCCCACTGAGGCAACAAATAGTCCTCTTGGACTACATAATGACAGGGGCCTTGGACCAGGCTGCGCCTTTGGTTGGTGGCTTAGTCTCTGGGCACTCCCATGGGTTCAGGCTAGTTAAGACTGTTGGACTTCCTATGGGTTGCCAATCTCTTCAGCTCCTTCATTCCTTCCCCTGACTCTTCCATAGGGGACCTCAGCTGGCTGTAAGAATTTGAATCTGTTTCAGTTAGCTACTGGTAGAACCTCTCTGAGGACAGCCGTGCTAGGCTGCTGTCTGCCAGCACAGCATAGCAACAGTAATAGTGACGGAGTTTGGTTCACACTCATGCAATGGATCCCAAGTTGGGCTGGTCGCTGGTTGGCCATTCCTTCAGTGGATCCCAAGTTGGGCTGGTCGCTGGTTGGCCATTCCTTCAGTGGATCCCAAGTTGGGCTGGTCGCTGGTTGGCCATTCCTTCAGTGGATCCCAAGTTGGGCTGGTCGCTGGTTGGCCATTCCTTCAGTGGATCCCAAGTTGGGCTGGTCACTGGTTGGCCATTCCTTCAGTGGATCCCAAGTTGGGCTGGTCGCTGGTTGGCCATTCCTTCAGTGGATCCCAAGTTGGGCTGGTCGCTGGTTGGCCATTCCTTCAGTCTGCTCCATTTTTGTCCATGCATCTATTTTAGGCAGGAACAATTCTGGGTCAAAAATTTTGAAGGTGGGTTGGTGTTCCTATCCCTCCACTGGGGGTCCTGTCTAGAGGTGGTTTCTTCAAGTTCCATCTCCCCACTGTTAGACATTTCAGTTAAGGCTACCACAGTTCAATCCTGGGAGCCTCACATGGCACAGAGACAGTATCCTAATTAACAAAATCGGAAATGAAAATGGAGACATAACAACAGAGCCTAAGGAAATTTTAAAAAAAATCATCACATCTTACTACAAAAATCGAGACTTCACAAAACTGGAAAATCTAGATGAAATGGATTCTTTTTTAGACAGGCACCATGAAACAAAGCTAAAAATCATGATCAGGTAAACTATCTAAACAGTCCCATAACCCCTAAGAAAATAGAAACAGTCATTAAAAACCTTGCAACCAAAAAATAAATAAATAAACAAATAAATAAATACAACAACAACAACAAAGCCCAGACAGATGGTTTTTGTGCAGGATTCTACCAGACCTTCAAAGAAGAACTAATACTATTTCACAAAATAGAAACAGAGGGAACACTACGTAATTCATTCTATGAAGCCACAGTTACTCTGATACCTAAACCACATAAAGACCCAACCATTAAAGAGAACTTCAGATGAGTTTCACTTATCAATACTGACAGAAAAATACCCATTAAAAATTTAACAAACTGAGACAAACAACACATCAAAAACAACATTCACCATGATTAAGGAAGTTGTATACTTCTTCTAACTTTATAGGTATCTCTGGCTTTAGGTTTCATAAACTTTCTTTTATGGTTTTGTTGAAAATAAATTCTTTGCCTCTTACATTAGTTTCTTTTCATTCCTTTATGCCTATTTTTCTTAGGTTTGCTCTTTTCATAGTGTCCCAGATTTCTTGAATGTTTTGTCTCAATAATTATTTAGATTTAACATTTTCTTTGGCCAGTGTATCCATTTCTTCTATTATATTTTTAACACCCAAGATTCTCTTTTTCATCTACTGTATTCTGTTGGTGAAGCTGCCCTCTATAGTTGTTATTTGAATTCCTAAATTTTTCTGTTCCAGAATCTCTTCACTTTGTGCTTTCTTTTTTTGATTCTATTTTCATTTGTAAGTCAAGAACAGTTTTATTTATTTCTTTATTTTTATTAGATATATTCTTTATTTACATTTCAAATGTTCTCCCCTTTTCTGATTCCACCCTCCCCCGAAAATCCCATAAGCATTCTCCCCTTCCGCAATCAAAACCTCCCCACTTCCCTGTCCTGGTATTCCTCTACACTATGGCATCAAGTCTTTCAAGGGCCTCTCCTCCCTTTGATGTCTAACAAGACCATCCTCTGCTGCCTATGCATCTGGAGCCATGAGAAACTCCATGTGTACTCTTTGGTTGATGTTTTTGTCTCTGGGAGCTCTGGAAGTATTGGGTGTCACATATTGTTGTTCCTCCTGTGGCACTGCAAACCCCTTCAGCTCCTTGGGTTCTTTCTCTAGCTCCCCCATTGGGGACTCTGCTCAGTTCAATGGCTGACTGAGAGTGTCCCCCTCTGTATTTGTCATGCACTAGACGAGCCTCCCAGGTGATAGCTATATCCAACTCCAGTCAGCCAGCACTTGTGAGCATCCACAATAGTATCTGGGTTTTGTAACTGTATAAAGGATAGATCCCTGGGTGGGGTAACCTCTGGATGGTCTTTCCCTCAGATTCTGCTCCACCTTTTGTCTCTGTATCTCCTTCAGTAGGTATTTTTTCCCCTTTCTACAATGGACCCAAGGATCCATTCTTTGTTCTTCCTCCTTCTTGGGCATGATTTGATATGTGAAATGTGTCTTGGATATTACAAGTTCTGTCTAAGAATTTCATGAGTTCATTGTTTTTAATGGATAAATAGTACTCCATTGTGTATATATACCACATCTTCTGTATCCATTCCTCTGTTGAGGGACATCTGGGTTCTTTCCAGCTTCTGGCTATTATAAACAGGGCTGCTGTGAACATAGTGGAGCATGTGTCCTAATTACATGCTGGGGAATCCTTTGGGTATATACCCAGGAGTTGTATAGCAGGGTCCTCTGGTAGTATTATGCCCAGTTTTCTGAGGAACTGCCAAATTGATTTCCAGAGTGGTTGTACCAGCTTGCAATACCACCAGCAGTGGAGGAGTGTTCCTTTTTCTCCACACTCTCTCCTGAGTTTTTGATCTTAGCCATTCTGACTGGTATGAGGTGAAATCTCAGGGTTGTTTTGATTTGCATTTCCCTAATGACTAAGGATGTTGAACATTTCTTTATGTGTTTCTCAGCCATTCGATATTGTTCAGGTGAAAATTCTTTGTTTAGCTCTGTACCTCATTTTTTAATAGGGTTATTTGGCTTTCTAGAGTCTAACTTCCTGAGTTCTTTGTATATATTGGATATTAGCCTTGTGTCGGATATAGGGTTGGTAAAGATCTTTTCCCAATTGTTGGATGCTGTTTTGTCAGATTGACAGTGTCCTTTGCTTTACAGAAACTTTGTAATTTTATGAGGTCCCATTTGTCAATTCTTGATTTTAGGGCATAGGCTATTGGTGTTCTGTTAAGAAAATTTTCCCCTGTACCCATGTGCTCAAGGCTTTTTCCCAGTTTCTTTTCTAATAGTGTCAGTGTGTCCAGTTTTATGTGGAGGTCCTTGATCCACTTGGACTTGAGCTTAGTACAAGGAAATAAGAATGGATCGATTTGCATTCTTCTGCATACTAGCTGCCAGTTGAGCCAGCACCATTTGTTGAAAAAGCTATCGTTTTTCCACTCGATGGTTTTAGCTCCTTTGTTAAAGATCAAGTGACCATAGATGTGTGGATTCATTTCTGGGTATTCAATTCTATTCCATTGATCTACCTGCCTGTCACTGTACCAATACCATGCAGTTTTTAACACTATTGCTCTGTAGTACTGCTTGAGGTCTGGGATATTGATTCCCCCAGAAGTCCTTTTACTGTTGAGAATAGTTTTCGCTATCCTGGGTTTTTTTGTTATTCCTGATGAATTTGCGAATCTCTCTTTTTAACTCTATGAAGAATTAAGTTGGGATTTTGATGGGGATTGCATTGAATTTGTACATTGCTTTTAGCAAGATAGCCATTTTTATTATATTAATCTGCCAATCCACAAGCATGGGAGCTCTTTCCATCTTCTGAGGTCTTCTTCAATTTCTTTCTTCAGAGACTTGGAGTTCTTGTCATACAGACCTTTTACTAGTTTGGTTAAGTCACACCAAGATACTTTATATTGTTTGTGACTATTGTGAAGGGTGTCATTTTCCTAATTTCTTTCTCAGCCTGTTTATCCTTTGAATATAGGAAGGCTACTGATTTGCTTGAGTTAATTTTATATCTGGCCACATTGCTGAAGTTGTTTATCAGCTGTAGGAGTTCTCTGGAGGAGTTTTTTGGGTCGCTTAATTACACTGTTATTTTTCATGGATTTCTTTAAAATATTCATTCATTTTCTTTTTAAGCGCCTCTATCACATTCATAAATAATGTTATAAGGTCTTTTTCTTGTATGTCAGCTATGTTGGAAAATTCTTTTCCTGTTGGGGTAGGATATCCTATCTCTAGTTGAAACATAATTTTGTCCTGGTTGTTGTTGGTTGTATCTTTATATAGATGTCTATTCATCTGTGTATGGGATGATAAATGGTCTATGTGCTGATTTGGGGATTTGTCTGTATTAGGTGCTTGTTTTATTCCTTAGTTTCTGTTTTCTCGCTAGAATTCCAGAGACTGTGATAGCTGTGCATTGCCTCTTTTTCTGGCCTGTTAAGCTGGTGTGTTCACAGGAAATGCCATCTGGTATTGGAATAAGAGTAACTGGAATGAGTTGGGAGAAGGAATGTTGGAGGCACAGCTTTTGGTGATTTGTTGGGGATGGGGTCAGAGTGTAAAAGGACATCAGAGCAAGTTTGCAGATACAAAGATGGAGATGAGAATGGGGACATTGGATCTCAGGAGGATTAGGAAATGTGTGGCTCATTTCCTAAAAGTGGCCTCAGCCTACTTTTGCATAGGAAGAACTGCCTTTGTGTTAGCAGAGTGCTCCTGATGAAGTTGGGGTCTTGGACAAGGCAACAAGTTGGAAGAGGGAAGTTAGGAGTGGATGGTTCCACAGAAGATGTGACCATGGGTAAGGGAAGGCTGCTGCTGATATTTATTACAGTGCTAGGGAATAGACTGAGAGATTTGGTCTTGGGGGAACAGAGAAAGAAGAGGTCTGCAGGTAACGTGCCTGGTATTGTCCCATACCAATTTAAATAAAAATGATATATGTGATTCTAAAGGATAGTTATTAGTTCAAGGGATTTGCCCCAGTCTGGTATTCCTGAAGCACAGGAATGGAGAGATGAAGCCTTAATGTCCTGTGCATATTTAGCTCCTTTCACGATTAGTGTTCCATGTTCTAAATCAAAGAATTTATTTTTGGTCTAATAATCTATTTGTAGCGGGGTGTGTGTGTAAGTGTGTGTGTGTGTGTGTGTGTGTGTGTGTGTGTGTGTGTGTGTATGCTAGGTATGTGCATGTGTATACAAGTGTACACATATGTACAATCACATACATAGAAGCAGGAGATAATATCATGTGTCTCCTTTATTGCTCTCCATTTATTTTGTGAGACAGTGTGTCACTGAACCTAAACTTCCCCAAGTTATATAAACTGGCACACCAAGCCCATGAGATCTTCTTCTCTCCTCACTTTCAATGTACCAGTACTCAGGTTACAGATGTGTGGGTCCTGGGGATCCAAATTCATGACCCCATAAATGGGCAGCAAGCAAATTAGCCAGTGTACCATCTCTCCATCACCTTACATTAAGCTATTTTAAATTTTAAAGAGACATGAGAAGCAGAAGTAGCATATTAATAGTCTGTGTTTATTTTAAAAGTGGCCAGAGGCCTTGTGTGATGGAAAATTGTGAAACTAGGGAACATAGAGAAGAAGGAGTTAGAACATATCACATGAATTGCTTGAGTAGTTATCTCCAGGATATGATTCAGTCACAGTTATGGTAATTCTGGAAGAGAAGGTATTTGGTTATTCTGTGATGCTTCTGAAGTAAGACCCATCAAGGAAATTAGCTTCTGCTATATATGATTTTAAATGACCTTAGTCTACAGCTGCATGTATGGAGAGAAGGAGGCAAGTATTCTTCATTTCAAAAGTATTCTACATGGATGACCACAAGCAATTAGATTAATTTTGTGTCAAAAAAATCAACCTTCTCTCTTCTAGTTATTCATCAGGACACTTGTGATCACATCAGATGGGATAGTTCCTACACAGGAATTCTTTACTGATGTTTATTAAATATAACTCCCATTTGATATCGCTCTTAGAATGACAGCAAACACCAGCTGGACTACAATACCGGGAAAGTAGTCTACTATCACTAACTCCATCATTTTCATGTGAGATAGTTAAATCCTAGTCACAGTTAAACCACACATTTTTTGGTGAATATTCTGAGTGTCCAAATTTGTGTGATGTTCCGTCTGAGGAAAAAAAAATCATCTGAGAAGGATCATATTGAATGTCTGCTCACCAAAATCTGAACCAAATGTGGACTGAGTACATGGTTAGAAGTGTTTTGCTGAAAAAAATCATAGTTCATCTGCTTAGTTACAGACTAGCTCACCTGTAATAACCAAAATTGCTATAGTTTTCACTGCACAACAACCAAAAGACTTGAATTGAACAGTTTGCAAAGGTTTTTAGTTTAGATTCAAGGAAAACACATGAATGCTATACATTCTACTTGCAGCTGTTGGTTGATATATGGCCAATCACACTGACAGTCACAGCAATTCCTACTTCTGTGTCTAGGGAGTGAAGTCACCAGACCAACAATGGTGAATCTAGTTGCTTATACTTTTGGTACACTCCATAAAGAAAATTTCTGAGATATGCAAAAGTAAAGGCTATATTTTCCTTGAACCATTTCTATGATTTCAGATTATGATTGGGAGTCTGTGGATAAAAGGCCCAATGCATAGGTTAGAACAAGTATTCTTGTGTAAAATATAAACAAACAACATGAGTGAGTGGATTAAGGAGCTACGTTTGCCATAGTTTTATTCTGTTTCTGGTTGAGTGATATATTGTCTCAATAATGCCTTTGTCCTTGACTTCTAGTTTCCTCAATTCAAAGCATGGGACGATGTAATTGTTAAACTTTCTTATTCATAATTTTTGTGTACTTAAAAATAGTTCTGATATGGTTCTCACATTTTAACATCTCAATTTTCCTCTGGAAAATATCAAGTATTTCATGAATTTGTAATAGTATTTTGTTTGTGTTTGTTATTGTTGTTTGGGGATTTTCAGAAAGGCATAATTCTCTAATAGTAATTAAAACAACAAATTTGAAATGGTAATTCCAATTATAGATACAATAAAGAGATTCTGAATAGCACAGGATATTAAATAAACACACCAAATTCTACTGGTACATTCATGCAGGTGTTGAAGTAATTAATTATATACCATGTATGTATGTATGTATGTAAATGTGTATGTATGTATGTATGTATGCATGTATTTATGTATATATAAAACAGGCAGGAAGGAACACAAAATAGAAAGGGAAATATGGGGGAAAGGGAGGAAGAGGAAGAATATACAATTTGCACATTTCCAGCAAGCGTCATTTATACAAACAAGAGCACAGACTATATCCTAGGCATTCTGAAATATGGAGGTTCTAGAACTCATTCTCCATCATCAGATACTCCATCAGTTCATAAAAGAACTCCAGGCTAGCTTAGTCTCCCAACAATTTCATGATTCTCATTTCTTTGTTCATCCTATGATAAAAATTTATCAATGAATTTCTTAAAATAAATGGTTGATGGGCAATGGCTCAGTCAGAAACTATAGCTCAAGACAAGCATGAAGAACTAAATTTGATCTCTCACATGAAAAAAAGGCAATGTGGGTGGGTTATGTTTATAATTCTATCATTGGGGACCTTGAGAGAGGATTCCTTGGATTTGGTTGCAGATTCAGTTTCACTAGTGAATCTTTAGGTTTGATGAGAGATCCTCTCTCATGAACTAAAATAGAGAAGTGGCAGAGAAAGACAGCAAATGTTGACCTCTGGCCTCCATACATGTACACACACACATGTATCTGCACCCAAACACATTCTACCACACATAGATATTAACACTGATGAACAAAGTGAAGAACCTCTTTTTCTCTGCATAAAATCCTTAGAAGTCTTTAAATTGGTCATGAATGAAAGCCTCAAGATTTCACAGGGGCCAGGTATGTCTCTCAGTGGAAAAGCCCTTGCATAAGATACACAAGGTCCAGTTTCCATCTTTAGTATCAAACAAAACAATACAAGTCACACTATGCTCTTCAAAGCTGTAGCCAATATAAGGCCTGCTTTTTTCTATAGTCTCTTCTGTTTCATTTTTCTTCCTTGTCAGTTTCTAGTCATACTGGTCTGAAAGATGTGTAATGCTACAAGACTGTGCCCTAATTAGAGCAACAAAAATGTTCCCCTGGCCTATTGTGCTCTCCTCCAGCTATCTCATGTAGGTCTATCCTTCGGTCTGTGCTCAAATGCAACTTTCTAATGAAATGTTCTTATTTATTTGGTCTCTGCCATGCATGGCATATGGCAACTAAATAAACTTTCTTTGGTCAAGATCTTCTAATGTAAAATCACTATGTAATTAAAGGTCTTATATATTTGAGAGAAAAAAAAAACGAAACAGATTACCTTAACTTAAAAAAGGGTTGATTGGGGAACAGGGGGAGGGAAGAGGGCTTATGGGACTTTTGGGGAGGGGGGATCCAGGAAAGGAGAAATCATTTAAAATGCAAATAAAGAATGTTTCTAATAAAAAAAGGGGGATACCAGGATGGCTCAGAAGGTAAAGATGGAAAGGAGAAAACCAACCAGATAAAACTGTCCTCTGATTTCCTCATATACACTGTGGAAAACATGCACCCCACACACATCATACACACACATGCACACACATATGCACAGACACAATAATACTAATATTATTAATATTACTATTACTATTAATAATAATAGTAATAGTAATTATAACAGAATTAAAATAAACCAATCATAAGTAAAACTAAAAGGTAGAAACAACACTAAGAGAGTTTAATTAAAATATGAATTGCAAGAAATACTACAGGTTAAAGAAAGGAGAGACTAAAAATAAAATTAGTGCATCAGGACCTAAACTATTAAATAATGGGCATCATCATGCTTTGAATTTCAAAGATATTTCAAGGAAGAAATTCCTAAGACTGAACAACAAAGCAAAACGCATGCATATGCTCTGAATTTAGGGCAATGTTCTAAAATCAGCCTTGATGTAACATCGACCTCAGTAGACCATAGTCATGACATCTCATATGTGGAGAAAAAAATGTTTAAAAACAAAATGTACACGACTCTAGATTACATGTCTGGTGTTTCTAGATCCAACATTTCAGAGAAAGACAAAGTAAAAGAACTTCACAAGCGAAGTCAGTGTGTGTTGAATAAATATTAAGCTTCATGCTGTAAATCCAAAGGTGAAACACCAACTCCTGGCTACACTTCCCAACTTCATGATATGCCTGCTTATTGAAATGTCACACTGGTGCTCAGAAGAGTGACTGCAGAAATCCTGATGAAAAGTTTGTGGCACCAGTGAAAACCTGTGTTCAGAGCCATTTCTAACTTTCTAGAGACCCATTTTGGTTTTATGATTGCTGCTAAGGATCTCTATGGAGTATGACTTAGGGGTTGGGTACACATGACTTTCACTACCTGTCATGGGACTCTAGAATATAGCCCCAAGGTGATTGCCCATATTTTCCTGGAGTGTTTTATTATTCCAAAATGGATACTGCTGTTTTCACATGAAAGTTTCACACTGTCCCAGAGAGACAGCATTAGTCAACTTGCACAACAACTTCAAGATGGCAGACGCATACATCTGGAATCCATTACCTCCTTTCTACCAAACCTGTGTCACTCACAGCCATGTCAACCTTTCACCAGTTACTTTAACAGTAGTCCAGCTCTCCTTTGGCCATCAGCATGTCCTTGCCAAATTCACATGTCAATTGCCCCCACAGTGTGGTATAGAAAATAACCTGCTTGCATCACTGTCACGGGTAAATTGAGAGGATGCTATGCCCCATACACCTTCACATTGTGAGCTGGCTCCTCCAAGTCACTCCTTAACACATCAAAACAATTTTTATTCCCACATGTGCCCTCTCTTTCCTCCACTCCTGTTCTCTGATCTCACTGTCTCCTCACGATATCTATTTAAACATTTGTCTCTCAAATTCCAGTACAGATCTGCCATCCCATCTAAAGCCTTCCCTGATATGATTACTCTCCTCTCATAAAACTATGGACACTTCTTCCTATGCCTTCAAAATACTCATAGAGTATTGTGTGTTTAACTATGATAAAAGATCGGTTTCTAGGCAGTACTTAACCATGATGACTTGTTTTATGTAATATGTAACAAATATGTGGAAGCTTGATGCATCTGAAGTTGGGGATATAGCTCACTGGTAGGCTTCTATATGGGTAAATGAGGCCCAAGGTTTGATCTACAACATCTCAAATAAAGAATTAGATAAACCCAGCATAATCTTTTTAACTCAGGTGAATGGAACTGAGTTAAATGGTAAATGTTTGTCATGACTGCTGAGCATAAAAGATTGGGAGAGTTTAATGTCTGGACAAGAAGAGTAATGTGTTTTTTCCAGTTCACAGGGCAACAGACATCATCCAGTCTCTTCTCCAAGTCAAACATTCTCCCCTCAGTAGACAATTTTGCTTGCCAAAAGGTGCAGCTGCTTCCTCATGAAGTAGGAAATAAATTTATATCAGGAAAAAGTATACAGGGGAGAGGACAGAAAAAATAGATATGAGTAGAGAAAGCTACTTTCACCCATGCCACGTTCCCTACCTTTCCCTCAGGAGAAAACCCTAGAGGCAAAGTTTTCCATGATGAAATTTTTATACACCTGTAGAACTACAGGAATTTAAGAGAAACCAGGGGCACAGAGACATAAGAATAAGCTTTATGTATGAGAACAAGTATGTTCCCACAATTCCTTTTTTCTCCCCGAAGGACTTGTCTTCACTGCAAGATTTTTTTTTTTCTGATTCAATAGTGGTTCATAGTTTAGAAAAAAGCAACAGTAGATATTGGTTATGACTCTAGTTTTTCCTATTTCTGTTGTTCAGGTTCAGTTTTTATTATGTTAAGTTTCTGTTTAAACTTCTTTCTGGAACAAATTTTTTTAAACAAGTTTATTCTATTTATTTATACTTGTTTTTCTCCAAAAATTGGCTTAAATAAGAGACATGGTTATAGGTAAGAGAAGGTGATAGGGAACAAATTAAAATTTACTAATATTCTCTTGGAACTTAGAAAAAATTTGAGAATTTTATTGATTCATAAAAGCCCAAGTTTGGGAAGAAGAAAGTAAGTCCTCCAGATACAGCATAAATCTGTTGAAAATATTGGAGTAATCATGGCTGGGCAGTGAGGAACAAGTGGCCAGAGTTTGCATCCAAATTCCCTCACTAACTGAATATATAATTGGCAACAGGTTGCTCTGAGAAAATATGGGAAACCTAAGTTTCTATACTTGAGTGAGTAAATCACTGGTTTTGTAGATCTTATCTGGGATGGTTGGTTTTCACCTCTACAACCAAAGGAGGAGGAGGGATCATGTGTGGAAAGAACATGCATCTCCTATGTTCTTCACTCCAATGACAGCAGGTTCTCTTTCGGATAGTTTACTTACTGGGTCTTCATGATATGTCATCAGGGGACAAAGCTATCTTCATGTATATGTCTAATATAGGATCCTATTCAATCTTTAATGCAAACTTGATTTTTCTGTATCTTGATGAACAGCTCCAAATGTTTTATGTCTGGTTCAGACTTAAAACCAGAGTCATCATTTCAATTTCCATCTTTGACTCATAACCCACATGAGATTTAGGAGATGTCTTGTTGGTATCTTCACATGCATCCAGTGTTACAGTGTGTCTCAGCAGCTCAGGTGCCACAGTCTCTCATGTGGATTTTATGAATGTTTCTTTTATCTGTTGTATTGGAGCACCATGATCTCTCCATACAGCAGGGAGGTACAGAATTACATCACTCTCATTATTTTCCTCAGAATTTCTCAGTGATTCCTCACTCAGAAGAAAAGATAAAGTCAAAGTCATGAGATTAAAAGTCCAAATGATCTGAACTAAGGGCAGAGAGAGTTCCTGCCTTGTGGCTTCTTGCTTCTGTCATCTCATTTATTCAGCATCTGTAACACTTGCCTCCAGGTGTTCCTAAGCAAGCCAAACATGTTCCTGCCTGGGGTCTTTCCACTGCCTGGAATTCTCCAAGCCTACACAACAACATGCTAGCCCTTCATTTCTTCAGACACACACACAAACACACACACACACACACACACTCACACACACATACACACACATTTATTTACAGTATTGTTCTGTTAAATATAATTTTAAATTTTTGAATTTAAAATGTAAGTACATAATACTTTACCTCTTTCCTTCTTTCATCCCTTCCTGTGAATCCCTTGCACTGTCTATATCTATCTATCTATCTATCCCTCTCAGTGTGTATGTGTGTGTCTCTTTATCTCACTCTCTCAAATTTATGGCTTCTTTATCTTTTTTATTTGTGTGTGTATGTGTGTGTGTGTGTGTGTGTGTGTGTGTGTGTGTGTGCGCGTGCGCAAGATTATGTATGCTGTCAGTACAGCATTTCCAACAAGCAAGAAACAGTGACAGACTCCTGGAGTTACAGGCAATTGTGTGCTGCTGTGTGAGTGCTGGGACTCAACCAGTACCTTCTACAAAAGAGGTAAAAATGTTTAACAACTGAGCCATCTCCATAGGCACTTGGCTAACATTTTCTTTAATAGTGTTTTGTTGCTTCCCAAGGACTGGCTGGGCACTTAGTTTAAAGCCACAGGCCAGCAAGTGCTCCACCATGCTCCTCCCCTCTTTTCCTATTCAGCTTTTCTTCATTACCCCAATTTCTGTCATTACTATTTTGGTTAGTCTTTTTCCTCTTCACCAACATATTTTTCCTAGGTAAAACCTTCATGACAAAAGGCTCCTCTATCCATTCTTTCTATTAGTTTTTTTTTTTACTTTTGAAAACAACAAACCATATGTTTTTTACTTATTTTACCTACCTATGGCAGCCATTTTTATTTATTCATAGGTTCACTATGCAAAAATCAATTTTATTTTGCATGCATATACTGGACTTCCCTCCATTCCAAGCTCATTGTTCTCCTGTTCTCTGCCCTACATTTCTCTATTACCCTTTGTCTTCAAAAATAACAACACTTCTGTTTCAATTATTTTTCAGTTAATGTTTGAAGGATACAAAATATGGAGTTTATATGTGAAATTTTTACGTTTCTATGTCATTATACTTTGGTCATATTTGACTACATTATCCTCCCTATTCATTGGCTCCCTCTTATATTCAAGTTGTCTATATTTTATATTTAACAAACACACACTTGCAAACACACACACATTCTCACACACACTGGCTGAATATGACAAATAGATAATTTGCAATAATAGTCATTGTTTCTCTTTTCTTTCTTATTAATTTTCTCTCATTTCACTTTCTCTCCTTTCAGAATCCTTCCATCCCTCATGACATTACATAGTCATCTTTATATTTGCACACATGCATGGACAGACATTTTTATACAAATATATATTTCTCATAGGAGAGAAAATATGGGCTATTTCTCTTTCTAAGTAATTTATTACACATAACACAACAATGTCCAGTTCACCCACTTCATGCATTTAAGTATTTAAAACAATGTTTCTAGTAAACTAGGTATCAGTTAATATTCGTTGAGTAAGGGCAAAGTCAAAAAGAAATTTAATGGAAATGGAAGTTGGAGGAACTATCTGATCTCTAGAAGCTATTCTAGCTCCCAAGTACTATGATTCAATTATATAATACAGAACATTGATTCTGTGGATTCCAGGCTATCTTGACTGTGAAGCCAACTGCTCCTAGAAACATGAACAACAAAGCATATATTTCCATGTGTTACCTGAGTAAAGTAACATACTGCTCAACCATCTCTTATGTTAGAGACAATTGATTCCCACTATCTGCTCCCTGTATCTTTAAGAGCATCATTTGTAGAGTGACTTTGAAATGTTCCTAGTACCCCCTTTTTAATTTTGCTATTGCACATTTCAGACACTGGGAAATATTGAATTGGAATTGAATGAGTTTTCACTGCTGCTTATATTTCTACATGGGCAGTAAGAACGAAGAGTAGAATGATTTAATAACATGAACTCCTCTGGGAGATAGCATCCAACATGGGATGTGTGAAAGTTAATGCTGCCAGAGCTCTTTGGACTACAAATACCTTTTCAGGAGCTTGTAAGGGCATATAGCCCCTCCACTGGCTTGGCCCAGAGGGCATGTTTTTCAAGAGATGTATATTTTCTGCTCACTTTCTACAGAACTTTTCAGTTTTGTCTCTTTGTACCATTAAATCCATAGTGGGCTCTGTGAGCTCTCAGATAAAACAGGGTGCTAGCCAAGGATTCTAAATTAGCAAAGGACTAATTGACATATTAGATGTAATTTTTATCTTTTGTGGAGAAAAAAATCTAATATGATCAGAAAACACTGAAACATCTATGTTTTTTGAGAAAAGAATGCAATTGCTTTTTTGGCAGCTATTCTCTCTCTCTCTCTCTCTCTCTCTCTCTCTCTCTCTCTCTCTCTCTCTCTCTCTCTCTCTCCCTCTCTCTCCCTCCCTCTCTCTCCTTTCCTAAAAATAAAAGTTTAGTTATTCATTAAAATGTGGTTTAGAATCAAACAGTAAAGCTGAGGTGGCTCAACAATGTCTCTAATGTGCAGTTATGACTATAAACCTAAATATAAGTCACTCTTAATTTCCCTTTTCTTTAATTTGTGAGTAATGTGAGCCTGATTAACTGGTTCTGTGGTAAGAAGAAACAGAAGTGTATAAATGGATGCTTTGTAGACAGGTGCATTTATATGAGAGAGGTAGATGGAAGAGTATGCAGAGTTAATCACAGGGCCAAATATAAAAATGAGATTTTCTTTGAATGTTGTATCAATGTTTTCTATGTTACCTTCTGGACTTGGGATTCTTTCTCCACTATGTTCATAGCCTTATTTATAATATCCAGAAGCTGGAAAAAACCCAGATGTCCTTCAACAAAGGAATGGATACAGAATGGACTGGAGAGTTGACTCAGTGGTTAAGAGCACTGACTGTTCTTTTGGAGGTCCTGAGTTCAAATCCCAGCAACCACATGGTGGCTCACAACCATCTGTAATGAGATCAGATGCCCTCTTCTGGGGTGTCTGAAGACAGCTACCATGTATTCACATATAATAAATCAATCTAAAAAGATAGAAAGAAAAAAATAAAAGGAATGAATACAGAAAATGTGGTATATTTACACAATGGAGTATTACTCACCTATTAAAAACAATGAATTCATGAAATTCTTAGACTAATGGATGGAACTAGAAAATATCATCTTGAGTGAGGTAACCCAATCACAAAAGAACATACATAGTATGTACTCACTGATAAGTGGATATTAGCCAAAAAGCTTGGAATACCCAAGATACAATTCATAGGCCACATGAAGATCAACAAGAAGGAATACCAAAGTATGGATAATTTGGACCTTCTTAGAAAGGGGAACAACAGTTTTAGCTATCCTGGGTTTTTTGTTATTCCAGATGAGTTTGAGAATTGCTCTTTCTAACTCTATGAAGATTTGAGTTGGAATTTTGATGGGGATTGCACTGAATCTGTATATTGCTTTTGGCAAGATGGCCATTTTTACTATATTAATCCTGCCAATCCATGATCATGGAAGATTTTTCCATCTTCTGAGGTCTTCTTCGATTTCTTTCTTCAGAGACTTGGAGTCCTTGTCATACAGATCTTTCACTTGTTTGTTTAGAGTCACACCAAGATACTTTATATTGCTTGTGGCTATTGTGAAGGGTGTCATTTCCCTAATTTCTTTCTCAGCCTGTTTATCCTTTGAGTATAGGAAGGTTACTGATTTGCTTGAGTTAATTTTATATCCGGCCACTTGGCTGAAGTGTTTATCAACTATAGGAGTTCTCTGGTGGAGTTTTTTGGGTCGCTTGAGTATACTATCATATCATCTGCAAATAATGATAGCTTGACTTCTTCCCTTCCAATTTCTATCCCTTTGACCTCCTTATGTTGTCTAATTGCTCTAGCTAGAACTTCAAGTACTATATTGAAAAGATATGGAGGGGCAGCCTTGTCTAGTCCCTGATTTTAGTGGGATTGCTTCAAGTTTCTCTCCATTTAGTTTGATGTTGGCTACCAGTTTGCTGTATATTGCTTTTAGTATGTTTAGATATGGGCCTTGAATTCCTGATCTTTCCAAGACTTTTAGCATGAAAGGATGCTGAATTTTGTC
Source organism: Tokudaia tokunoshimensis (assembly GCA_036184795.1). Taxonomy (NCBI): domain Eukaryota; kingdom Metazoa; phylum Chordata; class Mammalia; order Rodentia; family Muridae; genus Tokudaia; species Tokudaia tokunoshimensis. Next base: position 41,390,539 of record BTHU01000019.1, read on the forward strand.
AAATGCTTTTTCAGCATCTAATGAAATGACCATGTGTTTTGGTTAGGTAGTATTTAATATTACATTGATGGATTTCCAAATATTGAACCATCCCTGCATCCCTGGAATGAAGCCTACTTGATCATGGTGAATGATCATTTTGATGTATTCTTGGTTCAGTTGGCAAGAATTTTATTGAGTATTTTTGGATTGATATTCATAAGGGAAATTGGTCTGAAGTTCTCTTTCTTTGTTGATTCTTTGGGTGGTTTTGGTATCAGCGTAATTGTGGCTTCATAGAACGAATTGAGTAGTGTTCCTTCTGTTTCTATTTTGTGGAATAGTTTGAAGAGTATTGGTATTAGGTCTTCTTTGAAGGTCTGATAGAATTCTGCACTAAAACCATCTGTTCTTGTGCTTTTTTTGGTTGGAAGACTTTCAATGACCACTTCTCTTTCTTAAGGGGATATGGGACTGTTTAGATGATCTATTTGATCCTGATTTAATTTTGGTATTTGGTGTCTGTCTAGGAAATTGTCCATTTCCTCCAGATTTCCAGGTGTATTGAGTATAAATTTTTGTAGTAGGATCTGATAATTTTTTGAATTTCCTCAGTTTCTGTTGTTATATATCCCTTTTCATTTCTGATTTTGTTAATTTGGATACTGTCTCTGTGTCCTCTGGTTAGTCTGGAAAAGTGTTTATCTATATTGTTAAATTTCTCAGAGACCCAGCTCCTGGTTTTGTTGATTCTTTGTATGGTTCTTTTGTTTCTACTTGATTGATTTCAACCCTGACTTTGATGATTTCCTGCCTTCTACACTTCTTGGGTGTATTAGCTTCTTTTTGTTCCAGAGAATTCAGGTGTGCCATTAAGCTGCTAATGTATGCTCTCTCCATTTTCTTTTTGGAGGCACTCAGGGATATGAGTTTTCCTCTTAGCATAACAAAAAACCCAGGATAGTTAAAACTATTCTCAAGGTAAAAGAATTTCTGGGGGAATCAGTATCCTGAACCTCAAGCAGTACTACAGAGCAATAGTGTTAAAAACTGCATGGTATTGGTACAATGACTGGAAGGTAGATCAATGGAATAGAATTGAAGCCCCAGAAATGAACCCAACACCTATGTTCACTTGATCTTTGACAAAGGAGCTAAAAGCATACAATGGAAAAAAGATAGCTTTTTCAACAAATGGTGCTGGTTCAACTGGAAGTCAGCATGCAGAAGAATGTAAGTTGATCCATTCTTATCTCCTTGTACTAAGCTCAAATCCAAGTCAATCAAGGACCTCCACTTAAAATCAGACACACTAAAACTAATAGTAAAGAAACCGGGGAAGAGCCTTGAACACATGGGCACAGTGGAAATTTTCCTGAACAGAACACCAGTAGCTTATGCTGTAAGATCAAGAATTGATAAATGTGACTTCATAAAATTACAAATTGTCTGTAAAGCAAAGGACACTGTCAATCAGACAAAATGGCAACCAACAAATTGGGAAAAGGTCTTTACCAACCCTATATCAGACAGAGGCCTATTATCTAATATATACAAAGAACTCAAGAAGTTAGACTCCAGAGAGCCAAATAACCCTATTAAAACTTGGGGTACAGAGCTAAACAAAGAATTTTCACCTGAGGAATATCAAATGGCTGAGAAGCACTTAAAGAAATGTTCAGTATCATTAGTCATTAGGGAAATGCAAATCAAAACAACTCTGAGATTTCACCTCACAGCAGTCAGAATGGCTAAGATCAAAAACTCATGAGATAGGAGTTGCTGGTAAGGATGTGGAGAAAGAGGCACACTCCTTCACTGCTGGAGGATTGCAACCTGGTACAACCATTCTGGAAATCAGTCTTACAGTTCCTCAGAAAACTGGGCATGATACTACTGGAGGACCCCGTTATACCACTCCTGGGCATATACCCAGAGGATTCCCCAGCATGTAATAAGGGCACATGCTCCACTATGTTCATAGCAGCCCTATTTATAATAGCCAGAAGCTGGAAAGAACCCTGATGTCCCTCAGTGGAGGAATGGATACAGAAATGTGGTATATTTACACAATGGAATACTACTCAGCTATTAAAAACGATGAATTCATGAAATTCTTAGGCAAATGGGTGGAACTGGAAAATATCATCCTAAGTGAGGTAGCCCAATCACAAAAGAACATACATGGTATGCACTCACTGATAAGTGGATATTAGCCCAGAAACTCGAAATACCCAAGACACAATTCACATATCAAATGATGCCCAAGAAGAAGGAAGGAGAGGCCCCTGGTCCTGGAAAGGCTCGATGCAGCAGTGTAGGGAAATTCCAGGACAGGGAATTGGGAGGGGGTTGATTGGGAAACTGGGGGAGGGAGAGGGCTTATGGGACTTTCGGGGAGGGGGGTACCAGGAAAGGGGAAATCATTTGAAATGTAAATAAAGAATATATCTAATAAAAAAAAAGAAAGGGGGACAAAATACTCATGGGATCAAATACTGAGACAAAGTGTGGAGCAGAGACTGAAGGAAAAGCCATCCAGAGACTGCCCCACCAGGGGATCCATCCCACACAGTCACCAAACCCAGATACTATTGTGAATACCAAGAAGTGCATGCTGACAGGAGCCTGATATAGCTGACTCCTGAGAGGCTCTATCAGAGCCTGACAAATACAGAGGCAGATGCTCCCAACCAAGCATCGCATTGGACATGAGATTCCCAATGGAGGAGTTAGAGAAAGGACTAAAGGAACTAAAGGAGTTTGCAACCCAATAAGAAGAACAACTATGTCAACCAACTAGACCCCTCCCCCAAGAGCTCCCAGGAACTAAACCACCAACCAAAGAAAGAGTACACATGGAGAGATCCATGGCTCCAGCAGCATATGTAGCAGAGAATGGCCTTATCTGACATCAATGGCAGAAGAGGCCTTTGGTCCTGTGAAGGCTTGATGCCCCAGTGTAGGGGAATGCGAGGTCAGGAGACAGGAGTAGGTGGGTGGGTGGGGGAGCACCCTCATAGAAGCAGGGGTAGGGGGATGGTATAGGGGTTTTGCATAGGGGAAACATGGAAAGGGGATAACATTTGAAATGTAAATAACGAAAATATCCATTTAAAAATGAAATTTTCTTCTTTTGTTGTTGCTATTGTTGAGATTGAAGAAGATGGTGATGGTAATAAAGATGTTGTTCCCTAGCCCTCCACTTGTATTACAGAAAGGCTTTGGAGGTGTGTCTTATTCAATAAGACATGGGAGGCCAGGATATATTCAAATTCAAGACATGAATTCAAGAAATGAATAACTGAGGGATTGCTGTCAGGTGTCTTGGTCTTCTTTGTGCTGCCTTGTGCATTTGGTTAGGGATTGTTGAAAGTGGAAAAACCTTGAATGCCTTTAAAGTTACATGACAACTAGTTTAAGGCCCCCAAGATTTACTTTCTGTATAACATTCTTTCTTTGTCTCCAGATAGATTTCTAGATGTAATTATGTTGCTATATCCCTAAAGGAGGAATCAAGGAAGCTTAGACTTTGGAGACTTATCTCCCAACACAGTAATGTGGCATCTGTCAAGATTTTATTATCAGAGTCCAGGATGGACATGGTGGAAAGAGGAGGAGGACAGAGTCAAGTAGATGAAAATGTGATCACTGCAGACAGAAGATATTCAATTATGTGGATAGAAATGAATGCTCTGACATTTTCTTCATTCACAGTGAAGACCTGTGAGGGTATCCATCAATGACTGGGAAATGTAACTGCTCTTTAGGCAATAGTAGAGAGAATTCAGTAGGTTCTGAAAAGAGTTACTAGTGGTAAAAGTTTGGAATAAATTTCTGTTTTAATCACAACTCTCAATACAATAAGGGCACATAGCAGATAGTCTACAAAATGTACATCCTTAAAACATGACCATAATTTTGAGATAAAGCTGAAGGAGTTTGCAATTTTGAGATATTTGAAAAGCTTACTTCAGATTTTCTATTATTTTATTTCAACTGAAAAGAAAAATAGTTTTTATAAACAATGTGGACTTCTTTACACTTTGCTTTTTTATTGGATATTTTAATTGTTTACATTTCAAACATTATCCTTTTTCCCAGTTTCCCCTCTGCAAACCCCCTATCCCATCCCCTCCCCCTGCTTCTTTGAGGGTGCTCACACACCTACCCACTCACTTCCTCCTCACTGCCCTGGCATTCCCATACACTGGGGCATCAAGTCTTCATAGAACAAAGAGCCTCTCCTCCCATTGATGCCAGACAAGGCCATCCTGTGCTAAATATGGCTGGAGCCATGGGTCCCTCCATGTATACTCTTTGGTTGGTGGTTTAGTCCCTGGGAGCTCTGGGGGCGTCTGGCTGGTTGATATTGTTGTTCTTCCTATGGGGCTGCAAACCCCTTCAGCTCCATTAGTCCTTTCTCTAACTCCTCCATTGGGGTTCCTGTGTAAATATATGTGTACATATTATCTAGATTCTGCACCAGGTTTAATGATCTCTGTTTCCATCTCTTTTCCTAAAAATGTGATTTAAATTTTATTATGGACAAAAACAACACATTCTGTACATATATTTTCTTTATCCATCCATCCAATGGTGAGCTGATTGGCTAGCTCATTTCATATGAATAATGTTATGATGCACATGAGTGAGCATATGAGCCTGTTGGAGCTGGCTCAGAGTCCTTTGAGTATACAGAATCAAAGTGGTAGAGTTGGAGCATTTCTTCTAGTGATTTAAGTTCTTTCTTCTGTGTTTCAAAATTTCCATTGCAGTGATATTTTATATCCTTTGTTAGGACTCTTCTTAAATAAGTTTTCAAAGCTACTATGAATATATATTTTTATGATATCCTTTTCAAGTTCTTTTTTGTGTATAAAGAAGCTACTGGTTTGTGTAGCTTGATTGTTTTTATCCACCTTCATAACAGAGGGTTATTATCAAGCCTAAGACATTTCCACTGCTGTCACTATGGTCCATTTAGCATAATGTTGGAAAGAGGTTTGCAATATATAATCTTTATTATATTAATGAAAGTTCCATCTTTGCGTAGTTTCCTTGAGACTTTTACTATGAAATTATACTAAAAGATATGTTTCCTGCATCTATTGAGATGATCATGTTATTTATATCCTTGAGTCTGAGTTCTGTAATTGCATTTATTGATTTACATATTTTGAGCTATCTTTGCATTTCTGGGGTGAAATGAACTTGGACTTGGTGGAGGATCTTAATGTGTTCTTGAATAATGTTTGCAAAAATTTTAGTGAGAAATTTTACATTGTATTCATTAGGAAAACAATTAAATAATTTTCTTACATCATATTCATCAGGAAAAGTTAAATAATTTTCTTTTTCTTTTGTTTTCACTGTCTCTGGTTTTACTATCAGGATAATCCCAGCCATGTCCAATGAGCTTGCTGGGAGTCATTTCCATTCTAATTTGTAGAACAGTATGAGTTGTTAGCACATCATTAATGCTATTGCAGTACCCATCAACTGAATCCAACCAGCTCTGGACTTTTCTTTACAGGAAATCTTTTATTATTGTGAAAACTCTCATCCCCTTTTACTCTTTTATTTAAGTAATTTAGGTCTTTGTAATTGGATTTTAGATTTTCATAGATTATAATTGTGAAATAATTATGAGCTTCTTCTAGATATTCCAGTATTTTGGAACTGGGTTCTAACTTCTTAATGGTCTAACAAATTTATGAATCTATTATACTTTAACTATTGTATTCAATTCTAATATTCTAATTCCATTGGTTTAAGCTCTCTCTCTCTCTCTCTCTCTCTCTGTCTCTCTCTCTCTCCCTCCCACATATTTTTTTTAGAATTTCTCAATCTCATTTACATATACAAAGAATCACTACTTTGATCTTTGATCAATTAAACAAACATTATGAATGACATTTTATCAATAATAAAAGGCTTCCTGCAAACAAAAGTTTAAAACTTGTTGGATTGAGAGCTGAATGTTAACATTAAGGTAGCATATGCCAATGTGTGTGTGTGTGTGTGTGTGTGTGTGTGTGTGTTGTGCATGTGTGTTCATTCTGATTTTTCTCAGTGCCATTAATTAATGCACCAATATTTGTTGTCTCCTGACATTTACTGCTTTGGACTTTGGCCTATTTGTTTGTAACCTCTTTCCCTTTTTAATATGTGTATCAAACTTACAAAATTTCTTGGCAATGTTTTAACTATAATCTAAAGGTTCTGGAAAGTTATGATATCGTTGTTGATTCTAGATATTTAATTTTTACAAGAAGTTCACAATAGAATAAATATTGTATTGTGACCATAGATAGATAGATGATAGATAGATAGATAGATAGATAGATAGATAGATAGATAGATAGATAGATAGACAGACAGACAGATAGGAGAGAAGGGGAGAGAGACCGAGAGAGTCTGACCTTGACCTTGTAAAATGAGTTTGTCAGCATTCTTTTCCTTTCTAGTTTTCTGGATAGTTTGAGTTGCATCTGCAAACATATAAAGGCATCAAAACAAAGTTCTTTCTCTTTCCTAGTACAAAATTCAACTTCAACTATGTCAAAGACCTCAGCAAGAGAGCTTACAGCCTGACTCTGATAAAAAGAAAGGTAGAAGATATACTTGAACTTAGTAGCACAGGAAGACATTCTGAATTGGACCCTGAATATATAGTCATTAAGATCAATCATCTACAAGTTGGATTTGATACAGCAAAGCTTCTGTACAGCAAAAGACACCATCATTTGAGTGAATACCCAACAATCCCTGGTTACAATGTTCCTAAGGAAACTATCCTAATAGCTACATTTACATTCCAGTTTCTAAATCTGTAGCTCAGAAATCATAGAAAAGCAGGGCTGAGTCCCAGAATATTACAAACTCTGCTGTAACTCAATCTCTCTTAGAAATGGCTGCATAAATAAGACTGGAACAATAATAGTATCAATAGACATGCTAATGTGGATGGGAAATTTATCATGAATCCTAGGATTAGGCAAAGAACTACAAGAAATTCTTGTTGATTTTCAACTTGAATGAGTTACCTAAAAATGATAGAGGAGTATTGGAAAAACCTACTGAGATTTTTCCATAATCCAGAGGACCTCTCACATCCATTCATATTTTTAAATTAAATTAGGAACACCAACATTCAGTGCATGGTTTTACAATTGTTACCTTTTGATGGGTTGCTTCCTTCAATTAATTTTCAGTGTTCTTTATCTCTTCTCACCCGTTTTAGCTTAAGATCTGCTTTGCCTTATATTAGCATACTTTTTTTTTCTATTTCTATTCTTTTTGATAAATAGCCTTCCACCCATTGATTCTCATGTTGTGGTTATCTTTGGCAGGAAAGTGTGCTCTTTCAAAACAGCAAAGCATTGAATATAAGTTATTTTATTTGTTTTTTTGTTTCTTTATTATTACTGGTTTCCAGTGTTAGAATTCATACATTCCTTCCAAGTTTTACTTTCTCTATCTACTCCCTCCTGAAATTTGTAATTTTCTATTCTCTCACTGTTGTGACTCTCTTTCTCTTTTGCATCTAGTGCAGTATTCTGTTTACTATCAGTAGTATTCTGCAGTGCTGGTTTGGTGGCCATGAGGTTCCATAATTTATATCTTTTGGAAATATACAGATTTACCTCTATTAAAAAGAATATTTTGTTAAGTATAACAATCTTGTTTAGCAATTAACTACCATCAGGGCTAGGAATATATCATCTCATGCCTTACTACACTTTATAATTGCTGATGAGAAATCTGACATTATTGTGAGATATTTACCTTTGTAGGTATGTTACGTATTCCATTATAGTTTTTACTCTTATATTTTTGTTTTGTATTATTGGCATCTTGATGAAAACAGGCCATTTCTTCTTGGTTTGTCTCTGTCATGTCTATTTCAAATTCTAAATATGTCTTGTGTTTGGACATATACCCCTTTCTCTAGGAGTAAAGAAATTTTCACTATCATTTCAAGGAATAGATTATCTGTGTTGTTAGTATTTATCTCAGTTCTGCTTTTCTTAGTGGATCTAGGTCCTTATCTTAATCAAGCCCATTGATCCTACTTTCCAGAGTATTTTTTATTATGCAAGAATTGTATCCCCAAAACTGGTCAATTTCCTTGCTTTTTTTTTTTTTTTTTTTGGTTTGTGGCTAAAAATTTTCATCAGTATTGCTGATTATTTTTATATAGTTTGCTGATATTTTTCTCTGGGTTGCATTTGAATTTCTTTGTATCTTTTTGAATATCATTTCAGTAGTAAATATTTGAAATCTTTATCTGGTAATGCCAAATTCATTACTTGAATTATTATGTTTTTCATTGTTGAGCATTTGTTTTTGTGATGTGACATGGTCATTGATTAGCTTAAATATCTTTTCAGTTTGTTCTTCCTCTTTTGACTTTACTTTAGGATATTTTAATTTATACTATTAAGTAGTCAACCCTGACATAACCCATTAAGGAGAAAGCAATTTGATGCAAACAGAACAAATATGGAACCACTCAAGACAGAGGAAAATACTGAAATAAAGCTGAAGAATAACATGGAGTGAAGAAAAAAAAGCAAGATATTAAAAATGTACTTACAAGGAAACAAAATATCAAATAAAGAGAAAGTTTAAGAGAGAATTAAATAAGTTTAAGCAAGCAAGGGGAATTAAAAGCACAAATATGTTTATTAAAGTAATATAATCAAAATACTCTAAAAAGAATAAGAGAAAGAAAGTTTTCAACAGGAGGCAAAGAAAAACAGGTTAAAAAATAGAGGAAAAGAAAAGAGTGATGATAATATGTATTTACAAACTGAGATGGTGTGCCAGAGGATAAAACTAATATTTTAAAAATAATTTAAAGTAAAATCTTTGCTAAACATATAATAATTAAAGAGGGGAGGCACAAAGGGCAGAAAAGAGAAAAAAGATGATGGGCTACAGTAGCTCCATTCATTCTACCATGACCTTGACAGACTGCAGCAGCTCTATTCGTCTACCCTTGACCTTGACTGGAACAGGTAAACAGTAGTGGCTTATGGAAACAGATCTTTGTTTTTGTCATTTTTGTCACTCCCATTGCCAAATGTGTATTTCATTTCCATTTGCTTACTTAAGGGACTCTGCTATTACCTATGATGTAATGAAATCATCAGAAACACTTTCCAAAATCCAATTTTTTAGGCAAATGACTCAGTGAACAATAATTAAATGTCAGGAAATGAATCCTAGATGGTCTGGCAATATTTAACAGTGTGTTTTTTTTTAATAAAAAAATAATTTCAAAAAGAAACAGAAGCCAGTAAGGCTTCTAGAATATATCTATAATGTCTCTGGAAGGCAACTGTATCATTTACTAAAAATTGATTACTTAAGATGCGACTACCCAGCCTTCTCCAGGGTATAGTGGGATAAGTCCACCTGATCCTCCCTTCCACACATTTTCCTCAGCACCTTAGATCTAGCTCAGGTCCTACATCGATTCCTCTATCAATCTGGCTACACTGACTGCACCATAGCAAAGCATCCCTGTCTACCCATGACATACAAGCCTCTCCCATGCCACTTCTAATCTCTCCAACCAGCTCAATTCTGTCAATCCTTCTCTATCCAGATATCATTACAAAAAAGTAAAAACAGTTTGAAAGATCAAGTCAGTATCTCCCCTATCAAAAAACTACCAATTCTTTATAAATGTAGCCATGGGTGAACCTCATGAATGACTTAGATGAACCTCAGAATGTCAAACTTAAATCATAAACTTCAAATCATTCAAGATGTTTAAAAAAAGACACAAAGAAACATCTCAACAAGCTTAAAGAAAAAAATTAAAAAATGATAAATATTTGAATGATATTCAAGAACACATAAACAAGGTTAATGAAAATAGGAAAGGTAACTCAAGATTTGAAAACAGAAATTAATAGATATGAACTTTGAAGAGGACTCAAGCTGAATAGAACATAGAATTGAAAAATCCAATCACTCAACTAGAAACTGGAAATAAAAGTTGAATTAATTGAGTAGGAGATAGAATATGAGGACCCAAAGATAAGGTAAAATAAGCAAGGAATATGAAATTTTTTCAAAATGGGTAAGGAACATACAGGAATTGTAGAATACCATGAAAAGGTCAAACTTTCTAATTATAGGAATGAATGAGGGAGAATTCCAGGTCAACCGCATAGACCATATCCTCACAAAGATCAGAGAAAAGAAAACTTCCTCAGACTAAGAATGGATGTACTCATCCAAATACAAGAAACACACAGAAGAGTAAATAGAAAAGATATATAAAAACCACTTCATATTATAGTTTAAACACTAAGTATACAGAACAACTAAATTGTTTTGAACACTGCAGGAGAAATAAAGAAGTGAATTATAAAAACCATCACAAACAAAAACCCGTCAGAAGAACAGCTAAATTCTTTGTGAAAACTTTGAAATCTATAAAGGACCTAAACAATGCAGTTCAGCTTCTAAAAGAGGACTGATGTAGTTAAAAAAATAAAAGGTCAGGAGGTGAGTCAAATAACAATAAATATGTCTTAAAGATATAGGGAACCAATTTCCTGAACAGAACTCCAATAGCTTATACTCTAAGATCAAGAATAGACAAATGGGACCTCATTAAATTACAAAGTTTTTGCAAGGCAAAAGACACCGTCAAAAAGACAAAGCGGCAACCAACTAACTGGGAAATGATCTTTACCAACCTTACATCCGACAGAGGGCTAATATCCAAGATATACAAAGAACTCAAGAAGTTAAACTCCAGAGAGGCAAGTAACCCTATTAAAAAATGGGGTACAGAGCTCCACAAAGAGTTCTCACCTGAAGAATATCTAATGGCTGAGAAGCACCTAAAGAGATGTTCATCATCCTTAGTCATTAGGGAAATGCAAATCAAAACAACCCTGAGATTCCATCTCACACCAGTCAGGATGGCTAAGATCAAAAACACAGGAGACAGCAGTTGTTGGCGAGGATGTGGAGAAAGAGGAACACTCCTCCACTGCTGGTGGAATTGCAGGCTGGTACAACCACTCTGGAAAGCAGTCTGGCGGCTCCTCAGAAAACTGGGCATGACACTTCCGGAGGATCCGGCTATACCACTCCTGGGCATATACCCAGAGACTTTACCTGCATGCAATAAGGACACATGCTCCACTATATTCATAGCAGCCTTATTTATAATAGCCAGAAGCTGGAAAGAACCCAGATGTCCCTCAACGGAGGAATGGATTCAGAAGATGTGGTATATTTACACAATGGAATACTACTCTGCAATTAAAAACAATGAATTCACGAAATTCCTAGGCAAATGGTCAGAACTTGAAAATATCATCCTTAGTGAGGTAACCCAATCACAAAAGATCACACATGGTATGAAGTCACTGATAAGGGGATATTGACCCAGAATCTCAGAATACCCTAGACACAATCAGCATATCAATAGATTTCTAAAAAGATGGAAGGAGAGACCCCTGGTCCTGGAAAGACTGGATGTAGGGGAACGCCAGGACAGAGTAATGAGAGGGGGTTGAACGGAGAAAAGAGGGAGGGAAGGGGGCTTATGGGACCTTCGGGGAGGGAGGAAACGGGAAAGGGGAAGTGATTTGGAATGTAAATTAAAAAAATAAAATAAAATTAAATTAAAAAAAAAAAAAGATATAGGGAACCATACTATCGATGGTCTACTTAAAAATACATGTGGATTGGGCTGAAGAAATGGCTCAACAGTTAAAAGCACTGATTGCTCTTCTAGAGGTTTCTGAGTTCAATTCTCAGAAACTACACGGTGGCTCACAACCATCTACTACGGGATCTGATGCACTCTTCTGGTGTGTCTGAAGAGAGCTATAGTGTACTCATATACATAAAGTCAATCAATCAATAAATAAAATACATGTAAGTCAGGATATAAATATACATATATGTTTTATAGGTAAAATTTCCAATCTGAGCTGACAATCTTCAACTCACAGACTAACAAAACCCCCAACACCACCAGGAACGAGAAGACCCTTTTGAGTTGGTTGATAGAATTTTACAAGAAACTCCTATCAAACATTATATAGGCTATTAATATTACTCTTGGCTGCCCCACAGAACTAAGTCCCCATTCCTGAAGATACCACACACTTAAAGAGATAAGGCATACAAATCCACAATTAGACATCATCTAAAAGCATGTTTTCTGTGAACTGGCCCTTATGGTACCTGAATAGGTACCATGCAAGCTTCCAAATCAGGGGAGCAACCACTACTCCTAACCAGCTATACATTCATGAACCACAAGCATCAGCATGGCATGATACCATAAGGGTGCAAACCTTGACAGTAAATAACATCTTATTATATTTAAGACCTGCTTCATAAGAAGAGAAAGTTGCTTAGGACTGGAGACCTTGCTAGTTCCCTGGGGCTAGTGAAGTTATGGAACTTAGATCATTACTTACAACTACCATTTTACTAAACCAATGCAATTCCTAACTATATTCTAAACATCCTTATACCTTCAGATAAGTATAGTTCTCACATATTGCTAACTATACTTCTTTATGCAAATAAGATCATTATAGAAACTCCAACCATCAAAATGCAGAGTTGTGGAACCCAGTCCCAACTGATATATCTACTGTATAGATAAGGCCCGTAAGACTCAGGAATCATTGCAGAAAGAAAAGAAGGAATGACTGTAAGAACTAGAGAATCAGGATGTGTGACATGAGATTGTATCTTTTAGAAATATCAGAGAAGCTACAGTCATGAATAATATGACTGCATAACACATGATCTAAACAAGAATGGCATCAGTAGACATGGTAACATGGACATGAGAAAGCCAAAGAAGCCTCAGCCTCAGACTAAGAGCTACAGGCAACTAGAGAAGATGAGATTGAAAGAAATTGTCTTCCCTAGTGTAGAATACACCAATTAGTTTCTCTATTACTAAATGCTCATCCGTGAAAACATTTCCATACACACAATATTATATGGAATGAGAAAGTCATATTTTTGCATTTGGGAATACACATACAGACATATGTAAAAGCAGAAAAAAGGCTATGAATTTGAAAGAAAACAAGCTAAGAAGTATATGGAAGGACATGAAGGCAAGGAAGAGAAGGAGAAATGATATATTTATAGTATAGTCTCAAATAAAAAACAAATTAAATCAGGCACATTGAATAAAAATAAAATATTTAATTGTTTTTCTAGTTTTAAAGTTTCTCTTCTTGGTATCTGCATTTTCTCAGCAATATGTTAGATTCTTGATAACACTAAGCCTCTTTTGAGCTCTTCCCTCAGTTTATATTATTTAGAAAAATATTCAGAACAGAATGTAGTTCAATAAATGTGAAATGAATGGCTAGGACATACAAATTTAAGGATTAAATCTAGCACGTCAAGGTATCAGCAAGTTCTAGCGCTCAGAGCTTGTGGCAAAGGTATAATGTGTTTGAGGTCAAACTGAGCTATATAATAGAGGCTATCTCAAAAAACATACAAAACCCTTCTGTTAATATCTGAAGGCAAAAAAAGAGTAGGGTAAGTCGTCTTACCACCTAACCTCTTGAAAATAGTAGGTAGTTGAATTTGACAGGAGAAGGTCTTTGACTGTACCAGACATCAGATATTTCCTTTCTTCAAGACTGGAATAAAGCTTCTAAATCTTAAAGTTTTCAGTATAAATAAAGTGAAAGAGATGATATATTATCTTTCTCCTTAACTTTTCTAAAGTGGATAGTTGAAAGAAATTAATGCAGTTACCCTACATGGATAGAAGAAAGATCTCTATAATATTTCATTGAGACAACCAAGTTTAAGAATCGCCAGCCCCTTCCCCAGGATCATCTGCCCTCATTAGCTATATTTGAATATATTCTGCATTCTGAGGAGGTCCCACTGTAGAGATCCAGTGTATATATGAATATGCCTCCATATTCAGCTGTAAAAATTATTTAGCAATTCTCAAAATTATCCTAGATTATGTCAAAATCAGAAGACATTGCCTGCATAGGAACCAGTGACTTAGGAGAACCTATTTCCTCATGCATGGATCTGAATGAAATTATTAGGTTGTCTGGTATACCAGATGATTCCATAGGAGCTTTTCTTTGTCCTATGCATTGGAAAGCACAATATAGCCATATATTCAGATAGGTTCTGACCATCTGCTTAACATCAGACCTGCTACATGCTAAATATTTGTTTTATTTCTATATTAAATCTTGAGATAACTATGCAAGTAAAAGTAAATAACTTTCTGGACAGAACTGAGGACTATAAATAAGGAGATTAGTCAGTCCTTGGTCACTAGATACACCATTGAGTTCAGCAAAATATCCATCAAATTCCTTAGCCTGGCATGCAATTTTGCCTTTAAGATAAACTGGCATTCTTTGGTTTGGTGAATGAGTTTTTCTACACACTTCAGAGGTGATTTTGTTCTGTAACAAGAGTTATCTGAGGATTTATTCTAAGGAAGCCACAAACTATGAAGAAAAGTTCAGTCATGAACATTTATTAGACTAGTATTTGGGTAAAAGTTCTGTAACTTACTGATTATATGAGCTTGGGGAGTTTAGTAAATTTCTCTAAATCTATTTCCCATCCATAAAGTCGCAACATTGATACACAGATTAGGAATTTTAGAGGACTTTGAAATGTAGCATAAATAGGATTCCTAGTCCTATTCCTGAGAAGTGGTGTATTCACTTCCCACTTGTTAATACTAGTGGAAATAGACTGAACTTAGTGAAGTTTAGACTAAGATAAATACTTAATACTGACATTGCATGATATGCTATTCCATATGCCACTCTCCTGTTTCCTATTATGCATAAATCAAAAAAGCCTGGGATTGGGGAGAATGACCTGATGATTACTCATTAGAAATCTGAGTTACACTGAACCCCTAGTGTACTGGTTTCTTCCTTTACCACACCGCTATTAGTTTCCATGGGGAAACCTTGTAATCAAACTATAATCTCTATCTCTGTGAGCATTTTAGTTAATGTTATTTAGGCATTCCAGTGCCTAAATCTGAAATCTTTCCACAAGAAACTTATTTGTGAAAGGCTTAGTCTGAATTTGGTGCTACAGAGAAATGGTAGACTATTCAAGACATGGGTCTTAGTGGGATGTCTTCTGGTCACTGAGAGAAAGCGTGCTGAAACTGGAGGATACTATTCTTCTTCTGGTCCTTTTCCAATGTTTGACCAGGAAGTAAATACTTGCTTCATCATCATTTCTTCACATGGTATGATACCTCAAATATAGTCAATCTACTAATATCCAGGGTTATGTGCTCTAAAACAATGAATATATACATATACATACACAGACACAGACACATATACATCACATGCATATGCATATACATATACACATATGCATATAGATATAGATATACATATAGATGTACCTATACCTATACACATACATATACATATATATGTAGATATACATATATATACATATAAATATACATATAGATATGCATACACATATACATATACATCATATACATCATGTACATCATATACATTACATACATCATATACATACACATATACATACACACATACACGTACATACATAGTCTCCAATTGTCTGCTATAGTCACCAGCTTTCTCATGTCAAATACATATACCTATTATTATTCTAAGAAGTTAGGTGATGAGAAGAGTTACTCTATTCTTCTATGTCTTCAGTTAATAACAGAAAGATTTTGTATGGTTTTTGAGACAGGCTTTATTATGTAACTCAGGCGGACTTCATATATACTGTTTTTCTCAAATGTTTTAATACATTGTGAAACACAGATTCACTAAGTAATTTTCTAAATTCAATCTATTCAAATTGTCTGCCATTGAACATACACTAAACTAACCAAAGCCTTGAAACTCCCTCTACTGGGCCTCACATGAATCCTCTGCAGTTATGTCTATAGACAACACAAGAACAGTCTATTATCCTCCAGAAGGGGAACATTAAGATATTTTTAAGCAATTCCTTGTCAAGACTGCTATAATGTTGCTTTTATACCTTTTCTTGCCAGCGATGTCAAATTTGATGCATTTATGGTACGTTTTTATCTCTTTTCTACATCTGATTGGGACAAAAGTGTTAGTTCTAATTAGTTTACATATTAGAGTTTATGCATCATCCTGGAACTGCCTAGGGGGCCATTGGTATTATAGGTACCATAAAATGCTAGTCATTAATCAAAATAAAAACACACAAACACTTATGCAGTATGAAGTTATAACTTAGGGAGTCTCTGAAAGCAACCAAGGTAATGCAAATCATGAAATATTCCATTAATGGCCACTGGGCTAGTCTCAGCAATACAGAGTGCACGGTTCATTCTTATCTCAGCTATCCTTCTACATGACTCTGCTTTGGCAGGAAAAAACAACTAAAGTCACCATTTTGGAACTTGGTTCAGCATCTCTACTGTTTTCTCTTGTCTCCTCTCTCTATTCAATCTGTCATTAGCACAAACTACACAATATTCTGGCTTCAGCTTGCCAGAGCAATAAACAGGGGTTGGGGAAGAACTGAATATTTTTGTAGAAAAGCTAGAGAACTCTCATGGAATGTGAAGACATTGAGGTAGGACACAGTGGCTCTAGAGGCTGACTGTGCTTTGTGGTATTTGAAGGAGTATGTGTAGCAGCCAGCTCACCATACTCTCATAAGGGCCAATCAATAGTGACAGAGAACATAGCCACAGGAAAATGATGGAGGCACTTATAAGATGTTAAAAGAATATTTGTAACCCTCTATACATCCCAAAAGCCTTGGCCAAGGCAGATGGAAAGGACTGCCTCACAACTATATCATACCCCTTTCTCAAGTTTAATGGAGTAATATGTTTGACACAGACAGGAATAAACTTCTTTGGCAAGAAGTCTGATACAGGTAAGTGGGCATTAAGTGTGAGCCCTATTTAAGGCTTAGCTCATTAGAGCAGCAGAATCATCACAGGGCTATGTATGTTCTAAAAGGCAAATTGACTGTCTGGGTTGTACCTCAGTGGTGGTACATACACAACATTAACTGGATCCTAGGTTCAGTTTCAATTCTCAGCACCATACACTAGAAAAAAACAGACAAACTAACTGTATCTCTAATGTATGAATAGATTGACAAATCTCACTTTCAATCTACCTTTAAATTTTATCAAAGTACACTTCAAAATGCATAGTCAAATTTGTTTTTATACATGTATTTAATTATGTAATCATGACCCATATAGAAGCATTCATTTTGAATATTTCCAGTGGTTGCTCACATTTCATTCTACATAGAGATTCTTTGATAAATAATGTAAGGTCCTTAAAACTTCCTGAGACATTAATAACCACAGTGGGAATGAAAGGACATTACACAAATGATAGAGAACCTACACTTTGCTTTAGCTGTGTGTGTGTGTGTGTGTGTGTGTGTGTGTGTGTGTGTGTGTGTGTCACTATTCCCCAATCTCTTCTTGGAGAGTATGAAGGCATTCATTCAATTATGTTTATAATGAGGATGAGCATGATTCCCTTTGAACCTGTCAGTCAGACATTTTGTTTGTCTTTTTTAAATTGCCTGTCTAGCGAATAAACTTCTTATATCAAGAATTCCCGAATGAGCCTTATATGTTTGTTCAAGATGAATTCTTTGTAATTTTGATTGATTGAGTTATTTCATATAACACATGACAATATTGCCAATGCCACTGGATTATAGTATCTCTTAAACTTGTACCATAAAGACTTTTCCTCTTTTTCCTTGCAAGGGACTGATTTTCTTTGTGGAATCTAAATTATGACTGCCTACTATGGTGGTGAATGATACTTTGAACTTGAGTACATAAATATTCGGGGTATTTAATATATACCAACAAATGTATCCACCAATCATGCATCAATAACTTTCATTTACATGGTGACTTTTGATGATGAACACTTTAAAATGTATAGAACAAATTATTCAGTGATGCTACAGAAAGAAGAGAGAAGAGACGGCAGATATAGAAAGAAAAACTCAAAAACTCATGCTTTCCCTGCTTCTGTTGAAAGTATATTCTTGTATTAAAATTTTAACATTGGGTGGCTTAGCACTTCTATTGTCTTCTCATCACCAGATAAAAGCAGACACATAAGAAGGGTGTTCATGATTCATTTCCTCTCTTACCTTCTCATTCCCCACACCTATACTCTTACCAACCAGACCGTTTGTTTTCTTGAACAATGGCCTTCCTTTCTATACAAGGACTCTACAAGGCTTTTTTTTTTCCCTCAGCCTTGGTCAGTTGCTGCTATTCTTTGTACAGTCCAATCCTTAACATCTTTGCTGTTCTCTTTTGTGTTGAGTTATTTTTGTCTTAGATGATCACTTTAGCTATAAACAAAGCTCTGTGTAAATCTTGATAAGTAAGACAATTATAATTTAAAACAAGAAGGAGAATATAGAAACTTCTGATGTTAAGGACGTAAAGAATGATAAGACTGGTAGACGAAAGTATATTTTTAGAAATTTTATTTTGTGCTCTCAGCTACTTCGTTCATCTTAACTCCAATAAAAGAATTGACTGCCTCATTGCTTCAGCATTTAACAAATATGTGTTGTGCATGCTAATTCCAGATGAAAAATGGTCCCTATTATAGAGTCTAGACCTAGTAAAGGGTTGATACAATAACAAAGTATATAAGAATATAGTTTTAAGTCATGACAAATGTTACTAAAAAATAAGTCTGTGAATAGAACGATTTCGATGGAATGACATGAACCAATTCCTCCTGTGATTGGGGAAAACACTTCTTTCTTAACAGGCAATTCCTCCAAAATCCAGTCTTGAAATACCTGGGACAGGGCATTCTTAGGAAAGAAGAAAAGGTCATTAAAGTTGATTGTCTATAGGGTTATGCCTTAAAAATTGGGTGTCAAGTTGACATGGGGTAAACTTGTAAGTTTTAGTTTCAATTGTCAACTTGACAGAATCTAGCATCAAATGACTGTTGGTAGTATTTTGATAGTATTTTGACAGAGTTAGTGAAGGTGGGAAAACCCACTCACTATAAGTGACTTTATTCTTTGACTGGGATCTAGTCTGTATAAATTGAAAAAGGAAACTGAGCAGTATCAGAAGGATACACATCACTCTCTATTTCATAATTCTGTTTCAAACTCTGTAACCAGATGTTTTAACTTGTACGTTGATTTTCCAATGATTATGGGTTTTACCTTGAATTAGATATAGAAAAAGGCCCTTCTTTTTATTTGGCTTTGATTAGAGAACTTTATCACAGCAACAAGCAAAGATTTTATGATAGGCATACAGAAGTGAACATAGGATCATATTATATCTAGAACACATTTTAAGGTAGGGCTAATAGTATTTGCTAATGGGATTAGCAGTGTAAATTTAGCAGTAAAAGCAAGAAATGAAGATACTTCATAAAATTTATTTGAATTAGATTGTAATGGGAGTAATAAATATGGAATACAAAGAAAAGACTATCAAAGTGCTATATTTGTATGAAGTTTAAAGGAGTAAGAGTTGGGAAAACACAAAAGTACAACGATAAGACTTATCACAGGAGACACTGAGTGTCAGTAAAAGGGTAAGCTAGAATAGCCAGGGGAGTATGTGTCAAGAAGCTGTGGAGAAATTTTTCCATGGAGAAACATCAAACCATACAAATAAAGTGATAATAGAATTCTAATCTAGCCAATGAATGTATCTGATTTGCGGTTCTGTCTCAAGTAGTTCAAAGGCACAATGAGAAGTCATGAAACCAAGGCAGTGGGAAAATATCACATTCATCACTATCTCTATTGCCTTGTAATTTCCTCCTCTCTTCCTCTAACCCAAAGCCTCTATTGTTGGTATCAGGACCTCCGAGACCTGTGACATCAGGCAACAGGCATATAGGTAGCTCTGTCACCTATGTGATGTCAAAGGTCTCGGAGATCCCGATACCAACATCTATGATCTCCACATTTCTTAAAATACTATATAACAACATAATTTAAGACAAAAGATTCCATAAAGCATGCCAGGTTATGAAGCATCTTGTCAGTGAACTATATCTACCTCTACTACAGCTGCATGTATGGAAGGAGAAAGTAGGAAACCTAAGAGCTAGATGGATATAGAATGTCTGGAGATATAACAGAACATTGGCCGTGGGAAAGAGGAAGAACATCAGTTCGTGAAGGTATCAGGTAGGCAGAATTATGGGCAGATTGAAATCCAATAGACAGAAGGCAGGGTATATAGTCAAGATGCAGTGAGAATATGTGCAGAAGCATCCAAAGATAAATCTATGTTGCTCTAAAATGAGCTCTCCCTAAGGCTTTCAGCTTCCTAGTGTTGGACTTAAAGAGAATTGTATTTATAATGTCTTACACCATGTTTGGTGCACTATAGGTTCTGGATGCCTTTCAAATAGATTAATGGAGTTTTTGGCATGTCATTTACATGCTATTTTGGAGCTGAAGGGCATCTTAGGGACTTTCTAGCACCATTATTTTGTTTTAAGGTAATAGAAAACTGGTTTGAGAAAAATTCCCTAAGTTCTCTAATATTGTTCAGTGATATTGAATAAAAGATAAATAAGAATAGACTCCAGAGATGTCTATGCTAATGAGTAGCTACTGAATGAATGTGGCATGAGTGATGGTAAAGGGCATCTTTAAGGCTTTTGGTGTAAATTACATTTATTTGTTTATTTATTTACTTATTTATTTATTTTGTATGTAAAACATGCACTCATCTGGAGATCAGAGAACAACTTTTGAGATTGATTCTTTTCTTCTACCATGTCCACTTTGAAGATAGAACCCTAGCCCTCTGGTTTAACAGAAAAAACTTCTACCTGATGACCATTTTGCAGGACTACTAAGTACTAGAAATGAGTTTGCCTGATAGCTTGGCCTTACTTTCACAGCAAAGAGTAGAACAATTTGAAATAAAAAAGTGTTAGGGAAAGAGTCTGCTGGTGAAAGGAAGGAAAAGGAATCCATACACTATTTTTCACCATTATTTTTGTTTCCATAAGACCACATACATATGTACACACATATGGTCCTTGTAACATGTTACTTATGTGCGGTCTGTCAAAATACTGAGAAATTTAGTTTAAGAATCTTTCTCTGAGAAGTAGAAATACTGATGAAAAATACTGTTAAAAGACCTAGTGTGAGAGTCGGTGTGGAATAACATTCCTTTTGCAGTACACTGTCTAAGAAACACTAAATGTCATGATAAATAAGCAGAAACTAGCCAGCCATAGAAGGAAGACACTGGCACAGAACATGCCCTCCAGAGCCTTGTTTCTGGACTTGTTGCTCAGGTGTTTCATATGAAAAACAAATTTGTTGGGTCTGGAGAGATGGCTCAGAGGACAAGAGAACTGGCTGCTCTTCCAGAGATCCTGAACTCAATTCTCAGTAACCACATGATGGCTCACAACCACCTGTAATGGGATCCAATGTCCTTTTCTGGGCTTCAGGCATACATGCAGGCAGAACACTGTAGAGATAGATAGATAGATAGATAGATAGATAGATAGATAGATAGATAGATAGATAGATAGATAGATAGATAGATATCTTTTTATAAAGAGAAAAACAGATTTGTTATGACGGTTAAGATTTTGGGTTTAAATGGCTATGACTTTCCTCCTGGTTTTCATTAGGAGTTGAAACTATATGTTTTTCCCCCTACATTAATATTTAAAGTCATCTTTGTTGCTGTTTTGTTTTGTTGTTGTGTGCTGCTGCTGTTTGTACAGGTGTCACATCTTTCAGCTACCATTACTTGGACTTCTCCCTGATCCCAGCAAGCCTCTGTGTCTGGTTTATCCATGTATGTCTTATGCCCAGCTTATCTGCCCCCGAGGATATCAGTCAAAACCTCAACAAATAGATGGGCTGAAAACACTCTAAAGTGTTCTTCCTCCCTTAAGGTATGCATTTTAATGGAAACCCTTGAAAACCTAAAAGCCTTGAAAACCAAAAGAAATCAATGTTTAATGGTCGTGTTTGAAGCATTATGACAAGGGAAAAGATGCTGAAAAGAATTTCAGATCCCATTGAGCACAGACAATTCATCTTATGGATGAGCCAACTTAGAAGGGGCAAAGGAAATAGCAGGTTCGTCCTCACAACCCAAGGTCCATAACTCAGACAGGAATGTAGATTATTGCAGTCAGTAAGTGGGTGCCCTGAATAAAATGTCACAGTACCTCATTTCCAGTGAGAATGATCCCCTGCCTAGTGCTCATATCCAACAACAGGACCAACCTCAGCATCCCAGAATCTATGAGCAGGATACGTAGACATATCCTGGACGGACCTTTTACACTTTATGAGGACCACATTATTATAGATGGAACAGTATTGACTGTTTTTGTATTATTTTATTTCACCAAGAGGGCAAATACTTATGGAAAATATCTTTCTTCAAATGAAAAATTCTCTTATCTATTTTCTAATACCTTACATAATCTAACTTGCTCATACATCCAAGTATAAGCATCATAGCTTGATTAAAATACTGAACATTTCTGTCTCCACTAGAGACATGAAATTTAAAATTTCAGGAACCCAAAAGTCAATTAGCATTTTCTTGAACCTATATAGAAAGTTGCAGACTAGGCGTAGATTAAATGGTCTACAGAATGCAACCCAACATGACTCTATGCCCTTCCCTCAACGTATGCATGTGAACCCTAGCTCTTTCCCTTTATTTTTCTCTCAAGCCTGACTTATCATAAAGTTTTATGAGTTCAGATATGGTAGTCTAATCTTCCTTTAAATAGTTACTAGATCTATGCTTGGTGACTTATATATTTTTAATTTTTTGTGCAAAGTACTAGTTTCAAAAAAGTGAGGAGGAAAAGCAACAGAGAAAAATCAGAGAATGAACTGTCTATAATTATCAGCTCAAAAATGAGAGAGATTACAGAGCAGTAGAATCTTGGAAACAGCAAAAGAGGGACAAAGGTCACATTCAGAGATACTAAAAGAAAAAAAGAAACTGAAACCATGGGGGTAGGGGAGCCTATAGTAGCTGCCAAAGCAAGATCAGAGACAAAGCAGACTAAGAGAGCTGGTCTTTTTGTTTGTTTGGTTAGTTTTTATTTTTAGAAATATTGGCATTAAAGCATGTAAAATTTGAAAATAAAAAATGAAAATTTCTAACAAAAGGTGTTAGAAAATAAAAGATTATGCCAACAGGAAAAGTCCGCAAAGAACAGCAAATAAGTTACAGGCTATTAAATACTGAAAGAATAAGATGAGAAAGAAGACTCAAAAAAAGAAAATAAAAGAAAATCATTTAAAGTTCTGCCCACAGAGGAGCCAAGAAGACAGAGATAGAAAGGATAAAAGGGATGAGCAAGTGAGAGACATTAATATAAAACACGGAAGGCACAGGAGCTATTCAGAGCATAAGTGTAGAGGGTGACGGAATGAATGAAAGCACACACTGCAGCTATGTAGGACCTTTTTAAAATTTGTGCTTAAAATCTTTTGAGAAGGCATTCAGTATCACTTTAAATAGCATTGTCAGGATGACAAAGGTATTTTAAGGTTGTAATTGAAGGCATATTCAAGTATAAAGGCAGTCATTTGCAGTATTACAAAAGTCACTTCAGAGACCTTTGTGTCAGTATAAATATACAGAGAGTCAACCCTGCCAATCTATAAGAACAATTTAGCTATGTTATCTACCTGCCCTAAGGAAGGAGTATAGGATTTTCTAGTTCAGTATCAAAGGAAAGTAGTTTTGAACTTTTTATTCATATATATGCATATATACATATATATTAATTATATATATGTGCATGATATATATATATATACATATATATATGATAAATTACAGGACATTTGAAAGAAGGATATTGATTTCTGAGTATATTGATATGAACAGCACAAAATTTCCTCCAACACCAGTTGTAAAATCTAAAGTGTTTTGTATTCTACAATGAGCAAGGAACCATGAGTGTAGATGCACTATCTTTCTGTGCACCCTGTACTTTGAACAATGCTCATATTAGCATCTGTCCAAACTTCTCCTACAATTCCAGACAAAAGGCTCCCTGTCCACTACATAACCGAGAGGAGATCACCAGAACACAGTCACCAGCTTGATGGTCCTTCTTTTCCTTTACTTGAGTACGTAACACTTAGAACGAAAAAAAGCAAGGTTTGTGTAATCTATTAGCAAATTCCATATCTTGGGGGAGATCACAACCACTGAAGGATATGACTTTCTTCATTCAGTGTGGAACTTTCATATATAAAAATCTCTGCACAGGAAGTTTGTAAGAAACATATATTGGGTGTTTTAATCCAACAGACAAGGATTTATCTCTTGATACTTTAATAGGGAGTAAAGGAATTACCATGAAAATTTAATCACCTGTGGAGTTCTTGTTGAAACACAAAAGTCATATTTGATGGCAGTTATCCAGAGATTGTTCATCATTCTTAGTTCCCAGGGCTGTCAGTAAATTTTTAGAAGATTCTTGGTTGCAGAGAAACACCTAACTGTTCACTTTATTAAGAGGGTTCATCCAAGCAACTTAGTAAATATTCATTCATATCATTTGATGTAAAACAAAATATATGGTCCTTACCCTCAGTACTAGGTACTGGGATGTGCTTACCTCCTTCCTGAGTGTGGCACGGCTTCCTAGGTTCTGCAATGAGTGTGCATACCTACCGTGTTCTTTTCCTAGCCATATTAGTTCACATGACATGTTGATCCCAATAACTATGCCAACCTAAGTTTCACAGAGATGTGTGTAATTGAATGAATGCTAACATGGCCTGATGGGGAAACCTCCGCAGAATTTGAATCCATGACCAGAAGTACTTGCTTTTGTCTTAGAGAAATACTCACCTGTATTAGCAGGGACATAGAGAAAAAAATCCAAATTCTTCGAAAAAAAATCAAAAATAGTTTCCTTCTAAATATTGTATTGTACTGTATTGTATTGTATTTCCAATATCCTGTTCAGATCAGGATAGCTTGTTGTGTAAATATATACAAAGAAATAGAAAACAAACTAATATCCTCTATTCCACATATTTTAATTTTCATAACAATCTCCTGACCTGCAGATTTGTCCCTGTGTTGTAACTTAGCTTAATTCAGAGAAAAAAACCTTCAGTTTTATTATAACCAGATCCAAGCCACATGCTGTACATTCATAATTTGTTGTCTTTCTTGCTTGCTTTGTTTGATGAAACTCCAAAGCAAGAAGCAACAAAGCATCCTGTAAAATATGGGACCACTTTAACTGAATTTCTCTTCCTTAATCTAATGCATCTGTGTAATAGCTGAGCCCCACTGGCAAAATTTCCTTTGTCGTACCTGCTTTGATCTTTGCAAAATCCTTATGCCACAGGCAAGGGAATCATTAGTATTTCCATTTTACATACCCTGCTTTTTATAATAATGATGGAAATTAGGACATAAATTGATAAATCAAAAGATCTGATTGAATGCCTTCCCAAAATCCAGCTATATGACAAAAAAAGCAGCCCTCAAGTGAAGACTAAGCACTATCTACCCCTCCCCCATGAAGATGGATCCTAATTGGTGAAGAGGCATATGCACATAAAAATTTCGTTATGGCAGAGAGAGTCTTGCAGCGCAGCCTTACAGAGCAGTTGAGAATGGAGTGGATCCTGGCAGTTGAGCACTGCTGATAATAAATACAAAGTGAATTCAACCAGAGTTGCCTGTGGCCAGTCATTCAGGAAGCTTTACCACGCTCAGCAGTAAGGTTGCCAGGGAAGATCAAGGACACTCAAGTTCAGTAACCTGATTTATGTCTGGGATTGTTAGAAGGCCCGAAGTGACAATCATGAGCCTGTGCTTTTAGGTTTAGTTTTGATATCATAGCTCTAGCGACCAACAGTGCAGCATGGTGGGCAGCATTGCCTGCTATGTTATCTGACTTCTCCATACACACATGATGTTCTACCTCTAGTCAAATAGATGAAGCCTGCCAGGATTCTAAAAACATGTTCAGAATCATAACATAAACAGAGCAAGCTTTTATAATATGGATAATGGACAAATAGGTAAGGAAGGGGATTAAAAGGTAAAATTCTGCCACTGCTTTATTCCAGGCAAATATAGGATGAACTTCACATTTACAGTCTTAGATGAGTAAAAAGAAACCACGTCAGGCAAAAGCACCTTCTGACACAACCTGTTTCACTCTTCAGGTGGAAGACATGTAGAGGAATTTTAATCCAGCAACATGGCTGTTCGGACTGGAATACAGATTCACCTTTAATCCCTCTGACTGGAATACAGACACACCTTTGGTTTCAAACAATGAGTTGAGAGAGGAGGGGCAGCTCAGTGAGTGCAGTTCAGTTAAGTTCAGGCAATGTAATGGAGTTCAGTTGAATTCAGTTCATATAGTTCAGTGCAGGTCAGGTGAAGACCAAACAAGCCAGAGAATGAGAAGCAGACAGAAGATTAGAACAGATCAGCAGAGTTTGTTTGAGGCAGAGCAGAGCAATTCAATCAGAAGCCAAGAGAAGCCAGTCAGCTTGGAGAGGAGTTTGGTCCAGAACAGCTAGCTGAGTTTAACCAGCCAGCCAAAATTCAAAAAGAGCTAGAAAGGGTGAGCTTATTTAGCTGTAAGCCTCTGAGATGATAATTATATTAGGTGAATAAAAGTTACTTTTAAAAGACAGCTTAGGACTGTATGATTAGAGAGCAAGGTTTTCAGTCCCTCCATTAAGGAAGCAATACACTTACCACATTTGAGCCCTTATTTTCTCAACATATACCTACCACTAGTGTGGACCCTAATTATGGCAAACCTTATATTGACATAATTATAATTCTCTTTTTACTCACTTTTCTTCTGTCATTTATCATATGTTTCCTGGCCATGTTAACACACAACCACACCCTCAAATTCTAAATTTAGATCCTAAATATAACAAATCCCAACTTTTCTCTTTAAGCATATGTCCTCAAATCTGATATTTGACATCTCCTTCTAACAATTAGCTTTAATAGGAATTAATTTAAAGACACAAGTCTAAATCAGTGTTTGTTACCATTCTAGTGCCGTGACCCTTTAATATAGTTCCTTGTGTTGTGGTTATCCCAACCATAAAATTATTTTCATTACCACTTCACAAATGTTATTTTGATAATGTTATGAGTTGTAATGTAAATAAATATGTTTTCCTGTGGTCTTAGGCATCCCCTTTGAAAATTTCATTTGACCCCTGTTGCGACCACCAGATGGGAACTATTGTTCTAAATGGAGCCATCTCTGTAAGACCCATATGTCCCAAGTATTTCAAGTGTGAAGTGATCTAACATGTCTCTTTGCTGTAATTTGGAGGGTTTCTGAAGGCTCTGTTTTGAGTGTAGCCCCATCTGAGCTAAATCCTGTGACTTCTTCCTTCCTTTCTATTTTCCTCCTGCTATTCCTTATTATGCTCTTCCTTTCCTGCTTTCTGATTTCTTTCCTCTCTTCCTCCCTCTCCTTCCATCCTCCCCTTCTCCACTTTTCCCCTTTCTTCCCCCATTCCGTCCTAGTTCTCCCTTCCTTCCTTATTTTTTCTATCTTTTCTTTATTCCACATTTCTCCTTCATTTCTTTCTTCCTCCCCCTCTCCCTTCTCCTCTCTTCCTACATTTTTCTTTCTTTCCCCTTTCTTACTACTTTCCCTTCATTTTGTCTTTTGTTCCTTCTTTTCTTTCTCTCTTCTTTCTGTCTTGCTCAATTTCCTTCCTTCTCCTTCCCTTCTTTCTTTTCAAGGTATGTATCTTTCTGTCTTCCTATACCAGAACAATTTTTCCTTATTCTAACCATAATAGTTAATTTCTAGTAGTA
Source organism: Tokudaia tokunoshimensis (assembly GCA_036184795.1). NCBI lineage: Eukaryota > Metazoa > Chordata > Mammalia > Rodentia > Muridae > Tokudaia > Tokudaia tokunoshimensis. The sequence goes on from BTHU01000019.1 coordinate 41,418,422, forward strand.
GTAGTAGTAGTAGTGGTGGTGGTGGTGGTGGTAATACTAGTAACATTATGTGTGTATGGTACTGGCAGTTAAACCAGGGCTTTCCACTAGTAAGATAAGCATTCTTCTACTCAACTATTCCCCTAGCCATATTTATTATTACTTTGATGATTAAAATATCTTTAATATGTGTTTTACTCTTATAATAATTTATGTGTAGTTAATATTATATTTGATATATTTTTTCCTAAATTTGAATGACCTCAAATTAAAGGTAAATTCTTTTCTATAATTTAAACACAATTTAATATTTTATTTTGTCCACAGCTCAAAGGAAATACTACAAACTCATTTTCACAATTCACTTCTGCATGATCTTCTACTCCACTTCCAGCGACATATCTGCACAAGATGCTTTCTGTGCTATTTCAGCAAACCATAAATAGTACCATTATATAAGCGATGATCTGTACCATAAAATTTAAATTGCCTTTCCAAACTCCACTGGTATAGCCATACCAGGTATTATAAGTCAAGTACACTGAGTCTTATGTTTAAATCTCATTGTCTATGTTTGAATTTATTATAGTAACCTAGAGTGATGGTAAAGAATTTGATTCTAGAATGTATGTAACAACATCATGTGAAAAAGCATCTCAGAACTCCCCTAAAGCACTTAAGGGGAGAGGGTGAGCAAAGAGTGAAATCACCTCCCCACAATCAACATAAGTCCACTTTGCCCAGATTAGAGTAGGAAGTTGAATCACATTTATTTTCTAATTTTCATCTGAATAATGGGGATCATAACAGACCTATTGTTAATGATCAAACGTGATAAACCATATGAAACTAATAGAAAGAAGCTGGACCATAGCACATCGTAATTAATGTGGGTTAATATTACAGTGTCCATTACCCAGGAGGAAAGGAAAGATGGATCCACAAGAGCTAGAATGATTTATCAGACTTATAAAGCAGAATTATAAAGCAAGAGAAGGAAAGTACATGGAAATCTTTTGAAGAATCACATTGTTTCCAAAATAACAGGGATGAGATATTGTTATATTATTGTTATAAAGTGGAATGGAAACTCAAGATAATCCACCAAAATGGAAGCTTTCAGAGTTATGCAGAAAAGATAAAGGGCAGGTCTGGAGATGATGTCACTCAAGAGTGCTTTCTTAGCATGCACAAAGTTCTGAATTTGATCCCAAATATTGAACAAATGAAAAAAAAAGAAATGATAATTCTTAGAAAATATAAAAGAATGAATTCCACTCTTGTACTCATGACTTCATGAAAATAATTGAAATCTTACGAAAACTGGCTTTGTCTTCAGCTTTGAAAGAAAACTACCCATGAAATGAACAAACAAACAGAAGTTCCAACTGAGTAGGTGGATTAAAATGGGAAGAATGTTATAGGGAGGAATTTGAATAATAAAGGATGTGTAAGATTAACAGAGGAAAAAACACAGTATTTTCAAGGAGTTTAATGTATAAAGACCTCTGAGTTATAAATAAGGGATTAAGGGAACTTTATAGAGATTGGGAGAAGGTATCCCATACACTTTTTAAGAAATGAGAAAAGCTCAGTATTTAAATGAATCAAGGTTAGTTTGATGTTTTTCCTGATACATGGTTTAAAAATCACTTATGAAAGGATATGTGTGCTAATGTAAAAAGGCAGACTCAATTTAATGAGACATTATACTACATCTGCAGAAATAGAATACCTAGGAAAAGTGAAGGAAGAGGCTTGTTCCACTCTGCTGGAGATGCTGAAAGAGCATCTAGTGTGATAATATAGACCTTGGAAGATAAAATGTCTGTCTTGGAAATACAAAGTCTTTCTATCCATGAACATTGAACAGTTTCCTTTACTTAGGAATAAACTTAAACAAAAGAACAAAATATACTCTGAGACTTGTGAAATATTATTGAAAATGTTAAAATTCTAAGTAAAGGACACTGTTCAAATATCTTATTCTTGATAAAATTGTAAGTGAAACTGTTTCCTTAGTGTAATTTTCAGATTGTCCATTGCATATGTATAAGCATAGTTAATTTCTATATACTTACCTTGTATCATGAAGTCTTACTAAAATTAGTGTTTCTACTGAATTTTTCAGTGTATACTTTAAAAGATCTTCACATACAAGCTTATGCAATCTGACTTTAGGAAAAAAAGCATTCAATTCTTCATAAGTATTTATGATTATGAATTATTCTTAAATGGTCTTTCTCAGATTGTAGAAGCTTTGTTACTAATGCTGTGGATGTTAGTTTTTAAATCATAAAATAGAATAGCATATTGTTTAATTTATCTATTATTTCCTCTATAATTATTATTTGATCTTTTCTCCTATTCTAATAATCTGGGGCATTAATTGACTAGTTGCTTACTGGATATTAAAGCAAGCTTGAATTCTAACAATAAAACCACTATGATATGCAGTGTAATTATTGTTATGCTTCCAAAATCACTTTGCCTGTATTTTATGCCTACTTTCTGTTTACATTCATAAACAGTATGTCTGTAGAGCTTCATTTTTATGTGGTATCTTTGGTTTTGGTATTAGACTCTACTTTTCGTGCACTAGTGACTTCTGTTTGTCCTGTACTTTTAAAATTCTTTTTTTTTATTGGAAATTTTATGTATTACATTTCAAATGTTATCGCCTTTCCTGGTTTCCCCTCCGGAATCCTCTTTCCCATAACCCCCTCTCCCTGCTTCTATGAGGATGTTCCTCTTCACATTCTCAACTCATTGCCCTGACATTCCCCTACACTGGGAAATGAGCCTTCATAGGGCCAAGGGCTTCTCCTCTTAATGATGCCAGACAATGCTCTGATACATATGTGGCTTAAGCCATGAGTCCCTCCATGTGTATTCTTTGGTTTGTGGTTTTGTCCCTGGGAGCTCTAGGGGGTCTGGTTGTTTGATATTGCTCTTCTTCCTATGAAGTTGCAAACCCCTTCAGCTCCTTTAGTCCATTATCTAACTGCTCCATTGACTACCCGTGTAACCCCTTCTGTATTTGTCAGGCTCTGATAGAGCCTCTCAGGAGACAACTATATCAGGGGCCTGTCAGCAAGCATTTATTGGCATCCACAATAGTGTCTGGGTTTGGTGTCTCTATATGGGATGGATCTCCAGGTGAGGCAGGCTCTGGATGGCTGTTCCTTCAGTCTCTACTCCACACTTTGTCCCTGTATTTCCTTTAGAAAGAAGCCCTTCTGGGTTAAGAATTTGGAGATGTTGGGCATTTCAGCTAATCTTATTCCTATTGGGTCCTAGGGACTTCTTGCTTTCCTGGCATATGGGACTTGCTGGTAGCTACCCCAAATTCCCCATCCACCATTGTTACACACCTTTGTTCAAATTCCTGACCCTCTGAATATCATCCCTGGCTCCTCTCATACCTGATCCTGCTGTCTTTTATCCCCCTCCCCTTCCTCTATTTCTACAAAGCACCCTCACACCCTCTAGTTCCCATGAGTATTTTGTTCCCCCCTTCTAAGAAGGACTAAAGTATCCACATTTTGCTTTCTTCTTCTTCATATGGTCTGTGAATTATATCTTGGGTATTCCGAGCTTTTGGGCTAATATCCACTTATCAGTGAGTGTATACAATGTGTGTTCTTTTGTGAATGGGTTACCTCACTCAGGATGATATTTTTCTAGTCCCATTCATTTGCCTAAGAATTTCATGAAGTCACTGTTTTTAATAGCTAAGTAGTACTCCACTGTGTAAATGTACATTTTCTGTATCCATTTCTCTGTTGAAGGACTTCCAGGTTCTTTCCAGCTTCTAGCTATTATAATGAAGGCTGCTATGAACATTGTGGAGCATGTGTCCTTGTTATATGTTGGAGCATCTTTTGGGTATATGCCCAGTAGTATAGCAGGGTCCTCAGGTAGTACTATGATAATTTTCTGAGGAACTGCCAGACAGATTTCCAGAGTGGTTGTAACAGCTACAATAAAGAAATCACATAGGATGACAATCCTGGAGATAGAAAACCTAGGAAAGAGAAGCATTACCAACAGAATACAAGAGATAAAAGAGAGAATCTCAGGGCAGAAGATACCATAGAAAATATTGACACAGCAATCAAACAAAATGCAAAATGCAAAAAGTTCCTAACCCAAAACATCTTGGAAATCTAGGACATAATGAGAAGACCAAACCTAAGGATAATAAGTATAGAAGAGAGTGAAGATTCCCAACTTAAAGGGCCAGTAAATATTTTCAACAAAATTATAGAAAAGAACTTCTTTAACCTAAAGAAAGATATGCCCATGAACATACAAGAAGTCTAATGAACTCCAAATAGATTGGACCAGAAAAGAAATTCATCCCATCAGATAATAGTCTAAACACCAAATGCATAAATCAAAGAAAGAATATTAAAAGCAGTAAGGGAAAAAGGTCAAGTAACATAAAGTTAGCCTATCAGAATTACAACAGACAGACTTCTCACCAGAGACTATGAAAGCTAGAAGATCCTAGGCAGATGTCAAACAAACCCTAAGAGAACACAAATGCCAGCCAAGGCTACTATACCCAGCAAAACTTTCAAATCCCGTAGATGGAGAAACCAAGATATTCCATGAAAAAAACAAATTTATACAATATCTTTCCATAATCCAGCCCTACAAAGGATAATAGATGGAAAACTCCAACACAAGGAGGGAAACTACACCCTAGAAAAAGCCAGAAAATAATCTTTTAACAAACCCAAAGGGAGATAGTCACACAAACAGAATTCCACCTCTAACAACAAAAATAACAGAAAGCAACAATCACTATTCCTTAATACCTCCTAACATCAAGGAACTTTTAAACTTCTTTTTTTTTTTAATTTTTTAATTTTTTTTTATTTTCTAAGTTTTTTTTTTATTTACATTCCAAATCATTTCCCCTTTCCCGTTTTCTCCCTCCCCAAAAGTCCCATAAGCCCCCTTCTCTCCCCCTGTTCCCCATTCAACCCCCTCTTGCTTCTCTGTCCTGGTATTCCCCTACATCCAGTCTTTCCAGGACCAGGGGTCTCTCCTTCCATCTTCTTGGAAATCTATTGATATGCGAATTGTGTCTAGGGTATTCCGAGATTCTGGGTTAATAACCCCTTATCAGTGACTGTATACCATGTGTGTTCTTTTGTGATTGGGTTACCTCACTAAGGATGATATTTTCTAGTTCTGACCATTTGCCTAGGAATTTCGTGAATTCATTGTTTTTAATTGCAGAGTAGTATCCCATTGTGTAAATATACCACATCTTCTGAATCCATTCCTCCGTTGAGGGACATCTGGGTTCTTTCCAGCTTCTGGCTATTATAAATAAGGCTTCTATGAACATAGTGGAGCATGTGTCCTTATTGCATGCAGGGAAAGCCTCTGGATATATGCCCAGGAGTGGCATAGCAGGATCCTCTGGGAGTATCATGCCCCGTTTTCTGAGGAACTGCCAGACTGCTTTCCAGAGTGGTTGTACCAACTTGCAATCCCAATGGAACTCCCCAAGAAGAAAGAGCTGTAGCTATCCCAATGTCTCCCGATAGAGGCATTATCATATCTTAGCAAAACTTTGTTTTCAACTTTGTGAGACTTTAAGTAAAGAAAATATCCAGGAATATCCAGATTTCTGACACTTAGAATTGTGCACAAGTATATCAGGTTTTTAAACTGTTGCTATTTGTGGTGATGTTTTATGCATTGATAAGAAATATTGATAATATTGGTTAAGCTAGGCCCTAAATTCTTTCCAGAAAAATTATTTCTAAAGGAGAAACTTGATTCTAGTTCTTTCTTGTCATACAAAAACTTTAGCAGAAAATATAAGCTACACAATACATAAGGTCCTTCCCCAAACTGCCACCTTTGCTTAAATTAAATGGTTTACTTGTTCTGACTAACATTCAATTCTAGCACTATGCTCATTTTGCCTGATTCAAATAATTTATGTACTATCATACTGACTGCTATCTATAGAATTTAAATAAATTTCCTTGGATTTTTAAATAGATAATAATTAATAGTTGAAAGAAACTTTAATACACCAGTCTTTCCTTGATTCCCAAAATGTATTTTACCTCATTTGTGTAACATATCACCTGAGTCTCTAAAAGACCTGGAAAATTAATATATACAGAAAATGACTGTGGTTTTATTACTTATTTTTATTTTATGTGTATGGGAGTATTTCATCTATATATGTCTGTGCACTGCATGTATGTGTTGCCCATAGAGGCTAAAAATAGGCATCAGATCCCTTAAAGCTAGAGTTAGTTACAGATGGTTGTAAACCACTATGTTGGTGCTGAGAATTGAACCTCCATCCTTTGAAAGAGCAACCAGTACTCTTAACTATTTGGCTATCTCTATACCTATAAAATTATATATACATATGTATGTATATATATTCTGGTTTATTTTTAACTTTTTGTGATTATAATAAAACTACAATATGTCTCTTTTCCTTTTCCTCCTGTCCAAAGCCTGCCATATGTCTAGCCCTGCTCTCCTTCAAAGTTCTGGGATCTTTTTCCATCACTTATTATTTTATGAAGGTATGCCTATGCATATATCGATGTTCCTACATACTACCTGCTCAATTCATTTAATCTTTTTTGTATGTATACTTTCAGGGATGACCATTTGGCACTGGAAAACTCTTCCCTGGAGAAGACCACCTCTCCCAAATCTTCACCAAACATCAAAGAACCTTCTCTTTGCAATAGACAAAGACCATTAGAAAAAAAACACAAACTATGGAGAGTTGGAGAGCTCAGTGTCAACTGATACAGTTACAAAACACTTTTCTAATGAGCTCACAACACAGCCCAGTAAGCTCATGGAACATTGCAGAATAGGAGACAGTTGTAAGAACCAGAAGATCAGAAAGTTCAGTGTGATCTTTTGTGTCATACGATTGTCCAAAGCTACATCTGTAAATCAACAGGCCAATCCGAACATGGTCTGAGCATGAATGACACCAATGGACATGCCAGTGTGGAAAGAGAAGAGGCCATGAAGTCTTAGCACATGTGCACACACACACACACACACACACACCAAAAGAAAAAAAAAAACAACAAAGAAAACTGTGGGCATCTGAGAAAAGCTGGGAGAGGGACAGAAAGATGACTCTATTTCTCCTGCTTAAGGCCATAACCCTGCTTGATCATAAGAGTTTCCCATTTCAGCCAAAGGCTGCATAGTTCTCTTAGCCACTCAAAATAAAACCATAAACTCTACTCTTAATACTCTATTTTCTTACTCACAAAGTGCTATCCTGTTAGTCTTATTTGATGACAGCCACAGCATTTACTGGGTCATCTTCACTTCTCACTTAGAAATAATAAACACCCTCTGAACATGACCTCCTGCTGGATCTCAACATTCTATTTGATATGCTAAACCCAGAGGTACCTTTCCAGAATGCTTATTATATCCAGCCATTGCACTACTGTAAATGCCCCAGTCCCTGATATTGAATTTAAATCTGAACTCTTCACCTTTTCCCATTAAAAACTGTGCAGTATGGTCTTGTACATTTCTGTGATTGTATCCTCTCTCTCACTTTGCTTACTACACTTCAGTTACATGTGTTCACCTGGGGCCTTCTGTTTCCTCTCCTTAAGGTTCTTTTTCCAAGGGAGATGCTCAGCTGGGTCTCTCTTAGTTTAGATGCCTCATGTTCAGACAAGACTTCTATGACCATTGAGTATAAATAAGCCCATGGGTGAATTCCCATATCATTTTCATTTTATTATATGTTTACCACTTAATTTCTCACTTATTCTTTTACATGCACCTCTCATTGGACATCTACAGTAAACCATCTCTTTAATGAAACAAACACATTTAGAACATCTTCATGATATCCTCGTAAGAGGAAAAAAAAGCACAAAAGACATCCTGACTATCTGAATAAATTAACCACCATCATTACTGTGTATTAGGAGCCATTAAATGAAGTTGTACAATATGCAGTTTCCTCAACTCTATTTGAGGAATAAAGCAATTAGTCAATGCTAAGACACAGAAAACACAACTCTCTTATAAATGTGATTTACTATTGCACAAAGAGTTATAAAGCTAGAGAAGGTGAGTGGGGAGTTTTTTTTAAAAAACCTACTATCACACATATGCTTGAAAATACATGATGTATCTACTTGGCAAAAGGCTTGATCATATTCATACTAAAATTGTGGTAGGTATTTCATTTGCAGAAAGACAAGGTAGAGAAGAAGTAGTTGATTTATTAAGTCGGATAATGTAATTGCACTAATTATTCAATAATAAATTAGCAGAAATCAAATTCTGTAATGAAGACCTCACTTTCTATTGGTATGGGAATCACAGGGTAGAAATTTATTGCACAATCTATAATAGAGACATAGAAAGTATATTTTCTAAAAAGTATCCCAAGCTAATGTGGGCCCAAGAAGAGAATTGTCATAAACATCATTATAAATCCCTCGAGTCATACAATAGGAATGCCAACTATAAAATAAATTATCTATGTCTATGTCAGATGTCAGTCTCTCTCTCTCTCTCTCTCTCTCTCTCTCTCTCTCTCTCTCTCTCTCTCTCTCTCTCTCCCCCCCCCATGGACTTGGCCTATGGGCATGTTTATGAGTTATGAGTTATTAAGAATTCATGTGGAACGACCCAGATGACTCTAGGTGGTGCCGTCTCCTGTAGGAGGTTCTGAGTTTTATAAGAAAACAGGCTTAGCAAGTCATGGAGAACAAGCCAGTAAGCAGAACTCCCCCATGGTTCTTGCCTCTGGTCCTGCTTGCAAGCTTTCATGTATATATTGTGGGATGGGAAGAGTAGTTATCATGTCATGTCATGTCATTTATGTAATTTATTGAAACAGTGTCTCACTATCCAGTTGTTCTTGGCCCTGCTGGAATTCATTATGTAGGACATATTGTCCTCAAATTTGTGGCAATCCTCTTGCCTCTGGCTTCTGAGTGCTGAAACTATTGGTGTGTATGTAACATGGCACTTAGCAGCAATTCTTGTAAAGAGGAAGTCATCCCTAGATCTGGAACCAGGCAATCAATAATGGCCTTTAGGGGTCTGTACGGATACACTGAATCTGTAAACCACAACAGCACACTCCCTTCCTATCAAAAATTACAAGGTTTTGCTCAAATTTTTTTAAAAAAAAAATCCTACATGATATAGTATAAATGTGTTATTAACATTAATTTATAAATTTTAGACAATAGGAGGACACAGATAAGGAATGCTTTCTGTACTCACTAATGGAAATGCTACAGCGTTCTCTTTAAAGAGCTAGGTGACTGCAAAAGTACAAACGAAATTAAACTGGATAAGAGCTTCATTAGTGATCTGTTTAAGCCTGGTTTCCCCTTTTATACTCTGGGAGCATAAATGGTCCCATTTCAAGAACAGTGGGAACTTTCTACAAAGAGGATGATATGAACTTCAGATCCCTGTGCTCAAGTCTGGGGTGGGTGGGTACCTGATTCCTCAGCATTCCTCTGTGTCCCAATGGGGTGTGTAGTAAAGAGAGGTCATGTCTGTCTCATGGCCTTGTGCTTTTCCCCTTCCCCTTCCCCCGCTGAAGCATTTCAGTTGAGTTATCTAAGTCACCCGAAAGCAGTAACAGCTGGGGTGAGTGATTTTTTTTTTACAGTGTTTCAGAGAAAGGTGCTTCCTCTGCTCACAATGCTATCATTATCAGTCATCTCAGCAAAATCAGTACTGAGCCTCATTCCAGGGTGACAGCAGCTGCACATTGCTGACATCCTCTTGATACCGATTTCTTGATGGTTAACCTGGAATGGAACGTATATTGTTTTGATTTAAAACTGCAGACGGAAAAGCTTCTTCTTTGAAGGATTAAAAAGCAAAATCTTGTTTGGTTATAATTTTCTTGTGTTCCATTTGAACAGCAGGAGTGCATACTCATTTTCCCTGTCCTTTTACTTAGAGCAATATGGACTTTGATATTAAACAAAAGAAGAGGTTTACTCTCAATATGCAGCACAGACTGTCGTCACCATGGGCCAGTGGCATGAAAGTTGCATTCTGTTACATGAGATGCAGGCCTAGATATTTTTTTTTCCTTAATTGACTCAATGACTGCAGAAAAGTTCATTTACTGTAATCAATATGACTTTACATTATGCCTCAATCAAAAACTACTTTTCCATGGTCAATAGCAATTAGACAGATGGACAGAAATAGCAGCATTAATGGTGCTGGAACTCAAAATTTATACATGATGCTCTTCTCAAAAGAAAATAAAAGCGAAAGAGAAAAATAAGTAATTGCATCATATTGAATTTGCAACATTCCAGGGAGGACACAAAACGGACCCTGGAAATAAGGAAGAAACACTAGATTGTGAAGCTAAGGGAAAAAATACTCTTTCATCCTTTCCTTTCCATGCATTCTTCTTAATTGCATGAGTATTGAAAGAAGAATCATGAAGGGCACAAATGGAATGTAAATTCTTGGTAGAAAATTTCAGTGAAAGAAAATAATTCCAATTTGGGAAAAGAGTTATTGACAGCTGTCATTGAGGTTTCATCAGGAACTACAGCCAGTTTTTAATATGAAGATACAATAAAGAGGAGCCAGATAGAGCAGAAAGTCAGAGTAAGTAGAGGATGTGAGCAATGAGAAAGGAATGAGCATCTATGTGATGATGCAAGTGATGTGTCAACACAAACACAAAGGAAGTACCTTCCCCATCACAGTACAGTAGCTCAGCCGCTACATTTTTGTTTCCTGCCTCAGATGATGGCAGCTTTGTAACAAGTGCTCTTAAACTTTTTTATGCATTTTGAAAAATAAATATTGAATGGTTTGGGGAAGTATTCCTGATAGAAAATGGCAATACCAGAGGGAGAAAGTAAGTGTTGTTAGATATAAAATGAGTAAGTTCAATAAGTAAAGGGGCAAGGCTGACTGTGGAAGTCACTGGAGCAGTGGTGGTGGGAGTGACTATCAGTTGCAGATAGAGATGACGGGTGAGGAAGGGGCCTCATTAGTACAAGAAAAGTCAAATTTGGCCAAAGCCAATGTGAGATTCTAGTGACATTATGTGAGCAAATCTAAAATGTGTGTACTCAATAAAGTCCTAGAGCTAAGAAGTATAAGATCATTATATACCCTGTTGTTATAAGAGAAGAATCCTTGGAGTATGTAAATATAACAGAATGAGGTTATAGCTGAGCCAGCATGAGTAAGCATCCTGACTCTCTTACAGACATCAAGTCTCCAACTAGAATCATATTTTTCTAAGAACAAGTGACTTAGAATGCCTGTCCTCATATTTTTACCTTGAAATACTAAAATAGTTTTAAAAGATTTGTTGAACTTTCACAAATGCTCACATAATATTCACAATTGTTTTTGATTGTTGTATCAAGAAAAAGTTTTGGTTTGTTATCTGTCTTTTTGCCATTCCCTCCCATCCATTACACTTACAGTGTTTTACATGGATACTAGGGATGCCAACTCAGGTACCCACCAAGCTCTCTTGACAGCCCAGGGAGGCTTTCATACCAGATTATCTAAGTACATCTATACTGAACAAATTAAGAATCATTCAGAATCTTCCAAATCTTCATTTGATGTTATGGTCTTAACAGCATGTTTAGTGTCGAGTATAGTAAGCTCAGTCTCCAGTTAGGAGTCTCAAGCTGAAAAGTCAATGACAAGAATCATTTATAAATGACACACATTTATAAGTGTGTGGAAAACTATAAGGTCTCCCAATAGAAAAATGAACTTGAAAGGGTTAAAGAAAGAGACCATTGTTTGTAGCAGGGGATAAAAAGCAAACACAAGAGCTGAGAAGTATTGACTGAAATTTCAAATTAGACTAGCTATAGATGTAAAAAGTCAGAGAAATTATTGTCTGTGACATAGACATCCACAGAAAGCAGGAACAGAGACAGGGGCAAGAAGGTCAAATGAGAAGGATGCTTTTAGACCATTGCAGATTGACTCACACAACAAAAGTACAGGGAAGGCAGGGGGATGTTGATTTTGAATCATTTTAAAAACCATGATTCATAAAGCTTATCTGCTTAAAGCATGAGTGTAGAGAACAGACTCTAGTTGTCTACAATAACATTCTTCTCAGGTCGCAGTGGGGAAAGATAGATATTAGTACCTCAGGCAAGCTTGTTTCCTTTGGACTGTGCTATTTGCTTTCCACAGTGCTGCAGCTTTCATCAATGATCCTTTGTTACAAACATTGCTGCATATACAATGCACACACATCTCCCTGAAAACAGGACAGGGCTGTCACTCCTCTGACTCCATTCAAGCATCCTGTACAAGTTGTTTCCTATCTTCAGCTATATTGTGTCCCCTCCCTCTTGATTAACAATGATGCTGAGATCCAATTTATAAGTGTCCAGTTGAATGCAAGGATATTTATATCTTGTGAGAATTTCTGCAAGTGTAGGAGACATAGATGTGTTTACAAGGCTTGTCACAGTTCACTGGAACTCTAAGATGAATCAATGACAAAGAGACACTTTAAATTGCCATTTTGATTTGAATTTACTGCTATACTCCTCAGTTTCTCCAAGTAAGAGAGCAAACAATCAGTCCCTGACAGGGAAGGCTTTGCATCCTTTATGCAAACCAAAGGTGTCCTAATAATTACCTTACTGGCGACATAAGTGGGACTGAGCTTGAACTACACACTTGAATAAGCAACCCAAATGCACTGAATCTGACACTGAGCTTGTAGAACTTATATTTTTATTTGGCTTTATTTTGACATCTCTATTAATTCATGATCCAAACAAAAGTTTGTTCTCATCTTAGTTAAACCCCTGTGAGCAACACAGGATCTATACAGTTTCTAAAGCAAACACTTGGGATAAAATTAGAATGTCAAACTTTCTGTAAAACAGTATTTTTTTTCATTCTAGTAATTTTCTCTATTTGAACCATTTTAAAATAATACAATACTGTGTGCATTGTCTCTCAAATGGCTGATACATGATGAAACCTAACTAATGCTTGTACATAATGTTTAAAAAAAAAAAAGGATTTAGGCCAAGTGTAGTGACACAAGTGTTTAGTCTCAACAGAGAATTAGGAGGCAGAGGCAGACAGATCTTTGTAAGTTCAAGGACATCCAAGGTTACACTTTGGTAACTTGTCTTAAGAACAAGAAAACAAAGAAATATTACTTACAAAATATTTACTTTTATTGACCAGATGTCTCAGTGTGTGACAATGCTTGTAGCACAAACCTGATGACATTAGGTCAACCTTATTAGTCTATGGTGGAACAAGAGAACCAATTCCCAAAAGTTGTCTTCTAACTCATATATACACAATAATAACAAATTAAGTATTTTTAAAAGAACCAATAGGTTTTAGATACTAAGGGATGATTTTTAAAAACTCACTGGTACTTAGTCTTTATTTACTAGCTTTTTTAGACTGTGCTATATAAGAAGTGTCAAATAATTGGATTTATTTATGTTTTCCAAGAAAACCTGTTAAATTATCATTGGAATTCTCAGTTTTCTAAGAAGGAAGGGAAATTCACTTAAAATAATCAGTTTAAGTTAGATTTTGATAATGATGAGGGTGGAAGAGAACTAAATATGTTCACAGCCATTTTTATTTCTGCTATAGTTGTACTGTATCCTCATAATAAAAATGACATGTTGAATTTTCAGCTAGACCTACCAAAGAACCATTATGCTATATAAATGAGTGATCTTCATAGATCAAGACATAGAAACGGACTCCTACTAGAGCTGGGTGGACCCCTAATACAACATGAACAATGTCCTTATGGAAAGATGAGGTAAAAGATTCAAGTTCAGAATATATAATCTCTTACTTTATTTTTCTCTGTGATAGAAGTTGTAAACAACTTAATCTTATTTCATATATCCACTTATTTTCCATTGGTGTCCTTTCTCTTACCATTGTTGGTTTTTATGGTTTGTGTATAAATTATTCCCATATGCTCAAGTACTTGTAGAGGTAAAAGGATAACTAGGTGAGGAGATATGAGGTTCTATTGTTTGTGGATGTTGATGTCTCCCAAGCATCATGTACCTTGCTAAAAACATCAATAGACCAGAAGAAGTAGGAAGCACTGTAAATGATCTTCAGTATAAAGCTTTCTAGGCTTTTAAATGCACATCTTCACTCACGCATTTTATTTGACTTTCACCCTCTTCTTGCTGTACTGCTAATATTTTTTAGTCTTTAAGCATGTCCAGAAATCTATGTATTCTACCCAAATTATTTCATTCCATTTGACCAACTAATGAAAACGTATTTCTATAATTTTTATTTTAATAATAAAATACCCTCAGACTCAAGCAAATTCTAATATGACAAAGATGATGCATGAAATTAGCTGCGATGTCAGGATTCATACCTGACTGATCAGGAAACCTGTTTCAAAACTGTCTTTTACTGTATTATCCTATGCTTGTGGATTGATAATAACAATCTACTTACTGTTTGTACGGAGATAATGATAAATAAAACACACATCTAAAAGGAATAGCTAAGAAAAAATGACTCCATGTTCAGCTTTACAGAATAATGCAGAGAGATGAAAAATATTTGGTGGCAGACTATACTATTTTAGGTTAAATGTTATATAAATTTATGTGTTTCAAAATTTAATAGACAATATGCTCATGATTCAAGTTCAGAATATATAATCTCTTACTTTATTTTTCTCTGTGATAGAAGTTGAAAACAACTTAATCTTATTTCATATATCCACTTATTTTCCATTAGTGTCCTTTCTCTTACCATTGTTGGTTGTTATGGTTTGTGTATGAATTATTCCCATATGCTCAAGTACTTGTAGAGCCTTGGGTACCTTGTGAGATTTCTGGAAGTGGTTAGATCAGATGAGAACTCTAGCTTTGTCATTCAGTAAGTCCTATAATGATTCATTTCTTGATGGCAATTTTTGGAAGAGGCAGCAACTAGAACATGTAGCCTGGTTAAGGAAGGATGTTACTGAAGATATGCACTATAGGGGTATATCTTGTATCTGGCCCCTTCCAGGATCATCCTATGCTTCCTGGGTGCCATGAGAAATCTTTCTTTACAATAGCCATCAGAAGTGACATTTCTGCCCTTCCCCAGACATTTTGTCACAGTGATAAAAATGAAACTAATATATTACAGTTTGGGAAGTTCTTGTATTTCTGCCTTGAGTGCTTTCTAAATTTCTATCAAGAAGAGTTGAGAAGGATGTTCATAAGATTGGAAGCTATCTTGGTTAGACTTTTACATTACTGTGAAGAGACACCATGGCCACAGCAGCTCTTATATAGGAAAGCATTTAATTTGGACTTGCTTATACTTTCCAAGGTTTAGTCCATTATCATTATGGCATGAAGGCACTCCAGCAGACATGGTACTGGAGAGAAGCTAAGAGATCTACATCTGGATCTACAGCAGAAAGAAAGAGTGGCATTGTGTCTGGCTTGAGCTTCTGAAAATGCAAAGCCCAACCCCAAGGCACTTTGTCAAACAAAGCCACACCTATTCCAACAGGGACATTGTGCCAATAATGTCACTCCCTAACACCACAGAAGCTGGTCCTGAACAAAATTCCAAATGTGGAAGGCATGACTGTGCAGCCTTGGCCAATTACAGATGTTAGCATTCTTTTTCAAATGGGCAATGGAAGACTCAACATTGCTTTCCTACGAACACACAAACATACTGGCTCTGAATTCTGTGTTTTTTTTCCTTGTAGCATAATGCCCTTTTTCTGGGTAAATTAATGTTAGACCCTTTTGCTTATAAAACATATTTGTATATCTCTTTTACAGCAAGATGACTAGTGGTATTTAATCTAGGGGGCAATTATTCAGAGACTGAGAGATAATCTATAAAGGAAGCAACCAATGAATGTAGCTATAAGTGAAACTTAAATTGAACTTGAGTAAAAAATAAGTTTAAAGGAATTTATTTCTATTGTACCAAGGCATTCCCATTGTCTCCTATGACTAAGTAGTGTCCTTCTCTGTGATATTGCAATATTTTGAAAATATCTTTCCCATTTTATGATGGGACCTTATTCTGGATCTCAAGCCAAAGTTAATAATACTCCTTGAAGTCACTTAGGACATAAGACCATGATCTTAACATGTATTCTCTCTTCCTGCTGCCTGTGGATCCAGATGTAGATCTCCCTTTAAGAGAATAATATAGCAATCAACCTAACTTGACTTGGATTTTCTAAGTAATTAGTTGTTATAACCTAAGCTTATGTATAGTTTTAACTGTAAATTACCTACTCTTCCATGTCCTATACCCAGAATAATAACTGTGCATTATTTGATGAAAATAGTAAATATAGAAGTTGGAAGCAACTTCATAAACTCTACCATAGAGGTTGAAAACACTCATTTGAAGATATTGGTTGATAAAAAATCTTATGTTTTGTCTGGGTCAGTTGAAATCAATTCCTTGTAAAATTCTGTTAAATATCTCTGTATAGTACATCATTCCTTCTCCATAGAATACTTCCTGTGCTTTTCAATAAACACAGAGTGAAGAACTTTTTTAGGGACAGACACACAGAGATACCATTTACAGGCAATCTCACAACAGACAAACATCACTAACACAAAGACATACACAGCTCAAACAACAAGCATACAGAGAGATACACAGAAACAGAAACAGACAGACAAAGAAACAGGAACAGAGTCACAAGACAGCCTTCAAACAGGCACAGACAGATTCAGACCCATACAACTGACAGAGAGACAATGGAAGACGCAAGGCACATGAAGTAGAGAATTTAAATCTGTATTTAAATTTAACTCAGTTAAACAACTCCAATGGGAACAGGAAGTGCTTTTATTTCTTTACGTAGTGTGACACTAATACATTATTGGTGACTCCGAGTTAATCACTAATGCATTATAATCTATGAATTCCCCACTAAAATTCATATGTTATAGCACTGATATCCAATGTGAATATACTGAGATGGGACCTTCAGGAGATAGTTACATTTACATGAGATTAAGACAGTGAGAATCTCATGCTGTGCTTATAAGAACCCCTTCTCCCCCCATGCAAGGTAACAAAAGTACTGTTTGCAAATCAGAAAGTAAATGCTCAATAGTAACAGAGTGCCCTATCCTTACACCCAACAGGGACAAACTCTTCTACATTCACTCTCTTTTCCTGAGACAGGGTTTCCCTTGCAGGCTGGTCTGAAACTCACTCTAAAGTCCAAGCTGACCTTGAACTCTCCATTCCTCTTTTACAACCTCCTGGCAAGCTGCAAGACTGGGTTTTGCTGACCTCTTGAACTAGATTTCTCCATACTATTAAATTGTGAAGAATAAAATTCTATTATGTAAGCCCACAATGATATTTTGCTACGATATCCTAAGAAGACTAAGATGCTGACCAGTAGGAATTTCTATGATAATAGAAATGTTCCAAAGCTTGTGTTCAAGAGAAAATATGATTGCTGTACATGAAGGATTCAGGTATCTGAGTGTGTGACTGAATCCTGAGGTGTAATCCAGAATATATACCTTGGCCTTAGCTACTTGATTTGTAAGTCCTTTTACTTAATCTACAAACATATTAGTCATTGCCAGCTCAAGTTTGTTTGTTTGCTTGTTTGTTTGTTTGTTTGTTTGTTGAGACAAAATACCTATGCTTGGCCTCAAACTCCTGACTCTCCTGGCTTAGTCTCCCAAATGCTGAACTCACAGGTATACGCCACCAAGGCCATTTCATCAAAAACTAAACTGCCTTTCATATTTATTTTTATTTTTACCTAATTGAATTGGTTATAAAGATCTCATATGATAAGTCTTTTTTTGTTAGATTTTATTTTATTAATTATATTTTTACTTCTTCATTTTACATCCTGCTCACTGACCACCCCCCCCCCAGTCTTCCCATCTCACAATCTTTTGCCTATTCTCCTTCTATTCTACTCCAAGCAAGTGGGACCCCTGGGTGTTCCCTTACCCTGGTACATCAATTCTCTGTGAGGCTAGGTACATCCTCTCCCACTAAGGCCAAGCAAAGATGCACAGCTAGAAGACCATTTCCCATAGACAGGCACCAGCTTTGGGACAGCCCCTGCTCCTGTTCAGGACCCACATGAAGACCAAGCTGCTCATCTGCTTCATATGTTCAGGAAGGCCTAGGTCCAGCCTACGTATGCTCTTTGGTTAGCTGTTCAGTCTCTGAGAGGCCCAAGGTCCAGGTTAGTTAACTCCATTGGTCTTCCTGTGGAGTTACTATGTCCTTTGGACCTGAAATCCTTCCTTCTGTTCTTCAATAAGAATCCATAACCAATCTCCATCCACCTGGAGATTGGAACTGAACCAGAAAGCATAGAGGAATGTGCTTACTGGCTTGCTCTAAAGGGTTCTAGCTACCATACATATAATTCAGCTGTAGCACTCCCTATAGTGATTTGTGTCATCCCTAATCAGTCATTAATGATGAAAATAGCCCCACAGGCAAATGTTATGGAGGTAATTCCTCAAATGAGGTTCCTTCTTTGCTGATGACTCTAGTTTGAATCAAGTTGTCAATCAAGCTGGCATGATTTTCAATATCACTAGATATCAGGGAACCCCAAACTATAGTGAGATACCATCTCAATGCCATCACAAAGGATACTATCCAAATAACATTAAAAAGCAACTAATGCCCAGAGAAAACCGTTAATATGCTTCTGGTAGATCTATGAATTAATACACCTTTATGGAGATTCTTACAAAATTTAAAACTATTTCTTTTCTTTCTTATGATTCAGATTTCCTACTGTTGGATGCACATACAGGGGGAGTATAACCTGGTTACAAGTAAACAAGAGGTATTTGCACACACACACACACACATACACACACATATTTACACACATACACACACACACACACACACACATACACCTATTCCAATACTACTCACTAGAGTTGAGACGTGGGTTCAATCTAGGCCTGTCAACAGCTATGCAAAGAAACTGTGGTCCATAAATACAATACTATATCACTCATCCATGAGGAGTGGAATCTCACTGTATGTGGCAGTAGATGAAACTGAACATCTTCATGTTAAGTTACTTAAGCCAGTCAGAGAAAGACAAGCACAATTTGGTCTTTTTTGTGTGTGAAAAGTAAAGAAAATATCATTGACCAGAAAATAGAATCGTGGTAAGTAGAGATTAGAAATTCTGATGGGTTTGTGCATGATTCAGGGTGATCAGGAGAAGACTGGACTTGTTTAGTGAAATTTAAGTGCATACATGGAAACATCATTAGCATGTGTACATTATGAAGTAATAAAAAGCATTAAGGAATAAAGAGTTTGAGCCGTCCCTGATGGCTATGGTTAGGGGAGGAAATATATCTAACTCCAAACTGTTATTTCTTCCCATACTATGCTAGCTTGACATGAGCTAGAGTCCCTTGGAAAGAAGAAACTCTAATTAAGAAAATTGGTCTGTTGACTAATCTGTGGTTCTTAGCAGTTAATCTGGGAGAGCCCAGCCCATTGTGGGTGGTGCTACCCCTAGGCTGTTTTCCCTGGATTCTATGAGAAAGCAGGCTGAGTAAGCCATGAGGAGCAAGCCAGTAAGCAGCACCTCTCTGTGACTTCTGCTTCTATTCCTCCTGCCTTGAGTTCCTGCCCTGACGTCCTTCAGCAATGGAAGTGTGATCTGGCAATTATAAGCTAAAATAAAACCTTTCCTTTCCCAGTTGCTTTCGGCCATGTTGTTTTATCACAGCAATAGAAACCCAACCTCCAACTCCCACCATTCATGCCTTGGTACTTTTATACAGAAAGCTTTGTGATGTATCACACAAACACATTTCCAGGGATTCTCTGCTCTGAAATCTGCTTTTAACCAGTTCATCATCACTACTTCATTAATGGAAAGCAGGAGGTAGTAACTTCAGGCTCAGGACGCTGATACTCTGTGCCTCCACACTGGAGATAAATCATCCCCAAACCAGGCCATTCAACCTGTGACTTTCTCAGCTTGAATTATAGAAATATAAATGGATTTTGCCACAGAAAAGCTAGGCATTAACCCGAACAATGGCTTCAGAGTAAAGATTAAGAGAGCAAATCCATTTGGCCTTAGGTATTAAAGTACAAGCAGCATCCTTTCGTTATTGCTGCCTGCCTTCCACTTTGTATTTGATTTCCCTCCAATTAAGACACCACTTTGTGTGCATTCCACGTATTCTAATCATGTCGCTATCAAACCTTTTTGGAAAGAGGGAGAACCTGATAAGAGTCAGTTACTGTGTGCGCATGCTCAGTGGGCCCTGCGTGGAAGACAACAGCCAGTGTCACACAGGCATTTTCTAGCCTCTGTTTCAAAGTGTCATTTTAAGAAGAAAGCACAAACACTCCCTAGCAAGAGTGAAAGCAAAGTAGGTTGCTGAGATCTTGATTTGGCAGTTGTTAAATACTTTTTACTGCTCCGTGAATTTCCTACTAGTTTATGCATTTGACAAGAAACACATGTTTTCTACTTGTGATCCAAATCTCTAAAAATCAGACAGCCCTCCCTCTCTTACCAGCATCTTCTGTCACCACTGCCCTTGGAGATGTTTTCTTTTCTTTTTTTCTTCTTCCCCAAACAAAATCATCCAAGGCCCTGAGTGTGAGGGAGGCATTTTATAATGAGTAATTACAACATGTTCATTTCATTAACCCTATATTGCCCTCCAATCTGATTTGACTTTCCCCCAAAAGAAAGTAATTGAAAATATAGGAAATCCATAGCAACAAATGGCAGACCGGGCCTAGATAAGCAGGCTTGGTGTGTGATGGAAATGTACCTTGAGGGCCATGATGTGACCTTTTCAAAGAACGAGCAGTCATAATTATGTACCTGAAGCTCACAGAGTTTCTAAATAGAGCAGAGGAGGAGGAGAAAGGACAGCATATTGCCGTTAAGGCACTTACCTGTCATCTGTACAGGGCACTGTATACAGTTGAGATGAGCATTGGATATCAATCAGAGAGAATGCCTACATCCAACATCTGTCATTGTGCATCCTCTTAGACTTACTTTCTTTTACAATAGGGGCTGTGCTCATTGCTAACCATAGAGATCCATGCAATAAATTTCTTGGTTTTTTTCTTTTTTTTAATTGAATATATTCTTCATTTACATTTCAAACGTTATACCCTTCCTGGTTTCCCTCCCTCCCTGAAAACCCCCAACCCATCCTCTCACCTCCTGCCTCCAAGAATAGGCTCCTCCACCCAACCCACTCCCATGACCCCCACTCGATTTCCCCACACCGGGGCCTCTATTGAGCCTTCACAGGACCAAAGACCTCTCCTCCCACTGATGACCGACAAAGCATTCCTTTGCCAATCTTTTGGCTGGAACCACGTGGTTGATGGCTTAGTCCCTGGGAACCCTGGGTTGTCTGATTGACTGACATTGTCATTCTTCCCATGGGGCTGGAACTGCCCCCCCCCAGCTCCTCCAGCTTGCCCTCCAACTCCTCCATAGTGACCCCCATGTTCAGACCAATGGTTGGCTGCTAGTATTCGCCTCTGTATCTGTAAGGCTCTATATTGTTTGAAAAGCCCTTAGCACAGACTCGGAATGAGCTTGACAACCCATTGCCTGGAGCTGAGGGAACTGCCCAGTGGAAGGATGTCAAGATGTTACTCCAGTGATTTTGCTTAACTGACTTTGATGCTTGGAGAATTTGTTAGTGTCACTGTCTTCAATCGTTGTCTAATTTGTTGTGGTGGCACACAACAGTTCTTCCTTTCAATGTCTCTATGGTGAGACTATTTCTGCTATAAAAGACAAAACTAGTACAGCCTCTTCAATTTTAGAATTCAAAGACAAGGGAAAGATGTAATAGTTCACCTAATATTGGAAAGTCATATTCACAGTATTTATACAGATTTAGATTTAGCATCTCATTTGATTAAAGTACTGGCTGGTTTTATGTCAACTTGACATAAGCTAGAGTCATCAGAGAAAAAGTATCCTCAATTGAGAAAAATGCCTCCATAAAATCAGCTGTAGGGCATTTTCTTAATTAGTGATCAAGATGTAAGGGCACAGCCCATTGAGTGGTGCCATCCCTGGGCTTATGGTTCTGGGTACTATAGAAAGCAGGCTGAGCAAACCATAAACCACGGGGAACAATTCACCAAGTAGCATTCTTCCAAGTGTTTTGCATCAGTTCCTTCCTCCAGCTTCTTCCCCTGTCTGAGTTCCTGTCTGGGCTTCCTTCTATGATGAACAGCAATACAGAAGTATAAGCCAAATAGACCCTTTCCTCCCCAACTTGTGTTTATGGTCATGGTGTTTCATTACAGCAATAGAAACCCTAATTAAGACAATTGGTAATCTAAATATTTATACGTTTTCCTTTTGAGTCTCAGTAGATTAAATTTATAATATTTTAAATTTTTTGTTTTGAAACAACATGACCCACTAAGAAGTTGTAAAAAGGATACAGATTAATTTTATTAAGCTTAAGTCCTGTCACTGCTTCCGTAGTCCATGTATCAATACTCATAAATTACTGTGGGTTATAGTCCAGTCTGGAGAATTACACACATTTAAGGGTCACAATTAATAAATTTTTCTCCTTGATTCTTTTTCTGATTGAGGGTACAGTTCCAGCTTCGGCACTGGCTGTGTTTCACATTTGTTTAGTAATCTACATACAGTTTGTGGTGGTTTCTCAGTCTTCCTTCCTCATTCATATCCTTCACAGTATTGAAGATCACTGTTCAGTTGTGCTGAAGGACACATTGCATGGACTTGTGGAATGTTTTTGTCAGGATAAGATTGAGATCACATCTCTTTAGCAAGTACAGGATTGAGGTATGTTTTAATTTTCATTTTTAAAATTATTGTTTATTAATTTTATGGTGCTGGATCTCAATCAAACCCAGAGCCTTCAACAAACTAAGCAAAGCACTCTAGCACTGAACTATGCCCTCACACAAAGGATGCCTTATTGATGACATTAACCAGATCACTTGGTGAAATGGGGCCTGCCAAACTTACTGCTGTATATATTGAGAGCTTTCTCTTCATAGTGAATATCTTACAGTCAAAGATATTTTGTTACTATGTAAATGTTCCTCTCATGACAGATATATGCACATATTGACTAGTTATATTATCTACCAAAGAATCAGGCCTGCATTACTTTTAAATGTACTAGCAAATGGTGTTTAGTCCAGTATTACAGATTATTATTTAAATTTGTACTATGAAACAGGTGTCATTCTCCACCATTTATTTCAACTATTTACTTTTATTATTATGTAAGCATGGATATGTATATATATGAATATATATATGAATATATAAATATATATTATATTTTACCTATATAAAATATAATATATAATATATTATTATATATTATATGTATATATATGAATATATATATATATTCATTCAATGGAATTAAACCCACTCATTTTTCCCCAAATTTTCTTAGATGCTGCCATTGGAATTTATATCATTTTTTCCTCAAATATGCCATTGGAACTTACATCAGCTAGACCTCTGAGCTATTTGATCTTAAGTACTCTAAGAGTACTTTCTTAGTCCCTAGCACAATAAAGTTTCTTTATCTCAACTTTGTTATTTCTCCTTCAGCCCTAGAAGTGATTACTCCTATTTTCTTATTCATTTTCTTGGAGGATTATGTTTAACAACACAGATATGGATGCTACATATTCTTCTTTTCCAAGTGATCATTACATCCAGGTGCCTTCCACAGACAGGCTCAGGAAATTTGTATGCATGCACATGAATATATTTTGTATATTTCAACATTTTGTATTGATTCCTCTTGTTCTCCACAGGAGGAATTACAATTCAACCTCACAAATTGCAATGTAACTTCTTTTTCTCTCATTGGGAAGAATCAGAGCGCATGTAAGTTGTTGGTTTTTTCTCAGCGCTCTCTCTCTCTCTCTCTCTCTCTCTCTCTCTCTCTCTCTCTCTCTCTCACACACACACACACACACACACACACACACACACACAAATACAAGATGGCTAATCCATAGTCTGAATATTAAGCTAACTAATGGGAGAATGATAATATTTGTATGCAGCATCTTTTTTCTGTAGCCTGATAGAATATATAATTAACTGATTGTTTGTTAAAGCATTTAAATTAACTACTTTTTCTCCTGATATTCTTAATGCACGTAAATCCTTTTTGTGTGATATGTTTGTTACTGTCCCCATTCCATTTAGGATTTTCCCGGCAATCTATTTACATTACATATTTCTTTGTTTGTTTGATTGTGGGTATATTCTAGTCAGAACAAAGAGCCCAAGTTACATTCAGGGAAGATCAATTCCTTCCAATCCTTGTTAACCCATTCTCATTTCCCATTTTATAAACTCCAATTCTCCCTCTCCCTTTAAGGAACAAATCATTACTTCCTTCCTTTGTATTTTTCCCACAAACTATATATTTTAAATAGCTAATTTATTGTGAGAAAAATGAGAGTTTTATAATGACATGCTGGTATAACATAATTAACAGTTTTTGCATAGTCCTGACAAAAATATCTGAAAGAACTCCTTCAAATGGAAAATTACCCTTTGGACTCACAGTTTTAAAGCGTAGCTTGCTCCTATGCTCTTGAGCAGAGCGTCATGATTTTGAGGAAAGTGGAGTTGAAACTGCTCTATATTTCCTGAGGAATATGAAGCAGAGACAGGGATCACAGGATGGGATGAGGGCAAGATACAGTCCCAAGGATATACTCCCAAACAATGTACCTCCTCTTCCCTTTCTCTGCCTTCCAGTAATTCCACCATAGTACCAATCCATCCAGAGCAGAATCCATCCTAATTGTCTCTAGAGACACTCTTGAGGCACTTTTCACTAACCACCACCATCTTACTTTGTTGGACTTTGTACTTTTTAGGAGAATATAGATGCCTATCATGTACATATGTACACAGTTTACTCAATACTTCTGAGATTCATGGCACTTGGGTGGTATCTGAAAATTTGCATGTACAAAGAATAATAATGAATATATATGTGTGTTACTTCATAATATTAAAATATAATATATCTATTAATTATTTTATATATTTACATTCCAAATGTTGCCCCCCTTCCTGGTCCCCCTTTCACCCCTCCCCCTCTCCTTTGCTTCTGCGAGGGTGCTTCTCCACCTACCCACCCACTCCTACCTCATCCTGTTAACATCTCCCTTCCCTTGGGTATGGAGTTTCTACAGAATTAGGCACATCCTCTTCCTCTGAAGCCAGACAAGGCAGTCATCTGCTACATGTGTAGCAGGAACCATGGACCAACCCGTGTAGGCTCTTTGATTGGTGGTTTAGCCTCTGGGTGCTCTGAGGCTCTTAGTTGATACTGTTATTCTTTCTATGGGGTTTCAATCCCCTTCAGCTCCTTTAATTCTTCCTCTAACTCTTCCACTGGGGTCACCTTTGGCTGTGAGTATCTGCATCTGTATTAGTCAGGTGCTGGCAGAGCCTCTCAAGAGACAACTCTACCAGGTTCCTTTCAGTATGGGCTTCTTGGCATCAGCAGTAGTGTCAGGGTTTGGTGTCTGCAGATGGGATGGATGCCTAGGTGGGCTGTTCTCTAGATGGCCTTTCCTTCAGTCTCTGCTCCATTTTTGTCCCTGTATTTCCTTTAAACAGGAACAATTCTGGGTCAAGAATTTTGAAGATAGGTGGGTAGTCCCATGTCTCAAATGTGGGCTATATCTATCTATTGGATGTGGTTTCCTAAGATTCAATATCCCCACTGTTGGGCATTTCTACTAAGGTCATCCCCATTAGGTCCTAGGATCTTTTCAGCATCCCTGGTATTCTGTATTTTCTAGAGGTCCACTCTGTCCCATACCCCACACTGTGTAAGGCATGCATAGATGAAGAACAAGAGGAAAAAAAGATTAAGCTAAAAAGCTTGGAAATTAAGAGACAATGGAAACATTATTCTATAGAACAGAAAACAGGGTGATGTACTTCACGAGACTTAAAGTATCTACAAAGCAATAGAGTCAAAGGTTTGAAACATGAAAACCAGTCAGAGGTGAGAGCCTGTCGCCACAATAAGTGCATCCCTATTCAGTGCATGGAAAGAAAACTATCTAGTAAAGTTCAAGAGCTTCTTTTTTGATAAATTTAAATTTCTACAAATTTCATGAATGGAAATAAAAAAATTAGGCATCTTCTTATTAGAAAATAAAAAAATAAAAATAAAAATTAGGCAGCAGGAAGTAAAATGACAGCTTGTTCTATCTGACATTTCTTTCAAATGTACCTAGGGCTTCCTGACCCACATCTTTTTATTTGATAATTCTCCAGCAAGAGTACAGATGTCCAAAACATTTAACTTCAAATGGACACATATTAAAAAGAATAATTTCCTATTGTGTGAATATTCCTTTAAATTTTAATCATGGTTTGCCTTAAGTCAAAAGGGTATTAAGAATCCATTAATTTCATAAAAGGAGAAAGGAAAAATAATTAAATTATCATTATGATATCTAAACATTTCTCCTGCTAGGTAAAAGAAGTAATGAGGTGACCAATACCTATATCAATCTCCTAATTCATATTCTTAATAGTGTAGAGGATGATTGACAACAAACAGAACAAAACAAGCTGAATTACAAAAAGGGAGGAAGGAAGGATGGAAAGAAGAAAGGAAGGAAGGAAGGAAGGAAGGAAGGAAGGAAGGAAAAAAAGAACTTAAACTCTATCTGTTTTAATGGTAGTGACATAATCTGGTTAATGCTTCTACCTCATCACAAGAGAATCCAAAACCTCCCTATGTCTGTTTAAAAGAAAATAGAAGCTACCTGTGTGTACACGATCAATGGAAAATAACATAGCAAGCAAGACAGACCAGGGCAATGGACATTCTACAAACTCCTCAAGCAGTGTTTTTCCTGAGTAGGAGTGATTGAAGATAGTGTAAGGGGCAGGGACAGTAAAAATGACATGTGTTTTTCTGGGATATTATCACCTTATAGGCATGTTCCCTATGTGGATTCAGGAGAGCAACTTAAATGCCAAGTGTACCATTTGTTTTTCAAGACACACATTAAAGCCCCTGATATGGCCCCATATATTTTGGTGGTCCTCAGAAGTATGTTTAATAGCATCACTCCTAAGATTCCACACTCACTCCTGATAATTAAACGCCTCTGACACCTACTGCTTTAACCCCTCTAGGTGTCTAGTAGTTATCGTTTGGTTTGGTTTTATGATTGGTTTTGTTCTTTTCCTTTTAAAAAATCTGAGGCTTCTTTTACCTCTGAATTAATTATTCTTCCAAAGTTCCTTGATTTGTTTGTCTCATGCAGGGAAGACAGGTATGAGCGTTAATTAAATCTCTTCCTGTCAAATGCTGATGAGATCTTCAGAGCTACTGGACTCTCTCTCTCTCTCTCTCTCTCTCTCTCTCTCTCTCTCTCTCTCTCTCTCTCTCTCTGTGTGTGTGTGTGTGTGTGTGTGTGTGTGTGTGTGTTAATGCTACTTATTTAGTGAGAGACAGAAAGGTAATGGTCTCCTTATTTTAATGTAACAAAACAGAACAAAGTAGAGGAGGGGGCCCCAACTGGAGGATGAGTAAGTAGGGGTGCACTGCCTTTCAGAAGCCCATTGCTGCTTCTGTTGCTGCTTCTGCACTGGAGGGTCTACTTCAGATCTTCTTCACTGCATCCTTTTGTGCTGATAGAGATGGACACAGCCCATTGCCTGCAAGGATGTAAGAGGCTGTTGGAGAGAATTGTTTTGCTACAAGAAGAACAAGATTATCACAGGAGCAAATAGCTGGATGAGGGACAGGGAGTGAATGATTCCGGTGCCCAGAAGCATCTAAGTATCATCTGAAAGGAGGAAGTAAGTTTCTCTTGTAATATTATATGAAACAAAGAATAATTTGCAGGACTTTTTGTGTCTATAGTCACAGTCCATGCTTGCCTATTTTGTTTAGTTAACTTATACATACATCAATAAATACATATATTTTAAGTACACATGTTGTTATTGGGAACACAATAATACAAAAGGAGAAAGACTAGATTTAAGATTCTCTGAGCCTATATCTAATATTATTGGAGAGTCGTTTTCCTTCCCTTGAAATGGTACCTGAGTCATTTTTTTCCTCAAGATATATGTAGTTATGTGGATTTATCATTACATAGAAAAGATATAGTTTCTTAAGATAAGTTATTTCTTGTTTGAAATTCCCAAGTAAGGTACAGTAAGTTTTAGCATGTAAAGAATGAGGTGGGAGACTTGTCACTGCATGGAAAAGAAATGGAGTCCTCTGGAAGATATTGCTTCCTTCACTGATGTCTGATTCTCCCTTCCTGTGATTCTTCTTTCAGATTCTTCATCTTTATGTCTGAAAAATATTTACTTGAGGGCAGTTTTCCTCTAAAATCACACTGCAAATCCTGACCTTTCAATAATTAACCAAAAGATCATCCTAGCCACAGGTGATCTTTCCTTAAACTCATTTAATCAATACTGATTTTTCACATAGCCTTTGATAGTTATTTTGGTGGCCAGGTTTGGTAATACGTACTTCTAATACAGTCAGGAGGGAATTAAGCACAGTCTGAGCCTTATAGCGATCCTCTGACTCAAAACAGAATCATTTTGCTATTGTAGCTATTGTTGTGTTTCTTATTTTTTTTGTATTGTTCTTTCAGCTAGGACTAAATAATAAATGTAATACCGCACAAGGACCAAGAAGTCTGCTGTGAGATTTTGTAGTCTAGAAATTACGTGGAAGCTATGCCCTTCTGATCTTAATAGTATGACTGCCTAAACAAGACCTAAACAGTGATAATAACAATCAATATACTAATGTGCAAAAGAGAAGCCTTATAGGGTTTGACCCCTAGACAAAGAACTACAAGCAGCTAATGACTAGTAAGAGATCGAGAACTAGCTTCTCTTTGGCACGAACCCCCGAAATGGTTATCTGACACAAAATAGACCAAAAAGCATACATAAATGGACTGTGCAGATTGTATTTATATATTCATGCATTTATTCATGTACCAATAATAATGAAAATGAGATCATCAATTCATTGATCATGGGAGGGTTTTGCAGGGAGCACAGAAAAAAGGAAGTAATAATATTTGAATTTTTCAAATTTAAGAAACAAAAATTTCACACTTACTCAATATGCTTCTAATCTTTATTTTTGGTTGAATATAGATATGGAGAAGATTGGAAAAGCAAAGATAAACAGAAAGCAAAAAGAACAAAAAATAAAAAATAATTAAAAACTAAGCACTCATTTCTGGACAAAGAAAATATTGGTACCACAGAGAGACACAGGATTGGGTAGTTTACTCTGATGGAAGATAAGCAGCACACAGAGTTTGTAATCAAGGAAAGGCTTTCTGGTGTTTATGTTATAGCATGATGAAAGAAAGGCCTCGAGGGGCAAGTAGCTGGCATGTGAGTTCCACAGGGAAGAGGCACAAAGAACAGTATTTTACCATGCTTGTAAGCTTGAATGACACAAAGAAATGAAGGGCTGGTGAGTGGGTGTACTCAATCCTACCCAGAGGGAGTGTGAAAGGTGAGACTTCTGGTGGGCAGAGGAGAAGAAACTCAAGAGCAGTTGACTACTTCTAACAATCAAAGGTCATTCTGAGTGCTGTATAAAGCCAGAACCGTTTTTTTTTTTAAAGTCACTGACTTTTACTTGCAGTGACTTTTGCTCGCTTTAGAGTATAGCTGAGTTTGAAAAGCTTCCCTCTTTCAGAACGTGCTCGAAACGTCCATGTTCAAATAATCAGGACTCATGGTCTCTGTTATTAAATTTTTCCATCACTTTGGACTTGATGATGCATCATCACATATATTTACTAATTTATTTTTTATAAATCACTAACATTAAAATATTTATTTGTTTGTGGTTATTTGAGGCTACGGTCTCATATATGCCAGCCCCATGGCAGTTTTATTTTTTTTTCCGTTTTTTTTTTTTATTTTCTAAGTTTTTTTTAATTTACATTCCAAATGATTTCCCCTTTCCCGTTTCCTACCTCCCCGAAAGTCCCATAAGCCCCCTTCCCTCCCTCTTTTCCCCATTCAACCCCCTCTCACTTCTCTGTCTTGGCATTCCCCTACATCCAGTCTTTCCAGGACCAGGGGTCTCTCCTTCCATCTTCTTGGAAATCTATTGATATGCGAGTTGTGTCTAGGGTATTCCGAGATTCTGGGTTAATATCCCCTTATCAGTGACTGCATACCATGTGTGTTCTTTTGTGATTGGGTTACCTCACTAAGGATGATATTTTCAAGTTCTGACCATTTGCCTAGGAATTTCGTGAATTCATTGTTTTTAATTACAGAGTGGTATTCTGTTGTGTAAATATACCACATCTTCTGAATCCATTCCTCCGTTGAGGGACATCTGGGTTCTTTCCAGCTTCTGGCTATTATAAATAAGGCTGCTATGAACATAGTGGAGCATGTGTCCTTATTGCATGCAAGAAAAGCCTCTGGGTATATGCCCAGGAGTGGTAT
Organism: Tokudaia tokunoshimensis; assembly: GCA_036184795.1. Taxonomy (NCBI): domain Eukaryota; kingdom Metazoa; phylum Chordata; class Mammalia; order Rodentia; family Muridae; genus Tokudaia; species Tokudaia tokunoshimensis. The sequence goes on from BTHU01000019.1 coordinate 41,448,987, forward strand.
AGCAGGATCCTCCTGGAGTGTCATGCCCAGTTTTCTGAGGAACCGCCAGACTGCTTTCCAGAGTGGTTGTACCAGCTTGCAATCCAACCATCAGTGGAGGAGTGTTCCTCTTTCTCCACATTCTCGCCAACAACTGCTGTCTCCTGTGGTTTTGATCTTAGCCATTCTGACTGGTGTGAGATGGAATCTCAGGGTTGTTTTGATTTGCATTTCCCTAATGACTAAGGATGTTGTACATCTCTTTAGGTGCTTCTCAGCCATTAGATATTCTTCAGGTGAGAACTCTTTGTGTAGCTCTGTACCCCATTTTTTAATAGGGTTACTTGCCTCTCTGGAGTCTAACTTCATGAGTTCTTTGTATATATTGGATATTAACCCTCTGTTGGATGTAGGGTTGGTAAAGATCATTTCCCAGTTTGTTGGTTGCCGCTTTGTCCTTTTGACAGTGTCCTTTGCCTTACCTGAACAGAATTCCAATAGCTTATGCTCTAAGATCAAGAATTGACAAATGGGACCTCATAAAGTCAGAACCTTTTGGTGATGAAGCATTTGTCTACAAGACAGAATGGGAGGCCCAAGTCAGAGTAGATTTTATCATGAGTCTCCAAGCTTCGTTGAATAACTCATTTGATAATAGTATCAGGACTATTTCTATTACAATAACAGCACAAACTACAAGAGATAGATAACTTAGAAAGCGAAGGGTTTATTTTGCCTGTTCCTTCTAGAGATGGTAAGCCATAGTAGAGTGGCCTTGTTGCTTTGAGTGACATATATGCCATGGCAAGCATGTATAGAAAAACTCTTCCCTATGGCAAGCACAAGAAAGAGACAGACATAAAGAGACCTGTGGCTCACAGTCCCCCTCCATGGTTATACCTTTTATTAGCCACCACATTTATCTTAAAATAGTCTTAGCATACCTTTACCCAGGTCAATGATCTCATGAAGAAACCCTGACTGGGACACTTTAGACTCTTTCAGTTTATGTAACCCTCTCTCAAGCATTATAGACAATGCCCAGGTCATCCCAAACCTCATGGTGGCCTGTTGATCTTACTTACATTGAGATTTCCTGACAACATGACTTCCCCAAGGGCACTGACGGGTTGATATGCTAAGAGCTGGCTTCTTCCTGTGCATGCACTAGTCTTCATTGAAGAAAGATGCCACATCAGGAAGAGGTAGTTTTATATCTCCTGCATTATACTGTGAGAAAAGATGAGCCAAGCCACTTGACTGCCTCAAAGCTGCAATGCTCAGTGACCCTGATGCTCTTCCAGTCTTGGCTGAAAGCGAGCTGTGACCTCCAAGTGAAGATTCCCATTGGCCCTTCAGTTCCCTGGGCTCTTTAATGTTTTGCTTTGCAAATAGAAATGTCGAAAGGTCCAGACACGGAAATTTATATTTAGTTATCTAGTCGAAATTTGGGGGAATGTATTTACTTTCTGAGCATCGACTCAGCAGGAGAGTTGTGAATAACTGAATAACAGATGACCCCATTTCCTAAAAGGCACTGGCCTCTGCCCTCTGGCTCACCTTGTTAAAGTGAGCAGAGCAACACCGTGGGCTCCCACCTAAGCAGTCAGCCTCACTTACTCTGGGACAACAGGATGAGATGAGCCAAGAGACAGAGATTTTTTTTTAAAGATGTTTTATTAATGTGTCCCTTGACTGTTCATTTGCTAAGGGTTTACAAATGCTTTGTCAATTATTAATGGTCTTGATACCTAGCTTAAAAAAAAAATCCTTAAAGTTGGGAAGGATATGGGCATTAAATAATTCACTCACTGTGACTTCTCCTAAATGGATGCCTTTTAACAGATAAAGCCAAGGTAATCTGGCTTAAATTTGTTTATCTCTGGTTTGTTTCCCTTTTACTTCTCTAAGAGTATGACTGCACACTGAAGAACGAGGGATATCATCTTGTTGTTAAAATTGGAAACAAAGAGCCAGGACTTGCCTGCTTTCAAGCTAATGTTTCTCCTGACCTTGGGTAATGGTTGGAAAGTCATTTAACAGGGCTCTCTGCTTGACATTTTCGGATTCCTCAGGCTCTCTTCTGCAATTCATTTCTAAATGAATTATTGGAGATGAATTTAACCAGCCACCCATTAGTTTGCACCTTTCTTGCTCACAGTATATCACTTCTAGCTGGTCCTTTGCCTTGCACAGACTGAAGATGGGTTCAGTATCTCTCGGTCTCTGTTTCTGTCTTTGTTCCTCTGTCTCTGTCTCTCTTGTATGTGTGTGTGTGTGTGTGTGTTTGTACATGTATGCATTTTTCACAGTCACATACACTACATTTCCAGGCAAACCAACTTCAAAATACAAAGTATTTAGCATGGGCTGCATCCAGGAAGTCAATCAAAACCTGTCAATCAGAGCCCTGTATCTGCATTACACCATGTCCCACACTCTGGGACAACTATGCTAGCAATAGCTTTAGGGGTTGGACCAGGCAACCAGAGCCTAGAAGCTATGAGAGACTTCTGAGGTCCTAAACTGTGGAAAGGGTCAAAGAGGCTTCATTTAGATGAAAGAGCACAGTGGCATTCTTCTTGAGCTTCATTTGTTCTGTGAACTGTATCTTGGGTATTCTGAGCTTCTGGGCGAATATCCACTTATCAGTGAGTACATACCATATGTGTTTTTTTGTGATTGGGTTGTGTCACTCAGGATGATATTTTCTTATTCCATCCATTTGCCTAAGAATTTCATAAATTCATCATTTTTGATAGCTGAGTAGTATTTCATTGTGTAAATATACCACATTTTTATATCCATTCCTCTATTGAGGGACATCTGGGATCTTTCCACCTTCTGTCTATTATAAATAAGGCTGCTATGAACATAATGGAACATGCGTCCTTATTAAATGTTGGAACATCTTCTGGGTATATACCTACATTAGTGGTATAGCAGGGTCCTCAGGTCCAATTTTCTGATGAACTGCCAAACTGGTTTATAGAGTGGTTGTACCAGCTTGCAATCCCACCAGCAGTGGAGAAGTTCTTCTTTCCCTACATTCTCGATAGTACCTGCTGTCACCTGAGTTTTTGATCTTAGGTATTCTGGCTAGTATGTGATGGAATCTCAGGGTTGTTTTGATTTGCATTTCCCTGATGACTAAGGATGCTGAAAATTTCTTTAGGTGCTTCTCATTCATTGATTATTCCTTAGTTGAGAATTCTTTGTTTAGCACTGTTCCCTATTTTTAATAGTGTTATTTGGCTCTCTGGACTCTAACTTCTTGAGTTCTTTGTATATATTGGATATTATCCCTCTATTGGATGTAGGGTTGGTAAAGATCTTTTCCCAATTTGTAGGTTGCTGTTTTGTTCCATTGACATAGAGACAAAGTATGGAGCAGAGACTGGAGGAAAGGCCATCCAGAGACTATCCCACCAGGGGATTCATTCCATATACGATCACCAAACCCAGACACTATTGTGGAACAGTGTCACCAGACAAAATCTGGGAAGGTTGACTTGATTCTTAAACATTATCTACCCTAAATCAGTTCCTGTCCTGAAGCATGTGGACCACGACATCCCACATGAGGGTCATAAAACTAGTCATGTACCACAGAGCACAGAGTTCTTCATGCTTATGAGATGACTGGCCCAGGGGTTTAGCTAATAAGCTTCCCTTCCCAAACATTCCTTCCTACAAAAGATATTTAATTTCTGGTCCACCCTGAGTAAGTCGTATGCACCATTTTCACCATGAATAAACAGTTTGGACAATTAGGACTATCTCTCCCATCAAGAACCACCACGGTAGGAAGCCTTCATCATACACAGCTGTGCCACATATGTCTCCCGCAGGTCTGTCCTTGCACTGGACACTCACCCCTGAGCTAAGTCAGATTCCTCCTTTCCCCAGCTAGGGTATCATCACCAGCCTGAGGGGCCCCCTTATTCTCAACTCCTAGCAGTTCCCAGTGGCATCTGGGTGCCCTTGAGTTTGGGAACCCCAGATTCTGCCCCAGCTTGCCCTATTTCTCACCTGGACTGGCACCCCAGAGGGTGTCGGCGTTCCGCAAGACAGCACCACCACGGAGGAGATGAAATGTAGCCTAGTGTCTCTCCATTTTGTTTACCCAAGAGGCATTCACACACCCCAGAGGTGAGGCGGAACGTGGACCCACAGAGTCCCTTATAGTTGATGGCTCCTGTTGATTTCCTTGAGGGCTAAGATAGAACAAAAAGGAAGAAAAGGAAGAAACCGGCCTCTTCTGCTTCCTTTTTGCCTGAGACTTTCCTCCCCCTTGAGATTTACACCATTTGTATCAGTGGGTTGTGGACTTCAGGGCTTAAAACGGAATTAAACTGGCTTTCCTGGTTTTCCGGATTACATATGTTATAATGGAACTTTTCAACCTGCTAATGAAATAAGCCAATTCTGTTTAATTCGGAGGAACAGACCAACACCATATAATAGCTACTATTTTCTTTATTAATTTATTAATACATTTTACATGCCAATAGCATCCCCCTTCCTCACAATAGTCCCCTCAAATAACCCCTCCCCAAAGAAGAGCTCCCCTTCACCTCTGAGAAGATAGGGGTCCTTCGCAAAGAACCAATCTACCCTGGCACCACAAATCACTGCAGGACTAGGCACATCCTCTCTTACTGAGGCCAGACAAGACAGCCCAGTTAGGGGAGCAGAATCCACCTGCGGGCAACAGAGTCAAGATAAGCCCCCAGTAGTTGTTGGGGGCTTAAAGACTGCATGACGACCAAGCTGCACATCTGCTATGTATCTACAGAGAGCCTAGGTCCAGCCCCTGTATGCTCTTCGGTTGGTGTTCAGTCTCTGGAAGCCCACAAGGGTCCAGATTAGTTGACTCTGATGGTTTTCTTGTGGAGTCCTTATCTCTTGCAGGTTCCTCAATCCTCCCCCAAGTTTTCTGCAAGACTTCCTGAAGTCCATCTAATGTTTGGCTATAGGCCTCTGCATCTGTTTATGTCAGCTGCTGGGTGGAGCCCCTCAGATGACAGTTATGCTAGGCTCCTGCCTGGGAATCCAGGCTAACACATGCAAACATAGCCTGAGGCTCCAAGGTAGTTGAAGGAAGAAGGTTATCCAGCAATGTAGCTGTAAAGATCTTCTGAGAACGGCTTGGCACACCCTCCCCACCAAATTGGCAGAAAGCTTTAAAATATGAAAGCACTCCAACCAGTGGTTTAAAATATGAATTACAATTTAGTATTGCAGTTCAGATGTTAAGAAAGGGTAAGCAGTGTATATGACAGTAAATGTAATGATTTGAATGTGAAATGTCCCCAGGAGCTCATATTTTAACTCGGTTCCCAGCTGCTAGAATTATTTGGGGATCTTTAGTATATGGTGCTTAGCTAATGAGCATAGGATTGGCTAATGAGTAAGCATTGGGTTTAGAAAAATGTACCTAACAGCAAGACTAAGTCAAATGTTTCCAAACTGAAAATTCATTAGAAGGACTGTGAATTGAAAAGAAAATGCTACCAAAGGTGTGCCCTTCTTGAACAGGACAAAACACCACTGTCATCTTGGTCCAAAATGTCCCACCTACTTCTTTTATTATTGTTTTGTTTAGGAAAGGGCTTGTGTAGTCTAAGTTGCTTTGAACTTCCTATGTAGCCAAAAATGACCTTGAAAGGCTTATTTAGCTTACACTTTCAGGTAACAGTTTAAACCTGAGGAAAGTCAAGGTAAAGAACTCAAGGCAGGAACCTGGAGGCAGGAACTGAAGTAGTATTCATAGAAGGGTGCTGCTTACTTACTTTCTCGTACAACTCAGGACCACCCTCAGGGCAGTGCTACCCATGGTGGACTGGACCCTCCTAAATCTATCATTAATCAAGAAAATGCCCTATATCTATAAGCGTTCTGATGGAAGCATTTTCTCAACTGAGATTCATCTTGCCAGATAATTCTAGATTGTGTTAATTTACTATTTAAAAAAAAAATCAGATAGGATAGTGATGAACAAAATTAAGAACTAGCTCTCAAAGGTTTCTACCTCCAAAGATTATGGTATAGACTCACAGACTGGAGTTTAATTTACAGCATGACTTTCATAAGTCCAACAATTTGAGGTAGACAAGAAGTTTCTGAAGCCAAAAGGAAGAGTGTCACAGTCTTATTGCCCATTTTGAATGAAATAGCACTTCTATGCTATTCTGCTCATAACTAAAGAATACCATGAGCTCTAAGGTTTTCCTTCCCTTATTTCTATCCCTGGCATCTTCATTGAATAAATATACTCCAAAGCCAGAGGAAAGAAGAATTCACTCACATAATCCCCATAGGCAGCTCATTGTCACAATGCTAACCTGTCAAGTGAATAAAACTATGAGGAGTGGATGGAGGGGAACAAAAGGAGGGGAACCATGAAGCTCCGACTTAAAGCTCACGAAACCTCTTCCTGATATACAAATAGGAAATGGTAATCATGGAAGATCAGAGTTTGATGCCAGTGCCTGTCTTATCTGTGCCAAGTCAAAACAGCAAGTCAGAACAGGCAGATTCAAACTAGACTTAATACTAGGTGAGTATCAAGAGCCCCAATTTTATCCCACCCAACCCACAAGCCAATCTGTTCTTTTCTTTCCACTCCTCACCTTTTATTCAGTGCTGGGATGGAATCCAATAGTCTAGAAAGGTTAGACCAACACTACGAATGAACTATATCCCTGTCATATTTATATAAGTAAAAATCATTTAAAAATCACCCCTCTTAAAACATATTCCCTATAGCTGCTCTCACCATACATATTACAGGATAAAAGTAAAGTATGAAGCCAACAAAGCTTTACAGAAAATGTTTTAGATAAGATATTGTTTATCTTTGCTATAAGTTGATCTGAAAAGGCAGAAAGGGAGGTTTTTTTCCCCCTTGTGTATAGAGATAATAGTGCTGAGAAAAAGTGGATTCCAGGCCACCAAGAGGGCTCAGTAAGGAAAGACACTTTCACCAAACCTGACAGGACCCACAAGGTGGATGGAGAGAACTATGTACCATAATTTGTCCCCTGACATTCAAATGCTCACTCCTCTCTCAAACAAAGAAAAAGAAAAAGAGACTTCTATTTCTTCTTTCCACAGGCATTTCTAACATGTGCCTCTATGACCTAAAGACATACTGTTTTATTTTCAAATAAATACAACCCTGTGTTTTTACTCCAGTTCTCTACTCTCTATCTGAGGACCTGTAAGGATCTATAATAATAACACTAAAAATAATAACAATAATAAAGAAACATATACAGTTTCCTGTTGACTAAGGTTTATTCTGAGAGCATAAAGTATACTGTTCAAAGCTGAGATGATCTAATGACCTGGCACTGTTATGGTTTGACCACCATATGCAGATGAAGACATGGTAATACACAGAAAGCCATCAGTGGGTCCAAGTCCAGAAGCCTGTAATCCACAAAGCTGCCATTCAAGGCCAGTTGTCAGGCGTTACAGACTCTCTCCATAGCCCCTTTACACAGCCAGTTAGCCTGTGAAGTCTGTGTTGTTAAACCATGTTTTTAATGATAGAAATGATTAACTATTGGAAAAGTAAATATGCCAAAATAAACAGAATATTCTAACACATCTAATACATTCTGATGTATCTTTATAATGGATTTAGCATCTAAACTATACCAGTTGTCTAAATTAATGTTTCCGAAGGTATCTACAGAGCTCACGCAGCATTGTTTTATAAATATCAGGTATACATTTGACTACAGTAAGGCCTTACAAGGGAGAACATGCTGAAATGTATTATATTGCTCTTATGACAATGTACATATGTTAGAAAGGAAGACAAATGTCAAAAGAGTGAATGGTGATTATCTATGGAAAGGGAGTACAGATATTTCTTCAGTAGCTTTGGGGCTGTGTCTCAATCCAATGCCCTGGAGCAGTGCATGCCTCAGTTTTTGCAACATCTTTGTAAAATCTCCTTTTCTCACTTTTCAGGATGAAAGAAATGGTGTATGCATGCATTATTTTGTCCACATCCCCTCAGAAATGCCTATCATCATGCAATAGTGCAACTTTTCTTTCCAGTACCTGATTTTAATTGGTTCACCTCTTGTCATTGAGAAATCACTTTGTTTGGAATTTCAAGATACCTTCTATTCCTACTCACATGATTATAATTAATGTGTTTTCCGTGAAGGCAGTTAAATAAATTGTAACTTTTCCTCACTGTTCTGAAGTTTCCAGCTTAGGGCACAGAATAAATGATGTGCCTTTAATTTAAAAAGGAGATGTTCTCCAGATAAATTGAATTTTTATTTGCTTTTACTTGCCTAATCCGGAATACTCCTCACTCCTTTTTCATCACTGAACTATAAAATGAAGCTGGAGATGATTCCCTCAGCCATGTTCCATTCGGAAATGTGGATCTAGAATAATGAGAAACAGTTATATGTCCCAAATAAATAAGTTAGAGGTATAAAATGGTTACATGAACTGGGCACCTAAGAGTGATGCTCAGAATCTCTGCATTTGGAAAGCACTTCATCTAAGCCATCTCAGAGAGCCTTTTGATTTTTTTCATTCTCTCAATAAATATATACTTGATGCTTATCATAAGCCATGTACCCTGTCATGTCCAAGTGGCACAAAAGTGAAAGGATACTATTCCTTTCCTTGATTACTCACGTTATAGAGGAAAACACAGATAAAAAGTATGAACATGTTTGGGATTAGGTGTTTGTATGGCTCACTCCAATTCCAAGAGCTTAATTTACCCAGGAAGTAAGGACTGGATGCGTCAGGGAATCAACATTTCAAGATGTCTAAATGAAGCCATTCAATAACTTTCTCTAAGTTTATATTATATTTAGATAGATAAATAGTAGATAGATAGATAGATACATAGATAGATAGATAGATAGATAGGAATGTAGATTCTATAGATATAGATAATATTGATAGATGCAGATATAGATTAAATATAGATGATATAAATATAGATAGAGATAGAAAGAGATAGATATGATTTAGATATATGTATGTTGAATCAAATAAGACTTAATTTAACATTTTGAAACGAAATTTAAATAAATATTGCCTAATTAAGTGATATGTGCCCATGAGAAACAAAAAGTACAAGTCCATATAAAGCAGATCCAATTTTCCAAGCCAAAATCTCCCAATTAGTTTTAAATTTGATATTTAAAATCAAGATATTTGTTCCAAATTAGTCTTACAAGCACTCTTCCAAGTGATTACAGAAAGACATGGATTAGAGCACAGTTATTTTATTCATGCTTTCAAACATTTTAATTATCATCTGTGCGTGTGCATGCACATGATAGGCATATCTCATACTGTAAGACAATTTTGTTGATGACTTATTTCTTTCCTTTTATATTTACATTGGTTCTGGGGATCAAACTTTGGTTACTAGGTTCCTAGCAGTCCATGTGACAATTTTATGCCTCTAATTTATTTATCTTGGGAAATACAACCTTTTCTCATTACTCTACATCCACAAAATATACCATTATCTGTAGAGTAGAAGCTGTCTCCTGCTGCTTCAGTAAATACTGTTTATTCTTTGCCTTGTTTGTGTTCTAAACAAATCTTGTATATAATCACAGTATCAAATATTTGAAGAAGAAAATGAAAGAGAAGACTTTCAATTATAAAATTGTATTGGCATACCCTTGATTTTATATGGAGTTAATACTCAAATGCATATGGCACCCACATAACTTACTAATCAAAAAGTGAACTTGTGTTGGTGATCTTTTTGCTGTCGTAATGGAAAAAACTGGGATGATTGACTCTTAAAGAGAACCTTTGTGTTGCCTTACAGCTCTGCCTCTGAAGATTACAGCCCAAGGTTTGGTATCTCAACTTAGGTCCCTTGTGATGACAGCATGCCCTGTAAGAGCAACACTTCATGCCACTAGAAACAAATGCAAGATGTGCCTGGGTCACAATCCGCTTGAAGGTACACCCCTAATGGCCTAAGGACCTATTACAATACCAATGGTGATTTGTTGGTAATGGCAATGTTGCTGTTTGGGCCTGTTTTATTTTATTTTATTTTATTTGTTTAAATATTACTGATCTTTTGCTTATATATTTAGGTGTGCCTTTTTTGTGCTTTTTCTGTTTTTTTTAAAATTGTTACTCTATGCTTTTTTTAATTTTTATTAAATTATTTTATTCACATTCCAAATGTTGCTGCCCTTTCACATCTTCCCTACCAGAGTTTTTCACTCCCTCCCCTTTGCCTCTTAGAGGGTGCTCCTACGCACCCACCCACCCACCCCCAGTTCACCCTCACCACATCTCCCCCTTCCCTGGGGTACCAAGATTCTATAGGATTATGCACATCCTCTCCCACTGAAGCTAGATAGGGAGTCCTCTGCTACATATGGCCAGGGGCCAAGGGCAAGCCCATGTATACTTTTCGGTTGGTGGCTTAGTCTCTGGACACTCTGAGAGATCCAGGTTAGTTGATACTGTTGCTTCTCCTATGGGGTTGCCATCCCCTTCAGCTCCTTCAATCCTTTCCCTAACTCTTCCATAAAGGTTCCCAACCTCAGTCCACTGGTTGGCTGTAAGTATCTGCATCTGTCTCAGTCTGCTGTTGCTAGAAACTCTCAGAGGACAGCCTTGTTATCTGTCCTGTCTGCAAGCACATCTTGGCATCAGTAATAGTGTCAGGTTTTGGTGCCTGCCCATGGATTGGATCACAAGTTGGGCTGGACACTGGATGGCCTTTCCTTCAGTCTCTGTTCCATTTTTGTCCCTGAATTTCTTTTAGACAGGAACAATTCTGGGTCAAAAAATTTGAAGGTACGTGGGTGTCCCCATCTCTCCACTGGGGGACCTAACTATCTACTGGAGGCTGTCTCTTCTGGTTTCATCTTCTCATCGTTGGACATTTTGACTAAAGTCATCTCCACTGAGTCCTATGTTCATAGCAGTCTTATTCATAATAGCCAGAAACTGGGAACAAACCAGATGTTCCTCAACTGAAGAATGAATGCAGAAAATGTGGTTCATTTATACAATGGAATACTATTCAGCTATTAAAAATGAGGACATCATGAACTTTTCAGGTAAAGTGATGGCACTAGAAAATATCATCCTAAGTGAGGTAACCCAGACCCAAAAGGACATGCATTATACATACTCACTGATAAGTAAATATTAGCCAAAAACTACAGAATGCCCATGATACAGACAATAAGAAGTTTAACAAGAAGGAAGGCCTGAGTAAGGATGCTTCAATCCCACTTAGAAAGAGGAATCAAATAATGGCAAGATGCAGAAGGAGGGAGGAAGTGGGTGGGAGAGGACAGGAGGAGGGGAAAAGATGGGCAGGATCAGGTGGGGGGGAGGAGAAAGAAAAGAAGCCAGGAGAATGTATGGAAATCTGCAGCTGCAGAGGGTGGGGGATGGGGGGAACCACTAGAAAGTCCCAGAGACCTGGGATGTGATTGGCTACCAGGACTCAATGGGCGTGACCTTAGCCTTAATTCCCAACAATGGGGAGACAGAACCTGCAGAGGCTTCTTTTCTTTTCTCTTTTTTTTTCTTTTCTTTTCTTTTCTTTTCTTTTCTTTTCTTTTCTTTTCTTTCCTGTTTGTTTGTTTTCTAAAAAGAAACATAAAGAGGAATGTAGTTGAATGGATTGGAAGGACCTGACCTAAGGCAGGGAAAGGAAAACCATGTTCAGAACACATTGTTTGAAAAAATATTTTCCAAAAAAGAAGCATAATAAGATATATCATACTTAAGTAAAGGGAAAAATGCTAGAAAGAGGGTGAGGATAAAGGAACTCCTGCATTCTGCCATAGGTAATGCAAAAACAACATAGTAGTTTCTGAGAAGAGGAGATGCAGATTGGTGATGTGTCCAGACATTTCTCTCCTTAGCATGAACCAAAAAAATAACATCATCATGGTCTGTAAGGTCGTCTGCACTCACATATCCACTGAAGTGCCATTCTCAACAACCAATATGTGATAGAAAATAACAGCACAGCCTTCAATGGTATATTCTCTCCCGTATCTGCTAAAGCATCGTTCTCAATAATCCAGATGAGGGAAAAGTGTCAGTGTTCATAGGAAGAGAGATAAAGAAACTGATTCTTGAGTGCAATGGGATACTCAGCTTTACAGAAGACCAGGCTAAAACATGGAAGAACCTGGAGGAAATTATGCTAACTAAAACAAGACAGATTAAAAAAAAAAAAAGAAAAGTAGTATGTGGTCTCACATGTGAATTCCACAATCTAAAACTCAAATATACAAAGATAGAAAACAAAACATTCTTTCCCATGTACTCCAGAGGAGATAAATAAAGAAATAGCAGGATGCAGATCAGAGGAGAGAATATGGCATACTTAGAAAATGAATAACTCTTTGAATATTAAGTACAATGGGAGAAGTACAGGAAATATATTTTATCTTATATATGGTCAACAGTACAAGTTGTACTTGTCAAACACAAAATATATAAAGATGCCAGGTAATGGATGTGCTTTTTACTCCTTTACATTTATCCCATGATGCTGAGTATTTGAAATATACACAGGGAAATATTATTAAGGAAAAGACTTTGGAGGATGATTTGAATTGAATATATTAGATAGCCTTTATATAGAGTGTCTGCTATCACAATATCCTCCATAAAATATTTCTATTGATTATTATTTAAGCATTTCTCCATAAATATGCATACATTTTCCTCTCTATTATTTCTAGAATTACAAAAGTAATGTTAAAACTTCAAAGATGCCACAAGTTCCACCACACACATGCTATTCCATAGCTAATCTTTTACAGGTCTCCAACCACATTGCATTCTCTACTTAGTGATTTCCTCTGAACATTCCTCCCTGGTATTCCCTGATTATTATTATTATTATTATTATTATTATTATTATTATTATTTGGAAAGTGATAACCTTAATTGAGGGATTACCTCCACAAGATTGCCTAGAGACAAGTCTGTGAGGTATTCCCTCGGGAGATGATCTGTTTGGGAGGTCCCAGCTCACTGTGGGTGCTATAACTCTGGAGATGTATGCTTGTATAGCATAAGAAAGCAAACCAGTAAGCAGCATTCCTTTGTGCTCTCCATTTTAGGTTCCTGATTGAGTCCTGCCCTGAAACGTGAGCCAAATAAATCCATTCCTTCTCAGATTGCTTTTGGTTGTGGTATTTATCATAGCAATAGGAAACAAACTAGGAGAGCAGATAAATTCTGTGACTCCTGCTTGGCTCCTCTCATCACTGACACTCACTGTGGCTGGACATCAGTGGACATTTACTGCAGGGACTTTCTCTGCTCTTCAGACACTTCCTGTAAATTAAACTCTCTTTTTATAAGCACATGGTACCTGTTCCTACTGTTATTTTTCTAGTGACTTAGGAAAAGATTTGACATTAGATTAAACCGGCATACAACTGTGACTTCTGAAATAAATACAAAGCTGCCAGGAAAGACTTCTTTTCTTCTTTTCTTTTTTTATCTAAAAACAAAACAAAACACTAATATTTTGTGTCAATTCTGCTTCCCTTTGGGTCATAGAAGGGAAATACGCCCTGGCTGATCATACTTCTTTCAGGTTAGCCAACATGGTTTTCTTCACACAAAAGCAAAATAATCTATCACTGAGTATCAATCTATAGCCTTTTCAAATTGGGTATATCAAAATAATAAATCAAAAGGGAAAGGTCATGAATCAAGAACACCATCCAAATACCTCCTGTGCTGTTCCTTTTATTTTCCTCTCCTGCATCTTCAAATAAGCCTGCATTCAAATGATTCATCAGATAATCACACAAAAGGCCTCATTTAAGTTCATTATTCATAGCGAAAGTCTGGCTGTGTGCCTTGATACACTTCAGAACTTTGTTTTATGGAGATAATAAAAACATTCAACATCATGTCACCCTAACCTGGTTGTTCCAACCATATAAGTGAGAAGAGTCCTCCTTGAGCTGGTTTAAGCCTCCTGCTGGACCCCAAACAGCCCACTCCCCTTGGCACGGTCACCCTTCAGGGTACTTGTTCTGGGTAGTGGTTGTGTAGTATGCTTCCTACACGTATTACACACACTCAGCTGCTGTTATGCACCGCTCTTGTCTTGACAATGCATTTTTAAAAAGATTCCAATCTTACTCTTTCTGAGGAAAAGGAATGATTTCCTATAGGCTTATTCCACGATACATGCTGAAGGTCCTCTGTGTACAGCAGGGGTTCTAATGGAGAGTGAATTCTGGGATAAAACAGACCAGATACAGGCCTCTGAGACTTCTCTGGAGGTGATCTGTAATACAGCATATGGTTAAGTGGATACATGGCCCTCACAAAGTAAACTAGAGAGCTGTGCTTTTCCTGTTCCCAACAGATGAGTTTCAAGGTGGCAGGAAATTCTATGCATACTAGGAAGCATCCCTTGCTTGTCAAGAAGGATAGCTTAAACTCAGATCAGCTTCTGTTACTGAAGAACTATGACTGACAGGGTGCCACTCTGCTTCACACTCAGGCTTTTCCTCCAGAAAACAGACCCAACTTTATCTTCAGCATCAACTGCTCCTGCTTCTGTGAGGGCATTGCAATGCTGGAGTTGTGCCAGGAAATGTTCATGAACCCCAAAAGACCAATCAGGGGCTGATCTGATGCAATCACACAAGGGAGATTATTCACAAGCTGAAGCTTGCTTGATCTTAACTCAACACTGAACCCCAGGATGGTTCCAGTGGAGTAAATGCATCAAACACTCATCTGGACGAGGTTTAATAGAAAATGGCAAGCAAGGTGTGAGTGTTTCTAGCCTGGCAAGCATCTTGTTAATTTACTTGAGTTCAATCTTATGTCAGGTTCTCTAAGATGGAGTCTGAACCCCAAAAATCTGGTCTCTCACTAACACCATGACAAAAAATTCTTGGACTATGGTGTTGTCACCATTGGCTTGTACTGTGGTTTTGCTGTACTGAGACAATCTCTCTGTATAGACTACCGTGGATACATGCTTTTGGTAATCCTCTTATCTCTACCTCTTGATTTCTGGGATTACATAAGTATGTGTCACTAGACCCTGCTACTGTAAACTTCATATTGAATAAGCAATATTTATCTGCCTTAAACTCAGAGGTATGGTGTCAAGACATACCCATGTGTATATATGCTACCAAAAAACAAAAGGGGGTATAAAATTATAATACAGGCAATCTTTGCCTAAATTTCCCTTTATGAATCAAAATGTATTCATTTTAATATATACAATACATAAAATAAAATAAACTGTTGCCTTAGTCTTTAAAAATAAGAATTCATTTAAAAATTAAAGAAGCAGTATCCTACAAGATCCTTTTAAGCATGTTTATATTTTATATAATAATTTTAATTACCTAAGGTTAGTAATGGGAAATTTTAAATTTAATTAAATTTTCAAATTAGTATTTTGGTAACTATTCTAATATACTAGAAAAGTAACTGATAGCAAATGAGACCCTCAAGTTCCTAGTAAGCATCCAGTGATCCTTCAGTGTGAATTCACGTTCTGCTTATCTCTGAAGAATTTGGCATCTCTGACTTTTGTCATCTGGCTCTGACATCATCTCACCAACATATGTGAAAGCCAAAGCTACATTTTAAATTTTAGTTACTGTTCCTAAGAGATCCATAAAACAAAAATTCTTCTAACCTGTAAGCCTTTTGCCTAAGGACAGATACTTCTGTGTCCTAAAGTCCTATGTAAATCGCCTTACTTCCTGAGATGCTGGAGGTTGCTGTTCATAGATGATAAACCATGTGTTTCCACTTCCCTAGATAAGCATGGCTGACCCAACTGCACTGGATGTGCTTGATCACATGTAGGCTGGTGTTACATTGGCAGAAAGTATGCAAAGAAGTATGCCTTCCCCCTATTGGATGAAGGCAGGAAGTAGGTGGACTTGTGAATTTGCCTCTCCAGACTCCATTATCCTGGCTTCTGTCCCTCTTTTCCTCCCAAAGATATCCCTCTCTGTAGAGCCGCAGCTCTGTGAACCACAAACTTTTCTGTCTTTCTTTTCTTGGCACATTAGCTAGCACCCAACAAGCTTTTGAAGGCACTAAACCTCTTACATTCTGGTATATAAAGCAATTTGATTTTTCCAAAGCTCAGCTCTTCAAACTAGACTTGGTCTAGAGTCTCATCCTTTCTCATTCCTGCTTTCAGATGAGATTGCCGGGCCAGAATAAAGGGGGATTTTAATGTGTATAGGGGTACAGTCATGGAGACAGCATTGAGGGGATGAGAATATACTTAACAGGGAGGTAAATGATCCATGCTATTCCACTATCATTTTTATGTGGAAGGGCTCTGTAGAATCATCACTTTTCATCCCACAGTGTGAGAATAAGACCACAGCCACAATTTCAAGTCAAATTTCAAGCAAGCTTTAATTAAGGATATTAAATATAATAGGTAAGGACTAAGGTGAAAGAGTTATCTGCTGCATGAAAATGATAATAGTAGAGAACAGAAGAGGCTGATTGGAGTGAATTCAAGAGTCTTTAATTGATATCATTTTTAAAAGCCCCACCCTTCTCATTCATAAAAAGCTTCAGTACCTGAGATATGTTCCCTCCATACTCCATGCCCCACTTTCCTCAGGAACAGCAGAAGCATCCATTTGCCTAATCCATCTTACCTCATGGCCAAGGTCACCCTCACCCACACCTTGGTTACTTTATAATTTATAATTGTTCTGTCTTCTAAAGTCCAATGTAAACAACCTACTTCCATCCATTTTGCTTTGTTCCTTCACCTACAATCACTACTCATTATCCAAAATCTTCTCCTCCCACAGTTACCCTAAATCCTCTGCTATGAGCTAATCTTGCATTCTTACTCAGAAACAGAAAAATGTGAATTTTGTCTTTTTATGTGACCATTTGTGATAAGCACATTTCTTACCATAATCTTCAGGTAGTGGTGGCCATACAACTGCTACAGCTTTGGGAAGTTACCTTAGAGAAGGAAGATGTATCCTTCTTAGTCTCCATTTTTTTCTACCCTATTAAATTGTAGAATGATGCCTGGGGTGCAGTGAAGTTCTTTTTTGATGTAGTGAATGTGACAAGGAAGAAATACACATACAAAGAGGAACAACACAGAACACTGTAAACAAAAATCTCCACCCAAACTTGGGTCATCCCAGAGACTTACTTAGCTCAATTTTATTCATGGTTTGCATTCCTTGTTTGTGAGTGGTTTTGTTGTTGTTGTTGTTGTTATTTATTTGTGGGTGAGTCTAGTTACACCTAATACACCAATAAACACTAATACACTAACATTAATACACTAATAAACCCCTTGCCATCTCTCAGCATCCAACAACACTTCCTGGCAAAGGTCAAACAATACAGTAGATACCATCCTCTTTAAATGTATGATATAAATGCAGATCATTTACCACTACCTGCCATTTCTCTCCTCAACTACCTGGGATATACAGAACTATTATAATCTCTGTGGATATCTCTCCTGCCCACTTTTCAAGGCATTCTCATATATGAATGAAATATAACGCACTAGAGAAAAATTCTGCATGCCTGCTGTTGGGTCATTCTTTTCCATAAATGGAATCTCTGCAATGTTTTTTCTCTCAAGAGTAATTGCACTGTCAATTATTGTTTCTCTGTTTGACACTTAGTGTCTCAGTCTTTCTCTGGTAAATTCTATCCAGGATTCTTGCTGTTTTTTATGATTACTATTGTTGTTTTACGCATTCAGAATTATTCTTCTTTAAAGAAAATAAGTTCACCCAAATTCTCCTTATAACAGCTTTTCTGTCTTCTCCTTTTGGTCTACCTTCACTTTGAAGTCGCATTTCTCAAACTGGGCATCTATTCTTACATTCTCTTGTTTCTTACCTTCCTTTCATACATCCACACACTAATATATACTCTAATGAATCATAGTTCTGACAGAGCCCTTACTAAGAATGTATTGGTTGCATAGCATGTTGTTTCCTATAGCTTGGATCTAAAACAGTCACCAAAGGCCCATGTGTTAAATAATTGGTCCTCATTTCATGCTACTATTTTGAGGTATCAGAATATTTAAACTGAAGCCTAGGAAGAGAAATTAGGTCATCAGAGACATTACACTTAATGGAATACTTAGAACTAGATGACTTGCTCTCTTTACTTTGATCCTTGTTTGCCATGAGGTAAGTAGTTGCCTTTATTGTATGCCCTCACTACAGTGAAACCCCAAAGTAATACAACTGAATGACTTTGGTCTGGAAATCCTTAACACATGAACCTTTCCTCTAAAATTACATTATCAGTCTGACAACTGGATTGATGGTTAAAATGCAAATTGTGTAAGTGTGAGCACATGAGTTCCAATAACTAGAAACCAGTACAACTAGACATGGTAATGCCTGTATCTATTTTGGTTTTATATTGACTTGACACAAACTGAGTTAAATAGGCATAAATAGGCAAAATAGAATTAAATAGGCCAGTTAAATAGGAAGAATCTCAATTTAAAAAAGAAAATGCCTCAATTGTATAATCCTGTTGGTAAGTCTGTGGGGCATCTTCTGATTAATGACTGATGGGGGACCAGTCTATTATGGGAAGTCCTACCTCTAGAGAGATGAGCCTACATAGTATAAAAAAGCAAGGTGAGTGAGCTAAGAGGGCAAGTAAGTATCATTCCTCCAAGGCCTCTTAATAAGTTCCAACTCTCAGGTTCTAGCCTTGACTTCCATCATTGTTGGATTACAACAGGAAATGTAAGCCAAATAAACTCTTTCTTCCCAATGAGCTTTTAGCTGTGGTGTTTTTTCACAGCAATGGAAAAACAAACTAAAACAATGGGATTCTATAATGCCTTAGTTCTTACAGGAGGTGAGAGGCTGAGACAGGAGCCTCCACAGGAAGCTACTGTCAATTGAAGTAGAAAACAAGAGACTGTCTCAGCAAAAGAAGATGACCAACACCTGGCTAAGTCCTCTGACCTCTCTAAACATGTGGAAGAGTGGCAAACATACACACACACACACACAAACACAAACACACAAACACACACACACACACAGAGAGAGAGAGACAGACAGAGACAGAGACAGAGACAGAGACAGAGAGAGAGACAAACAACAGACAGACAAAGACTGAGATGAAAGAGACACAGAGGGATTTAAAAATAAGAAATAAAATTGATACGTAGAACATTTGGGCATTTTGTCATATGAACAAAGCTAACAATGATCAATTGACAAATTTCAGTTCTGTTTTTGAGCTACTGGTTACATTAGGTATTTGTAATCACTTTGCCCTTACTGAAACATTAATGCCATGTGATTTCACAAACAAGCATCATCCTATTTTTGCTCTATATTTTTGACAATTCCATTTCTCTTTCCTTGTATCTATTCATCCACATGGCATCAAATTTTAGTCTTCCTCTAGAAGCATCCATAATCTGATTGCCTTTAGCAGTCTGCATTCTTTTCCTAAGCCACATTCTCTTTGTGATTCCGAATACCATTGAGTTCATACATTGACAGCCCTAGGAAAATTCTGGATCATCTAATACTTAGCTTACCTAATATATCTTTTGAATGTCAAAGTCGTATTTAATTCTTCCCTTAAATGTACTAGTCTTAATTCAAATTCTTTATGTTCAAAACAGAATGCATGGGTTTCCCTTTTTGCAGAAATGAGACTTCCCTTTAAAAAATGCATTTTTAGTAAGAGCTACTACCTACCATTTAAATCTACAATCAGAGACATGGTTATTTTTTATCACAATTTCCATCTATAAATTTTTCCACCCAAATATTCTCTCTAATTTTTTTTTTTTTTTTGGTTTTTTCAAGACAGGGTTTCTCTGTATAGCCCTGGCTGTCCTGGAACTCGCTTTGTAGACCAGGCTAGCCTCGAACTCAGAAATCCGCCTGCCTCTGCCTCCCAAGTGCTAGGATTAAAGGCATGCGCCACCACCGCCCGGCTATTCTCTCTAATTCTACATTAATCTTTGCCCTCCTCCCTTGTTACTATCCTTTACACTCTAAAGTATGGAAATGCTTTCCTAACAATTCTTTCTTATTAGTGTTGCTCAGGCTTCAAATGGAGAATAGTTTTAAGAACACAATTAAACCGTATCATTTTTCTGTACGGTCTATTACATACAGATATCTCTGTGATCTGAGAATATGATCAAATCTCCTGCCATCCAGCAAGGCTTCTGATGGCATTGACTCTTCCTGCCCCATTGTGCCTCTCCCATTCCTCACCATCTGTTCAAGTGTGCTTCTCTCCTGAAATAAATTACTGATTAAAACTACCCCAATGAGGAAAGGTTTCATTTGGCCTCCATGTTGCAATCACAGTCTATCCTTGAATTAATTTAGAGAAGAAACTCAAAGAGGAGCAGAGCAGAACCTATGGAAGAAAGCTCCTTACTGGCTGTTTTCTCTTGGCTTACTTAGCCAACTTTCTAATGCAACTGAGGCTTACCTGTCCAAGGATGGCACTCTCTGAGAACTCTCACATGAATAAATAATTGAGAAATTGTCCCATAGACATTCGCACTGACCAGCCTGAAGGAGTCCTTCTTCACTGACATTCTGTCTTCTGAGGTGACTCTGGTTGATGTTAAGTTGACAAAAGCTACATGACATGTCATTGTTCTCATCTACTGCCAGTTATTTTAGAATTTCCTAGATTTCATGTTCTGCTGTGCCCATGTCCTATATCCATGCTATTTCTTCTGCCCAAAATATCTCTACTTGATTATGTTTGGTCATTTCTACCTGACTTAAGAAAATTTCCTTTGTACCCTTTACTGTACAAAGTGCTCCCTTTGGACCATCATAGCTTTATGCACTTGGTTTTCATAATTCTTCCTACTTACATCACTTTTACTTACAAGATAACAAGATTAATATGTAACTTTCCAAATATTCATAAGGCAGTAGTTTCTTCATCTATTTTTCTAGGTGATAACAAATTTATTTAGTACTAGTAGTATTCAATCAATTTATTTTGAACATGTAAATGAATAAATGCCGAAATAACTCAACCCTAGGAAAATTATCATTGAAATGTCAATTATCTTAGAATTTTGCTTGGCTGTTTGTTTTGATTTTGTTTTTATTACCACCATGGAATGGGTTATAGCAATCAGGACCTTTAAAATTCATTTTGTTGACCCAAGAGAGTTTAATACATTATTCATAATCTTTGTACAGTATTCTTTAAAATGTAAAATAATGGAGCATAAAAATTTTGTATGAGAACAAATGAGTTTTCTCTATTTCATTCTTCTGTCTTTTCCTCTGTCTCAAGAACACTGTTTCTAAGGACTCAGAAGGATTTCCAGGTGTAGAACTGAAGAATGTTTGTAATGAAGAGAGTGGGATAGTCCATATGAACTGTTTTTAGATTGCTTATCAGGTTGCCTGACACTTCTAAGATTTTGTGGCTATGACCATCAGGTGGATAAAACAAATGCATCAAGTGCAGGAAGTACTGAATGCCTGTCAAGAGTCTTAACCAGGCTTACCACAAGCCTGCATAGTGAGGAATGGAGCACTACATAGTCAGTCAGAATTACTGCATACTTATTTCTGGAGGGACCAAGAAATTGTGATGAAGACTGGCTACAAATATCACAAAACACTAAGAGAGCAGTCAAATGTTAAGTGAAAGTTTGAGAGGAAAAAGAATCAAAGGAACTACAATTTCAAAACTTTGGTTTTGGGGACTTGCACACTGTCTCTATATTCTAGGGAATAGACTTGCATTAGATTGAGAAAATTAGAAATAGCATCCGAAGGAGGAGAAGCAGAGAGGAACATAGGCACAAGAACAAATTGTTTAATGGACAATGAATAGATAGGCTGACTAAAACTGAGAATTTTTAAGGAGTATGTTTGGGGTTTAGTTCTAATATAACTTATTAATAAAAAGAATAACCTCAGTATCCATCTCTGAATATTTGAGGATCTGAGCTCCCTAACATACCTAGACAGAATGAAAGAGACAAAGTTATAGACACAAGAGTGACATCTTTGCCACCATGCAAAGCAGAATGTTCTGTGAAAGAACTAATATTTATAGACCCTCTGGAAAGTATTAACCTAGTGTGGATGTTTTCTACACACTAAGAGATTGTTAGAGATCATACCATAGTTCATGTTTAGTGAAACCTGTTGGTGAGACTTTATTGGTGTAGCTCCTGACATTACTTGGAGACAGAATCATACAGTGAGGTCCATGATCCTCTAGTTTCTACAATGCCCCCACCCTACTCCATGACTCTTCTACAATGGTCCTTGAGCCTCAGGATATGACTGTGTCTTAGCTGGGTTTCTATGGCTCAGAAGAGTCCCCATGACCAAGGCAAATATATAAAGGAAAACATTTCATTGGAGCTGGCTTACACTTCAGAGGTTTATTGGGAATTTTTGTTAGATGGTCTTTGGCTTTTGGAGGGAATATTGTCATCACAGAAGAAAAACATTCATTTAAACTACATGAGTATATTTTTACATAGATGTAAGTATGCTATAAGCTATTTTAGGTAATTAATAGTATGATTACTTATGCCAGTTCCAGATATACTTGCTATAATTTTACCCTTCTCCCTCCTCCTGTATTTATCTCTGCCATCCCTTCCTAATGAGAGTCCCCTGTTGTCCCATTTCTCCAATGTGTTATCTGTATCATGCAACACTCTTATCCATGGGTCCTCCACTCACCTCCTCTGGCAGCAGCAGTCATTTTTTTACTTTCATGGGTTTTGCTGCTACTCCAGAATATGTGTTTACATCTGTACATCTGGAGCTAGAAGCCTCAGATGGGAGAGAACATATAACATTAATTTTTCTCCTCACTCAATACGATCTTAGAAATCCAAGATTTTACCTGGAAAGCTGCACAAACAAAACTTCGCCTACATAACTGCCCAAATATGAGCTAAACAAGGACAGCAGCATTGTGGATGTGGCAAATCCCACAAAACCTCAACCCTACAAGGATAACTACAAGCAACTAATGAATACTGAGAGTGGGAGAAAGCATCTTCCCTAGGGAAGAGACAACATTTGTTTGCCCAATACCAAATGGTGATCCCTGAAAATATACATACAAATAGCATTGCACAAGTTATATTTAGAGATATATAGATGTAGAAATGAAGATATATATACATAATGATATATAGATGATATTTATGTACATAAATATATAGGTATGTAAATATATAGATATCCAAGTATATTTGGTATAAATAGATAAATAGAGAGATGTGCATATAATAACTTTAGTGGGAGATAAAGCCATGAATTTGAAAGAGCAATGTGAGGAATATGGGAGGGTTTACAGGAGGTGATGGAAGAAGGAAATAATGTAATTGCATATAATAACAAAGTTTACAGATAATAATGGATAACATTTATAGATATCTAGTTCCTGATATACAGTGGATGAGCTTTTAGATCTTATTTTTTAAGTATTACAAATAAAGACATATACTTCAAAGAACACAATGATGGGGTAACATCATTGTATACTGTCAGGAAATCTGTGCATATAGCATAGCATATATAATATAAATGCTAAAATAGACCTGTAAATATATTATCAAATATAATGTGGAGAAACTTAATTTTTGAAAATTGCCTAAAGAAATAAAAACAGATTTGATATTTGAATCTAAATGGTATTACTAAGCCTTAATTACTGAGAGAAAGAGAAAAACCTTACTTCCATTTTGTAATTATGAAAAGGTGAATTAAACTTTAGATTGTTAGAAATGATGCATCAGAGTGATATAGTCTTAAATAGGAAGAAGAAACATAGCTTGTCTTTATGGTAGACAAAGCAGTACAGATATTAAAATAAGAGTGAATGATAATGAATCCAATTTCCAGATATTGACCTGTTGCTTCTGGGCGCAGTTTCCTCAAATTGCTTCCAGCTGTGGACCAAGGCTGGCCAGTCCCAGTTTGCACATCAGACGGACTGTTTCCCGACTTTGCAAGTTGTCTTGGAACTGGCGCTTTGTTTCTTAATCACCTGCTTTGTGCAGAAGTTCCAGTCATGGATGGTTCCTGTGAGGTAAGCCCCGCCTATGCTCTAAATGTTCACAGAATCTCACAGGTTATCTCAATCAAGAATTTACCTTCTTCTCTTTGTACTTTTTGAAGATTTGTTGTTTCACAGTTCCAGATAAGGCGACTCACTGTTTTTTGGCATCTACAGCTAGCCACTTCTTGCTTGCCTACTTTGATGTCCACAGATTACTGGGTCTACTGTGAGACTGTCTCCTGGCTCTTCCCAGTAAGGAGGTCATATGTTAACCAAATTTCATCTTAAACCACAATACCAACAAACAAAAGGTCTTTTCTAGACTCTACCTAAAGCTATTCCTATTTTCAGTTAATTTATGTTTTATAATCAATACAAACTTACAATTTAGATTTTGGTGTAAAGTGGTTGGCTTGAATGAAATTGGATTCATTACCAATGAGGTAGGCAGAGCATTGACTCCTGTTCTCTAGACAGCCTGCCATCTCAGAATAGGTAGAACCAAGTCTTTTTTTAAAGTGAAGAATGAGAGTAGTATCTAGGGTAGGAATATAAGATTAAGTTTAAGTGCTTATAGATAATCAATTTTATAGTGTTTACTCAGGAAAATTTCTAATTTGAGATTTCTATTCTCTCTCTCTATCTATCTCTCTATCTCTCTCTCTATCTATCTATCTATCTATCTATCTATCTATCATCTATCTATCTGAAAATGACATCATTCTAGCCTTCTTTTTCCTCCCCTCCAAACACTCCCATGTACCCTTTTTACAGCCTTTTTTACCTGATGTGGTGTGTGTGTGTGTGTGTGTGTGTGTGTGTGTGTGTGTGTGTGTGTGTGTTATGGTGAACACAGAGATCCACCTACACAGCCTCAAGAGCACTGCTTGGATTAAAAATGTGCACCGCCAAGTCCAGGTTGCCCAGCATCGTCTATTTTCTGGACAGCACAATTGCCTACCAGTCGATGTGTCAGTGGCCCTATTCCAACCTCTTCATATATCGGAGGCAAAGTTTCTCTTAAGACATAATTAAAAAATGGTATCATCTTTAAAATTACATGTAAGTAAAAATAGTGTGCATATTGCATGCTTGTATGTATTTATTCATAAGTACACAATATATGTTTTATCCAAGGACAATTTTAATCAGTCTGCTCTCCAGAGACATTCCAGTCACTGCACATGTCCTGAAACTCCAGGTAGCCACAGGATCTAAAACAATACAGGTTTTATTTGAACAAGTATAGATCCTTTCTCTTTGGACACAAATTGCAGTCAGCAGTTGTTGGGTGAATATGGATCAAAGAACCAAACTCTTGAGTTGAGGTTGTCATTTCATTAACCTTGAAATTGCAGCACTTCCCATTTTATACAATTGAAATATTTGGACTCAGTTCGTTGGATTACGGTTGAGTTTTCTGAATCCAGACTCTGTTTCTATTACTCTCTGACCCTCTGTAATGTAGTTTTATTCTCTCCCACTTCAGTAAAACTGCTTCTGTGAAGATATTAAAGGTCACCTATGATAACCATAGTGCTATATTGAATGGACAAATTATTTGTCTTTATTTTACTTGAACTGTGTTCTGTATACTTGACCACATCCTCTTTTTTTTTCTTTCTTTCTTTTTTTTTGTTTTTCTAACGTTCCCATATCTTGGCTTCCAGTCTATATCTTTGCTTGTCTCCTATTTACATTTAGAGCTACTTTGACTGAATTTTCTTTGATGCCTCAGGTGTTTGCATTTGGTCTTTGCATGCAGCAAGCCTTCAGGAGTACATTCTGAATGCTTACTCATACATTTCCATAGACGTAAATAAAATATGGTACTTGTTAATTGTATATTTTTATGATAGACTATTATTTTACCACTACCTACCTATGTGCCACACTCATAATGACCACAAGATTGACTATAACAGTTCCTTAATTGTCTTGTCTTACCATTCCATACCCACAAGCTAACTGTACTGTACACTCTTATAAAGACCATGTGATGGAATGAAACAGTTCCTGAATGGTCTTGATTTACTATTAGATAAAAATGGTTTTCTATTTCTTTGAATGATGTTCCATTTCCCAATTTTCCTTCTTCCATTATCATGTATATTAGATGACTATTTTCCTCTGTTCTCTTTTCATTTCATACATTTTATATTCATATCCCAATAATCCTAATAACTATATATATATACATACATACACACACACACACACACACACACACACACACACATATATATAATCAGAATTCAGTCATGTATCTTAACTATTTATTCAGAACATCTTCCTCTCCCTTCCCCTGATCTATCTCCCTCTCTCTCTCTCTCTCTCTCTCTCTCTCTCTCTCTCTCTCTCCCTCTTTTTTTTTTATTTCTCCTTGAGATAGAGTCCATTTATGTAGCCCTAGCTTGCCTGATACTCACTATATAGACTGGTCTGTCCTAGAACACAGAGATCAACCTGCATAACCTCAAGACCACTGGGATTAAAGGTATGTACCACCGTACCCAGCTTGATCAATATGATCTGTTATCTGGACACCACACTTGCCTACTGGCTGATGTGTCAGTGACCCTATTCCAATTTCTTCATATATTGGCAGCAAGGTTTTTTTTAAAGGGTAAATAAATAATGGTACCATCTTGCACACAACATTAAAGTGGATTGTCTGTTAATGCAGAAAAAATGCAATTTCCTTCAGTCTTTCTAGTAGGATGATTTCTCAGGGCTGAAACATCATTCTTATTCCTCACCAATACCACTGGCTTTTTCAGTTATCTCTAAAGTAAGTTGTGGGTTTGCATTGTTTGTTTGGTTTTGGGTTTTTTTTTCAAGGTTTTGTCATCTCAAAAATTTTGACCTGCTTTTGTTTCTCCATAGGGCTTTTATTTCTTCTCACTTTATGTAACTCTCAGCATAAATGTCTCCTACACAATGACAACTTCTCATATCATACTAATTAAACTTAGTCATTCTGTCACATTTTTGAAATCTCAAACCTCTGTGTTTTCTTCTTAATATATGCCTTCATATGGCAGTCTTTCCAACTGCTGTTTAATTTGAAGGGACAGATTTAAACACTACCACTGACTATTCCACTGGCATTAATATAGTAGCTGGAACTTAGCAGATATTCATTGAATATTTCCTTTACATTTTCAAAAACAGCACTCATAGAAAGGAAACACCAGAGAGATGTCATTACTGAGAATAAAAAATATCATAGAGAAGGAAATTGTCACTT
The DNA here is from genome assembly GCA_036184795.1 of Tokudaia tokunoshimensis. Taxonomy (NCBI): domain Eukaryota; kingdom Metazoa; phylum Chordata; class Mammalia; order Rodentia; family Muridae; genus Tokudaia; species Tokudaia tokunoshimensis. The sequence goes on from BTHU01000019.1 coordinate 41,476,303, forward strand.
ACGTTTTTTTTGTTGCACATAAAATCATCACAACTAAAATTAATGAATGATTTAGAAAAGAGAGATGTTAATGGATTACTGTTTTATAGAGGATTACCTTCTCCCTTGGGGGGAAATGCTGTTTTCTGACATGACTTAAAGGTCAAATATTGTATAATCATTGAACTAGACCATCAGATCAATTTTTCCTTATTTCCTTATGAAATGCAATACAACAAAATGGATAGATGGTTTTACAAGTTGGAGTAGAGTTGTTTATGATGCTGCTGCTTGCTATTTAACAGCTTTGACCTTGAAAGTGTCCTCCCCTGTTGAGTAGGGTTGACAAGGGCATTTTACCTAATTATATCATGAAGGAAAAGTAAAATAATGTGTGAGAATACATTTAATGCAATGTCTAGCAGATGTTAAAGCACTCCGTAAGTGTTGACTACAAGCCATAATTATTATATTTGCAATCTAAGGCACATTTATGAAGTCATCTAACTTTTCCAGTTTACTGACAAAATCTCAGCTAATACCCAAGCTATGCCTACTCACTCATTGTTATACTATAGCACTCTTAAGTGGAGGGAAGCCTCAGAACACATGGTAATGTGCCTGAAAATGTTCTTTTATAAGCTGGTGCAGGACCTAGAAATATGTATTCATAGTGAACACTACACAATCACTGACAAAACAGGATGTGTGTGTCATGACCTCATTGGATGTAGTTGTTCATGTATGAAATTATTTTATCCCTTTAGGTAACTAGAATTGTGGCATTCAGAAAAAGAAACTACTTTGCTGATTATAATTGAGAATAAAACATACAGAGTATTTTTATTATAGTTAATATTTGGATAAATGTATTAAATGAGAATTACAGACAGCCGAGAAATAGGGAAGCTCATTCAGGAATGCTGATGAGTGCCAGTTTTAGTTCTTTGCAGAGTAAATCTGAAGACTCTTCCTCTCTGTTGGATTAGTCATTGATTCTTTATCTTTGCTCAGTGTTGTGTAAGAGATAACTGCATCAGTGGTAGCATCACTGAACACAAAGAATGCTTTCTGGGTACCCAAGAGGCATTTGAATGTATCTTACATTCTTTTGTTAATGTCAAATGCTAACTCTACTTTGAGTATTCTTAGCTATGGAACCAGCACCAGTTTGCGGGTCCTGAATATGCCATGTGCAGACAGAGCTCTGTAACACTTGGATCCCTGCTTATTTCATTGGTCCATGCATACGTTGCCATTTTTTCTATGCTGTTTTTGTTTAGAGCCAGTAGGTAACAATGTGGAAAAATCATGATGTTATACTATATATTTTTTTAAATGTAGAACATAGCATCTTTTATAGGAAATGTGTTTAAATCACCCATTGATGCATAAGTCAGTGCATTATTTCATCCAAGCCATTCACTAATATTAAGTCATAGGAAGTTAGTTTTACCTTAAACATTGTATGTTTTCTAAAAAGAGAGACTTGACTTAACATTATCTGATTTTGATAGCATTTACCCATATGTGTTAGAATGTCCAATTATCATACCTCTGATTCAAAACAATAAAAAAGAAGCATCTTTTTTTCTCCAGTTGTTCCTTGAGAAAGGATACACACACTGACACTTCCTTGGCTAGCTATTATTAAAATGTGTCTGAGGTTACACAAACATCCCATCAAATCCTCACATTCCATTCTTAATGTGAGATCTCTGCCTTTTTTTGAGAGTTTCGTAGTAATGAATGCTTTCTTTTTAAGTGCAATCGAATATACATCCTCAGTATAGATCGGCATTTCTTTGTTCTATTTACATCAAATCTCCCCTCAAGTTTTGCTGTTTAGCTGACAGTATAATTGCAGATGACAAGCTGTGTCTGGCTGCCACAAAATCAAAATGATTTAGCTAAAGCAATCATTAGCTCCTTTTCTTACCTTTGTCGAAAGTTGTCAATGAACTAAGAACTTTGAGCAGTCTCTAGGAGACTTGATTTCAGGATAGAATCACCTCTATTACTTACAGAAAATACTGTATGATACAAGATTCTCTACTGTGTATGTCCAAATCATCTCCACAGCTTTCCTAGCCTGTGGATTTTATGAGCTGAAATAAATTAGTATTGCCTTTCTTAAACAGCAGTGATTTTCATGTTCATTGCAGAAAAATTAACTAAACTTATCATTTAATTGTTCATTTTTTAAGTATTTCTTCTGTTGTGATCTAAATATTAATTTATATAGCAGAGAGACAACAGTGAGAATATCCACAACTGCAATACCTTTGAATCTTGAAAATTATAAGAATGTCAAGATATTCATAATTCTGGAATAAGTGGCATGCACCTTGGTATCAACTACCATCTGTCTAATTGGAGTTAAGAACCACTCAAAAGGAAATTAGTCATTCCTAGAACCGGAAACCTAGCTAAATTCCTGGGGCTAGTGAAGTCATGAACCTTAGGAAAGAATATTCTACCGCTGCTTAGGAAGAGTAGCATAATTACTTGCCACGTTCTAAATCTTTTTCTTATACTCACAGGTAAGTGAAACTTCTGTCTTTCATCACAGAAGATTCTCATGATGCTACTAAACAAGACTGTTGGTATATATCCTGACAACATAGATTGTATTTGCTCCCAAGAACAATTTCTAAGCAGTTCCACTCCTCCATATCCTGATAACCTTTCTTTTTCACTCTCTCTGGTAGGTAGTGGGCTAGAAGGAAGGTTATAGCATTTAGGAACACTTATTAATAGTAGATTTTGAAAAAGCTAAGCTAAGGTTACCTGATGTTTTTTATAATTGTTAAGATATGGTGGTTTGAGTATGCTTGACCCAAGGATTGGCACTATCAGGAGGTGTGGACTTGTTGGAGAAAGTGTGTCTCTGTCATGGCAAACTCAAAGAACTTCTTCTACCTGCCTGCATATCAATCTTCCCATAGTGTCCTTCAGATGAAGAACTAGAATTCTCGGAACTCTTAAGTAATGCTTGCCCAGACACTGTCATGCTCTTACTTCGATGACGGACCTAACATTTGAACCTGTAAGACAGTCTCAATTAAATGTTGTCTTTATGGGGGAAAAGGATTCTATTTATAGCTGATGGAGGGTATCACCTAAAACAACAACTGGACACAATGCAGATTATTGGGATCCCAAATCTAAAGGATACACCTTTATATCTACATTGTATATACTACATCTATGTGCTCAGGGAATGTTGTGGAAGAGTAGGCTGAAAGATTGTAAGAGCCAGATACCATACAGTCTGCAGTGAACCAGTCATTCCTAGAAATTGTTACAAAATCAGAACAATATCAATATCAATGGATATGATAGAGTAGAAGGGGGAAATTTTCATGAGACCCTACTCCTAGACAAAGAACTGCAAGCAACAGTTGATATATGGGACAAGGAGAGTAGTTAGTTTTTCCCACAGATAAGTTGCCTTTTTGATTGTTCAAAAAAGAAAAAAAAGGTCAGTCTTAAAACTATAAACACTCAAACAACAAAAATGGACTAAGCATGTTCTCTTCCTTCCTTTCTTTCTTTCTTTCCTTCTTTCTTTCTTTCATTCATTCTTTCTTTTTTTCTATCTCTCTATCAACTATCTATCATCTATTATTTATCTATCAATCCGCATATCATCTCTGTATCTATGTACCTATATGTCATCTATATACTTATTATCTATTTATAACTTATCATTTATCTCTTTACCTATCTATCTACCTATCTATCACCCATCTATCTATCATCTATTTACCTATCTATCATCTATTATCATTTACCTTTATTTGTGCATACTCATACTTGCATATATATATGTATACACAAATATACATAGATATGTATGTATGTAACAAATATAATAATCAAGAAATTATCAACTTGAGGGGCCATAAAAAGGGTTTTAAGGTTGGATACTGGCTGTGGAGAAGAAGCAAAGGAAGAAATGATACTCTATTTCAATTAAAAAAGAAAACATTTCTATGTACTTTAAGGCCTGCAATTTTTACATCACAGCAATGAAACATAATTAACCAGTTACGAGGTCCTCAATAATATTATTGAAAAGTATATGCACAACTATGACAGCTGAAAGAATGATTTCCTTTTTTCTACCATACAAAAGGCATTTGAAGTCATTGAATCTTAGATTGAAGCTCACTTAACAATTTAAGAAAGGAAACAATTTCAAAGAAACTACAACACATGTTTAGATACCTTAAGATGAGAGAATGCAAATTCTCTAAAAAAATAAGACAAATAAAATCAAAGTAGACCAGAATTTCCTGAGTCCATTGAGCTTTGTCAGAGATAATAAAGGTACGTAGGGGCATGGGAGAACAATCTGAAAAGTATTGGTTACATCCTGTGACCAAATGGACACTGTAGAAGGCCTTTCTGTAGGAAAAGTAAAATCATCCTATTTTTACTGTTTCCTCTGACAGCAACAGAAAGGATTGACTGGGAAGAGAACAAGGCCACCCGTGGGAGGTTCCTGACAGGCAGTTAGCATCATCCTGGCCAAGAGAAGAGAGCAGCTTTACAAAGGACATGTATAAGGATCAGAGGAAATGAATGGATCTGAGCATTGTTTCTTATTGAAGGAAATAAAGTGCCATTTCAGGTTGGGGATTGTGTATGCTTAAGATATTCACGGCTTAGCCAACAAAAGTACAAGTGGCAATAGAATTTATCAAACAATATGTGCTGGTGTCAGCAAGATGTACAACACTCCTCCTCCCACCCTTACGTCCACATGCCACCTTCTTCACAATTATTATCTTAGCTCTGTAGAACAATGCATGCCCCATCTGCAGAAGGATATGTAGAATGATGAGTAACATTCAATTATGATACCGAGACAAAAGAAAAGGTTGTTGAATTTAGGACACTTTAAATAGACTTATTGAGTTAACCAACCCTGAAATAAACATAGAGATGGAATAAGAAAGGGCTGATAGGCAATAGAACTTGCTGAGTTGAAATTCCACTGTAGCTGAAAAATGAGTACGTAAAGAGAAGTAATCCTAAGCAAGGTATTTTTATCTTTCTATCTAAGGTTCAGAGGACATTAAAGAAGATGAAGCTGAAAGAATCTAAGAACCAGAAGACAGGGAGAATGGAATCAAAAAGTTGCTTTCTATTTTTTTGAGGCAAGACACAGCCATTGCAATCATGAGCTCACAGCGGCTTAGGACCTCTTCAATGGACTTTTATAAGCCAATCAGTGTTCAAGCATAGATCGAGGAGGGGCACTAGTGGCCCACACTACTGAATTATTCACTATTAGTAGATTCATGGAGAAGAGAAACCATCACCTTTAGTTGTATACCCAGGAAATGGTTTCAATCTAATGGTATATAAGATGGCTCTGGGTAAATTAAATGAGTCACAGAACACAAACAAAAATCATGAATAGATGGTAGTGATGGGGAAGGTTGATATGGATCAAAGAGAAATAAGAGTAAAAATTATCACAAATGTTATACGAATATATTAAGTCATCACTAATGAATCAAAAAAAGTGAAGAGGGAGGTAGGAGTGGAGGGAGAGAGGGAAGAAGAGAGGGAGGGAGAGAGGGAAAGAGGAAGGGAGGAAGGGAAACTATCTACTGCTTTAGATTGGCTTGTTCCTATTATATTAAGAAGTTGAGGTGTAAGTCACCTTTATTATACTGAGGTACATACCTTGTATCCCTAATCTATCCAGGACTTTTATCATGAAGAGGTGAATGCTTCTACTGAGAAAATTATGTGGATTTTGTCATTCAGTCTGTTTATATGGTGGGTTACATTTATTGGTTTATGTATGTTGAACTATCCCTGTTTCTCTGGAGCAAAGCTTTCCTCATCATGGTGTATGATCTTTTTGATGTGCTATTGGATTCAGGTTGCAAATATTTTATTGATAATTTTTGTATCTCTCTATATTCTTCTCTGTTAGGTCTTTATGTGGTTTAGGTATCAGGATAATTGTGGCCTTCTATAAAGAATTAGTCAACGGTCCTTCCATTTTTATTTTATGGAAGACACTGAGAAATGTTTGCATTAATTCTACTTTGAAAGTCTGGTAGAATACTTCATCGATTTTTTTACCCTCTGGGACTTTTATTTTTCTTTGTTTTGGTAAATTTTGATTGTACTTCTATTACATTAAGGGCTATAGATCTCTTTAGATCACTTATCTGCTTTTGATCTAACTTTGGTATGTGGTACATATCAAAAATTTTATCCATTTATTTTAGGTTTTCCAATTTAGTAAAATACAGGTTTTTAAAGTATATCTTTATGACTCTCTGGATTTCTATGATGTCTGTTGTTGAATCCTTTTCATCTCTAATTTTGTTAATTTGGATCTTCTGTCATTGGCTTTTAGTTACTTTGGATAAAGGTTTATCAATTATATTGATTTATCCTTGAGAACAAACTCTTTATTTCATTGATTCTTTGTGTTGTGTTTTGTTTGTTTCTGTTTTATTGATTTCAGCACTGAGTTTGAGGATTTCTTCCAGTCTACTTTCTTTTTTTTGCATGTAATGCCTTCTTTTTCTTCTAGAGCTTTCATAGATATTGTTAAGTTACTAATATTTTAACATACCCACATAGTCTAAGAACTTACCTTTTTGGAACTGCCTTCATTGTGTCCCATAGGTTGGGATGTGTTGTTTTCACATATATTCCATTCCAAACATCTTTTCAATTTATTTATTAATACGTGTTTTAATCCATTAATTACTTAGTAAATAATCTATAATTATAATAATGAACATAGCAAAGTTTTAAAATGTGCTATGAAATTACAGTTAATTTATGATAATTGCAGAAATGGGAATTTAATTAGATAAAAGGAAAGAGCAACACGGCAAATCACTCTTAAAAATTAAAAAAAAAAAAAAGAGAGAAGGGGAAATTTTCCAAGAGGACAAATAGTATTAAATTGGAAAGCAATAATTGTAAAATACCTCAATAATGAATAATCTCATAAACAAAATACAATAAGTGTAAAAAAGGAATGTAAGAGGAAAGTGAGACAGAAAACAACAAAAAGAAACAAACAGAAAAAAAATCCATATTCCTGAATAATGTGGGGTAAGCAACAGCAAAATGATATGAAGGTATGAAGGAGAATAAAAATTAAAAATAGAAATGACTTAAAAGTGTGATAAATTAAACCACCAATATCACTAAAAGTGTTGTAAAGGGGAAAAGAGGAAACAAATGGTGCAAATAATCAAGCATACAAACAAGGCAGGGGAGAGAGTGCTGAGGTAATGGGAAGCTTCTTCCTGGGTCTTTAAAAATTGAAGGCTGGTGTAGCCAGAAGCTGGAAAGAACCCAGATGTCCCTCAACGGAGGAATGGATTCAGAAGATGTGGTATATCTACACAATGGAATACTACTCTGCAATTAAAAACAATGAATTCACGAAATTCCTAGGCAAATGGTCAGATCTTGTAAATATCATCCTTAGTGAGGTAACCCAATCACAAAAGAACACACATGGTATGCAGTCACTGATAAGGGGATATTGACCCAGAATCTCGGAATACCCTAGACACAATCCGCATATCAATAGATTTCTAAAAAGATGGAAGGAGAGACCCCTGGTCCTGGAAAGACTGGATGTAGGGGAATGCCAGGACAGAGTAATGAGAGGGGGTTGAATGGAGAAAAGAGGGAGGGAAGGGGGCTTATGGGACTTTCAGGGAGGGAGGAAACAGGAAAGGGGAAGTGATTTGGAATGTAAATTAAAAAAAAAATTGAAGGCTAAAGTTAAACGCCAGGAGTTAAGGAATGTCAGCTGAGTCCTGTTGCTGTGATTGCTTATGTTCACACTGAGCCTGTTTCAGATATGTCTCTACTGTCTATTATGGCCACTTCCAGGGAGAGAGTTTCCTGTTGTGTATACCAGAGGCTTCTCCTGACCATATTAACTTTGAAGTCTGTGGGCTGGGAATATTTTCTCACCATATTCCTCATACATTATATCCACAGGAGCTGGGGTGTACATGATATTTTACCTGAGGAGGAGGGATGTCTTTGAAGTATGTTAGGAGTGTGGGAAGTAACCATAACAGAGACATGGGTACCTGTCTTCAGGTTGGGGACCAGTCTTCATAATTCCAAGAACCCCTGTTGTGTGGGAGTGTTTTAGTCAGGGTTTCTATTTTTGCATAAACATCATGACCAAGAAGCAAGTTGGGGAGGAAAGGATTTATTTAGCGTACACTTCCACATCTCTGTTCATTACCAAAGGAAGTCAGGACTGGAACTCAAGCAGGTCAGGAAGCAGGAGCTGATGCGGAGGTCATGGAGGGATGTTACTTACTGGCTTGCTTCCCCTGGCTTGCTCAGCTTACTTTCTTATAGAACCCAGGACTACCAGCCCAGGGATGGCACCATGCACAATGGGCCCCCATCCTTGATCACTAATTGAGAAAATGCTTTACAGCTGGATCTCATGGAAGCATTTCCTCAATGGAGGTTCCTTTCTCTGTGATAACTCTAGCTTGTGTCAGGTTGACACACAAAACAAACCAGTACAGAGGTCAATACCAAGTATACCCCTAGAATGGGTCTAAGTTCAAATAGAGAGCAATTGGTTACTACCAGGATATGTGTGTTTCTACTGCACCTCTAATGTTGTCATACTATGCTGGTCATTGATGGGGTTAAGAGGCATCATAGCTGACAGGATTGTTGGTATTGAGGGCTGTGAACTTGTCCTGAAAGGAAGCCTGTCCATAATTCACCTTGCTTATCTTTTGAAAGTAACTTCTTTTCTACCAGAATGTTATAAGATAAAGTTCTATTTGGCTTTTTTCCTATCTGTGCATAGCTTTTTTTTTCTGGAATATTCAGGTACCTATCCCTTCAAGCACTTTCTAGATTTCAGAAGTTCTTTCTCTTTGTGTTGGATATAACATCTATTTTGTTTTTCATACACTGACTCTCCTTTACTGGATCTTATAGAGACAGTTTCTATCACACCATCTAACCCAGATGTCTCACTATCATTTTTATCTTCTTTTTGTTTTTACAGGGACTCATAAATAAGAATATCATGAAAGGTGGTGGTAAAGGTATACACCTTTTATCCTAGTACTCAGAAGGTAGAATGAGGCAGGTGGATCTTCATGAGTATGAGGTCAGCCTGGTCTATAGAAAGAGTCCCAGCATTGTTGGGACTCTACAGAGAAACCCTGTCTCAGAAAAAGCAAGGCAAACAAAACCAACCAACCAAACATACAAAATATTATTGAGCCTTATAGGAAAATATGAACTTGTATTTTGAACACTAGTGGAACTGAAGAGAAGTAGAGATGTGGAGAGCCTTAGAGATAAAGTAAATGTGTTTTTCTTTATGAGATGAACATTAGGAGAGAAAGAATGTAATGGTTTAGATCTTAAATTCAATTTCAAGAGGTATATTTAATTCTTTCCAAGAGATATATTGAGGTTTGGTTACCAATCTGTGGTAAAAGCTGTGAAAAATGATGTCCCTTAGAGCAGTGTTAGGACCTCATCCCTACTTTTCTTTCCTTCCTTGCTTCCATAAAGTAAGTTTCTTTGCTCTAACAATGTGTTCCTTCCTTTGGTGTTCAGCATTCCCAAGAACCCAAATCAATGGGGACTAGGTGATCTTTGCTAAAATCTTTTACCTCATTAGCCAGAATAAATAATTTTCTCCTAAACTGATCATCTCAAGTATTTTGTGATATTATTAAAATTGGACTAACATACCATAATAAATTTTAACTTACAAATTGGGCTAAAGAAGTCTCTAACAACAGCTAATAAAAATAAGGCAATTATAATTAGGTTATGTGAATTTGGCCATTTTTAAATATCTTGCCTGCTTTTAATTCTTCATGGGATAATGTGAGAGGGTATTATGTCAACAGGATGAGATAAAGGGAACAGAATGATAGAAGCTCATGATATAGTATCACACTGTCAATGTCCTTTAGAATACACAAAAAAAAGGGTCATCAATTCATAATGTTACTAGAAACCCAGAAAACAAAATTGCTAGTTAGAGTATACTGTTTTCCTTGGTTCTTTTCAGCTAAAAAGTTAAGCAAGTGTAAACTGACCCTCTGAAACTGCACAAAGATATCACATCATTTTGCTCTCCTTACCAAGTGATTGCTTGAGAATTTTAAAAAAAATGGCTGGTTGATGATTTCATAAATGAGTTTATTATATTTTAATTAGATGTATTCCCATTCCTTCCCCTCAATTCCTCCTATATCTCCAACCTGTTCTCTCTTCCAACTTTATGTACTCATCTTTTAAACACACTGAATGCCACTTAGGGCTGCTGTTAAGTGTCTGAGTGTAGCACCATGCACTGGAGCATGAGGAACTTATCAGGGATTACATTCAAAAACTCTGATTCTTCCTCACTTGGCACTCATCATTTGCCAATATCTCTGCAGCAAACAGCAGAATTTCATATATCTATATTTATATCTATATCTATATCTATATATGCTTCTACGATGAGCTGTATGTAAAAGATGCAATAGTCTGTGGATACGAGAAGCATTTTTAAAATTTATCTTATGTGTATAGATGTTTTACCTTTATACACATCTGTGTACAACATACATGCTTAGTCTCCATTGTGGCCAGAAAAAAAGCATTTTATCTCCTGTTACTAGACTTACAGATGGTTGTGAGGCATCCTACCATGTAGATGCTGGGAATTGAATTCAGATACTGTAAAAGAACAGATAGGGCTCTTGATTGCTGAGCCATCTCTCTAGCCCAAGATACGTATTTAGGGGACATCTCAATACTTTATTCATTCACTGTAATAATATTATTAGGTTCCCCATAGAGCCAATAATCTACTCAGTCACAGGATTTTGGTTCAATTAATAGTATCAGTATGGATTCTTTCTTATGAAGCTGATATAAAGCCATTCTAGAAGCAGTTGGTTACTCCCCATAGCAGCATATCCAACTCCTATGAAAAATTACAGAGGCATGAACATCCTGGGTTAATATGAGATTGATTATTCAGGTCCTGGCTCAAGTATATGGTAACTGTAGCAATTTGTTATTACCATCAAGTGCTAGAGCATACTCAAGAGCCACAGGAATAACTTGTATTGTTGTAGGGTCCATAGTACCCCACTGACTATCAATGCAAAGAGATGTAACCCATACTGGGCAGTGGTTTTATTTGTGGTTTGAGGTTATTTGTTGTATATTGTTTTGTTTGGGGAGGAGTAATAGCCTGTGCAAAAGGTAACTTCATGTAAACTCTTTTTTTATGCATATACGTATATGTTTTGCTATTTTAGGAACCTTCTACAATCATAGGTTTCCATATGATATTTTAAGAGATATTTTCCATATATTTAATAATAAATATTTTTAATTATTTTCCTTTGAAACCAACCTGTTTACTATTATTAACTATTTTGTTTGTTCAAAGCAAAACATCTCAAAGACAGAGCCTACTTACATACCCTATAGTCTTCATGGTTTAGAAACTAGAAATTCTCGACAAATGTTTATTGAATGAACAATTAGCAGAATCTTTTAGGTGAATCAACTTACTCTATTATACAAGGAACAATATTCCAAATTCACTCCCGCAAGTCTTTGACTAATATAAGATATTTTTAACCTAGTATCTTTATATCATTAGAGTCTAAAGCAAGAGTAGTGATCACTTTAGACTGTTGTCTTCCACCAAAATGAAGGATATCTACAAGTTTAAAAATTGTGCAAAATCCAATCACTTGTCTGTCACTCCCTGAAGGACTGTTTTGAGAAGAATTTTGAAATAACTTCCAGGCACCACAGGGAAGGGGACCATAATTTCACTGGGTCCCAATATCTAAGCAAAGAATCAAAAATAAAAGGCCCTAAATAAAACACACACACACACACACAGAGAGAGAGAGAGAGACAGAGAGAGAGAGAGAGAGAGAGAGAGAGAGAGAGAGAGAGAGAGAGAGAGAGAGAGAGAGAGAGGCTATATGGTAAGTCTCTGGCCATTGCCATCACCACACAAGGTATCCACCTCTTCCTCTTTATGGAGTACATTTCCCTTGGTATAATATACCTAAGTTCTCAGGCTTGGTTTACCTGACTTGCATTGAACACACTCATGCATCCCTACAGTGTAAATTCACCCTGAAACATTTATAAAGTGGAACCCTTCTAAGATAAGGAATAAGTCACTTCTCTGTCTGTGCTGTGTGTGTGTAGTGTTAGACCTACATGTCCAACAAGACGCAGAGTCATCCATCATCTTCAAAATGGAATAAAATAATGCTTATAAAATAGAGTCTCTCAAGATATGGCACAGGCTGGAAAACGGCTTCATTACATAATATGAAACAGTATGGAGTGACTTTGGCCCAGATACAACCTGATATTAACAAAGTACTTAGACTATATCAGCAAATATTTTTTTAAATGACCCAACGATTTTTCAGCCTTCACAGTGTATACAATGTATAGCTCTCTACTGGAATTTAGTGAATTTAGTGACTTTGTAGGTTTTGATTCAGCTGGTATTTCTCAATTTTATCTATTTTAGGGTGTGACCTTACACTAATACAGAAATACTTTCCTTGATTCCACCTTGTAGTTACTTCACAGATCTCAGATACAGGAGAACCAGATGAGATGTGGGGTTTCTGCAATACCCTTATGCTTTTCCAGAGTTTAGCTTTCAATCTAACATCTGTATGAGAAGAATGCATCTCCTGTTAAATTAGTAATTTGTTGATTTTATGTAAAATCTGACTTATAATAATGGTAATACAATTAACTTTTCAGTATTTCAGGTACAAATTGGATTGCACAGGAGTCTGAGACTCAGATTCTTTGGCTTTGAAGCTGTATGTTGTTTGAAACTTTATAAATATAAATAAGTTTCATGAAATATTAATAATCCTCTCTAGGCCACAAAGAAAAAAATAAGTCAAAATAAATAAAGAGACTCATAATATCTCTAAATCCATAAGCTAGGAAGTCACTTAAAAAATAATAACCAGACTATGAAACGACTTGATGGGTTAAGCACTTGTTATGCAAATCATGACCACCTGAGCTCATATCTCAGGATCCATATAAAGCCAAAGGCAGCAGTAGTACATGTCTGTAAGGCCAGTGCTCCTATAGCTAGATGAAATTCAGAGACAGGATTAACAAAATCTAGTGACGCAGGTATCTTGGTATATGGAAAACTACAGAAGTCATGTCGCAAACAATGTGGAACAAAAGGACTGCTACTTGAGATTGACATGTGACCTCAAAACATGTGCTGTGGCACACCTACATTTAAAAACACAACAGACTCACATATGCACTCACATGTACACATCCATAATTCATGCACCCACATCACAACAATTAAAGAATACAATAATCAGAAAACAAAGCAATAAGTAATCCTTTATTTAATAGTTTTCCTGAAAAGTGGAAAACTCTGTGCTTTGAAAGATACACACAGACACACAGACACACACAGGCACACACACACACAGAGACACACACAGACACACAGACACACACATACAAACATATACACACACAGACACACACACACACACACACACACACACACACAAGGTCACTCTGGTAAAATGCACAGCAAAGTTAACCTCATTGTCATCTATTTCTATAAAATATCTTTGAAGAGAACATAGTTCTCTCTTATGAGTTTCAATCTCCAGTAGTCATTCATTTTTTTTTATTGGGAAATTCAAAGGCAGTAAGCATTTTTACTCTTTGGAGTCATTAATTTTGGAAAAATCCCTTTTATTTTTTTGAATGTTGTGGGTTTTTGTCTAAAATCTAGAACAGATTAATAAATAATTGCTCACTAATCCTTTGTAGTTTTTACACCTCCCTCAGTTTTTGTATTTAAACTTTTTGTTACAGGAAAATCAACATTCATACTAATCTGTGACTCTATCCCCTGTACCAAGGGCTCTACTGTTTCACTGACTACTTTACATGCATTAAGAGGTAACACTATTATAGCTCACATTTTACAGATGGGGTTTCTGAAGCACTCAGAAGTTAAGACACTGAAGTCACCAAGCTATCAGAGGCAGTAACCAGGATTAAAGCGCAGACTCCCTGGTTCCCGGCGTGTGTTTATAACTGTCACATTGCCAACCTAATTTGGAACATTCTCACAACTTTGGCAGAGCCGCTTAGGATGCTGCCTAAGAACATGGATTTGAGGCACACTCCTCTGATTCAGTATCTAAGGAAGCTTGGGTATAAAGATGGTGAGCTTGAGAATAAACTGTCCAGTTGCAGGCCAGTCAAGGATATATAGAGATCACTAGGACAAAGCAAAGCAAATAAACAAACCCACAACAAATAGAACCACTCTTAGAATGAACATTTCGTAATTAAAATTCCATTCGCTTTTTATTAGCTCTGTAGCCCTGGCAATTTTCTTAGCATCTTCAAAGCTCAATCCTTCTGAGTCAATGTGAATATGTTTATTTGGAAGGGTTATTAATAATTAGAAAATATACTTGGTAAAGTATTGGCATATAGCAAACTGGAATTATTAATACTCTTTAGCCTATGCACCAGGGAAATTAAATGCTTTGCCACAGTCACACACTAGGAATGGAAAAAGTGAAGTCTATTCTATGGATTTCGTGGTCTCAAAACCAATACCAGATAATTTCACCCTGAAGGAATTTCCTATATTACTTGAGCAAGGGAGTCAGGACAGAAAGGAAACACAACATGTTTATAAGCCATAAAGTGGGGGAGGGTACGAGTGCATTACAACACTTCATTAACCCTGCCTACTGTTGTCATCAGCACACCACAAATCACAAGCAACAGAATGTCCATAGCAAAACCAGGTCTCTTTAGATTAGAATTCAGCATTAAAATTCAATTAAAATTTGCTAACTTGGCTAAGTTTATATTAGCAATGTCGGCGTCTTTCAGTAAGCTTACTTTTGTTTCCAACTCTAGTACCACAACGTCTGTCATGAACCAAAATTCCATACACTGACAGATGTCTGTACCACAACTTTCATCTGCCTGCTTCTTACTTAATATAATTTATGTCAGACATTTAAAGCTACTTGTTCTCAAAGTTTTAACTTTTTTTCATCTTCTTTGGCTTATACAAATACATATATGCACAAAGGACATAATTGAATATATTTGAGATATGTTATAGAGCATGTGTTGATTTTTAGAACACAGAAGCTACATCTTGTTGTTTATATATTTCAATATGTAGTGATATATGTATATATACATATATATCACTAAATTTATTTATTTTAGTACAACTTCCAGGAATCTAATAAGGCAAGAACAATGAAAACCTTGAAAGTGGTTTGGAAAAATCTCTGTGGTCTGCCCAGGATAACTGCGGAAACACTACTCTTTTAAGTGACATTTTAGATGACCCTTTGAAGCTTGCTGCAAATATTTTTTTTCTAAATTCTTCGGGTCTGATTTGATTTAGTCCCAGCAGCTTTTATAAATGTCCCTGAAACACGAGGGGTATAACTATAGTTCATGATTCAGCACAACTTCATCAGAGAAAAATCCAATTTCCAGGGGCACCGCTTACTTTGATTGTGCTAAGATCAATAGATGGAAGAACTTTCAACCTAGATGCATCCCAGCTCACCAACATCCCAACAGGTATTTATGATATTCACCCATAAATTCGATAGAAATATTACATTACAGACACATCCATGCTCAGAATAGCAAGATTATTATTTTTTTCAAATAAATTGTCCTTCAGATGGTTTTCTGAGCAGCTGAAGACTTCCTAAGACGAGATGTTCTACAGTTTAGACGTAGTTGGGATGCTCAGACTCCACAGTCACAGCTTACTGTCTCCTGTCTAATCCGTTGTTGATAATAATCAACATTTTAGATACATCAGCATCATCTTTTTTGTCCCAACCTCCTTTCCCAATAACTTATTTATTTATTTATTCACTTCTTCACTTTACTTTGAAGTATTTCTTCCTCTCCTCCCAGTCCCACTCTCCCAAAGCCAACCTCTCCCCCAAATGCCCTCTCCTCTTCTCCTCAGAGATTTGGAAGCACCCATGGGTACCAACACCTCTGGTACATAAAGTCACAGCAGGGCTAATACATCCTCTCTCACTGAGACACGACACGGTAAGCAAGCCAATAGCAAGCAAGAGTCAGACATAGACCATGCTCCAATGTTAGGGGCCCCACATGAAAACCAAGCTGTAGATCTGCTACAGATGCATAGAGTGCCTAGGTCCAGCCAAGCATGCACTTTGCTTGGTGGTATAGTCTCTGTGAGCCACCACGAGCCTGAGTTATTTGACCCTGTACATCTTAGGATGCCCTTTCTTGACACCTCTGGCTCCTTTGATCCTTCAGGTCAGTCTTTCACAAGACTCCCCGAGTTTCTATACTGAGGAAGATGTACAGGCTGCAGAGATGGAGAAAACAAGATAGCTCTTCCAACTTATCGATGACTTTTAGTTTTGCTAGCCAGAATAAAATCCTCAGTCCTCTATACAGAGTGCTGTTCCTTGCTGAGTATATATGTAGATAGACTATTCATCTGGCCCTGCTTTCTTTCCTGTATATTTGGATTTTGTGGATCTATTGAGAAGTAATTTTCATCCCTTAGGTAACACCTGAACTGTCCCAACACAATCTTTTAAAACATACAAATACATATTGAATTTTTGGTCTTAAAAGTAGAGAGAAGGTACACTTTGCCTTACAGAAGGTTTTCAGTTTCATGAGGTCCCATTTGTGACTTGTTGATCCTAGTCCCTGAGCTATTTGGGTTCTATTCAGGAATTTGTCTCCTGTGCTAATGTGTCCAAAGCAGTTTCCCACTTTCTCTTCTGTTAGATTTTATGTATAGGTCTTTGATCCACTTGGGCTTCAGTTTTGTGCAGGGTAATAGATATGAGTCTATTTGCATTCTTCTATACGCAGACATCCAGTTAGACCAGCACCATTTATTGAAGATGCTTTCATTGTTCCATTGTATGTTTTGGGCTTTTTTTTTTTTTGTCAAAAATTGAGTGTCCATAGGTGTGTGGGTTTATTTCTGGTTTTTTTTTTTTCAATTCCATTGATCAACCTGTCTGGTTTTATGCCAGTACTTTGAAGTTTTATTACTATTGCTCTGTAGTACAGCTTGAAATCATGTATGGTGTTACCTCTAAAAGTTCTTTTGATGTACAGAGTTATTTTAGCTATCCTGGATATTTTGTTTTCCATATGAAATTTAGAATTGGCACCTCACAAAACTGAAAAAAAAGCTTCTGCAAAGCAAAGGATACCATTATAAGGACAAAATAGCAGCCTACAAACAGAATGGGAAAAGATCTTTACCAACTCTTCATCTGACAGAAAATTAATCCAAAATATATGAGAAACTCAAGAAACTAGA
Source organism: Tokudaia tokunoshimensis (assembly GCA_036184795.1). NCBI lineage: Eukaryota > Metazoa > Chordata > Mammalia > Rodentia > Muridae > Tokudaia > Tokudaia tokunoshimensis. The sequence continues at coordinate 41,493,725 of BTHU01000019.1, forward strand.
CACCATCAAACCACATAACCCAATTAAAAACTGCGGTACAGAGCTAAACAGAGAATTCTCAACAGAAGAATCTCTAATGGCTGAGAAGCACTTAAAGAAATGTTCAAAATCCTTAGTAATCAAGGAAATGCAAATCAAACAACCCTGAGATCCACCTTACGCCCTTCAGAATAGCTAAGATCAAACACTCAAGTGAGACAGGAGCCTAGCTTAGAGTTTCCTGAAAGGCTTCATCCATTAGCTGATGGAAATAGATGCAACAGTCAAAAATTAGGCGGATCTTGGGGAGTCTTGAGGAAGAATTGGGGATAAGAGTGAGTGAGCCAGGGGAATAAGGATACCACAAGAAGACCTACAGAGTCAACTAATCTGAGTCTATGTGGGCTCAAAGAGACTGAATCACCAACTAGAGAGCATGGATGGGCTGGACGTAGGTGCCCTACATATTTGTAGCAGATATGCTGCTTGGTCTTCATGTGAGTCCCCTAACGATTGGATTGGAGACTGTCTCTGTTGCCTGCCTGACTCTGTTGACTGTTTCTGATCTCTTTCTCTTACCTGGAGTAACTGTGTGGGCATCAGTAGGCATCAGTGGGCGAGGATGTGCTTAGTCCTGCTGGACCTTGATGTCCCAGGGGGTGGGGTGGTATGAGAGGAGGCTTCCTCTTCTCTGAGGAGAGGTGGGGATAATGTGTGAAGGGATTTGTGAGGGTGAGACTGGAGAACAGGAGGGAGGGGCTTGACTGGAATGTAAAGTGAATAAAGTAATTTATTAAAGGAAAACATAACAGTGAAACACTTTGAGATACATTTCTCCATTAAATGTATTTTTCTGTTATCTTTCTTCTAATTTGCCCAGTTTAAAAATAATAATAAAAGTATACCAGTATACTTTTTTTCACATCCTTTATTGAGGCTAGGTTGCTAGAAACTTAGCTACCTATAACATGGTACCCTTCTCTCCACAAAATATGAATGTGTTTTTATTTACATTTTAAGTGAACTGAAAGCATGACGAAACAGCTTTGCTTTTTAGGACAAGAAATGAATCTGTCTGTCTGTCTTTCTGTCTGTCTGTCTGTCTTGTTTTATTTTCCAAAAAGTTTTGGTGAACTTTTCTTTTTTGTATTATTTTAGAACTTGGCAAACAGAAGGACCGGGGTGAACCAAAAGGTGGGGTTTGTTTGTTGTTTGTTTTGTTTGTTTTTGTTTTCTTTAAATAAAATAAAGGGGAAATTGGGTTTCTAAATATGGCTTAGAAAAATAGGATGGTAAAGCTCATGTATGGGGAAGGGGCAGGAGAATCAGGAAGATGATGTTAGAGGCAACTACAAGAAGAAAACATGCATCTAGAAGCTGCTTGTGATGATGCCTGAAGTTTATAAGAAAAGTCATAATAATAATAAATTGTATGACATTTACCCTTATGGAATCCTACTTATTATTCATGATCATGAAACTGTCTGTTACACACAACTGCCTTACAGTTCATCAATTTGGAACACTTATAAGTTTTGATAAGAACTGGGAGATTGTAAAAAAAATGAGTAAAATTAATAATTTAACTAAAGTAAGAAATGCAATGAAAAAACAAGTAGGCAAAGAAAATACCCACCTGATGCCCAAAGGTAAAGAAGACTTCAATGTTCCCATCAGCAATGGCAGTTGTATTAGTTTGGGTTTTACTGCTGTGAACAGACACCAATGACCAATGCAAGTTTTATAAAAGACATTTACTTGGGGCTGACTTACAGGTTCAGAGGTTTAGTCCATTGTCATCAAGGCAGAAGCATGGCAACATCCAGGCAGGCATGGTGCAGGAGGAGCTGAGGGTTCTACACCTTTATTCAAAGGAAACCAGGAACAGACTGGGCATCTTCAGGCATCTAAGAGGAAGATCTCTAAGCCCAACCCTACAGTGACACACTTCCTCCAACAAGGCCACACCTTCTAATAGTGCTACTCCCTGGAACAAGCATATACAAACCATCACAGCAGTACAGCCATAATCAACTGATTTGAATATCCAAACAAAGCATGAATCAAGGAGAGAGCCCTCAGAACTGTGAGCTCACTACGATTACACAGGGCTAACCATGGCCCACTTACAACCTGAGGTTGTAGATATGAGGCACAAAATTATCCTTCTCTCTTTTCTTTGCTTCTGCTTTCCCCACTCAACTAAACAGAAGGAAGAGAGACCCTGGAAACGGAGCTGGCAGAATGCAGGAAGCATGCACGTGCATGTTATATTCACTTATCCTTACTTCTGATTTATTGGACATCTCCCACCATGCACTTCTCCCTTATTTTGTATATACTCTGTTGGTCTACTTCAGAAAACTTCTCAGACTAATTTTCTAAAGGTATATTGAGAAAAAATTAAAATTATCACCTTTCTTAAGGTTAAAAAATGAAACAAAACAAAGCTGTGATTATATAGTGGTTAGTACTGTGCTCTGGCCAACTCCCTACCCATACATCTAAATACATTCCCTGCAGTACAGTGTGACTGAGATAAAAATGTGACACTGTTGCACTTCAGTTGACTAGGCTATGGTTTGCAGTTGTCACCACAACTTTGTGAAATAATCTGTTTGCTAGCATGTCACCATAGGAAATGTATTCACCATCTGAGGGCCTGGGAGCACTGCTTCAGTGAACACCATTAGGGTGGGAGTGGGTACATTTGGGGGTACACACCTCTGCTTGAAACTGATTTCAAGTCTCTGTAAGATGAGACTAGACCTCCTCCCCTCATCTTAAGCACCACCTAATGTGATATGTGTGTATGAGAACATGAGCTGGATTGCACAAAATCCAAATAACCTCTGTAAATTTTTGGCATGAAACTTAAGACAGATCAATTAATGTGTCTAAAATTTTTCTTCACCTCTGTAAACAATAGAATAATAACAACAAGTTTGATTTGTGTGTGTATATATATATATATAAATATATATTTGTGTACATGTATATATATATAAATATACATAAAATGTTTGACATGATTTTTTTCTAACACCCTCATGAGTAAATAGCAGGGGATGCCAATCATTTTGTTTCCAGCTCACCCTCTGGCTGGATCCCTCTTTCTGTTGCATCGTCTTCCTTCCCTGGCTCACTACAGCCTCTGCCATTTGAAATAAGCTTCTCTGCCAAGAAGCTTCACAGGCTAAATGCATTTTTAATGCTCAGAGTCAGAAGTCTTGCTTCCAGCAGCACACAGAGAGATTTGGGGCTCTGCTTGATTGTAGAAATTGCATTTAGGATAATGGAGAAGCTGGAAGCCTGTGATGCTGCAAATACAATACCCTGAAATACGTGTCTTTTAAAATAGAAGCTTCATTTCCCACAGAAAATCAGAACATAAACCCATACCACCTAAGCATCACCTTCCCAAAGCCACAACTTCCCCAAGGCCAAGTGAACTATTCAAATGTAATTTTGACTTCTGTTTCGGGACAAGAAGCAAATACAAAACCTTTGTTTACTTACCCCATACTCTCCCTCTCACTTTGACAGTGGACCTCATTGTGATGTGGGCTACAGTGGGTGTTTTACATCTCTACATCCTCAAAGCAGAACCTTGAAGCTTTATTGAGTTTTTCTCTAACTTATAGAGACAGAGGTCTTAGGCGGCACCCCCAAGGTTATAAGCACTTCTCATCCTGTCTGCCTCTAGAGTGGATACTGTCAATGAAATTTTAATCTTTTTCTAGCTTTGCTATAGTGTGAATCGGGCAGTGTTCCTCAAAGGCTTACATCTTACATACTTGGCCACAATTGGTACTGAGGACCTAGGAGAAGACTTTAGGTCACTAAGAGTGGCTTTTCAAATATGATAAAGGCATTCCCCCTCCCTCACATCCTGTATCTCTCTGATTTCCATTTCTAGATGTAATGACTAAGTCCAAAATGCCCTCCTGCCATAATATGGTGCCACTGTCAAGTTCCCAATGATGGTACTGTCCAATCTTATATTAGACCCTCCAAAATCATGATCCAAAATTAATTTCTCTGTACAGCATTAAATACCAAGTGACATCTAGTATATGAAAGATAACCAGCACAATTTCCTTCTTTTCAAATAATATTGATAATAGTTAACATTATTTAGTTTATTTTTAATAGTCAGGTATTGCTCTGATCTTTTTAGATGCATTATTTAATTTGATCTTGAAATTGTACCATGAGATGGAAATTATTATTTTCATTCTCTTTGTACATATGAGGAAACTGAAGGGTAGATGGAGGAACTTGACAAAGATCACAGTGTGGCTAAAGTGTTGATGCAGGACCCATGAAGGTCCTCCATTCTTCAACCTCACTTGCTCTATACATACTCTTAGAGCATAGTCAAATATGAGGACCAGAGTCTAGTGTTCACAGGCTCTCTTGAAACCCTCTTTCCAACACACCAAAGCACCCACTCTTCAGGGAATGTAGCACATATCCCACTGATTTCATATCACTGGATCCTGGGAAAATGCCCTCTTCCACCCTGCTGTCAGGGTGATCTCAAAGAACTCTCGCCTCCACCAAGGTTCCCAGTGATACTTCCTTGCTTTGAAATCCTCTGCCTTCCTTCTTCTGCCTTCAACTTCTTAGACATTGTTAAATGAGCTGGCACATCAGGATGATCAGCCTTTTAGCTACAAATGTTTAAATATATCACACAAGACCCTTGACCAGTATGATGTCTCTTCTTCAAGATTTGAGCACCTCAAAGAATAGATGATGCTCTATGTTATTATTTTATATTTGCTTTTTGTAATATCTGACAAAGTGATTGGTATGAAGCACACACACATATATATACATACATACATACGTGTGTATGTACATAATCATATGTCAAACTAATTAGCTGAGAAGAAACAAGGGGTAGTATTCATGTATATTTGAGCATGGAACATTGCAACAGGTCACTGATGTCTACATGATGAGTTTCCAAAACTTAAGTTGGAATTATTTTCTCTCCTAAAGAAAGCTGAGTAAGTTAACATCATGTCTTTACCAACTACACTGCTAAACAGATGAAGCTGTCATTTAATGGAAGCTACCACCTGCAACAGACTTTTTATAGTGAAGGCACTGAAAGAAATGGCATCTTAACACAGAATAAGAGATAAATAGGGCTATGAATTTACAATTGATGAGGAATGTGTGTCTTGAAATATTTGTGATTTGTAATTGCAGCCAGACTTGAGATTTCTCTTGACAGGTGTTTTAAAAGTCACAGTCATGGAAATAATTGTGTGTTGGAAAAAATTGAGAACACAACAGAGAATTATCAAAGGACTGAGAACTGGAGTGAATTGGGTCAGAGGATGATGTATTCTAGGTACTTCTCGGGACAGATTTGGACCATGACATCAACAGGGAAGGTTTTATCTTGATGGCCCATGGCAAGTTTTTGTTGTACTTCACACTTATTGAGTCATCCCTCTTTGCATTTTTTCTCTGTGGTTTCATCTTTCATAATCACTTATGCCGTTTATGGATATTTAGCAAAACACAGTACAAAATGTTACAAACTTTGAGACCGATGGCAAGCTACTCCAAGGTTTGCTTTCCTTTCTGGAATGTTAAGATTTTTGAGGAGATAGGTCTTTCCATCTTCTGAGATCTTCTTTGATTTTTTTCTTCAGAGATTTGAAGTTCTTGACATTCAGAACCAAGTTCTTTCACTTGCTTGGTTAGAATCACACCCAGGTATGTAATATTTGTGATTATTATGAAGGGTGTCATTTCCTTAATTTCTTTCTCAGCTTGCTTATCCTTTGAATAAAAGAAGGCTACTGACTTGTTTGAGTTAATTTTATATCCAGCCACTTTGCTGTAGTTGTTTATCAGCTTTAGGAGTTCTCTGGTGGAAATTTTGGGGGTCGCTTAAGTATACGATCATATCATCTGCAAATAGTGATATTTTGACTTCTTCCTTTCCAATTTTTATACCTTTGACCTCCTTTTGTTGTCTGAGTGCTCTGGCTAGGACTTCAAGTACTATATTGAATAGTCAGGGAGAGAGTTTTGTTGGGCATCAGTGGGAGGAGAGGTCCTTGGTCCTGTGAAGGCTCAATACATACCCCAACAAGGAGAAATCGAGGTGGGGGAGGTGGGAGTAGGTCAGAGGGAGGGTCATATACTTGGAAGCAGGGGATGGGAGGAAGGGTTGGGGCTTTTTGGGGTGGGGGGAATCCAGGAAAGGTTTTAGTGTTTAAAATGTAAATGAAGATTATATTCAATAAAAAAGATAAGTTAATAAATAAAGGATAGATTCAAGTTCATTCCAGTAGTTTTCATCTTCCCCTCCTCTTCTACTGATTACCTCATCTCTCCTCTTTCTGTCTTACGTATTTTCTTCTTTTTTTTTTTATTTTATTTTTTTAATTTACATTCCAAATCACTTCCCCTTTCCCGTTTCCTCCCTCCCCGAAAGTCCCATAAGCCCCCTTCCCTCCCTCTTTTCTCCGTTCAACCCCCTCTCATTACTCTGTCCTGGCGTTCCCCTACATCCAGTCTTTCCAGGACCAGGGGTCACTCCTTCCATCTTTTTAGAAATCTATTGATATGCTGATTGTGTCTAGGGTATTCTGAGATTCTGGGTCAATATCCCCTTATCAGTGACTGCATACCATGTGTGATCTTTTGTGATTGGGTTACCTCACTAAGGATGATATTTTCAAGTTCTGACCATTTGCCTAGGAATTTCGTGAATTCATTGTTTTTAATTGCAGAGTAGTATTCCATTGTGTAAATATACCACATCTTCTGAATCCATTCCTCCGTTGAGGGACATCTGGGTTCTTTCCAGCTTCTGGCTATTATAAATAAGGCTGCTATGAATATAGTGGAGCATGTGTCCTTATTGCATGCAGGTAAAGTCTCTGGGTAAATGCCCAGGAGTGGTATAGCCGGATCCTCCGGAAGTGTCATGCCCAGTTTTCTGAGGAGCCGCCAGACTGCTTTCCAGAGTGGTTGTACCAGCCTGCAATTCCACCAGCAGTGGAGGAGTGTTCCTCTTTCTCCACATCCTCGCCAACAACTGCTGTCTCCTATGTTTTTGATCTTAGCCATCCTGACTGGTGTGAGATGGAATCTCAGGGTTGTTTTGATTTGCATTTCCCTAATGACTAAGGATGATGAACATCTCTTTAGGTGCTTCTCAGCCATTAGATATTCTTCAGGTGAGAACTCTTTGTGTAGCTCTGTACCCCATTTTTTAATAGGGTTACTTGCCTCTCTGGAGTTTAACTTCTTGAGTTCTTTGTATATCTTGGATATTAGCCCTCTGTCGGATGTAAGGTTGGTAAAGATCATTTCCCAGTTAGTTGGTTGCCTTCTCTATCCTCTCAGTTCTGCCGTAAACAACCGAGTTACAAACACAGTGCATACTTTGCTTTCTTTCTCCATTCTCTTATCTTAATAAATCAGAGCCATCCCCTAAGACACCTTCTCAGGGAGTTTTCAGCCAGAGCTCAGCATCGCTCTGTGAAGATGAACTTCTCATCACTGGGATGACAACGTTTCATCGTCTTTGCTGAGTTGGACAAACGAGCAGCACTTAGATAACCAGACCTGAGACAATGTGGTCTGCTCTACTGGAGTGAGGCAGTTGGGAGAAGGTTGAAAACAGTTTCAAGATATACTGGAATGTGATGTGGAAAGATACGCCATAGAGAGCTCCTGGGCAGGCACCTACGCATAGATGTTTCTTGTGCTTTGAAATTAAAAACTGTCTACATATGGGCTGAACAGGATTTGATTGCATAGAGATTCTATAATAAGTAGTTATGACTTAAATATCTATAAATAGTAGTTAGTACTGAAAGCTTATATGATTGATTGTTTCTTTTTCTTAAGGTAGAATGCTTTCCTATGGTTAACTTCTCCATCCATAACTGGATCATGATTAAGTAGTTTCAAGCTTAAAATGAAGAGTATTTTGTAAAGTAGCTAAGTAGCAAATCCCCACATTATTAAAAGTCTTTAAGAAAATGCATGAGTCCAAGGTTCTGGAAGCTTCAATGAATTTCATCAGACTAAAAATACTGTAATTTCATTCTTAATTTGTCATGAAAGATACTCCTGTTATACCTGACCCTCAAGCTTCATAACACACACACACACACACACACACACACACACACACACACACCTAACCCTGTTCCTGCCCCCCCAACACAAATTCTCCATGGGAAGATTTTTTTTTTTAGAGAAGCTTGGAAATTCTGGTCAAATCCTGTGAAATGCAAGCAAAATGATGGACTCCTATGCAATATGGAGCAGTAATGATGGAGGATATCGTTGTATAAAGAAAAAGAAAAAGGACCTCTGGAAATGCTGGCTCTAAGCCATGGCGACACAGAGTCTGGCCATTTGTCTTCAACAGAGGCCCATTTTCAACTCTGAAAATCCAGCAGCTGAAGGAACCACTTTAGAGAAGGGAAGATGATACATTGGAAGTCAAGATCATTCCCACTGCACATTAATTTTTTATATAAAATTCATTTCTTCAAGACTTTAAGAATTTAGTTTTCATAATGATTCAATAAATATAAACTGAAAGAAAAAAATCAGAGTATCCTAGAAGGAGAAATAACATTACAATGCTAATACAGTCAGTAGCAGGCTGCAGTCATACAGATTATCATACATAACTGTCTCGTGGAAGCTAATTTGACTTTTATTGTCTGCTAAATGAAATTATTACATGATCTATAGATTATTGAGCCTTGTGGCAATGCTAGAAAGTGAGGCACTGAGTTGCATCTTTTACTTTGATGGTTGCAAGGTTTTTAAAGCACTTTACACATTAGGAGAGAGTAAAGAAGACTCTAGTACTCACAAACAACACAGTGACTAAATAAATTACTTGCCAGAAACCATAATCATGGCAGGAGTAGTGCAGCAAGCAGAGGACTTCCTCATTAACCGTGTGCATCCAATAAAGAGGAAGCATGGGAAAGCACTTCGGCATGTCGGCTGCATACTGATGGAGACTGGGGTTTTCTTCTGACACCGTATCCCATACGGTGTGGCCAGCTGTTGCTCTGCTGTCCCTAAGAGACTTGGATTATTCTGAGGACTTTGTTCTTTCACTTCATGGTATTGTGAACAGCTCACCAATTATAAGAATACTGAGATCAGGTTAAGAATATTATTTAAAGTATATAGGCCATGGGATAAAGGAAGGCATGTGCTTGTAGACAATGATGTCATTTTGGTTCAAAACTTACATTCCAATAGTACGTGATACCTACTTGTACTGAAATAGGTATTTGAATCTGTATTGACTTAACAGTAATGATGCAAGTCTGTACTAGTAGGTAAGAGCTATAATTTCATCTCAAGGCACTTTTTGCACACACCAACTAGTTCCCTGTATCATGTTCTAATAACCAGTTTCCTTAGACTGTCACTGGAGCATCGTCACACTACAGACCAAATTCAATATGAACACAATCTGGTGTAATCAAACACATCCTTCATGTCCTCCATCTAACAACTCTCCTATGCTCCCAAACATATGCCACCTTCTGACTTCTTTAATTTTTTTTTAAATCTACTATGTTCAATTAGTGTTGCCGATGTGTACATGGTTCTCCTAACAATGGGAACAGGGTCTGTCTTTGACTCTGTTGTTTGTCTTCAGTACCCTTCCTTCTCATTGGGCAGTCTCATGTAGCTCCAATAGGAGAAGCACCACCTAGCATTACTGTAACTTGATGTGCCATGGCTGGTTGAAACCCATAGGAGGCCTCTTTGGAAGAGGAGTGGATGGGGAGGAGGAGGTGGGGAGAAGGACTGCATGAGAGGAAGGAGGGAAAACTGCAGTCAGGATGTAAAATAGATTAATTAAATAATTAATTAATATTTTTGTTTTTAACCATATCCTATATTTTTATATTAATACAAGATTATATAGAAACATTTCTCCAAGACATCCATTTTAATAAAAAAAAATGTGACACCTCAGAACACACAGAAACTTTACTATTTAGTCTAATGAAAACATTGGTTTTTGTTTACTCAAATATCTGGTTGCCAATTATTTCCAGCATCTGAAAAGGAGAAATGAAATCAGTTTTTTCATTTAAATTTACTTCAAGAAATATTTATCACATACCAGCCATTTGTCATGAAACTATAGAAGATGGAATAAGCAGTTCTCATCCCACCACATTGAAGAGATTAATAGAAAAAATAGTAGTTTGAAACAGTAGTATTTGAGCTCATGATGATTTTTTGAGTACTTAATTGAGATGCTAGTTGAGTTTCCTGGCCATTAACACAATACTTGATACAGGCCAAGAATGTGTTTTCAATGTGACAGTCTATACTCAGAATAATGATCTTGATAAATCAGAGAGTATTCATTCACAATAACCAAACAATCATATACCATGAGAAAACAATAAGCATGACTTTATTGAGTATTTATAGTAGATTTTAAGCTTTATGATGAGCCTTTAGCTTAAGGCACATATTAGAGATACAAAATAAGATAATAAAATAATATTAATAATAAAATAAAAATTCATAATAATTGTAATAATTGCATACAGGTGGTTGAGGAAAGATGATCATAAATTCTAAGCCACCCTGTACTATACTAGCTAATAATATACTATAATATTACTAATAATACTAATAATAATTAATAAATTCTGGCAAGAAAAGCAATAGGAAAACATAGATGATATTATGGAAATACTAAGAAAATATGTCTATACCATGCTTGATTTTGCTGTGATGATATAAGAGGATCCAACTTTAACAAGATATATTGGATATCTTTTCTATATCTGCCAAATCTTTATCTTCTCCCAAGACACTACACCTAGAGACTCAAAGTCCTTTCCTGTTGCCTGTCATTTGTCTAAAACTTTCTTATTCTTTAACTGAAGCTTCTATATAAGCTGAGATTCAAGCTTTAAGCCTTGTGAACTACTCTATGTATAAAATATCCACCTTAAATAATATGCTTTTGGTTACTACACTAGAGACTCAAAGTCCTTTTCCATTGCCTGTCATTTGTCGAAAGTTTTCTATTCTTAACTGAAGATTTTATTTAAGCTGAAATTCAAACTTTAAGCTTTGTGAGCTACTTCATGTATAAAGTATCCACTTTAATAAACATATTTTTTGTCTTTCACTTGCCAATCAAAAATTTAAGAATGTCACTAAGACTCTATGGGATCTCTCTTCCCCTATATACAGATACTCTACAACTCTAGAACATTCCAGCTTTTGCTCCTAGTTAGATATTTGGGTTTTTATATTTAAAATACTTATAATAATTATACTGAATCATGATAGTGGGGTACCATGAAATATTTCTTTATATCTTTTAATTATTTTTTACATATTTTAATTATTTTTATTCTGGTGTGCGTGTATGTGTGTGTGTGTGTGTGTGTGTATGTGTGTGTGTGTGTGTGTGTATTCTATACATGTTTGAGTACAGGTTTATTAATGCCTTAGCATGCATGTGGTGGTCAGATGACACATTTTGAATGTTGCTTCTCCTTCCATGTTGTTCTGAAGGCCAGAGCTTTCTTATTGTTTCTGTTCTACTGTGTACCTCAAGCCAGCTGGCCTTAAATTTTCAATGTAATCCTCCTATCACCATCTCCCATCTCAATATAAGTTGTTGGGATTATAAACATGCACTATAATGTCCAGCATTTTACGTGAGTTTCAGGAATAAAACTTAGGTTTTTGTACAGGTTACTTTTGTGTGTCAACTTGGCGCAAGTTAGAGGTATCACAGAGAAAGGAGTCTCAGTTGAAGAAATGCCTTAATGATATTCAGCTGTAAGGTATTTTCTCAATTACTGATCAAGAGGGGAGGGCATAGCCCATCGTGGGTGGCGGCATCCTGGGCTGGTAGTCCTGGGTTCTATAAGAAAGTAAGATGAGCAAGCCAGGAAAAGCAATCAAGTGAGCATTACCTCTCCATGGCCTCTGCATCAGCTCCTGCCTCCAAGTTTCTGCCCTGTGTGAGTTCTTGTCCTGACTTCCTTTAGTCATAAACAGCAATGTGTAAGCTGAATAAACCCTTTCCTACACAACTTGCTTCTTGGTCATGATTTGTGAAGGAATACAAACCCTAGCTATGACAGTTGTCATCCTTGTGCAGCAAGCAATTTTACCCACTGAGCCATCTCTCTGAGCCATGAACAATTTATTATAGGGGACAGAATATGAATTGGTAAGTTGGGATGCTGTTCATAGATGCCCATATAACTGTAGGTAAAAAATAAAGTAAAGCTTGTATTAAAAACCAAGCAGAGAAATGATAAAGGCAGGTTTCCATTTTCCTGGACCAGTTATGTAGTTTTGGGGGCTGACCATTCGCTATTGGATAACCAGGTGGTATGATATTCACTAGAAAAGATGATTTCTTTTACTTCATCATTCCTTAGTTACCTGTAGCTCATCACACAGACATGAACCCTCCTACACTCCACCCCAGCATGCACATTAGCTTATCATTGTTGCTGTTCCTCTTCAATTCACTTTAAGCTGTCATATCACTGATACTTTTTGGAAGAAGATTTAATATTTAAGTCCTGTTCATGGGAAACTTACAACAAAAAAAAATCCCAGAATATCAGGCTGAGGACAAGAGTAAAAGACAGTAACTAACAAGAAGTTGGTAGCATCAGGAAAAAATATTGAAAAATAATAAATTCATGTAGATTGACTTCATAATTCACATCTGATTCAATTCCACACTCTCAATATTAATGTGGGGGCCATGTCTTTCACCAGGAATAAGGTACAACTCCCAGAGATGCTGTGTCTTCCAGATCAGAAACACTAAGTGGGGAGAGAGGACACAGAAACAGTCAATGCTTTAAAAGAACTTTCATTAATGATTGTTTCCCAGTGAATTAAACTGTGAGTTTCAGGCCTGCCTTAGCATTCCCAAGACCAGGTTATTGTGCAACCAGCAAGCAAAGCAACAGCGGCAATCGCTGCAGAGTAATGCTTGCTTCAAGGAAGTGTTAGAGTACAGCTATTGCAGCCCATCTTTGTCTTGACAGATAGAAAGTTAGAAAAAATTTTCAGTAGAATTCCAACCTTATCTTGTGGAGTATCTGCTTAGAAAAAATTGGACGCTTTTTTTTCCTGTTAGGATAAAAATAAAAATTAAGGGAATGAAAGGATAAACAAAGCAAGATTTGAAAACTGGCAGGTCTGCCTATGTTGGTTCAGAAGTAAAGGAGAAGATGGGTACATTGAGTAGTATAAAAGAGACATTTCAAGGACACTTCGATTTACTCCAAAGAGTGTGGTGTTAAAGCAGAGTGGCTCAGTGTCAAAGCTAGCAGGATCTAATAGCTAACAACCTGGGCAAATTCCTTCAGTTAACCCCCCATCTTCAAACCAAAATGTAAACAGATGGTTAAACTGACTGACTTGGCATCTCCTGGGCATAAAGAAAGAAAAATGCTACTCATCTTTCTGTTTTTATAAAAACAGAGGAAAAAAAGAAGGTAGGAAAGGCATAGTTTTGGTGCATGGGTATTCACAGGGTCAGAGATAATATGCAGATAACATGCTGAATCAGTTGCTGTCAACTTGCATTAGGAAGCTACAGAGGGATCCCTGACTTTCTAGTGACTCCATTTCTCAAACCCGCCTGAAACTTTAGATAATGCCAAGTTGTATCACATCCTGCATCTTCTGTCTTAAGTCTTATGTACTGTGGATGTGACTTCCATAGTGCTATCCTCAAGCAGGAATTTCTTATCCTTCATCCCAATATCTAGAACAAATTATTTTTGCAGCAGACCTCTACAATATAAGCATATTTTTTCTTTTCATTTTCTGAGAACTTTCTTCCTTTTCCTTCAAAGGAAGCTCTTCTCAAATGGCCAGTATACAGCTCCACTATGAGCTGCATAGAGCTATACAACTAAAGGCAGCCCAGTAGTGGCCAGAGGTGTGTACAACTGCTTAGAATACAGTTTGCATTAGTGATGTTATATGCAGGTTAAACTTTCATTTGCTAAATACTTTTTCAGAGACACAATGCAATCAGTGACTGGGGATACATTACAAACAGAACATGTCCAATCTCTTTCTGAAGGTGCCTTAGTTCAGTGACAGAGACCTATGATAAAAATATGAGCTAAGATGTTTTCAGTTAGGCTATCCACAGCAAGAAAAACAAAGCAAAACTCTTATCTAGACATTGGCTATGGTGACTCACTCATGTATCCAGAGCAAGTGGGAAGTAGGAGGCAGACAATCATCACAAAATCAAGATCAGCTTGGACTAGAGAGTGAGACAACAGCAATAACAATAAGGATAATTTCTATAAAAACTGGAGAGTTCTAGTTGCCAATGAAGACTCCGTCCTTGACCAAATCTCAGTCAGGATCCTCAGTGGACTGTTCATGACTATGCTTCTACTTGAGTCGTGTTTGTGTGGTAGTTGTCCACTGAAGTGGAAACTTCTGGTTTCTTTGGAATATCAGTTATGTCAAATGATGTTTTGCTGGGGCAGACAGGTGAAAGAATGTTTTGCTAAAGCAGACACATGAAATAATATTTCCGTGAAGCAGACACAGATGAAAGGATGTTTTGCTATAACAGACACGTGAAAGGATGTATGATATTTAGAAAGAATATAAATATGAACCCATAGACAGTAGGAATATTGGTTTGCCTTGCTCTGTCTATGTAGACTTCACTAATGATGCACATTTATTGGTTTGCCTTACATTGCATTGCTGAGTTTTACTTTGCTTGTGGTGACTTCATAGAAAGAACTTACCAAAGAATTTCTCCAGTGGTTCCTGCAGCTTCTTGCCACACTGTGGACTTGAGCAGGTTAGCAAGCCTTGCAACATCTTTTGTATTGAACAGTCATTGCTGATTCATGGGTGGTGTCTGGCAAGTGGACTAGACTACAGCTGATGGTTCAGGTTTGGTGTTTGCTGGTGGACTAGACTCAGAACAATGGATGTTGGAATCACACAAAGAACTATTTGTAAACAGGTCCTCTTCCCCTGTACCTTAATAACCTTTCTTTTCCACTACCTCTGGTGGGTGGTGGGCTAGAAGGTGGCTGAACCCTTAAAGTAGGTTGTGAAAAATATGTGCTTACACCCCATACTTGCTAACTGATTACATTTTATGTTGGATAGAATTCTGCATACCCACACACTATATTTGCTCATCCTAGCATACTCTTAGTAGAAAAAATACATTAAGAAGTTTTAGCAAGAATTCCCACTGCTTTTGATGACCTCTGAATAAAGTTCCTCTAAATAGTCCTCTCAAGCTGCTTACTGATAATAACTCAACTGTCTTTGGTAGGTATGGAACAAACTTACTCCCCTACTCCAATGATAATCTTGACACCTATCATAGGAGTCAGGAGTTAAGCTGTTTTGGAAAAGTACCTGAATATTTTTAATACTCCTTTAATATCAACTGGGACAAATATTAGTAACATAAGCCTGAGCTCTTTTTGTTTATCACATTAAGACAGGCTTAGACAATTTGACAAGATTACAGCTATTATAATTCTAAACTTTCCTGGTTGCCCAAGTGTGACCCTGTTTTTATCTCCAGTTTCCCAGAAACTGTAAATAGGCAGAGCCATGTGCCTTATTTACATAAAGCATTATAGAAAGCAAAACCTGGTTATGCCAGTTAAGGTAATGTCAGTTTTGTCCTAACCTAAGCCATAAATACACCCTACTCACTTCTGACCTTAAGTGGGAAATATGACATGATGTGGTGGTTCCCAGAGCCATATTTCTGTGAGAAAATCCCACACATAACTGTCTCTTTTGTTGTCTTTGAACTCAGCACACATACAGCCAGTCCTACAAGAACTTACCAAAACTACTGCTTCAACAGAATCTGGTTGTCTTAGAAGATAAAATTAATATCTATTACATTGAGATGTCAGAGTTTGGTTTAAGATGTAGCTTTCAATTGGATGGGTGGTCAGGATAATTAATATTAGGAATAATCATTTAGGATTGTGTAATTATACAGAGGAAGGTAACTCAAGAGTCTTAGGATAAACTGTCTGTTAGTATTTTCCATTATAGAGTTGATATGTATACAAATGGTGCGGCTGAGTGGTAGAGACCTTTGGAAACATATATGGGCTTTTGCAAAGAAATAGAGATTTGAACTAAGAGAAAGAGAGAGAAAAAGAGGGAGAGAGAGAGAGAGAGAGAGAGAGAGAGAGAGAGAGAGAGAGAGAGAGAGAGAGAGATTAAAAGGGAGTTGAAGGATGCTGAATATTCTTTTTTATTAGATATATACTTTATTTACATTTCAAATGAGTTCTCTTTTCCTAGTTCCCCCCTCCCTGAAAGTCCCCCCTTTTTTTTTTTTTGTTCTTCAAGACAGGATTTTTCCGTGTAGCCCTGGCTGCCCTGGAACTCACTCTGTAGACCAGGCTGGCCACTCAGAAATTCACCGGCCTCTGCCTCTGCCTCCCAACTGCTGGGATTAAAGGCAAGTGCCACCACTGCCCAGCCAATATTCTTATAATAAACTTTCTTTTTTTCTTTTTTTCATATTTATTTTATAAGTTTTTTGTATTTACATTCAAAATCATTTCCCCTTTCACGTTTCCTGCCTCCCCGAAAGTCACATAAGCCCCCTTCCCTCCCTCTCTTCCCCATTCAACCCCCTCTCACTTCTCTGTCTTGGCATTCCCCTACATCCAGTCTTTCCAGGACCAGGGGTTTCTCCTTCCATCTTCTTGGAAATCTATTGATATGTGAATTGTGTCTAGGGTATTCCGAGATTCTGGGTTAATATCCCCTTATCAGTGACTGCATACCATGTGTGTTCTTTTGAGATTGGGTTACCTCACTAAGGATGATATTATCAAGTTCAGACCATTTGCCTAGGAATTTTGGGAATTCATTGTTTTTAATTGCACAGTAGTATTCCATTGTGTAGATATACCACATCTTCTGAATCCATTCCTCCGTTGAGGGACATCTGGGTTCTTTCCAGCTTCTGGCTATTATAAATAAGGCTGCTATGAACATAGTGGAGCATGTGTCCTTATTGCATGCAGGTAAAGCCTCTGGGTATATGCCCAGGAGTGGTATAGCCAGATCCTCCTGGAGTGTCATGCCCAGTTTTCTGAGGAACCGCCAGACTGCTTTCCAGAGTGGTTATACCAGCTTGCAATCCCACCAGTAGTGGAGGAGTGTACCTCTTTCTCCACATCCTCACCAACAGCTGCTGTCTCCTGTGTTTTTGATCTTAGCCATTCTGACTGGTGTGAGGTGGAATCTCAGGGTTGTTTTGATTTGAATTTCCCTAATGACTAAGGATGATGAACATCTCTTTAGGTGCTTCTCAGCCATTAGATATTCTTCAGGTGAAAACTCTTTGTGTAGCTCTGTACCCCATTTTTTAATAGGGTTACTTGCCTCTCTGGAGTCTAACTTCTTGAGTTCTTTGTAAATGTTGGATATTAGCCCTCTGTCGGATGTAGGGTTGGTAAAGATCATTTCCCACTTAGTTGGTTGCCGCTTTGTCTCTTTGACAGTGTCTTTTGCCTTGCAAAAACTTTGTAATTTAATGAGGTTCCATTTGTCAATTCTTGATCTTAGAGCATAAGCTATTGGAATTCTATTCAGGAAATTCGCCCCTGTGCCCATAGGTTCAAGGTTTTTCCCTAGTTTCTTTCTATGGGTTTCAGTGTGTCTGGTTTTATGTGGAGGTCTTTGATCCACTTGGAATTGAGCTTAGTGCAAGAAGATAAGAATGGGTCAATTTGCATTCTTCTGCATGTTGACGTCCAGTTGAGCCAGCACCATTTGTTGAAAAGGCTATCTTTTTTCCACTGGATGGTTTTAGCTCCTTTGTCAAAGATCAAGTGACCATAGGAGTGTGGATTCATTTCTGGGTCTTCAATTCTGTTCCATTGATCTACATGCCTGTCACTGTACCAATACCATGCAGTTTTTAACACTATTGCTCTGTAGTACAGCTTGAGGTCTGGGATACTGATTCCCCAAGAGGTTCTTTTACTCTTGAGAATAGTTTTAGCTATCCTGGGTTTTCTGTTATTCCAGATGAATTTTTGAATTGCTCTTTCTAACTCTATGAATAATTGAGTTGGGATTTTGATGGGGATTGCATTGATTCTGTATATTGCTTTTGGCAAGGTGGTCATTTGACTATATTAATCCTGCCAATCCATGAGCATGACAGATTTTTCCATCTTCTGAGGTCTTCTTCAATTTCTTTCTTCAGAGACTTGAAGTTCTTGTCATACAGATCTTTCACTTGTTTGGTTAGAGTCACACCAAGATACTTTATATGGTTTGTGGCTATCGTGAAGGGTATCATTTCTCTTACTTCTTTCTCAGCCTGCTTATCCTTTGAGTACAGGAAGGCTACCGACTTTCTTGAGTTGATTTTATATCTGGCCACTTGGCTGAAGTTGTTTATCAGCTGTAGAAGTTCTCTGGTGGAGTTCTTTGGGTCGCTTAAGTATACTATCATATCATCTGCAAATAGTGATAGTTTGACTTCTTCCTTTCCAAATTGTATCCCTTCGACCTCCTTTTGTTGTCTAATTACTCTAGCTAGAACTTCAAGTACTATATTGAAAAGATATGGAGAGAGAGGGCAGCCTTGTCTAGTCCCTGATTTTAGTGGGATTGTTTCAAGTTTCTCTCCATTTAGATTGATGTTGTCTATCAGTTTGCTGTAAATTGCTTTTACTATGTTTAGATATGGGCCTCGAATTCCTGATCTTTCCAAGACCTTTAGCATGAAAGGATGCTGAATTTTGTCAAATGCTTTCTCAGCATCTAATGAGATGACCATGTGGTTTTTTTCTTTGAGATTGTTTATATAGTGGATTACATTGATGGATTTCCTTATATTGAACCATCCCTGCATCCCTGGGATGAAGCCTACTTGATCGTGGTGAATGATCGTTTTGATGTGTTTTTGGATTCGGTTGGCAAGAATTTTATTGAGTATTTTTGCATCAATATTCATAAGAGAGACTGAACTGAGGTTCTCTTTCTTTGTTGGATCTTTATGTGCTTTTGGTATTAGCGTAATTGTGGCTTCATAGAACGAGTTGGGTAGTGTTCCTTCTGTTTCTATTTTGTGGAATAGTTTGAAGAGTATTGGTGTTAGGTCTTCTTTTAAGGTCTGATAGAATTCTGCCCTAAAGCCATCTGGACCTGTGCTTTCTTATGGTTGGAAGACTTCCAATGACAACTTCTATTTCTTCAGGCGTTATAGGATGGTTTAGATTGTCTATTTGATCCTGATTTAATTTTGGTATTTGGAATCTGTCAAGGAAATTTTCCATTTCCTCGAGATTTTCTAGTTGTGTTGAATACAGGCTTTTGTAGTAGGATCTGATGATTTTTTGAATTTCCTCAATTTCTGTTGTTATCTCTCCCTTTTTCTTTCTGATTTTATTAATTTGGATACTGTCTCTGTGCCCTCTGGCTAGTTTGGCTAAGGGCTTATCTATCTTTTTGATTTTCTCAAAGAACCAACTCCTAGATTTGTTGATTCTTTTGTATGGCTTTATTTGTTTCTACTTGATTGATTTCAGCCCTGAGTTTGATGATTTCCTGCCTTCTACTCCTCTTTGGTGTATTTGCTTCTTTTTGTTCCAGGGCTTTCAGGTGTGCCATTAAGCTGCTAGTGTATGCTGTCTCCCGTTGCTTTTTGGTGGCACTCAGGGCTATGAATTTTCCTCTTAGCACTGCTTTCATTGCATCCCATAAATTAGGGTATGTTGTACCTTCATTTTCATTAAATTTTAAATAGTCTTTGAATTCTTTCTTTATTTACTCCTTGACCAAGTTGTCATTGAGTAGAGCATTGTTCAGCCTCCATGTGTATGTGGGTTTTCTGTTGTTTTTATTGCCATTGAAGACCACCCTTATTCCATAGTGATCTGATAGGAGGCATGGGATTAGTTCTATCTTCTTATATCTGTTGAGGTCTGATTTGTGACCAATTATATGGTCGATTTTGGAGAAGGTACCATGAGGTGCTGTGAAGAAGGTGTATTCTTTAGCTCTAGGATGAAATGTTCTCTATATATCTGTTAGTTCCATTTGGTCCAAGGCTTCAATTAGATTCACTGTGTCCCTGTTTAGTTTCTGCTTTCCTGAACAATCCATTCCAGAGAGCGATCCATTTCCTGAAAGATCCATTTCACCCACTATTATTGTGTGAGATGTGATGTGTGCTTTGAGCTTTAGTAAAGCTTCTTTTACGAATGAGGGTGCTCTTGCATTTGGAGCATAGATATTCAGAATTGAGAGTTATTCTTGGTGGATTTTTCCTTTGATCAGTATGTAGTGTCCTTCTGTGTCTTTTTTGATGACTTTAGGTTGAAAGTCAATTTTATCTGATATTAGGATGGCCACTCTGGCTCGTTTCCTGGGACCATTTGCTTGTAAAATTGTTTTCAAGCCTTTTACTCTGAGGTAGTGTTTGTCTTTGACACTGAGGTGCATTTCCTGCACGCAGCATAATGCTGGGTCCTGTTTACATATCCAGTCTGTTAGTCTATGTCTTTTTATTGGGGAATTGAGACCATTGATATTAAGAGAGATTAAGGAATAGTGATTATTGCCACCTGCTATTCTTGACGCTACCTTTATGTTTGAGTGGTTATCTACTTTTGTGTTTGATGCAAGAAGGTTACTCTCTCGTTTTTTCCAGGGTGTTGTTTCTCTCCTTGTATAGGCGGTTTCCACCTATTATTCTTTGCAGGGCTGGGTTTGTGGAAAGATATTGTGAAAATTTGGTTTTATCATGGAATATCTTGGTCTCTCCATCTATGGTGATTCAGAGTTTTGCTGGGTATAGCAGTCTAGGCTGGCATTTGTGCTCTCTTAGTGTCTGCATGAGATCTGCCCAGGATCTTCTGGCTTTCATAATCTCTGGTGAGAAGTCTGATGTGATTCGGATAGGTTTTCCTTTGTATGTTACTTGGCCCTTTTCTCTTACTGCTTTTAATATTCTTTCTTTGTTTAGTACATTTTATGTTTTGATTATTATGTGACGGGAGGTATTTCTGTTCTGGTCCAGTCTGTTTGGAGTTCTGTAAGCTTCTTCTACGTTCATCAGCATCTTTCTCTTTAGGTTAGGGAAGTTTTCCTCCATAATTTTGTTGAAAAGGTTTACTGGCCCTTTAAGTTGCAAATCTTCACTCTCATCTATACCTATAATCCTTAGGTTTGGTCTTCTCATTGTGTCCTGGATTTCCTGGATGTATTGGGTTACACGTTTTTTGCATTTTGCATTTTCTTTGACTGTTGACTCGATGCTTTCTATGGTATCTTCAGCACCTGAGATTCTTTCTTCCATCTCTTGTCTTCTATTGTTGATGTTTGCATCTATGACTCCTGATTTCTTCCCAAGGTTTTCTATCTCCAAAGTTGTCTCCCTTTGTGATTTCTTAGTTGTTTCTACTTCCTTTTTTAGGTCCTGGATGGATTTCCTGAGATCCTTCACTTGTTTGTTTGTATTTTCCTGTATTTCTTTAAGGTATTTTTGCATTTTCTCTTTCAGGATTTCTGCCTGTTGACCTAAGTTCTCCTGTATTTCTCTAACCGATTTTTGTGTTTCCTCCTCATGGGATTCCATCTGTTGATCCATCGTCTCCTGCATTTCTTTAAGCAATTCTCGTGTTTCCTTTGTAAGGGCATCTATCCGTTGATTCATTTCTTTAAGCAATTTTTGTGTTGCCTCCCTATGGGCCTCCGTCTGTTGACCCATATTCTTCTGCATTTCTTTATGCAATTTTTGTGATTCCTTTGAAAGTGCATCTACCCGTTGATTCATTTCTTTAAGCGATTTTTGTATTGCCTCCTTGTGGGCCTCCATCTGTTGATCCATGTTCTCCTGCATTTCTCTAAGTGATTTTTGTGTTTCCTTCTAACCTTCTAACCATTGATTCATGATCTCCTGTAATTCTTTATTAGATTTATTTGTGTCCTTCTTGAAATCCTCTAAAAGCATCATGGGAAGTGATTTTAAATCCAGATCTTGTCTTTCGGGTGTGGTGGGGTATCCAGGACTTGCTGCTCTTGGAGAGTTGGGTTCGGATGGTGCCATATTACTTTGATTTCTGTTAGTAACTTTCCTACGTTTGCCTTTTGCCATCTGGTTACCTCTGGTGTTAGTTGGTCCTGCTGTCACTGGCTGTTGGTTGGACCTCCTGTGAGCCTGCAAAGCTATTTCTGGCCCCCCTGGATTACTGGAATTCCCCTGGCACTGATTTCTGGGACCTGCCCTGCTCCTGAGTGTCTTTGGAGCCCTGATGTGTCTTGCCCCAAGTGATGTTATAATGAGGAATCCCTGCACATCCAAAGGCTCAGTGTAGTGTATTCCCGGAGCAGAGATCGCCAAAGGGAGGCTGGTAGGCTCCTGTCCTGTGCAGGGGTGTGTGATCTCTCCTGGGGGGGGAGGGGGGTCCCTCTGCAGGGCAGAAGTCCCACAGCAGAGCTGGCGCGCTGGTTACTGCAGATCTGCCCAGCTCTTGGGAGCAGGGTACACACAAGCTGCCTGAGACCCAAGTGATATTATGCCTGTCTGTCTCTGAGCCTGGATGTCCCAACTGCCCTGATGGTGGAGCAAAGATGGCGGAGTGCCTATAATAAACTTTCAAGAGTAAAATTGTCCACAATAGTTAACTAGTGTCAATCACGTTGTGATTATGGTACAACAGGATAATGTACATCAAGAATCAGTAGATCTCTTCTGAAAGTATCAAAGAGAAAATGTTTTGAAGATCATATGAAAATTTTCATATAGTCTTTTTATTTTGCTCTTGATTTTTATTAACAATTTAAAATTTAAGAAAATGCTTATGAGTCATATAAATGCACATCATAGTTTTTATTAAATTGCCAAACTATGATGCAAATATGCTCTGTGAAAGCAGATGGTTCTGTCCTTCAAGATAAATAATTTAATTGAGAGCATAAGGAAAGTCACCAGGCTAGGTACATCTAGGGCTAACCAGACTCCCACTCTCACAATTAGAAGTGCCATACACATTGGAGTTCATAGTACCCAGCATGCAATGCCCTGACATTCTGATATTTCAAAGCTGAAGGAACCTGCAAAACCCTCAAAATAGATTGCATTCGCTCCCTCCTCTATCTCTGTCTCTGTCTCTCTCTGTCTCTGTCTCCCCCCTCCCCTCTTGTTTTCATCTCTATTATAATGCAGATAACCAAAAGTGAAAGATCTCTTGTCCCTTCATCAGCTAAAGCAGATCTTACAAGCCTGATGACTTCCCATAAAATAATCATTAGAGCCCAATCAAAATAATATCCCCTTTGTACCCATCAGGAAAAAACATGACTTAGAAGACAGAGACACAGACAAGAATGTAAATAAATAGTCCTAAGCCATCCTCCACTCTCCTGTGCACATGCTAAATTGGTATTCCACATTACTATTGTAAAATAATAATTCATGTTCTTTGCAGCTATGTTTTTTACAAATGTCCTTTAGTTCATCATCTCTGGAAGAAAATAGGTGTGGAATTTCCAGTTTGTATGGCTCTTCTTTTAATTATAAATATTCACATGTCTCCTAATGTCTCATAATATATTAAATAATTGTTGTCTACTTTATGTGTGCTCCAATCCTCAGGAGAGGTTGGGGAAACCTTCTATCTCTGCATACCATAATCAGAGGAAACAAGCTGAGGTTCTGGGATTGTTTAACGATTGGTGACTTGATTAAGTGGGAAGAAACGAATCATCTGGTCCTCACTTTAAGAGGCCCAATTTAAGTAATTAATTAGACAAAAATAAACTGAGCCAACTTGTACTCCAAGTGGTAAACAAGATCACATATAGTATACCTGTAAATCTAGAGTTAGAGGTCTGGAGAAAGATGTGATTCTTAGGTAAAATGTCTACCTTCGCCTTCCCTGTACCCTTCCACATGCTAATCTTTGATTTATATGAATGGAGAAATAGTAGCGATCTGCTGAATATTTATAAACCTTGAAAGGTTAATCACAGAAGCTTCTTCATGTGCCTTTTAAAGAACCATTGAACTAATTATAAAAGAGCCTTGGAGGGTTATATGGAGGCTAAGACAGAGTCTTTTGATTGCATTAGCGATAAAACCTTGTAAATATGTATATGGTAGAATGAAGGGATATCAGTTAAGGCTCATCAAACCTAGATATAAATTCCTTAATAAGACAATCTTTTACTGTTCTTCTAAAAAATGATTCCAGTATCTATTAAGGACAGTTTGAAATGAGGTTTCTAAGGAGCTAATGCAGAAGAACTCAACTTGTCTGGTCCAGTACCTTTTGTCCTTACAAGTTTCTGACAGGGAACAAGGTTACCACCACTGATAAGAAACATGGGACCTGCACAGATGACCATCTTACACTTAGGCAAAATGTCAATAACTCACTCCTTTTGTTATCCAATCAACAAGTAAACTCTTCCTGCCTCTTTTCTGTAAATCCACCAGTACCAATGTGTGGAGAAGCTAAACTTAAGTGCCATGACACTGAGTTCTATGTTTACTGAGCATAGAACCCTGTCTTGTTCCATACCAGCATAGAAAGAACAAAAGGTGTCATAGCTTATACTCAATTACATATAATGCCCAGCATCACTCCATAGATACAACAAATGCTCAGTGATCATTTCTTTTCAATTAAGACATAAAAACAAGAGTGAATTGGGAATAACTTCAGAGGTTCTGTATCAGAAATCACTATAACTGCTCATTCCATTCCGTGTTCAGACAGAATAATGTTTTAACCAGTATTGCTTCCTGTTTCTTATACCTTTTCCCATTGGGTCATTTCATACCTTGCTATATAGTCCTTCCCTAGATGGAAAATTAAAGCCTGTGTATCTCTTTATTTCAGTGGTTGTGATAGTGTTGACCTAATGCAACAACTCTGCTATAAAGTAAATATTTACAAACTAGATTGTTTGGCATGATTATAAGTAACCTTGATCTACGAACAGATTCTATTTACTAAGTGATGTGCATGAATTTTGAAAGACAATGGACAAAAAAATAAATGCATTCAATAAGTACCTAATTGAGGACAGTATGTAAGTGTGCCAGAGCAACTGGAGATTTACAAGATGAGTGGTAGAAGCCAGTTATTTGCTCAGCTTAAAACCAAGGGGTTTACCTCCTAGGGAATGTCTGGACATATGCAAAGGTAACATGTAAATATCTATTTGCTTTCTCCAGATGGCATTTGGATATCCTAAGATAATTTTGGCTCTAGATACATAAATTTCAATCTCTCTAGAACAATGGGGTTCTTCTGACCTGAGATTAGAGTCTAGATCATCTTTAATATAGAGAAGATTTCTTTAGAAAACTTCAGTTTTAGAGTAGATTTAGACATTTACTTTATAAAGGCTGATAAAACAAAGCAAATGGGAATGTGGTTTGGCTAATCATATTTTTTTGCTGTCCTACTTTAGATATATAATTTCAAGGCAATCTGAATAATATAATTCCAAGAGAATAAATTGCTTTCAGTTATGCCATCTATGTCAGGCTATGTTAAACTTTATTCTGTGGCTATCTACTTGCTGCATAAAAGTAAATACTTTGAGGTTCCTTAATATTTTTGACTTATCTTCATTCAACAGAAGAGATAGTTTATCATCTAATGGAGTAATACCATTGAAAATAGATCAAGAAAGTTTTATCTTCTATCTAAGGAAAAGTGGTACAATGTGTTAATGTTTCTCAACACTTTTTATCATCTTTCTTTTCCTGGAAATGTAGGCAAAGAACTGACACTACTTTTTTTCCTTTGTGCCAAGGCTAGACTTTTTGTCTGTTAGATTTGTTTTGCTATATTTTGTCTTGTTTTGTTTTGATTTCTGAGACAGGATCTCTCTATGTAGTTCTGGTTGGCCTGGATCAAACTTACTTTGCTTTGAAACAGATCCTCCTACCTCTGACTCCCATGTGCTGAGATTAAAGACATATGCCATTTTGCCCAGCTTCCAGTACTGTCTTAAGAGGTTTACCATCCAGGCAGTAGTGAAATTCTTTACCATATTTATTGAGAAAACTGCATATTAGTTTTGAATCTGGCCTTAGTAAACCCAGGGACTTTCAAATTTATATCTCTGGAGTTGGCAAGCTCAAAGGAAGCTCACCTTTTAGGGGCTTTCATATGTCATTTCTCTTTCTTGATCTCAGCAAGAATAATTGGTTCATTTTTTGTTATTATTATGTGTCCATAAAAGCATCCCCTCCAGTGGTAGCTATGAATAGTACCAACCTCAGAAGTCATGAAAATGAAATTGTAATTAAAATGCAGATGGTTTCGTCATGAGTCCTATAACAACACACACATATTTTCAGACTGATTTCTTTTTTATTTTTTTTTTATTTTATTTTATTTTTTTATTCAGCAGAGAACAAGAAATATTGTATTGATGGGCAAACATATTTTCCAATGTATCTATTCTTCTGTATTTATGTCAATGCAAATATTTAAACAATTGCATCTTAGATTTTAAACTAGACTTATCTATGTATGAGTGGTTTGTAAAAAAAAGATATAGGTTGATGTTTAGGGATTAATGACTGATCTATAATATGCTTGCCAATCACTGGTCAAGTGAAGAAATCTGGCCAACATTGTAGATTCATTCAGTAATGGTAGACTCTGACTTTCCTCTACTTTAGTAACATTAGGCAGAAAAACAGTTCTCATGTTATATTTGACTTCTGACATATTGTTAAAAAACTGCTATAAGCATATGCAAAAAATATTTAAATATTTAAAAATATATTTTTTATTTTCTAAGTTTTTTTTATTTACATTCAAAATCAATTCCCCTTTCCCATTTCATCCCTCCCTGAAAGTCCCATAAGCCCCCTTCCCTCCCTCTTTTCCCCATTCAACCCCCTCTCGCTTCTCTGTCCTGGCATTCCCCTACATCCAGTCTTTCCAGGACCAGGGGTCTCTCCTTCCATCTTCTTGGAAATCTATTGATATGTGAATTGTGTCTAGGGTATTCCGAGATTCTGGGTTAATATCCCCTTATCAGTGACTGCATACCGTGTGTGTTCTTTTGAGATTGGGTTACCTCACTAAGGATGATAGTTTCAAGTTCTGACCATTTGCCTAGGAATTTTTGGAATTCATTGTTTTTAATTGCACAGTAGTATTCCATTGTGTAGATATACCACATCTTCTGAATCCATTCCTCCGTTGAGGGACATCTGGGTTCTTTCCAGCTTCTGTCTATTATAAATAAGGCTGCTATGAACATAGTGGAGCATGTGTCCTTATTGCATGCAGGTAAAGCCTCTGGGTATATGCCCAGGAGTGGTATAGCCAGATCCTCCTGGAGTGTCATGCCCAGTTTTCTGAGGAATCGCCAGACTGCTTTCCAGAGTGGTTGTACCAGCTTGCAATCCCACCAGCAGTGGAGGAGTGTTCCTCTTTCTCCACATCCTCACCAACAGCTGCTGTCTCCTGTGTTTTTGATCTTAGCCATTCTGACTGGTGTGAGGTGGAATCTCAGGGTTGTTTTGATTTGCATTTCCCTAATGACTAAGGATGGTGAACATCTCTTTAGTTGCTTCTCAGCCATTAGATATTCTTCAGGTGAGAACTCTTTGTTTAGCTCTGTACCCCATTTTTTAATAGGGTTACTTGCCTCTCTGGAGTTTAACTTCTTGAGTTCTTTGTATATATTGGATATTAGCCCTCTGTCGGATGTAGGGTTGGTAAAGATCATTTCCCACTTAGTTGGTTGTCGCTTTGTCTTTTTGACAGTGTACAGACTGATTTCTTAGTGATGATACACTGAGCTTTGTTAGGAAGTTTGAGTTTATAGAAACTAGTGTTTAAGTCTTTGATGGGTTAAGTCCCTAATTCTGAGGTTTTTGCTTTTAATTGTGTGAGGAGGGACAGGAAGGGCTAGAAATAACATGTCGGTAAATTTGAGAAGATACTGAGACATTTATTTTCATAAAGGATAATAACAGCCTCACAAAAAATGATACACATTGTATGTATAATAAAATAAGTACACGTGTGTCATAGTATATATTTAGTATATGCATATATAGCAAAGAAGTAGTGTATATCATGTCTTGAAATTTCATAAGGGGTACAATGGGGGAGGAATGAGCTAAAAAGAAATCTCTGTGCTGAGGAAACAGGTTAAGAAGACTTGGAGTCACATAGCATTAATATTAACAGTTAGTAGAGGAGGATGAGAAAGGAGGATGTCAAGTTCAAAACTGTCCTGGGCTTCATTGTAAAACACTGCTTTAAAAAGAATGGAAGAAAACAAGAGCAGGACTGCTCTAGATAGAGGGTGAAGAGGAGCCACTCAGAATCTAAAAGACCTGATCCATACTGGCAGATGATAGGAACTGGCCACAAAGAAATGAAGACATGGGCTGTTAGGAGAGGAAAATGCAGCACTCACTCACTTCATATGCTCTGGGTGCATAGACTAGAAATAGATGAATAACTTCAAATAGTATGGTCCATAATGCTGCTTATTATAGACAGGAATAGAAGAAGGGTCATTTATCAAGGCAAAACCACAGCTCTCTGTGAGTTCCTTTGCATATCAGTGCATTGTATCTGGAAGTCATTGTCTTCCAGAGTTATTGACCACCTCTGTCTCTTACATTTATTTATTTATTTATTTATTTATTTATTTATTTATTTATTTATTTTTGTATCTTCTGTCACAGAAAACTCCAAGTCTTGAAGACAGGGGTTTGGAGAAGACAATCCATTTATGGCTGAGTGTTCCAGAGTTTCTCACTCTCTGCACATTGTCCAGTGTATATCTCTGTGTTGATAACCATCTACTGAAAGAAGAAGTAACTCTGATGAGGGTTGAGAGATGATCTGCTCTAGATGGATAGAAATGTGTCATTAAGAGTCATTTTGTTGCTATCTTTCCTTAACTGAATAATAGAAGTATGTTTTCTCCTAGGGCCGTGACCTATCTAGTCTCAGGCTCTTGTCCATTTTATCAGTGTCACTTATAAGTTATATCTAATGTGGTGGGCTTTAAATCCAATGGTAAAAATGAGTCATTACTCCAATAACATTTGTGCCACCATTGACAATTGTAACTTGGGGGCAGAGGGGTTTATATCTGGGTGAAACTGATCATGAATTTTCTCCTCTGGTAGCATGGAAAGTGTCTTCCCACACCATGAATGATATTCAGTAGAAGGTAAAGTTTTAAGAGGGCATCACCTTGATTTCTCCATGTGCAATGACCTAAATAAACTGTGTCTTCAGCAACTGGATCTTACTATCACTTTAAATTATGTACAAGCCTGTGACTGTGTTGGTCAACAACTCACCTAGTGTAATGCATTTCTGGCTCTATCAAGTTTACTTGGCATCATAACATATCTAGTTGGAACATTGTCTCCCTATTATATGGTAGCTCTCTCTGTGTGTGTGTGTGTGTGTGTGTGTGTGTGTGTGTGTGTGTGTGTGTTTGTATGTGTGTATAAGCTTTTCATGTGGCCTTTCAAAAAGCCCTTAGTATATGAACTCTGTAACACATGCAACACTGTAACAACATGCACAAGACATGCACAGCTCCAGACAGGGACCCCAATGCTGAGAAGGGGAAGTAAACACAAAATTCTACCTCCAAGCAAGAGGCTTGTGGCAACTGATGCTTGCTAGAAGAAAGAAAATCAGTATCTTCAAAGGAACAATACTGCGTATATCAACCAAACTCTGGGACAAGCCCAGAAGTAGTCAGCCAACACAAAGCCAACTTCATAAGTTTTTGTATGTGCTTTTGTGCTATTTTGCTAATTTTCATATTAATGATTTTCTTTTTCTAGTTTGAGTTTCATTGCTTTTTGTTTTGTAGTTTTCATTGGTTTTTTTTTCTTTTTCTTTTTCTATTTTTTTAGATAGAAAAGGAACATGAACTGAGTGGGAAGGGAGGTTAGGAAGAGATGGAAGAACCTGGAGTTGGGGAAGGAATAAAATCAAAATATACAGAATTTTAAAACAAACATGCACACAACTCTCACTTCAAAGGTGGAAAAACACCATTCATTCTGAAAACCAATGTGGATGACCATGGCTTAGATAAGTACAGATTTATGTCACCACAAATTCCTTGTAGAAGAAATTTTATGAATTTCGTATTGTAAAAGAACCAAGATAGTCAAAAATCAAAGTATTTTTAAAGTACATTGGTGGAAATATGAAGTGTGTAACCAGCAGATTGGAGTAATCTTAGCTATAAGCCTGTGATGCTCCCTGATAGATTCTTGGCCCTTTGAATGGTGGAGAATAGGGTTTTGTTCAATTAATATATCCCAAATACTTTTATCTGCTTATCAAGGTGTTAGGTTCAGTTTTATCTGCCAGTTACAGGATGTTAAGCTCTGTCATTAGGCTCTTGACTTGCTACATTCTAATTTCTACACATCACTGAAATTCTAAACAGTGAATCAGCCTTTTCAGATACAATCTCTTTCCAGGAACACTCCTTCACAATTCAATGAAATATGCTAATTATGAATTATCTGAATAACACAAAATTGCATCTACAAGTTATAATAGTCCTGGCCTGGCAGGCATGCTGGCCCATGCCTGTAATCCCAGTTCTAGAAAGCCGAGCCAGGAGAATTGTGAGTTCCAGATCATGCCTAAAACCAATATCCAAAATAATAAAAAATAACATTGCATCATTTCTATGAGATATCATTCTGTTTATGGAAGGAGATTGTTTATTTCAATGAAATGGAACGACAAGCCTTCAGGGGATGCTGGGAAAGGCAATTACATAGTTGGAGCAGTCTCATGGGTATACTTCCCATATAGACACTCAGGATGTATCCTCAGAATCATCTTGTAGTTAATTCTCTGTTGTCACTGTCTTAATATGTGAATTATTTTGAATGTAAGAGACTGTGTTTTATTATATATATACATATATATATGTATATATATGTATATGTGTGTATACAAAAAATTATAACATTTCTTCTTTGCTCCCTCCAACCTCCCATAAAACCCTCCCTACTGTCTTTAAAATTCATGATCTCCTTTTATAATATTAATTTTTTATTACTGCATGCATACATGTGTGGAAAGCACACACACATACACACATATTACAGATAGATAGCTGAAAGATAGATACATAGATAGATAGATAGATAGATAGATAGATAGATAGATCCCTAAACAAAACCAGATTTGTCTACCCTGTAAAGCCTCAACATAGATAGCTTTTGGGATTAAAATAATAATTCAGACTCCCACGTGGACAAAGCCCATAGTTCTAACAACCTTAAATGTATAAAATATTTCTCACCACCTCCCCCTTTATTAACATCTGTCCTGTGTCAGTCAGCAACTTTAATTGGATGTGTGACCAGGTTGCAGGATCCATTGGACCAAGTATCCAGTTACAGTGTATGCTAGTGATGAACCAATACTCATAGCATTAATCCTTCCAGAATAGTTGTGACCAGTGAGTTATGGCCAGGTCACCCAGACCACTGGTTCTTCTGGTCCAGGGCGCCAATATCGCCTTATATTCAGTATTATAAGTTCCATGAAGATTGCTTGGTAGAGTCATAGAAAGGAAATATATTAAAGCAAATCATATGTTAAATCAACATTGATTTTGACATTTTAAAATTCAAAATGGTTACACTTTTATGATCAGGAGGAAATTTCTTGAAAGTTGGCTATTCTCATAGTTGTGTCTATTAATTCTAGCATTATTTTTGTGATTCAGAGCAGGGCTTGGCCAATTATAATAGATTTGCTTCAGCAAATTGGGGCAGGGCTACAGAGGAAGGATGTACTACTATCCTTCTATAATGTTTTGAAAACCACAAAATCAAGCTGAAGTAGCTGTTTGCAGCTTGGATTTCAGACGTAAAGAACATTGGATGATGAAGTCTGAATATGGCAACGGCAAAGACAAATACAAACACTGGCAGAAAATACTCCCTCCCAGGAAAACAAGACCCTGGTTCAAGACAACAGCCTTGGGCACTCCGCCATCTTTGCTCCAGTGTCCGGGTAGTTGGGACCGCCAGGCTCAGAGACAGACAGGCATAATATCGCTTGGGTCTCAGGCAGCTTGTGTGTAACCTGCTCCAAGAGCTGGGCAGATCTGCAGTAACCAGCGTGCCAGCTCTGCTGTGGGACTTCTGCCTTGCAGAGGGACCCCCCCGCCCCGGCACTGGGGCGGGAGCCTACCAGCTTCCCTTTGGCGACCTCTGTTCTGGTATGGACTGCACTGAGGAGACAGGTACCCAGGTTCACCCCAATATAACATCGCGTGGGACACGGCCTGTTGGGGCTTAAATCTGCCCCCAAGAGCAGGACAGCGATGCAGTCATCTGTGCTCCAGTTCAGCTGTGAGCCATCCCCCCTGCAGAGTGACCTCCTCCGCCTAGAGAGTGCAGAGTGCACTCCACCATCTTTGCTCCATCACCAGGGCAGCTGAGACCACCAGGCTCAGAGACAGACAG
This sequence comes from Tokudaia tokunoshimensis, assembly GCA_036184795.1. Taxonomy (NCBI): domain Eukaryota; kingdom Metazoa; phylum Chordata; class Mammalia; order Rodentia; family Muridae; genus Tokudaia; species Tokudaia tokunoshimensis. The sequence continues at coordinate 41,526,270 of BTHU01000019.1, forward strand.
GCATAATATCGCTTGGGTCTCAAGCAGCTTGTGTGTACCCTGCTCCCAAGACCTGGGCAGGTCTGCAGTAATCAATGCACCAGCCCTACTGTGGGACTTCTGCCCGGCAGAGGGGAACCCCTCCCCCCCCTCCCCGAGAGATCACACACCCCAGCACAGGGCAGGAGCCTACCAGCCTCCCTTTGGCGACCTCTGCTCCAGGAATACACTACACTGAGCCTTTGGATGTGCAGGGACTCCCCAATATAACATCACTTGGGGCAAGGCACATCAGGGCTCCAAAGTCACTCAGGAGCAAGGCAGGTCCCAGAAATCAGTGCCAGGGGAATTCCGGTAATCCAGGGGGGCCAGAAATAGCTTTGCAGGCTCACAGGAGGTCCAACCAACAGCCAGTGACAGCAGGACCAACTAACACCAGAGGTAACCAGATGGCAAAAGGCAAATGTAGGAAAGTTACTAACAGAAATCAAAGTAATATGGCACCATCCGAACCCAACTCTCCAAGAGCAGCAAGTCCTGGATACCCCACCACACCCGAAAGACAAGATCTGAATTTAAAATCACTTCTCATGATGCTTTTAGAGGATTTCAAGAAGGACACAAATAAATCTAATAAAGAATTACAGGAGATCATGAATCAACGGTTAGAAGGTTAGAAGGAAACACAAAAATCACTTAGAGAAATGCAGGAGAACATGGATCAACAGATGGAGGCCCACAAGGAGGCAACACAAAAATCGCTTAAAGAAATGAATCAACGGGTAGATGCACTTTCAAAGGAATCACAAAAATTGCATAAAGAAATGCAGAAGAATATGGGTCAACAGACGGAGGCCCATAGGGAGGCAACACAAAAATTGCTTAAAGAAATGAATCAACGGATAGATGCCCTTACAAAGGAAACACGAGAATTGCTTAAAGAAATGCAGGAGACGATGGATCAACAGATGGAATCCCATGAGGAGGAAACACAAAAATCGGTTAGAGAAACACAGGAGAACTTAGGTCAACAGGCAGAAATCCTGAAAGAGAAAATGCAAAAATACCTTAAAGAAATACAGGAAAATACAAACAAACAAGTGAAGGATCTCAGCAAATCCATCCAGGATCTAAAAAAGGAAGTAGAAACAACTAAGAAATCACAAAGGGAGACAACTTTGGAGATAGAAAACCTTGGGAAGAAATCAGGAGTCATAGATGCAAACATCAACAATAGAAGACAAGAGATGGAAGAAAGAATCTCAGGTGCTGAAGATACCATAGAAAGCATCGAGTCAACAGTCAAAGAAAATGCAAAATGCAAAAAACGTGTAACCCAAAACATCCAGGAAATCCAGGACACAATGAGAAGACCAAACCTAAGGATTATAGGTATAGATGAGAGTGAAGATTTGCAACTTAAAGGGCCAGTAAACATTTTCAACAAAATTATGGAGGAAAACTTCCCTAACCTAAAGAGAGAGATGCTGATGAACGTACAAGAAGCTTACAGAACTCCAAACAGACTGGACCAGAACAGAAATACCTCCCGTCACATAATAATCAAAACATAAAATGTACTAAACAAAGAAAGAATATTAAAAGCAGTAAGAGAAAAGGGCCAAGTAACATACAAAGGAAAACCTATCCGAATCACATCAGACTTCTCACCAGAGATTATGAAAGCCAGAAGATCCGGGGCAGATCTCATGCAGACACTAAGAGAGCACAAATGCCAGGCTAGACTACTATACCCAGCAAAACTCTGAATCACCATAGATGGAGAGACCAAGATATTCCATGATAAAACCAAATTTTCACAATATCTTTCCACAAACCCAGCCCTGCAAAGGATAATAGGTGGAAACCGCCAATACAAGGAGAGAAACAACACCCTGGCAAAAAATGAGATAGTAACCTTCTTGCATCAAACCCAAAAGTAGATACCCACTGAAACATAATGATAGCATAAAGAATGGCAGGTGGCAATAATCACTATTCCTTAATCTCTCTTAATATCAATGGTCTCAATTCCCCAATAAAAAGACATAGACTAAGAGACTGGATACGTAAACAGGACCCAGCATTTTGCTGCGTGCAGGAAACGCACCTCGGTGTGAAAGACAAACACTACCTCAGAGTAAAACACTACCTACAAGCAAATGGTCCCAGGAAACGAGCCGGAGTAGCCATCCTAATATCAGATAAAATTGACTTTCAACCTAAAGTCATCAAAAAAGATAGAGCAGGACACTACGTACTGATCAAAGGAAAAATCCACCAAGAAGAACTCTCAATTCTAAATATCTATGCTCCAAATGCAAGGGCAACCTCATTCATAAAAGAAACTTTACTAAAGTTCAAAGCACACATTGCACCTCATACAATAATAGTGGGTGACTTCAACACCCCACTCTCTGAAATAGACAGTTCAGGAAAGCAGAAACTAAATAGGGACACAGTGAATCTAATGGAAGCCTTGGACCAAATGGAACTAACAGATATATAGAGAACATTTCATCCTAGAGCTAAAGAATACACCTTCTTCACAGCACCTCATGGTACCTTCTCCAAAATCGACCATATAATTGGTCACAAATCAGACCTCAACAGATATAAGAAGATAGAACTAATCCCATGCCTCCTATCAGATCACTATGGAATAAGGGTCGTCTTCAATGGCAACAAAAACAACAGAAAACCCACATACACATGGAGGCTGAACAATGCTCTACTCAATGATAACTTGGTCAAGGTGGAAATAAAGAAAGAAATCAAAGACTTTTTGAAAGTTAATGAAAATGAAGGCACAACATACCCTAATTTATGGGACACAATGAAAGCAGTGGTAAGAGGAAAATTCATAGCCTTGAGTGCCGCCAAAAAGAAACAGGAGACAACATACACTAGCAGCTTAATGGTACACCTGAAAGCCCTGGAACAAAAAGAAGCAAATATACTCAAGAGGAGTAGAAGGCAGGAAATCATCAAACTCAGGGCTGAAATCAATCAAGTAGAAACAAATAAAACCATACAAAGAATCAACAAATCTAGGAGTTGGTTCTTTGAGAAAATCAACAAGATAGATAAGCCCTTCGCCAGACTAGCCAGAGAGCACAGAGACAGTATCCAAATTAATAAAATCAGAAACAAAAAGGGAGAGATAACAACAGAAACTGAGGAAATTCAAAAAATCATCAGATCCTACTACAAAAGCCTATATTCAACAAAACTAGAAAATTTCGAGGAAATGGACAATTTCCTTGACAGATACCAAATACCAAAATTAAATCAGGATCAAATAAACCATCTAAACTGTCCTATAACCCCTGAAGAAATAGAAATTGTCATTGGAATTCTTCCAACCAAAAAAAGCACTGGTCCAGATGGTTTTAGTGCAGAATTTTATCAGACCTTCAAAGAAGACCTAACACCAATACTCTTCAAACTGTTCTACAAAATAGAAACAGAAGGAACACTACCCAACTCGTTCTATGAAGCCACAATTATGCTAATACCAAAAGCACACAAAGATCCAACAAAGAAAGAGAATCTCAGGCCAATCTCTCTTATAAATATCGATGCAAAAATATTCAATAAAATTCTTGCCAACCGAATCCAAGAACACATCAAAATGATCATTCACCACGATCAATTAGGCTTCATCCCAGGGATGCAGGGATGGTTCAATATAAGGAAATCCATCAATGTAATCCACTATATAAACAATCTCAAAGAAAAAAACCACACGGTCATCTTCAGCATCCTTTCATGCTAAAGGTCTTGGAAAGATCAGGAATTCGAGGCCCATATCTAAACATAGTAAAAGCAATTTACAGCAAACTGGTAGCTAACATCAATCAAATGGAGAGAAATTTGAAGCAATCCCACTAAAATCAGGGACTAGACAAGGCTGCCCTCTCTCTCCATATCTTTTCAATATAGTACTTGAAGTTCTAGCTAGAACAATTAGACAACAAAAGGAGGTCAAAGGGATACAAATTGGAAAGGAAGAAGTCACTATTTGCTATCACTATTTGCAGACGATATGATAGTATACTTAAGCGACCCAAAGAACTCCACCAGAGAACTCCTACAGCTGATAAACAACTTCAGCAAAGTGGCCGGATATAAAATCAACTCAAGCAAGTCAGTAGCCTTCCTATACTCAAAGGATAAGCAGGCTGAGAAAGAAGTAAGAGAACTGATACCCTTCACGACAGCCACAAACCACATAAAATGTCTTGGTGCGACTCTAGCCAAACAAGTGAAAGATCTGTATGACAAGAACTTCAAGTCTCTGAAGAGAGAAATTGAAGAAGACCTCAGAAGATGGAAAAATCTGCCATGCTCATGGATTGGCAGGATTAATATAGTAAAAATGACCATCTTTCCAAAAGCAATATACAGATTCAATGCAATCCCCATCAAAATCCCAACTCAATTCTTCATAGAGTCAGAGCAATTCAAAAACTCATCTGGAATAACAGAAAACCCAGGATAACTATTCTCAAGAATAAAAGAACCTCTGGGGGAAGCAGTATCCCAGACCTCAAGCTGTACTACAGAGCAAGTGTTAAAAACTGCATGGTATTGGTGCAGTGACAGGCATGTAGATCAATGGAACAGAATTGAAGACCCAGAAATGAATCCACACTCCTATGGTCACTTGATCTTTGACAAAGGAACTAAAACTGTCCAGTGGAAAAAAGCCTTTTCAACAAATGGTGCTGGCTCAACTGGAGGTCAACATGCAGAAGAATGCAATTGACCCATTCTTATCTCCTTGCACTAAGCTCAATTCCAAGTGGATCAAGGACCTCCACATAAAACCAGACACACTGAAACTAATAGAAAGGAAACTAGGGAAGAACCTTGAACATATGGGCACAGGGGCGAATTTCCTGAATAGAACTCCAAGAGCTTATGCTCTAAGATCAAGAATTGACAAATGGGACCTCATTAAATTGCAAAGTTTTTGCAAGGTAAAAGACACTGTCAAAAAGACAAAGCGGCAACCAACTAAGTGGGAAATGATCTTTACCAACCCTACATCCGACAGAGTGCTAATATCCAATATATACAAAGAACTCAAGAAGTTAAAGTCCAGAGAGGCAAGCAACCCTATTAAAAAATGGGGTACAGAGCTAAACAAAGAGTTCTCACCCGAAGAATATCTAATGGCTGAGAAGCACCTAAAGATATGTTCATCATCCTTAGTCATTAGGGAAATGCAAATCAAAACAACCCTGAGATTCTACCTCACACCAGTCGGAATGGCTAAGATCAAAAACACAGGAGACAGCAGTTGTTGGCGAGGATGTGGAGAAAGAGGAACACTCCTCCACTGTTGGTGGGATTGCAAGCTGGTATAACCACTCTGGAAAGCAGTCTGGCGGTTCCTCAGAAAACTGGGCATGACACTCCAGGAGGATCCAGCTATATCACTCCTGGGCATATACCCAGAGGTTTTACCTGCATGCAGTAAGGACACATGCTCCCCTATGTTCATAGCAGCCTTATTTATAGTAGCCAGAAGCTGGAAAGAACCCAGATGTCCCTCAACGGAGGAATGGATTCAGAAGATGTGGTATATTTACACAATGGAATACTACTCTGCAATTAAAAACAATGAATTCACGAAATTCCTAGGCAAATGGTCAGAACTTGAAAATATCATCCTTAGTGAGGTAACCCAATCACAAAAGAACACACATAGTATGCAGTCACTGATAAGGGGATATTAACCCAGAATCTTGGAATAACCTAGACACAATTTGTATATCAATAGATTTCCAAGAAGATGGAAGGAGAGACCCCTGGTCCTGGAAAGACTGGATGTAGGGGAATGCCAGGACAGAGAAGTGAGAGGGGGTTGAATGGGGAAAACAGGGAGGGAAGGGGGCTTATGGGACTTTTGGGGAGGGATGAAATGGAAAAGGGGAAATGATTTTTAAAAGACAACAGCCTTAATTAGCAACCAGTCAGAAAAGAGGCATCTAGCAAGAATGCGGAACTCTTCCCCAAGCATTCACATCCCTTTGCCAGTAATGCAGTCTGATGCTCTCAGTTAATATAAGCCCTGAAGTTTGAGGTTTATAAAGTTAACATCTGGTTCTGAAAGAAAAACTCTTCCAAGCTATTTTCCTGCTGTTCTGTGGCTGAATGGCTCAAGGGACTTCATGTCCTCCCTTCCCATGAAATGAACATGAGTAAATAGTGCAGTTCCATTCACCCAAAAGGGAGAAGACCTGAGGGAGGAACCCACGAAAAGTGCGAGAGTCTGACAACTGGTTTCTGCCCTGCATAGCCTGTGCTCTCTAACCAGGGAGTTGTTCAATTATGTCCAGTGAACCCGAACTGAGCAATTAAAAAAGAAGAAGAAAAAAAAAACACTCCCCAAGAATATTCTGTTTGATAAATTTGTCTTTGCTTTTCACTCAAGACACAATGTAAGCTTTTCCCATGCTATTCTAGCATGGTGGTGTGCCTTTCTTGAGAAGGACTAAATTTGGTGAGGACTAAGTTTGACACTAGCCTTTTTGTGTTTAGAGCGCTTTCTCAGTTATTCCTGGTCCTCCCTCTAATCCCTTCTCCTCTTGGGGAATATTACTTCTTTTGAGTAGAGGTGGAAGAACTTATTTCAGGTGCTCTAGTCAGACGTTCATCCCAAACATGTCAGAGAGAGAGAGAGAGAGAGAGAGAGAGAGAGAGAGAGAGAGAGAGAGAGAGAGAGACAGAGACAGAGACAGAGACAGAGACAGAGACAGAGACAGAATGTGTTTACATTCAGACACTGGAACTGCCTTGATTTTAGAACAAATACAACAAAGACTGATTCCTTTGTCACTGAGTCATTGCCTATCTATTTCATGCTGGTTTTTCTCTTCCCTTTTCTGCCTGATCCCTAGCTACCTCATTGACCCCAAGACTTTCTAAATCAAGGTTATTAAAAGGAAACCATAAAAGAAACCTTAAGTTTGTCACTTCCTGATTGAGGGGATGTTTGAGTGTGTTGAAATAGAATCAGATATTTGAGAAGAACTTTCTCTGTGGGTGTAATGTGTAGCAGATCCATCTGTATTTTCAAAGAGTGTTGCTTTGTATTTTATCAAAACCTTATGTAAGTTAGTATACTTTGACTTAAGAGACTCAAATAGAAATCTACATTCCTAGGAGAGGACTAAAGATATGTGTAAAACTATTACTTCTTAGAAATTTGTCAGTTATTTGTCTAAATTCTTAAAAAAGGAAGAAAAAAAATGAATATGGCCTAAGCCTTAAATTATAAAACTGGTTAGATCAAGTCAAACATACTATCAAATGCCTGTAATCTCAGCTACTCAAGGGGCTGATGTAACATGATCACTAAGGCTACAAGTTCAAGAATTCCTGATAAACATCAATAAGAACAATAACAATAACAATAACAATGGTGAAATAGATTGTAGTAGATTAGTTTAGACTACACCAATCCCACACAGGCTATTTTGGGATAAAGATTATTTTGAGAAATGTAGGCCACAAACAAAGGAAACTCTAAAAGTAGTAGAAATTACTCTTGAAAGGAAAATTTGCATTGTTCACTACTGTCCATCCATGACGAGGTGGATGGCTTGTCTAGAGACTAGAGTCTCTGGACAATAATGCCAGCAAGATCACTAAAAGGATTTTTCCATCATGTGGCTCCTGGAAGAAACTGAAATTTAAATGAGTTATCCATGCATAAAAATTCCCTCATAAAGCAAATGAATCCATTTAGAAGATCACAACTTTAACTGGGTATTGCACAGTAATCCTGAAAGGAGCATTGGAGGGAAGAAAGGTAGACAGTATTGCTTTCACTCCCCTCTTGACAACCTGGGTGATGATTTTTGAGAAGTATATCTGCCAAATTAGGAAGGAGACCTTATGATTTTACTCTCGACTCCAGCTTCTCAATATCACTTGCCAGGCCAGCTACTGTGAAGCAGTAGGTCAGCGTCTGTTCACCCCAGCTCAAGGACAGTTACCAGAATGCCATACCAAGCAGATCTAGTCCAAGTTCATTTTATAAAACTACAGTGAATTAACCCGTGGAATTAACCTACAGGACCAGGTTTTGTATGACTGTCATCAAAAAACCCAATAAAATAGCTAGAGGAGGGAGGTCATATGAGGGATTAGAGGGATTTATTTTGGTTTCGGGGTATTTCTTTTTATTTTTTCATCTTTTTTATTAGATATATTCTTTATTTACATCTCAAATGATTTCTCCTTTCCTGGATCCCCCCCTCCCCGAAAGTCCCATAAGCCCTCTTCTCATTCCCCTGTTCCCCAATCAACCCCTTCCTGCTTCCCTGTCCTGGTATTCCCCTACACTGCTGCATTGTCCAGGACCAGGGGGCCTCTCCTTCCTTCTTCTTGGGCATCATGTGATATGTGAATTGTTTCTTGGGGTATTTCACGCCATCATGGTAGAGTGGAACAATTCACAACAGTGGAGGTATAAGGCAGTGGCTAGTCACATGGTGTGGATTAGGAAGAAAAGAAACCTGACCAGAACCAGAGGTTGATATAACCCATCTATAGTGATTTACTTTTACCCAACAGACCCCACATCCTTAAGGCTGCACAGACTTCCAAAGTAATACCACAAACCAGTGTCCAAACCACAAAATATGAACCAGTAGGGGGGGGATTTCCAAATTCCAACCAAGTATCAACCCTCTAACTGAAACTCAATAATATCCCCTTGTAGATTCAGATCTCAGCTACACTCAATGCAAGGCTAGCTATGGGCTTTAGGTCTATCTCCCATTTGATTCCGTATTTACTATCCTAGGTTCATAACTACTCCATCAAAACCAGTGTCTAGATGCAACCCATTGTATCATGATTCTAAGCTAGCACTCATGGACAGGGTATATTGAAACATTATTTTAATCTGGCCCTTAAAGACTGAGGACATAAAACCAGTTTTATGGATTCAAGACACCAGCCAACTCCAAATCTTGATCAAGACTCATAGTATCAAGCTCCAGGATCTACATACACCAAAACATAAAAATCCATCTGAAACCAGGCAAAAACTCATAGGCACAGGTTTTAGTCTGGCCTCTTTTAACATAGAGTACATATCCCACACCTCAGAAAGTTTACTCATCTCACACAGACCAAGTGAAATGGTCCACTCTAATAAACTCTAGTACCAAAGTCAGAGCCCATGAATCCAAAACTCAAACCCACTCTAAAAGATCCAATATCTAGGTATGTATCTATAAATCCAGATTAAATGTGCATACCCAGGAACAAGGTTGCAGCCTGAGAAATAGCACACTCTATTTCATCTGCTGACCTTGACAAGCCAAAGGACTCTAGCATCAAGTTCACTCATGAACTCTACCAGAAAGCCCACACTGGCTACCTCAAGAAGCAGCATAGTGAATGACTTTTCTTACTGAACTTCCCCCTACACATACATACTAAGAGATATCTACAAACTTTTTGATAAGAAATTCAACTCAAATTGTTTTAAATTAGATATGGTAGTGTGTGTCTGCATTCCTCATAATCCAGAGATGAGCTAGGGGGTCTTGGGGTGTCTTCCAAACAGAGTTGTATAAGAAGAGTCTGTCTCAAAACTTATTAAAAGTATTTACAAAATTGCTTTAAAGAAATGGAGTGACTTAGACATCAGAATACTGAATGATATTAGGACTATACCACGACTGAAAACATCAATAAGAGAAGTAGAAACAGTGAACACTATCCTAATGTTAAGGAACATAATTGATGAGCTGAACAACTCTGGATGTCACCTGGGAGGTAAGTTTAGTCAACAGGAATAAGACTTAGGACAGAGACAGGTAATAAGAAAATTTCCAAAGGAACCAATACGGAAATGGATGGAGTAGCATAAAGAAAAGCCATGTGAGCTATGAACAATGTCAAGTGAGATAAACCCTGCAACTGGGAGTTGAGGAATCAGAGAATGAGGAAGAGTAGGGAAGTTTATTTAGAGAAATCCAAAAAACTTCCAAAGTGTGGGGGAAATTAACCCAACACAAAATCTGCCTTTTAAGAATGTGTTTTTTTTTTTTTAAAAAAAAAGTCTTTCAGGAGAAATGAACAGACATTAGCAAAGACCATAAATGAGACATAAACCTCAACATGGAGATAAGAATTTAGTCAAGATTCAGACACTTTGATACTGTAAAGGTGTTACTAAAAGAACCGAATTGCAGCAAAAGTGCTTTAAAAAGTGTTAGCATACCTGCAGCCCAATAACTCATCAATGAATAAATGAGCCGTGTAAATGCAACGAGCATCAATAGCACACAGATGAGTGAGAGGTTAGAGTTGTTACCAGTTCAACATAGACAATTGTAGGGATAAAATGCTTTGTGGGAGCCTCACAGTAACCCCAGAGGGAACAACAGTCAGTGACCAAAGGAAAATATCAAAGTACCCTACTGAAGAACATCTTCAAAACAAAAAGGATGATATTAAAAGGTAGAATAGAATGAAAAAGAAACAGATAATAATAAAACAATCAACGAAATGAGTACTGTGAAGTCCTTTTCTACCAACAGTTATTTTAAGAATAAGTGGATTAACTTGTCAAACTAAAGCTGTAGAATAGCTGAATGGATTGATAAAACAAAATCCTACTTTATGCTGTCTGCATGACATTCCATCAAGACTGTTGTTGCTGTTTTTGATTTCTGGGAATTACTATTTTTTTCATATTTAGTTTTATACATTTTCAATTGAAATATATCACTTGCTCCCTTCCCTTTCCTCCTTTCAGTTTCTCCCAGGTCCTCTTCCTCCAAACCATTTCATGCCCCCTTCATTCACAAAATGATAGCTTCTCTCCCCATTGATTATTGTTGCTATACACACACACACACACACAAGTATAAATAAAATGCAATGCATCTGTATTTGTTGTTTGTGTTTCCATGGTTTCCAGGATGACCACTTTATTTGAATAGTCAGTTAGGGTTCTAGTCCATGGGAGAAACTTATTCTTCTTTTCTCTGCAGTCATAAGTTGCCTATAGTTCTTTGTCTAGGGGTGAGATTCCTGAAAATTCCACCTTGCCATATTAACATGTCCTTTGTACTTATCATTGTCCCAGTCTTGTTTGTGCAGTCATTTCTAGGAGAGACACTTTCATAATAGTATTACTGGTATTCTGGTTCTTACAACCTTTCTGCCTCCTCCTTCTTAATGTTCCCTCAACTATAGATGCAGGAGCTGTGATGTAGAGGTATCCACTTGGGCTGGGCACCCTCATCATCTGTTGATCTCTGCATTGTGTCCAGCTGTGAGTTTATGTAATGGTCTCCATTGGTTTTTAAAGAGGATCTTCTTTGATTGTGCTTCTCCCATGTCCCCATGGTTGTTGGCCACTAGTCCAAGAGTAGGAAGTGAGCAGAGTCAACAAACATTCTGGGATCAGCTTCACAGAGATAGATCAACATTTTTCAGGGTGAATCCAGAGTTATGTAGTTTGGGAAAGGGGGGGTGGATTATTCAGAGTGGGCAAAGGTCATTAGCTGAAGGATGCCTCATTAGCATAGGAAGACATTCCTGGAATCTTAGGTACAAGGTGAAAGCAAGCTGAGCCTGTAATCTCACCAAAGCTATGTGATATTTTGTAGGTAGAGGCTATGGGGGTTTTGAGCTCCCCAGACAAAGTCAAAGAAAGAGAAGCCCTGCTGATGAATGGAATCCTCCACTTTGCACTGAGTTCAGGGCTTTCAGGTAATGTTTGATGAGGGGTGGTAGCTGCACTTATTGGTTGATATAAGTGTAGGAGTTACAATGTAGTTAGGATTAATGCTTGTCTAGAAAAGCAATTGTAGTGAATATTTTTCTTTGGTACATGTCCTTACTATCATCTAGAACTTGGCTAGAATTCTAGTATTGGCCATGGATATTGCAGCTAGTTAGGAATATTAATTGCTTCCCTCCATGACAACTTATATAGTATTTTCTGGTACCATGGAAGCCCAATCGCAGGAAGGAAGCTTTCAGGTTAGATCTAGCTGGAATCATCTGAGTCATGTGTCTTGAGTGTGAGGTGTCTTTAGCAATAGTGAATTACCTTCAAATTCTAAGAGACAAGCAAGAACAACATTAAAAGTCTATATTGTTTTGGAAGTCACTTGGACAACCCTGACCAACCATTTGAAAGGAGGTTTCTTATACCTAGTTTTGAGGCGAGTAGCATAATTTCCTTTTAAGGTATACATGCATACATACATACATACATACATATGTATATATGTATAATGTATAGCATTAGTTAAATACAAAATAATTTGATTCATTGAGGCTTTATGGTATTATTTCTTCCTTCTTCCCACTCTTTCCATCTTGACCTCAATCCCCCATCCCCAGTTGAAGCCCCTATTTCCTGCACTGTATCACTTTGGATTGTGCTACTTCTGGAACACAAAATGCCTGAACGTGAAAGACAGGAAAGCATATTCCATATAAATGAAAACGAAAAGAAAGGAAGAGTGAGCATAATATGTAAAACAAAATAAACTTTAATAACTTAGAAAGGAAATAAAATTATATTAATGTATAGATATTATTTACCCTAAACATAGAAAAACTATAAAAGGTCCACCAAATAACTACAAGAAGTATCAGACATATGTAGTAAACATTCAAGACAGATCAAAAATCAGTAAAACTTCTACATATTAAGAACACATTGTCCAAAAATAAATTAAAAACTCAATTTATTTGGCCATTATCATAAAATACTGAATTGTTTGAAATGCCATAGTTGGAGTAATAGTCATAATAGATTTGTAAACGAAAACTCTAATACATTGATGAAGAAATTAAAAACTATACAAAAAAATGAGTTGATGCCCTATGTTCATTGGTTAAAAGAGTTAATATTACCAAAATGTTTACACCAATCATCTCAGATATATACTGGTGAAATAGTGGCATGGTGAACATGAGCGTTAACAACCACTTTAAGATAGGATATGAGGTGGGTCTGTAGGAAGAATTTCATGTCTGGCAATGTAAAACTGGTAAATTCCTAATAATGGGTGAAATCAAAGGCCCAGGGGAGAAGGTTACTACTGTTGTGTAAAATAGTCGTGATATCAAAGTACCTTCTAAATATTATTGTTTTTACCCATAAATTTGTGTTGTTCCCAAATTTGCTCAAAGAGGCCTATTATATCAGTGAGTACTAAAGAAAATTTTAATTGATTGAATGCCAAGTAGAAGTAACCATGAGTGCTCTAGCTACAGAAGTATATTTTTTATTATCCTTCCTCATCCAAGACTCGAAGAATACCACGGAACAGTAGGTGGGAAAAAATGTCAGCGTTGGCAGATACAGAAGAGAATGTGGAATGCTGACTTCGGGACATGACAAATCCTGCATACACTAACTCACAGCAGCTGTGCTTACCTGCACAGACCTGCAAGATGGCAAGGCAGGCAAAATTCCAATATTTATGGGGAGAGATTACTGAGACTCCTTTTTTTAGCAAAGAGGACATTGATGGTGAGTAATTGCTGAATATGGAAGTGTCATCATCTTCTTTTGGGGACATACTTACCAGAATATTGCCCAAGCAATCCTGTATGGCCCACATTCAGCTGCATATAGGTAGCACTAGTCATTATCAAAGACTCTCATTCACAATAAAAGAGAGGATATGACAAAGAAAGAAGAATGGAGCTTAGTACCAGCAGTTGGAGAGTATAGTGATGAGGGGTTACGGATATATATGAAAATACATTTAGAATAGTGGGATAAATGAAATATTATTGTAATGACTTTATTATTTTATGATATACAAATTTAATACAATGCAAAGCAAAATTCTAATATTTTTTGAATAAATAAACAAAACAAACATCCCAAAGACTGTATAGAATAGCAAATGACTCTAATTTCAAATGTCCTGGTGGTTTTTTTTTTCTTCAAACTTTAATTTTTTGTATTTCTTTGCCATATGACAGGCATATAGGTATGTGTGTATTTGTATTTGAGGACAGTTTACTACCTCTATATGCAGATACATTTCCTTTTGTCTTCTTTCAGAAATTTACTTTTGCCTGGAAGCCAAGAAAGATGTGGCTTGGATAAGTTCCAGATGGTGATCACAGTTGCAGACACAATATCAAACACTCACTTGAATTGTGGTGTGATTAAAAGAAGAGATGTTCTCATACTAAACAAATTATGACATCATATATGGTTTTGGGTGACGTAACATGACAACAATTTTTTTAAAAAGGTGTGTGTGTGTGTGTGTGTGTGTGTGTGTGTGTGTGTGTGTGTGTAAGTATATCCTATCTGACTTAGGGTTTTATTGCTGTGATAAAACACTGTAATCAAAAGCAAGTTGGTAAGGAAAATGTTTTTTGCATTTTATATCTTGCAGTCAGTTATCCAGGGAAATCAGGGTGTGAACTCAAGGCTGGAACCTGGAGGCAAGAACTAATGCAAAGACTGTGCAAAAGGGCTGTTCACTGACTTTCTCATTGTTTGCTCAATCTGCTTTCTTCTAAAATCTAATGCCACTTGCCTAGGAGTAGCTACACCCACAGTAGGTTGGGCCCTCCCATATCAACAAGTAATTAAAGGAAATCCTCCACAGGCTTGCCTCTAGGCCAGTTTTATGCAGGCATTTTCTCAATTGTGACTCTCTTTTCCCACAGGACTCGAACTTGTGTCATGTTGACAAGACACTAGTCAACATATATATCATGTGTGGACAAGTACTCAGAGAAGGCAGAAGATGGATAAGAATCCTTTAAGCTGGAGTTACAGGCAATTGTGAGCTCCCAAACATACACCCACAAATTGGGAAAAGATCTTTACCAACCCTACATCCGACAGAGGGCTAATATCAAATATATACAAAGAACTCAAGAAGTTAGACTCCAGAGAGTCAAGTAACACTATTAAAAAACAGAGTACAGAGCTAAACAATGAATTTTCACCTGAGGAATATCGAATGGCTGAGAAGCACCTAAAGAAATGTTCAACATCCTTAGTCATCAGGGAAATGCAAATCAATACAACCCTGAGATTTCACCTCACACCAGTCAGAATGACTAAGATAAAAAACTCAGGAGACAGCAGGTGCTGGAGAGGTTGTTGAGAAAGAGGAACACTCCTCCACTGCTGGTGGGATTGCAGGCTGGTACAACCACTCTGGGAATCAGTCTGGCAGTTCCTCAGAAAACTGGGCGTAATAATACCGGAGGACCCTGCTATACCACTCCTGGGTATATACCCAGAGGATTCTCCATCATATAATAAGGACACATGCTCCACTATGTTCATATCAGCCCTATTTATAACAGCCAGAATCTGGAAAGAACCCAGATGTCCCTCAATGGAGTAATGGATACAGAAAATGTGGTACATATACACAATGGAGTACTATTCAGCCATTAAAACAATGAATTCATGAAATTCTTAGACAAATGGATGGAACTGGAAAATATCATCCTGAGTGAGGTAACCCAATCACAAAAGAACACACATGGTATGTACTCATTGATAAGCGGATATTAGCCCAGAAGCTTGGAATATCCAAGACACATTTCACATATCAAATGATGCCCAAGGAGGATGAACAAAGTGTGGACAGTTGGGTCCTTTGTAGAAAGGGGAACAAAATACCCACAGAAGGAGATACAGAGACAAAGAGTGGAACAGGGTCTGAGGGAAAGCCAATTCAGAGACTGCCCCGCACAGGGATCCATCCCATATACAGTTACAAAACCCAGACATTATTATCGATGCCCACAAGTACTTGCTGACTGGAACTGGATATAGCTATCACCTGGGAGGCTCTGCTAGTACATGAGAAATACAGAAGGGGACACTCTCAGCCAGCCATTGAACTGAGCACAGGGTCCCCAATGGAGTAGCTAGAGAAAGGACCCAAGGAGCTGAAGGGGTTTGCAGCGCCACAGGAGGAACAACAATATGAGTCATCCAGTACTCTCAGAGCTCCCAGGGACAAAACCATCAACCAAAGAGTACACATAGGCAGCAGAGGATGGTCTTGTAAGACACCAAAGGGAGGAGAGGCCCTTGGGTCTGAAAAGACTTGATGCTGTAGTGTAGAGGAATACCAGGACAGGGAAGGGGGAAAGGGTTGATTGGGGAAGGGGAGATGGCTTATGAGATTTTTTTTGAGGGGGAGGAACAGGAAAGGGGACAACATTTGAAATGTAAATATAAATATATCTAATAAAAATAAAAAAATAAAAATAAAAATAACCTGTAAAAAAAACCATAACAAAACAAAAACAAAAAAACCCACCTGGAAACAAATTCAGGTCTTCTGGAAGGGCAGGAAATGGCAATATCTTAATTTTAATTTTGGTGTTACTTTTATAATTCTGGATTAAATTTGGTGTTAATTTTACAATTCTGGTGTTACTTTCTTTGTGTGGAATTAAATGAGTCAGTTACTGATAATGCCATAAGAATGATCTTAGGCACTTAGTTTTACATTGTTCTTGTCATAGACCACTTTTCCCACCAAATAGTTTCTTAACCTTGATCAGTCCCACACAAAAGCACAGCATTGGGAGGAGCAAATAAAGGCAGGGTGGTCAAAAGCTAATCTTACTCTCAGTTTCAAGGAATGATTTTATTTATAATATTGGGTTCTACCAAGTGCACTGTAATTACTTATAAACTGGATGGAAGGTTTATTACCATAAGTCCCAGCATCATGGGTAGGATAGAAGCCAATATTGTTATAGCAAATTTCTTTAGAAAATAATATATTCTGTGAAGATTAATGTGTACTCTTAGCCAGAAGGGCTATAGTTTTCCTAATAACCAGGCATACTCAATGACATAGACTTATTATTTCCACAAACTCCCTTATAGGAAGGAAGCATAGGCTCATTACCATTAGGCTGAATTATCCACAGTGAGGCTTGGTCATAACCATCTTAAGGTGAGTGAGCTAAAAGACTTCAATTGAGAAAGTCCACTGCCTGTACTGTCCAGCTAAGCTCTTTGATTCCTTTTTTTTCCAACATTTATGTTTTGTTTGCTACTTGGTTATTAATTGGCATCGCATCTTTTTTGACGATATAAGGAGTTGTTACAGAAAACAGGAGTTTGCTTTACTCCCTGCTTTTAGGCACACACTAAACATAAGAATCATTATTATAAGTGTTACTATACATTTTTATGTGTACATGTATACATATATATTCCAAAAAATCTTATCTCCAAATTCCAGGTCATGATATAACCTGCAGTTTTATATAATTTATGTTCGCATGCTGTATTTCTTATTATTACATTACTTTGACTACAGTGCTTCACAGAAAACACTTAGGGAGGAAAAATTTACTTTGACTTACAATTTTAGAGGGTTTCAGTTTACTGTGGGGAAGATATTGTGGAACAGTTCACACCATGGTAGCAGGAACATGTTACAATTTGTTAGGTCTACTGACATAACCTAAGACCAAGGAGCACAGCATACTGGGAACCAGGATTTAAAATTGTTTTCAAGTATGCAATAATAGTTGCATACCTCTATCAACCAGCCTCAATCTTCTAAAGATCCCACAGGCTCTCAACATAGTGAGACAGGCTTTCAAAGCATGTGCCTATGGCAAACACTTAAGATTCAAATAATAACATTCTCATACCAACTTAGATTTATGCACAAATTTGTATATAAAGGATCTAAAAAAAATCTTACATTCAAACCTGTTAATTTTTAACATACTGCAGTCTGTTCATTTTTCTAGTTGTTATCATACAGAACTAATACTGTCCAAGTACATTAAAAAATATTTCTATTGTAAACCAAATAGAACTGAATCACAAGGGCTTAACTTCTGAGGTAGTGCCTAAGGTGAAAACTGTATATGAGAAACATATTAAGCAATAGTCTTGGCTACAGTGAGATAACATCAGTACACATCCTATCTCTCACAAGAATAGAAAGATGGTTCTTCTGTGATCTTGAGTATCTTTATCTCTCATTTTCTGGTCAGGTGTATACTCTTGATATTAAATTTACATATGATATAACTTCATGCTAGCTCCTCAAAATTGTCTCCTTACATATGAATACAGTATAGCCTTAAACATGTATTTTATTTTCAAACCAATTTTTGTCAGAACTGTAGAATTAAGAAACATCTTCATTGTATAGTAGAGACCCTTTACATTCATTTTAATGAGTTACACTTGAAGACTATAAGTGTACTGTAGCTTTTACTTCCCAGTTGTGTGATTTGAACGAGCCATATAAAACCTTCTTTAATTTCAACCTCACGAAGTAGAAAGAAGATTCCTATCATCTGCCTCTGAAGATTGTTAGGTATAAATAAATATATAAGAAACATACCTTGTGAGTGGTCAAAGTCCATATAAATGGACTTATACTCAGAAAACCTTGAGCTAACTAGGGATCTATATATTATCTAAGCTAGACCTAATGCCTACATGGTTACCCAGTTAAACAATAATTTTTTACCTACCTCCTGTAATGTCAAGTCTCTTCTGCTGCATACTGAAAGTTAGATAAAAGATAAACAAAATGACAAAAGAGTGCAAATCTACATTTCATATATGTTTAAGTTATACAATAGAATGATCTTGAAATTGGTTGTTTTAGGAAACATACAGTACAGGCTGGCAAAACCGGATGTAATGGAAGAGAGGACTGCACAGAAGGGATGCTTCAAAATTGTACTTCATGCATCCCTTAAATCACATCCTACTGAACACATCTAAATGCCACTAGGACCTTCCATCCAGGCTATGTACTTCCTATTAATATTATTATAAAAAAACATGAAAGACAGGTTCTAATTTTGATTTGGTTAAAGGATCCTGACAATAGTCAGCTTTGGCATCTATGGGGTGGGTAAACTGAGGCAGGTAGATGATAGGAGTCGGTGCTTAGAGCTGCTGACTGGGGTTGGTACAGATACAGATGGGGGCTGCTGCCTATAGCAGTCAGTGTTTAGAGTAATTACTCATCAGACTTTTATCTGAGGGAACAAAGCTTAACTTACTGAGGCTATATCTCCCTGTAGCCAGCAAAAAACTTTGAATCTTTTTAACTCCTTGGGGCCTGCAAGAAAGAAAAAGAAAGAGAGAAAATTCATACATATACATACATACTGAGTCAATGAAGCAAAAGGCAGACTTCAATAAATTCACATGTACAAATACAAATATGCATGCATACATCCATAATACATACATATATGCATATACACATACATGCAAACAGACCTACACAGACAGAAATATAGACATTCATATAGACATATAGATACTGAATGGTTAGAACAAGGCTCCAGCAATCAGGCTCCAAGCATTTCACACATACATATATGTACATATACACATGAATATTATACACACGTATCTGGTGGGTGAATGGCACAAAGTTTCAACAAGCGGTCTCTAAGTTTTTAACAAATAGATATACATACATAGATACATATATACATAGATACATACATATATATACACAATTGGTGAATGAAGCAAGCTTCAACAGACACCCAGACAAGCTTTACATATATCTATATACATAGAGATTTGATGGATGGAACAATGTTCCAACATATATTCACACAAACATCACATATATACATATATACACATATACATATACACTTGGAGGGTGGAAGGAGTGAAGTTTAACTATACTCTCACAAGTTTTACAAATATACATACATACACATAGTTGATGGATGGAAGGAAAACTGTTCCAATTACTATTTTTTCTCTTATGACTTATATATTCCAGGGAAATATTTCAAGCAGTATAAAATTACAATACAATGTGATTACATTTTAATTTTCTTCTAGTAGATGGCTATGGAAAAAAAAGTATGTTTCCCAATAACCTTACAAGAAATAACATTACATAGTGAAGATAAAGAAACCAAATTATTCCCAAGAACCTGTATACATTCATAACTAAGCAACTTGTTAGATTAACAAATACATTAAGGAAGCAAGGTAGTTTTCTCAGCCAGTTTCTCTCATTGGCAGAGAGTAACTTGCAATTACAAAGAAAGAATTAATTATTTCATTATCTACTTTTAAAAGTAATCTTGTATCTTAAAAAAGATCAAGCACCATTATTGTGAGTACCAGAGATACTACCCAGTGATGGACTGAAAGGCCACTTAGAGTTTTCATACAATTCATAGATTAAGAGGGAAGTGAGGGCAAGAGAGCAGAACCCTATACAGCATGAAGTCTTCAGACGCTAGTCCTTGGGGTTCCGCCTGAACCGAAGTTCACCCATCTTGGCTGTGCTAGAGGGTAGGCTGCTTCATGAGTTCTAAAGCCATTTGCCATTCTCCTGCATGGTCCTAGACAGGATCCACTACTTGACAGAAACATTCTGAGACTTCATTCACAAGATCAGCATGCAGTAAGAATAAAGTACTTACAATATTTGAGGAGTTTCTCTCTGAAATTCAGAAGGTCTGTCTATTTATTAAAGGATTCCCAGGGTAAATTTTAATAAAGTGAAGCCCGACTACTGGCCTTGGCTTTGGACATTTCCATTCTCAGTATAATGTTCCTTAAAAGGAATATGATTTATTAGTGATTTCAAATGGCAGACTAGCCAGGCACACACACCCCAGAGCTGTGAATCTGAGAGAAAACACTAGTAAACTTTTCACTATTTACAATTCTCCAAATATTCATTTATCTAATTACTTCTCTGTCTTTGGAAAGGGGAAAAGGAAGCTTTCCAATTTGGTTTATTTTTTTATCTTTGTCGTGTTTCTTAAGTGAACATGACCATATGTTTGTGGAGCTAAGAGAAGTAATACTTCAAATACACATAGACTCTTAATTTGCATCCTCTTCCATTTTGCCTGCATAATAAAGCAGGAAATCTGGAAAGGTTCACTGCTCCTTCTAGGCTAGTGGGTCTAGACTAGGTAGACCCATCTACCCACCATATACCTCTGTGATTATCTCGTTTTGTTTCTAATTCTTCTTTGTTCTTCATGTGCTTTCACTTTCGGAACAAAACATTTCTCTCTTTTAAACACTTCAACCATTTGATCAAGTTTAAACTGTCCTCAAAAACTGATAAAGTAACTTACTTACTCATATGTAAGGTCAGGTTGATAGGCTCATTCTTCATTACATGTATGAGAAGATCTCAGTGCTTACTCAATTTTTGCCTGTGGCCCTGAGAGTAACGCTTACTTAAGTTAAAAAAAGAAATTAAAGAGATTAGTGCTTGCACATGGGATGGGTCTTACTTGGGCCTGTTATTGGTTGGCCATTCCCTCAGTCCCTGCTCCATCCCCCATCTCTGTAATTCTTGCAGACAGGATACATTTTGGGTCAAAAGATAGCTGTCCCTATTGCTCCACAGGGGATCCTGCCTAGCTGCAGGAGGTGGCCTCTTCAGGTTCCATATCCCCAATGTTGTGAATCACTGTTAAGTTCACCCCCATTGATTCTTAGGCATGGGTACCTCCCTTATTCCAGGTCTCTGTCTCCTCATAAGATATACCCTATCTCCCTACCCTCATCAGTTGCAGATTTTCATTTATGCTCATAGCTATCTGACCTTCTCTCCTGTTCCTCCCCATACTTGATCTTTAACCTCCTTCCCAACCACATCCCCTCTCCCACCCATTTCCCTCCAACCACCTGCTTCTTATGACTATTTTATTCCCCCTTCTAAGTGAGATTCAAGCATCCTCTCTTGTGCCTTTCTTCTTATTTTCCTTTTTTCGGTGTGTGGAATGTAGTATGGGTATCTGATATTTTCTGCTAATATCCACTTATAAGTGAATATATACCATGCATGTTCTTTTGGCACAGGGTCACCTCACTCAGGATATTCTCAACTTCTATCCATTTGCCTGCAAAATTCCTGGTGTGTTTGTTTTTAATGCCTGAATCATATTCTATTCTGTAGATATACCACATTTTCTTTATCCATTCTTCAGTTGAAGGACATCTCTGACACTATTTTTCTCAGGTTTTAATTTTTATTAGATATATTCTTTATTTACATTGTAAATGTTACCCCCTTTCCTGGTTTTCCCCTGAAAACCCCCTAGACTATCCCCCCTCTCCCTGCTCACCAACCCACCCACTCCTGCTTCCCTGTCCTGGCATTCCCTTATACTGGAGCATCTAACATTTTCAGGACCAAGTGCCTCTCCTTCCTTTGATGTCCAGCAAGGCCCTCCTCTGCTGCATATGCATCTGGAGCCATGGGTCCCTCCATGTGTACTCTTTGGTTGATGGTTTAGTCTCTGGGAGCTCTGGGGTACTGGGTGGTTCATGTTGCTGTTCCTCCTATGGTGCTGCAAGCCCCTTCAGCTCCTTGAGTCCTTTCTCTAGCTCCTTCATTGGGGACCTTGTGCTCTGTTCAATGGTTGGCTGGACCTTGTGCTTTGTTCAATGGTTGGCTGAGAGTGTCCCCCTCTGTATTTGTCATGCACTGGCAGAGCCTCCCAGGTGACAGCTATAACAGGATTCTGTCAGCTAGGAGACCATTATGGAAGAATGGGAAGAAGGATCATGGGGCC
This sequence comes from Tokudaia tokunoshimensis, assembly GCA_036184795.1. Taxonomy (NCBI): domain Eukaryota; kingdom Metazoa; phylum Chordata; class Mammalia; order Rodentia; family Muridae; genus Tokudaia; species Tokudaia tokunoshimensis. Next base: position 41,548,824 of record BTHU01000019.1, read on the forward strand.
CTGTAGGGAATAAGAACTTCACAGAAACCCCAAGAGAGTCAAACAGCCTGGACCCTGTGGCTCTCAGAAACTGGATCACCAATCCAAGAACATACAGAGGCTGGACCTAGGCCTCCAGGCACATATGTAGCAGATAAGAAGGATGGTCCTCATGAGGGTTCCAAACAACTGGAGCAGGGGCTATCCCAAAAGCTGTTGCCTGTCCATGGAATATGTTCTTCTAGCTGAGCTGCCATGTTTGGCCTCAGTGGAAGAGTTGATGTCCCAGGGTGGAGGGATAACCAGAAGGGCATCCATCTGCTCAGAGGAGAAGGGTAGGGGAGATGGGGAAAGATTGTGGGAGGAAGTGACTGGGAGGCAGGCAGTGAGTGGGATGTAAAGTGATTAAGTAAAAAGAGAAAGAATTAAGAGAAAGTACTATCTACATTGGTACAGCTATGAAGAGATTGTGTATTACATTTATCATTTGAAATAAACCCTTTGTTCATGTTGAAATAGTACACCCAGGCACATAAAGTGATTTATTTATCAGAAATCTCTTCTCTTGTAAAAATTATGTTAAAAGTAGAATTTTCATATAACAGCAATCCATCTCTTGGGCATGTATTAAAAAAGAAAGAAATTGGTGTCATAAAGAAATACATTTGCTGTAGAACTGTTCTACAGCAATAGATGTGGAGTCACCTATCAACAGGCAAACTAATAGCGAGTGGTATTTATAGAATATGACACAGAATTTAGTACTTTTAAACTGAGATATCCATGATGAATCTGATAGATAACATAGCAAGTAGAATGATAAGGCACAGAAAATTAAATACCACATGATCTCACATATATGTAGAAGCATAAAAAATATGAATTAAAAGAAATAGAGAATAACATGGTAGGTCCCAGAGCTAATGTAAAACCAGGTAAGGAGAGATGTTAGCAATAAGACACAAATTAAATAAGATAAAAGTCCTACCCTTGATAAACACAAATTCTTTAATATGAAAGGCAGAAGGCAATGAATAGGTAATATAAGATTAGCAAATGCATACACCATATAAAATATTAACTCTCTAATGTCTAATATTGCTAAAGTAGAATATATTGGATAAATACTCTTATACTTGTCAAATAATTATTTTCATTAGTTTCAAAATAATAACTTCAAAATTCATTCTCTCAGGCATTGAAATTTATGTTTAACATCATTAGCATTGTACAACTTATAATATACTAATTAAGAGTTATAATTACCATACTAATTTTGATTCAGATTGTTACAGTTGGCATAGTCATTAGAATCTATTATATGCCATATATAAGAGACTTCTATACTCATATCTCTTCATATGTGCACTAACATATATGTAAATATGTCTATGAAATGGCCCATATGGTTCATTAGGTACATATGCCAATGCAAAACATTGGCCTTTTCAAGATGAATAGCATGTGATATGATCACAGGAGCTCCAGCTGCCTTCCACAAAATCTTATCATCTCTATGACACTTCAGCTCACCTTCAATTTCATTTTGTTGTTAGTTGAACAATTTGTTTCCTTTCTCATGATTATCTCCCATTTACAAGTTGGCTTCTGTACTGTACTTTTGTTTGTTCTATTCTGTTTGAGTTATGGTCTCCTATAGCCCAGGCTGTCCTTGAACTCCTTATCTTCCTGCTTTGAGTTCCCAAGTACTGATTACAGGCAGATACCCCCATGTCTTTCTCCCCCTTTGTCATCACATACACTGAGTTTATTGAAACTGAAAAGTAAGAATTCCCTCCATATGTGAGGGTTATGCTATATCTTTTGTTTTCAAAAGGTTTTTAATAAAATTGTAACATGACATTCACCTGAGAAATAATTTAAGAAGGGACATGATTATAATAAACATAAAATCATTTTGTGGCCCTCACTGGTAAATTCAAAATTTTATAAAATCAAAATTATAATGTGATTTCCTTCTTTGAATGGATTCTGTTGAATGCCGTGTTCTGTGGCTTTCCTGAGCATGAATCTTTGTGCCTTCCCTGCTGGGGTACATTTGTCCTTTAATCATTAAAATTATATGAATATTTTGACTGAGATAATAATCCAAAAATTCTTTAAATCAGTTTTCCTATATTTCTGGACTTTATTGATTATAATGTTAGCTTAGAGTTCTAGATGTATCTGTACAACCTGACTTTAGAGTATTCTATGTGTTATGACTGTGAAAGGCCTTAGAATCCTGCCAATAGAGTGTAAACTAATCCAGTTTTCAGGTTGTTTTTTTTTCTCCACTTGAACAAAGCCCAAGAGGTAATTGGTAAAATAGAGAAATGGCTGGCATCATTTGCTTTGGCGTATTATTATCTTGGTACATGGCTGTAATGAATGCTATTCAAGGAGGCCAGATGCATCAGCTTGGGGAAGAGTTTGAAGAGGTGCATTGTTATCATTGATATTCATTGCTGTTGTGGATGTGATCATTATGAGGAATAAGGATATCTGCCAAGTGTGTGGGGAAATCAGAAACTGCCATCTACCACAATAGAAACTGTCTTAACAAAGAAAGAAATTAGGACATGTTCTTTGGTAGAGAATAGAGTCGCATCCAAGGGCAGAACTAATAACAAAGAGTCAATGTAGGAGAGGCAAACACATTGGTTATAGACTGGCTGACATGCTTAACAGATCTGATATACCTTAGGATAATTGAATAACTAAGCCTACCTAGAATATATTTCTTTCCCTTCTTATGAATAATAATACCCAGACCCTTGGAGTTTAAAACAATATAGTTCAAAGAAGTTTTCACAACTTATTGAAGAGGATCACTGCTTAAATTGAGGCAAATAATTTTAATTATAGCATTGAAAAAAAACTAGTATTGTGATGCATGTGGTACTGGAAGGATACTCTACTGTAAAGAAGAAAATATTTTTAAACTTCAATATTTATCATTGTCTACATTAAATGATATAAGACAGGTATTTTCTGGAACTAGATATTCATTTAAAAACAATACTGAATGTGAAAAGTCAGCTTTGATGACATGCTTTCCCTTAACTACCTGAACACCACTGAGCTTTGAAATTACTTTTGCTTTGCCTTCACAAACTCATGCCTATATGAAGCCTTTTAATTTGCTCTATATCCAAGGACAAGTACTAGGAATCATGTTGAGTTAGACTTGCCCATGAACAGAAGAGTAGGAAACAGCACGAGAAGAACAAGAGAGCACTATCTGTCAATGAATCTTACATGAACATATTTCCTTCTAATCAGGCTGGAAAAATCAAAGATATGATTAGGTATCAATGCAGGAAAGAAGAGTCATCAATTTTGAAAGGGAAGAATAAGCTATTCTTCAGCTTGCACAGTGGGTCAGTTCTATTTCTTTTTAAGGTGTAATTGGAGTGTTTAATAGACTCCAATGTGGCTATAGCTCAGCCTGTAAAGTGGACATTAAGGCTGCTTATCTGGAGTGTTAGAATAACTTGCCAAAATTAGATTTTGAAACCTCAACAGTTTAGAGGCATGAGGAAAGGAAAACAAGAACTTTCAATCTTATTTCAGTTTGCTCAATGGCTGATCACGCCATTCTTCTACTGAAAACACTTCATAGGTTACCATCTACTTAAGCTCAAGATTACAATGCCCTAAATGAGACAGGAAAATCAGGATTCAGTCTGGATGACACTGTATCACTCTTCACCTTGTGGGGACATTGACATTAGCCACACTGAATCTTCCAGGCTCTGTGAGCTCACTGCACTCCGTCATGTGCCAGGATGAAGCATATGCCATCTATTCTACTTCAAGTTTAGTCTCAGTTGAATGTGTTCAAGCACCTCAGAAGTCTTCGCTTGGGAGACTGAAGCAGTAGAATAATAAGTTCACGAACACCAAAAAAAACCCCAAAAATTCAATAACATAAAAACAAAACGGAACTGGACAGATCGCACATCATCTACTTTTTTTTATGTACACACATGCACACATGAAGCAATTCTCATCTTTCCCAATAATATACACCCACAGGTATGACCAGGCAAGCTAAATCCAAGCACAATGATTTCTATCCTCAGTAGGAGAAGTAATAGTTTCTTGACTTAAAAATGTCAAATCATGAGCCTTCTGGTTTCTGTCTCTGGTTTGGGACCACCCTCTGCCAAAGCACATCATCTCCAAGTAGCTCAAGAAGCCAGCTATCTACTCAGCAGCACAGAGGAGACAGTCAGCATAGGTGAGACCTGCATTGTACTGTAGAGGATCCCCTCCAGATTTCTCTGACAGGAGCCTTTCAGTTTCTGTCTCCAGCTTGAGGCCATCCTCAGACACTGGGTACCATATTCAAGTGACACATGGAGCTAGCTAACCACTCAGGAAGGCAGAGAGACCCAGTAGTACAGTAGGACCAGTAGTACAGTAGGACCACACCTGTTGCTCAGAGGAAACAGCCTGAAACACTGAGGACACAAGAGCTTATAGGGTCACAAAGCTACATACCCAAATACAACTATAAGAGAGCAGGTCTCACAGAAGTACTTACATACCAGTGTACACAGAGAGAACAAGTCTCCCAGGAGCACAGAGAAACCATAGTCAGAGACAACAACACCAGCTAACACCAGAGATAACCAGATGGCAAAAGCAAAAGCAAGAACATCACCAACAGAAACCAAGGCAACATGGCTCTATCAGAACCAAGTTCTCCAACAACAGCAAGTCCTGGAAACCCCAACACACCAGAAAAGCAAGATTTGGATTTAAAATTACAGCTCATGATGCTGATGGAGGGCTTCAAGAAGGACAATATCAATATCTTCCCTTAAAGGAATACAGGTGGACACAAGTGAACAGGGAGAGGCCCTTGAAGAACTAAGGGAAAACAAAACAAAACAGGTAAAGGAATTGAACAAAGCCATCCAGGATCTAAAGATGGAGGTAGAAACAACAAAGAAATCACAAAGGGGAACAACTTCGGACATAGAAAACCTAGGAAAAAGTCAGGAGTCATGGATCCAAGCATCAACAACAGAATACAAGAGATAGAAGAGAGGATCTCAGATGCAGAAGATACCATAGAAAGCATTGATACAACAGTCAAAGAAAATGAAAAATGCCAAAAGCTCCTGACACAAAACATCCAGGAAATCCACGACAAAATGAGAAGACCAAACCTAAGGATTATAGGTATAGAAGAGAGTGAAGATTTCCAACTTAAATGGCCAGCAAATGTCTTCAACAAAATTATACAAGAAAACTTCCCTAACCTAAAGAAAGAGATGCCCATGAACATACAGGAAGCCTACAGAACTCCAAATAGATTTGACCAGAAAAGAAATTCCTCCCGTCATATAATAATTAAAACACAAAATGCACTAAACATTGAAAGAATATTAAAAGCAGTAAGGGAAAAAGGTTAAGTAACATATAAAGGTAGACCTACCAGCGTTACAACAGACTTCTCACCAGAGACTATGAAAGCAAGAAGAGCCTGGGCAGATGACATACGGACCCTACGGGAACACAAATGCCAACCCACACTGCTATATCCAGCAAATTTCTCAATTACCATAGATGGAGAAACCAAGGTATTTCATGACAAAAACAAATTTACACAGTTTCTTTCCACAAATCCAGCCCTTCAAAGGATAATGAATGGAATGGAAAACACCAACAAAAGTAGAGAAACTACACACTAGAAAAAGCAAGAAATTATCTTCTTCCAACAAACCCAAAAGAAGATAACCACACAAATATAAAAATTACATCAAAAATAGCTGGAAGCAGCAATTACTTTTCCTTAATATCTCTTAACATCAATGGACTCAACTCCCCAATAAAAAGACATAGACTAACAGACTGGTTAAGTAAACAGAACCCAACATTTTGCTGCATACAGGAAATGCATCTCAGTGACAAAGAAAAACACTACCTCAGAGTAAAGGGCTGGAAAACAGTTTTCCAAGCAAATGGTCCCAGGAAACAGGCTGGAGTAGCCATTCTAATATCCAATTAAATAGACTTTCAACCAAAAGTCATAAAAAAAAGTCACAGAAGGACACTTTATATTCATTAAAGAAAAATCTTCCAGGAAGAACTCTCAATTCTGAACATCTATGCTCTAAATGCAAGGGCACCCTCATTCATAAAAGAAACTTTACTAAAGCTTAAAGCACACATAGCACCCCACACAATAATTGTGAGTGACTTCAACACCCCACTCTCCTCAATGGACTGATCAGGGAAACACAAAATAAACAGAGACACAATGAAACTAACAGAAGTTTTGGACCAAATGTATTTAATAGATATCTATAGAACATTTCATTCTAAATCAAAAGAATATACCCACGTCATGGTACCTTCTCCAAAACTGACCATATAATAGGTCACAAAACAAACCTCAACAGTTATAAGAAGGTCAAACTAATCCCATGCCTCCTATCAGATCACTATGGAGTAAGGATGGTCTTCAATAACAACAAAAACAACAGAAATCCCACATACACATGGAAGCTAAACAATGATCTACTCAATGATAACTGGTCAAGGAAGAAATAAGGAAAGAAATCATAACCTTTTTAGAATTTAATGAGAATGAAGGCACAACATACCCTAATTTATGGGACACAATGAAAGCGGTGCTAAGAGGAAAACTCATAGCTCTGAGTGCTTCCAAAAAAAGCTGGAGAGAGCACACACTAACAGCTTAACAGCACAGCTGAAAGCTCTAGAACAGAAAGAAGCTAATACACCAAAGAGAAGCAGAAGGCAGGAAATCATCAAAATCAGGACTGAAATCAACTACATAGAAACAAAGCGAACTATACAAAAGTACAACAAAACCAGGAGCTGGTTCTTTGAGAAAATCAACCAAGATAAACTTTTAGCCAGACTACCCAGAGGGCACAGAGACAGTATCCAAATTAACAAAATCAGAAATGAAAAGGGAGAAATAATAACAGAAACTGAGGAAATTCAAAAAATCATCAGATCCTACTACAAAAGCCTATACTCAACAGCTGGAAAATCTGGATGAAATGGACAATTTCCTAGACAGATACCAACTACCAAAGTTTAATCAGAATGAGATAGACCATCTAAATGGTCCCATAACTCCTAAAAAAATAGAAGTGGACATTGAAAGTTTCCCAACCAAGAAAAGCACAGGACCAGATGGTTTTAGTTCAGAATTCTATCAGACCTTCAAAGAAGACCCAACACCAATACTCTTCAAACTATTCCACAAAATAGAAACAGAAGGTAGACTACCCAACTCCTTCTATAAAGCTACAATTTCGCTGATACCAAAACCACACAAAGATCCAACAAAGAAAGAAACTTTAGACCAATTTCCCTTTTGAATATTGATGCAAAAATACTCAATAAAATTCTTGCCAACTGAATCCAAGAGCACATAATGATCGAATCACCATAATCAAGTAGGCTTCATTCCAGGGATGAAGGGATGGTTCCATATAAGAAAATTCATCAATGTAATCGATTACAAATTCAGAAAAAACAAACTCAGAGAAAAAAAAACACATGGACATTTCATTTGATGCTGAAAAAGTATTTGACAAAATTCAGCATCCTTTCATGTTAAAGGTCTTGGAAAGAACAGGAATTCAAGGCCCATACCTAAATATAGTAAAAGCAATATACAGCAAACCAGTAGCCAGCATCAAACTACATGGAGAGAAACTTGAAGTAATCCCACTAAAATCAGGGACTAGACAAGGCTTCCCTCTCTCTGCATATTTATTCAATATAGTACTTGAAGTTCTAGCTAGAGCAATTAGACAACAAAAGGAGGTCAAAGGGATACAAATTGGAAAGGAAGAAGTGAAATTATCACTATTTGCAGATCATATGATAGTATACTTAAGCGACCCAAAAAACTCCACCAGAGAACTCCTACAGCTGATAAACAACTTCAGCCAACTGGCCGGATATAAAATTAACTCAAACAAATCAGTAGCCTTCCTGTATTCAAAGGATAAACAGGCTTAGAAAGAAATTAAGGAAATGACACTCTTCACAATAGCCAAAAACAATATAAAGTATCTTGGTGTGACTCTAACCAAACAAGTGAAAGATCTGTATGACAAGAACTTCAAGTCTCTGAAGAAAGAAATCAAAGAAGAACTCAGAAGATGGAAAGATCTTCCATGCTCATGCATTGGCAGGAATAATATAGTAAAAATGGCTATCTTGCCAAAAGCATTGTATAGATTCAATGTTATCCCCATCAAAATCCCAACTCAATTCTTCTAGAGTTAGAAAGAGCAGTTATCGAAGTCATCTGGAATAACAAAAAGCCCAGGATAGCTAAAAACTATTCTCAACGGTAAAAGAACTGGGGAAATCAGTATCTCTGACCTCAAGTAGTACTACAGAGTGATAGTAATAAAAACTGCATGATATTGGTATAGCGATAGGCAGGTAGATCAATGAAACAGAATTGAAGACCCAGGAATGAACCCACACACCTATGGTCACTTGATCTTTGACAAATAAGTTAAAACCATCCAGTGGTAAAAAGATAGCCTTTTCAACAAATGGTGCTGGTTTAACTGGAGGTCAGCATGCTGAAGAATGCAAATTGATCCATTTTTATCTCTTTGTACTAAGCTCAACTCCAAGTGGATCAAGGACCTCAACATAAAACCAGAGACACTGAAAATAATAGAAAAGAAAGTGGGGGAAGAGCCTGGAGCACATGGGCACAGGGGGAAATTTCCTGAATAGAACTCCAATAGCTTATGCTCTAAGATCAAGAATTGACAAATGGAACCTCATAAAATTACAAAGTTTCGTAGTACAGCTTGAGGTCCGGGATACTGATTCCCCCAGAGGTTCTTTTACTCTTGAGAATAGTTTTAGCTATTCTGGGTTTTCTGTTATTCCAGATGAATTTTTGAATTGCTCTTTCTAACTCTATGAAGAATTGAGTTGGGATTTTGATGGGGATTGCATTGAATCTGTGTATTACTTTTGGTAAGATGCTCATTTTTACTATATTAATCCTGCCAATCCATGAGCATGGCAGATTTTTCCATCTTCTGAGGTCTTCTTCAATTTCTTTCTTCAGAGACTTGAAGTTCTTGTCATACAGATCTTTCACTTGTTTGGTTAGAGTCACGCCAAGATACCACTCCTGGGCATATACCCAGAGACTTTACCTGCATGCAATAAGGACACATGCTCCACTATGTTCATAGCAGCCTTATTTATAATAGCCAGAAGCTGGAAAGAACCCAGATGTCCCTCAACGGAGGAATGGATTCAGAAGATGTGGTATATCTACACAATGGAATACTACTGTGCAATTAAAAACAATGAATTCACGAAATTCCTAGGCAAATGGTCAGAACTTGAAAATATCATCCTTAGTGAGGTAACCCAATCACAAAAGAACACACATGGTATGCAGTCACTGATAAGGGAATATTGACCCAGAATCTCGGAATACCCTAGACACAATCTGCATATCAATAGATTTCTAAAAAGATGGAAGGAGAGACCCCTGGTCCTGGAAAGACTGGATGTAGGGGAACGCCAGGACAGAGTAACGAGAGGGGGTTGAATGGAGAAAAGAGGGAGGGAAGGGGGCTTATGGGACTTTCGGGGAGGGAGGAAACGGGAAAGGAGAAGTGATTTGGAATGTAAATTAAAAAAAAATAAAAAAAAAAACAAAGTTTCTGTAAGGCAAAGGACACTGTCAAAAGGACAAAATGCCAACCATCAAATTGGGAAAAGATCTTTACCAACCTTACATCCGACAGAGGGATAATATCCAAGATATACGAAGAACTCAAGAAGGTAGACTCTAGAGAGCAAATAACTATTTAAAATGGGGTACTGAGCTAAACAAAGATTTTCACCTGAGGAATATCAAATGGCTGAGAAGCACCTAAAGAAATGTTCAACATCCTTAGTCATCAGGGAAAAGCAAATCAAAACAACCCTGAGATTTCACCTCACACCAGTCAGAATGGCTAAGATCAAAAACTCTGGAGAAAACAGGTGCTTGCGAGGATGTGGAGAAAGGGGAACACTCCTTCACTGCTGGTGGGATTGCAAGCTGGTACAGCCACTCTGGAAATCAGTCTGGCAATTCTTCAGAAAACCACTCCTGGGCATATACCCAGAGGATTCTCCAGCTTGTAATAAGGACACATGCTCCACTATGTTCATAGCAGCCCTATTTATAAAAGCCAGAAGCTGGAAAGAACCCAGATGTCCCTCAACAGAGGAATGGATACAGAAAATGTGGTATACTTTTACTATAGAATACTACTCAGCCATTTAAAACAATGAATTCATGAAATTCTTAGGCAAGTGGGTGGAACTGGGGAGTGTCGTCCCAAGTGAGGTGACCCAGTCACAAAAGAACACACATGGTATGCCCTCACTGATTAGTGGGTATTAGCCCAGAAGTTTGGAATACCCAAGAAACAATTCCCATATCAATGATGCCCAAGGAGAAGGAAGGCGAGGTCCCTGGTCCTGGAAAGGTTCAATGCAGCAGTGTAGAGGGATACCAGTACAGGGAAGCGGGAAGGGGTTGATTGGTGAAGAGGGGGAAGGAAGAAGGTTTATGGGACTTTTGGGGAGGGGGGATCCAGGAAAGGGGAAATAATTTGAAATGTAAATAAAGAATATATCTAATAAAAACGTCAAATCATTGAAAACTCAGTTATAATTGCAAAGGAATATATCACAAGGAAATAAAAATTTATTTGGTGTGTTATAATTAAAATATTAGAAATGCTAAGAAATCTTTTATATATAAAATGGCTAAGATATATCTTTAAAAGAGCAATATCCTTAGTAGTTACAGAAATGAAAGTTTAAGATGACTTTGAGATTTTGTCTTACTCTTATAAAATTGCAAAAATCAAGAAAATGACTGACAGTAAATAATACTGAGGATAAAGGGAAATGGAAACTATCTTCCATTGTCAGTGGAATTGCAAATGGGCATTCAGTATGGAAATTAGTTTATAGAATTCTCAAAGTAGATCTACCATATGACGTATTGATACAACTTTTTGGCATACTCCCAAACATCTGTAGACTCTACTCCACAGATACTTACTCAGGAATGTTCACTGTTACTTTATTATAATAGTACTAATTTGTATCAACCTAAATGTCCTTCAGCCAGTGAATGAACACCATGATGTCCAATCTCTCATTATCATTTTTATTATTCATATTCAAGGAAAGAACATCACACCTCTTAAGACAATTTTAGTTAATGTTGATTGTTTTAATAGGGATAAGTATGAAATGTTGCAAGAGAGGGAACAATACTAGGAAAGTTGGGTAATTTAGAAAAATGGTATATAATGAACATGTTCTCACCATTGTGAAAAGAATCAAGAAGCACATAAACAAGTGAAGGGATATTGGGAATGAGATGCATATACACGATGGAATATTATTTAACTGTAAACATAAAATAATTAAATTAATAGATAAATAGATGGATCTAGAAAATATTATATTGAGGTAACCTAATCAAGGAAGAAAAGTACCACATATTCTGATATTTTTTAGATCCCTGTTCTGAATCTTCAGATGTGAACTTAAATTGTTACAATATAAGAATACAATGGGACAGTATTAGGGAGTGCAGAAGTATTTCTAGAGAAGGGGACACAGGTTCCATGAACGCAAAAATGAGAAAAACAGGACGGTGATATAACTTGAAAGCAGAAAGAGGGGCACAGAAAAAGGGAGGGAAGAGAGATAAGTAATACTAAAGCTATTTGAAAAGACTGTAATGAATCATATTAACCAATTAAAAACAGATATATTTTGTATAATGTGTGTGTATGTGTGTGTGTGTGTGTTTAGTTAAAATGAAGTTATTCCACATGCAGCGATACTGCTTTCTCTGATAACTATAGACAGTCTAACAACAGCAACAACAACAAAAATGTCAGGAAGAAGCAACCTTCATTTGAGATATTTGTTAGGGGAGACCAAGAGAGTTACAGCATAAGATATAACAACTTAAGATTGCTTGGTAGGAAAAAAATTCATGCCTGATAATTGAAACATAGTGAACTACCAATGACTGGTAGTACTCTTGGACCCTAGAATATAACTTACTGCTGTCATATTCAAAAAACAGGAGAATTGCTAAATGCAATCTAAATATTTATCTTTATACTCAGATATATGTAGCTGTCAATCTTCAGCAAAGAAGCTTTATACAGCATATGGATTACTTACAGAAACTTAAGACTTGCCAAACTTTGGAGAAGGACTGACTGGGTGGTACCCAACCTCAAATGCTAGCTTTGCAACATGACCTCTGTGCCTGAGGATAAGAAAACATTATGGAAGAGGACATGGGAATATACAACAATCAAAGGTCCAAGAAATCTGTTTTAAGATGTCTTCTATAAACAACAAGAAAGGAGCACCTATAAAATCTCAACAACATAATTGCCTGAACAACAGCTGCACAGTGACAACACCAGTTGACGTGACTATGTGGATAAGGGAAATCTCACAGGGCCCTACCCCTCGGTGAAGAGCTTCTGGAAATTAATGACTGCTAGAGAAGGAAAATCAATAGGTTATCTGATCACAGTCAGCCAAAAATAATGTTCATATGAGCAACAAGAGCAACACTAAATGGATTCAGTAGGATGAATTTATAGATATATAGTATGTATAATAACAGTATATATAATAATTAAAGGCAAAGTTGCAAATTGGGGACATGTAAGGGAACATGGCAAGAACTGGTTAGAGGAGAAATCTCAGTGAAAATGATCTAAACACAGACATGCAATAGTCACATATAAAATTCTGAAAAATAATTTAGAATTGTAATATATGTGACCTATGCAAAAACTACATAAGAAAGATATTTTGTTTATATCTTTGTGTATTTGCCTTTGTGTGTATGTACCACATTTTCACTACCCTTTCATTTGTTGATGGGTGTCTTGGGTTTATTCACAATGGCAAGAACACTTTTTCATTTTAAGTTATTTTTATATTACTTAAGTTTCTCTAGTCTTGTTCCCTAGTCCACAAAATTGCATATTGACTCCCACTCAAAGAGTCAGCATGAACTAGAATTGTTTTTAGAGATGAGCTGAATCTTTCTTTCTTGAATATGAATAATAAAAATGTTTATCAAATATTGGGTGCGGTGATGTGCTATTCAGAATGCTGACACAGGTATATTTCGCATTTCTTGATCCTAAATGAATGAATAAATAAATAAATAAATAAATACTCAGCAACAAGTAAAATATCTTATCTGTATTCAGGCCTTGAAGTTCACTTGGCTATTGATATGAGTTTGGTTGCTCAGCCTGTCGAAAATCAATCCTCTTGAACAGGAAACTCCTATGGTGTTTTACAACAGATTAACTTGTTCAAGGACCAAGTAACAGATTTCCTTCCCCTTTTCTATCCTGACAGCTTACTCATTGCATTTCATCTGTGCACATATTTGAAAAGAAATGTAGCTTTCCTTGTGATTCCTGACAGCTGCCTTGTTTGAGATTCAATGAGTTTTTCCTCCTGAGAAATCCAGTTACATTTGCTAATTTTGATTTAAAGCTAATGTTTGATACTCAACTCTGAATCCCACTTAACACACTTTTAATGAGTCTCTGCTCATATCCCTGTATGTGTTAAAAAAATAATAATAATAATGGCATTTCCAGCTTCTTGGTGAGGGAAACGTGACAGTGAGAGCTTGGATCCAGTAAAAGGCAGAAATATTGGAATTAGGGTATCTTAGTTTCAGGGAACTTCATAGTTGCAATTTCAGTGGATGATGTACTCAAGCAGGAGCTTCACTATAGGTGCCATATATGCACATAAATAGAAGAGATCAGCATATTATAATTATAATGTTCAATGTTCCATACTAAAAACCCAACATGTACTGAAATCTTAGATATCTGGAAGTTAAGGGAGCAATTAAATTCAGGAAATAGCACATGGATTATCGAGAAAAATGTATTCTTGAGTATATTGAATAGGAAAATGCAAGAATTGAAGCCAAAATGTATGTTCTGTTGTAGTTTATTTGATAAGAATTGCAAAAGTAAGAGGAGATAAGACTTTAATTACACTGAAGGGAAATGTAAAAAGGTGGGCTTACCATCATATTTTAATGGAGTGTTTATCTTTTGACTGTGCAAGAAAAGATAGGAAATATGATATACAGAATTTTATATATAATATGATATATATTTTTTATACTCCATTTCTGAGTAGCAATAACTCATGATCCACCTATCTATATACCTGAGCCCATTTCATACAAACATAAGATTCAAGTAGTCTAGTGGCAGAATGCCTGCCAGCATTCATTTATCTTTAATGGTCATTTGCCAACAGAAACTGGACAACCCTTTGCCATATTCAGAAGGTTAATCAGGATCAGTGTTTGAGGTAAGAATTGACAGAGGCGCATCCCTCCTCGCCCTCCATTTTGTAAGGGCCATATGAATTTCAGTGTGGAGGTGGTTGAACCCAACATCCAGTGAATGTGTTCTCTAGTCTGAGGCTTGGATTTCCCATCATTTGTCATTCATCCTCACTCAGTGTAACTTCTTGCACTATTGTGGCTTGTTTTATGTAAAACCAGTTAACTTTAAAATGTGCCTAAGTAATAAAATCCCCATACTGGTTGCTTCTGTAGAGGTGATGTTTTGTTTTAGATGTTTTGCTGAATAATCTGTAATATCTTTTGGGGCTATGAAAAGGAAGTATTAATAAAAAATTAAGCAAAGTGATAAAAATCTGGGAAATATTTGGTCAAAAGCCTGTATTTGGAAAACATTCTTCAAACTATAAGGGTTAGATATGAAAAAAAATTTAGATGGTCTCTAAATTTGACAACATTCTTAAATTTTCTGACTTTATCAGAGTGGTAAAACTGGATTATTCCTTCTAAAAATAGCAACTATTACAATAAAATCTCTTTTCATTATAACAAGATCAATTATCTGTGCTTCTATAGAAAACCATACCTAGAATCTTTAAAATCATTTGCAATTTAAAAAATTCTAGAATAAAAAAAAGCTAATACATGTTTGACAGTTAATAAAAATTACGCTGCTTTCTTGAAATATCTAATGGCTATGATATTTACTATATTTAGGTCATTTTAAATATATTGTAATTCCTTTGCTCTTATGAATATCTAGTTTCATACTGAATCTGCAGTGGTGATTCTGTAGCTTTTATATCAAAATGAGCTCTCTGGATGATGTGTGTAGGTCCCATAGAACCTGGGGTATGGAATGCCTATCTATAGGCATAACATGCCCATCACTGTCTTGGGCTCTATGATTCCCAACAAGAGACTTGTACAAGATTGAATTCATTAACATTTTCTCATGAAGGAGTAAAATATTCCCCAACTTTCACAAGAAAATATGCAGACAGTTAGCAATTGGGGTGGGGAGGCCTTGAGGCCCCACTCACCTCTTAGTGTATGTAAGTGATTAATGGTTTGGGGCAGATTCATTTCTTCTTTCATTTAGCCACTCATAAGTTGTTCACAGTCCTGGAATTAGCTCCTCATTTATGCTTTTGTAAGGAGAGTCAACTAAAATCCCTGGTTCACTAGATTAGACTTGGATGAAATATTTTCTTTTAATTGTGGTCTATGTCATATCTAGGGTGAATAAATACCAGGAAAAGTTCACAAACACTGATATGGTAGACAGGTGAATGTCTAGAAAGATTCAGTAGACTTCAAATTTACTAAAATGGAAGGATGGAAGACAGAGAGCTTGTATGTTTGTTATAGGAAATGCAAACCTGATTGGTGAATGCCCACAATTGGAATAAAGAAGACCTCATGTGTTGCATCTAAAGCAAGGCGGGGGGGTTAATATTTAGAGACACAATAGCATCCTATAAAACATAGGAATATTCTGGGTATGTTCAGTCATACAATAGTATACAACCCTAATCTTTAGCATATACTCACCTCTTGGCAAGTAACTCTTCCAAATATTTTATATATTTGAAGTCATTTATTCCTCTAACTAGTCTATAAATACTAGCAGCATTTCCTGTTTTACTGAAGGCAATTTAGGCAGATATTTGATTAGCTAATAGAGTTATGATTCACACAGATCTGTAAGCTTCTCCCCAACTAATGGCATGCATGTACCTCCTGGAAATATTAGTACAACCATTTCCTGTTGGCTATAAGGACCTAAGACACCTGACTACCTACACACCTTCTTCAAGATATAATACTTTCAGGCCAAACTGAAAAGTTTTGCCAAATGCTTAAAAACCCATGCTCCTTACTGCAGTGTAAACAGTCATTAAGGCTGGTTACTGTCTTGGTCTCAAATGTCTCCATAAAGGAATGAAAGTTACCATATGAGTTTCTTGAAATGCATAAATCGAGCTTCTTTCTTCTCTATCATCCAGTCATTGACTGCAACTGTGGATGTGGATGAGCAGCGAGCTTGGCTTCTGTTCAGTTAGGGTTTCCCCTTGACAAGTCACTGAAAACAGGATTCCTAACAGACACATAGGAGGGACAAACATCAGGGTGAGCCATCAATCACTGCAGATTATGGCTTCCTGTTCATGAGTTTTTCAAAATGTGTGGCTTTAACTGTCAGGAAACAGAAAGGAAAAAAAGAAGTTCTTGCCTACTTTCTTCTAAAATTAATTTGGTTTTTGTTGTGGTTCAGAGTGGTCCATTTCATTACACGTGTTCCATGAATGG
This sequence comes from Tokudaia tokunoshimensis, assembly GCA_036184795.1. NCBI lineage: Eukaryota > Metazoa > Chordata > Mammalia > Rodentia > Muridae > Tokudaia > Tokudaia tokunoshimensis. The sequence continues at coordinate 41,565,562 of BTHU01000019.1, forward strand.
CTTTGTAAGCTGTTAAGTGAGCGTGACATGATGGAAAACTCAGTCATTCCTGGCCATCAAATGTGGCTGCATCATGTAAGACAAGCAGCTACAGAAAAGAAGAAAGAGGTCTTATAATCACACCAGTGCTCTTGCACAGAGCTTTGGTCTCTGGGTTTCATTTACTGACAATTAAGCGCACTGGAAAGACTAAAAACAAAAGGCCAGAAATAAACAACGCATGAGTTTGAAATTGCACACACACCTCTGAGCAATGTGATAAAATCTTACATTGTCCTGCTCCATCCTACCTAGGACATGCATCCTCCTTTCACTCAGTACATCCACGGTGTGTACACTACTCATCCAGAAATCATTTAGAAGTTGTCTTGAAATGTGGCCAGGTTTGTGCTCATGAAACTCATATTTTACTTAATAATAGCAGCAAACTGGCCTGGTGGCTAGGGTATGTTAAATAGAATCATGAAGTACCTATAAATGAAAGTTGAGCATACGTTATACAGCATATGCTTTTAGAGACAATCAGCAAACAGGGAAACATTGCATTTGTTATAGTATATGGTTATCATTGTTCTGTTTTTAACGTGTTAATGTGAGTAATTTTTCCTGTCTTGCTTATGCAAATATTACTATATGGGACTGAAGAAATGGTTCAGCAATAAAGAGCACTGGCTTTCCTTTCAGAGGACCCAGGTTTGGTTCCTAACATCCACAAAGTTAGAAAACTATCTTTTAGAATTCCAGTTCTAGGGAACCAGTACCTTCTCAGTCTCAGGCACATACCTGAGACTTAGAAGACTCCCTGTTCCCTGTCAGATTCCTAGCCTGGAACATGTGCTACATGCCCCACATAAGGAAATGTGACCTGTGGTCACATAGGCCCAGAAAGAGTTCTCCATGCTAATGAGGTACCTAGAGGCCCTGGGGGTTTAGTCAATAAGCTTCCCTTCCCAGACATTCCTCCCTGTAAAAGGTATTTAATCTCTGGTCAGACCCTGAGAAGTGGAGATGCCTCCCATGTTCCACCAGGAGTAGTCAATAAACAGTTTAGAACTGTCTGTATCTTTCATCTACCACTGCCGCAGGGAACATAAAGTTCTTTGCCTGTAGAGCCCTGTAGAAGGCCTCTCTGTGCCTTCTACTCAGAAAACTGCCACCAAGCTAAGGACAATCACCACTGAGACAAGCCATAGCTCCCCTTTCCCCTGACCCTGAGCTACACTTTGCCAGCAGCCTTCCAACCCCCATGCAACACCACTATTGGCTCTTCCAAGACTCACACTGGTGCCTAGGTCCAAGAGTCAGAGAACCCCCTTGGCCCTGGCCTTGTCACAGTTCTGAGGATACCCAAACCAGCTCCAGCTTCTCACATCTGAGACTGCATTTCCCTACCCCTGGGCCTCCCCGGAGGCCAGGCCCTTAGGCGGGTGGAACAGGATACACAAACAATCACACTTCTAATTATTTTGTTTCTTGTGTTCATACATTTCCATCTAACACTGGTGGTCTTGGACCATATTCCTATAATAAGGGGTAATCTTCATACAGAAATACAAGAGTAGAAAATGGAGCTAACAGAAGACATGAATACAAGTTCAGAGTAAGTACAAGGCTCCAAAACACCATATAGAAAGAAGGTGAGAAAATTAAGGTAAGGTGAGACTCATGTAGAGGGAGGTGAAGTAGGAAACAGGCTGGTAAGGAAGAAGACTGAAGAGGACCTTAATTTGAAACAGATAAAGCAAGAAACTATTTTCACTAGATAGGCTGCCTATAGATCTTAAAGGGCAGGCTGAAAAGTTTGGACACTAAAACTTAAAAAGCTCTTTAAAATTTAAAGACCTCAGCAAATAGGTAAAGTCTATTGTTTTAGGGGAATTGATTAGGTGTTGATATGTGGAGTCATTTGGAAGGTGTTAGAAGTCCACAGCAGAGATTAAAGTCAGGAAAATGCTTTAGGGTATTATTAAAAATTCCAAGCATGATGAAGGCATTAAACAGGAGGAAAGAGCTAGATCATAAGTACTAGAGTCATATTTTGCAAGGAAGGTACAAAACTCAGGGACTGTGCCCTCTTCATTGCCTGAAGATGTGTGAAGTCAGTACCAAAGAGATGGTGGCAAAATGAAATGCAACAAAGGGATGTGAGAGAGGGAGGGGTGCAGCTATACGGAAGACGGAAGATGTGGAAGATGGAAATAATCCCCTTAGACTTAATGTGGTAGACCTCAGGCTCCTGGAAGAAACTGGTGGTTTACAAAAGAAAACCAAGAGACTATGGTTGTTATAAATTATGTAGCCTACAAATATTAGATTTTCCATTCTGTAAAACATTATCTGATCTCTGAATCCAAATTCACCAATTAAATCTCTAAGTACTTTGCTTCGTATAGATTCAGAATTTATATTATTTATATTCATTCATATGATATTTCATTCATTTTATGTATATAATCTCAGGAAATCTATTAGCTAGAAATCATAGAGGCAATTAGCTCGAACAACCACTCTTCTTTCTGTGGATGAATACTTGGCATTCTTAGTAACACATATGCTCTCTGTAAATTTGATGAGCTCACTGGGTCTCACTGGGTCCAATTAACTCTGGGGCTTGGATGTGTTAGAAGCTTTGAGACCATATCTGCACTGTGGCCAGTTAACAAAGTTAATGTTCTTTCGAGGCACTGTCTGGGTGCTGATTATGCTGGCTGGCTGCACAGTCCTGTGTGGGCTATATACTTCATAACATCTACCCATTCAAACTGTGATCCCCTGCAGAGAGGGACTATCTCTGTGTTAAGATGTAACTTTCCAAATTCATTTTTGAAGGCTCAGATTTAATAATGACTCAGTCATTTTAGGGATATAAACGTATTGCATTCTTGCATATACTCACTTTGATTATAACACTAGATTCATGGAGAGATGTGACCTCTCCAAGTGAATGTTCAAGAAAGTAACTGTGAAAATACTTCATGACATCTCTGGTAGACACGGGCGAAGCAAGTTGCCTTGATCTTCCATAGTGTAAACAGTGTGTGAACCAATCAAACCTGCTCTGGAATTGTATAACCTACGAAAAGGATTTTGATAAGAAAAGTAAGCACAATAAATGGCAGAAGGAAGGACAGAGAGATGATCAAAGATAAAATGTTCGCTGCACAAGTGTGAGGACAGGAGTTTGGATTCCCCAGTAGCTACATAAAAAACCATGAGGATGAGATAGCCCACCTGCAAACCCAAACCCAGCTCCAGGGAGGATCCCCAGGGAAAATCAGTTAGCTAAATCTGAAAAATCCATGATTTCTAGGTTCACCAAGAGATCTAGCTAGGCTAAATAAAGTGTCACACAATCAAAGAAAATACCTGATGCCAAATTTTAGTTTCCACATGTGCTTCCCTACATACAAACATACACACAGACACACACACAGAGAGAGAGAGAGAGAGAGAAAGAGAGAGAGAGAGAGAGAGACATACTACAGAGAGAGACATACTACAAAACAAACACATAAAAGTAGTATATGTGTTTGGAGATGTAGCTGAGAGACCTGTAAGTTGACAAATTACAATACTCACCATCCTCTCTGTGGGATACACAATCCAAAATCCAAAAGAGATTGGACCAAATCCAGTATGTATTTTTATATATGTAAAGCTGTGTTTCTATTATAAAACTTTAATTTATGTCTAAATATCATAAGATATTAGTAATAAGTAATTACAAAATAAACAGATATGATAATTTACTTTAATAAAATTTATGTGAATGTGGTCTGGTTCAAAATATCTTATTGTACTTTCAACTTTTAATTATTTTAGATTCATTTATTTTATTATGTGACTGAATGTTTTTACCTACAAGTATTTCCTCTATGCCTGATGCCCACAGTGGTCAGATAAGGGCAACAAAGCCTCAGGAACTCAAATCATGCATTTTTGCTAGACAACTCATAAGTGCTGAGAGCTGAACCCTGGGTTTTTATAAGTATCGCTTTTGATTAATCACTCTACCATGCTCCCACTTATTAATTAAAAGGAATATTTGACAATTACCTTTGTGTTGTTCAGATTGCCACTCTCTATGGTCATATAGTTTGTTGTAAGTCTTAAGTAAAAAGGAAGTTACTTGAACACAAACCCTGAGATGATGCAATTGTCAATCTGATAACAGATATTACCAATGGGAGGGTAGCATATAGACTCTGGACATGCAAATGGATAATATATTCACATCACACATCTGAGAAGCAAAGCCAGGTGATATACAATTTATACTTTGAGCTGAATGGGATGGCATATGCCTTTGATCAAGACATCTAGGAGGCAGAAGCAGTAAAAAACGCCAGCTCAAAGGTAGCTTGGGAAACAAAGCAATACAGTCTCATGCCCCTCAAAAAAAATGTATATTTTTTAAAATTGGTGAACTTTTGTGTTTTAAATTTTCCCATGTAATTATTATAGATTGTGGCTAAGGAAGCAACTATTTGAGAAAGAGAAACTGGAGAGGGGTGGTGGAATTGCTATGAAGTGCACACAGACATTTTATGGACTTTTACGTGTACACCCAATCCTCACTCTACCTGCATATACAGAAGACATTTCCTCCCTTTTCATTCCTTTCTGCCCCACCTCTCTTTGGCTTGCATTTTTTCCTTTCCTTTGTCTCTTACTTCCTCTCCACTAGAACCTATGGAATACTGACTTGTCATTGCTACATCTTAACCATATTATAGAATAAGAGTTAGGACTGCGACATATCCAGACATGCTAAGAAAGAGAAGATAGGAATAAAGGGGGTGTAATGTGTGCACATATCTGTGAGATTAAAAAGAAAACAAAAATGTGAGTCTTAGGAAAACAGGCAATATCTCAAAGCCCCAAATGCAGATGCAATCAGATTTCAATTCAATCAAGCATCTTTTCAAATACTTTGCATCTATTAACAGCAGAAATGGAAGTACATTCTATCAAAATGACATATAGAAGGGGTTCGCCCAGCCGGCAGACAGACTCTGAGTGCTTGGGATGGCGTTATTTAATATATTTATGACTATTGCTTAAACATGTTTAGAATTTTACAGCAGTAGCATAAATGGCTACTGTATTTCAGTGCAGTCATATCCACATACTAGGCATATGGAAAATGTATTTTTCTGCATGTTTCACCCCAAAAGACCAGTGTTAAAGGATCCCAGAAATTTCATTGAAAAAGAACTGCAAAAATGGAAGCCAAGGTGCTTTTGTGATGAAGGAAGAGCACGACTGCTGGATTTATTATGAAGGAATGTCTTAAGTGGGCTCCTTGTCAATTGTATAATGATAGTCTCATTATGAACTACGCTTTTAACAGTGTTTTCTTCAAGCATTAAACAGCTATAATTTTCCTCTGCCATGGCATGGGGTATTATGGATCCTTTCAGAGTAGATACGGAAATCATGGATTTATTCTGTTCAATTTAGACAACAAAGACAAAAAGTTACCCAAGTTAAGAATGAACTCTAGAGAAAACCAGGTGATTATGTATTTAAAGCAATATGCTCAGACATTGTCTGAAGTACATTTGAATACAAATAACACCTTCCTCTGTAAATGAATGTGAAGGTTCTATTCCTACAACCTTCTTGGAACACATGGAATGCTTTTCATTTCTCCATCTTTCTTAGCTTCTGAATTTAGGAGGTTCCCTGTTTCGTTATGTCTTTTTTATAGCAGCAATTTTCATGTTTTTATAGCATTTTATGACCCATTGAAAGGCCTCTTGGTGCAATATTTGGCAATGTTTCACCTCAGAGCCTGTCACACAAGAATTCACAGCAATAGAGAGCTAAGATTCCTCAGACAATCCAACCTACAACAACCAAGTCAGAGAGATGTCAACCTAAGAATCTCTCAAATTACCCTACTTCTACCTTGGTTCTGTAATTTTTAAACTGCCTAAGCTTTTGCAGAGTTCAGGAGGACCTTTTATCAGTGGGTGAACCTATAGCTTTGAGCTTCTAGCTCAGGAAATTCACATAAGAAACAAATGTCTATGTTTACTGTGACTCTAATCTAAATTTGTTGCTTACATTACATCCAGTGGTAGATTCAGTTCCCTTCTCTAACCAAAGCTTTACAGTAGATTGTCAATCAGCTGATTAGGAAAAAGAACATCCCTGTCTGGTTTTCAGTGTTTCATGTATTTCATGTGAACACTGTGGTCACAGAGGCTGAACAGGCCCTTCCCCAACAGCCATAAAATTTGGATGCCATCCCTGTTACTCTTGAAGTCATCCACAAACTTCTTGGATGAACTCTCAATTTCTATTGCCTTTCCACATTCTCAGATGGGTACCACTAACACAGACAGTAAAGTAGACTTCAATGCCTATGAAAGAGTGCACCTTCTTTGGAAATGTCTAGCACTGTCAGTCTAAATGAACTCTGGTCTTATTGTCCATCAGCTCCAGAAGATTGAAGAAGAAAGTATAAAATCAGTTCAAAAGAACGTATTCTCAAGATATCCCAGTGAAATGGAAAGCTGAAAAAGATAAAATATTCTCCTTTCTTTGTCTCATGCCATACTCTGAAAGGGGGTAAATAAGGCAGGAGTGGAGGTGGAGATAGTGAAGAGAGCTGAGGGAAGAAAGGACTTCCAAGTACAGGATGTTATCATTTGGGGTTGTTGGTATGATAACATGACATACTGAAGAGAAGCTTAAGAGAGCACAAATTTCTATAAGAACATGCTGTCATTTTGAAGCCTGCTGGCATGATGATGTGAACAATTGCTGCCACAGAACAGAATATAAACTCAAGCAGGACAGATTAGAGTTTTCAGGATATTTGAAATGTGTGGCACCATGAATCCTCAAATTTACCTTTAAAAGGACAAACTGTCTCTTGTCATTTGTTTTCTCTGCATTTCCCCTGACTCCTCTGGGACTTATGACCATAAGAGCAAAATGAGATAATAATAGAAGCTTTATTATATCTTTGTCATAGAACCAAAAATTTAAATGAGTAGGTATAGCTATGTACTCTTGCATTTATATCTGTAGCAAGAGATACTATCTGCCATTGTCTGTAGAGTTTCCAATCAAATGCTTTAGTTAAGTATACATGTCAGTTAATAAAAAGCAAGATCATTTATGAAAAACAATACAGCTTAAGAAAATGGAGCTCATGCCAAGACAACTGGTAAGCATTTAAAAATTGAAATTTATTTAGCATTACTTTTTCAAATTGGGTGCCAAACCAAATATTGAAAAAAATAAAACAAGGCCATATTAGTTCCTTATTTATCTGAAGGATGTTCATCTTTTCAATCATCAAACCTTATTGGTTTTATTATTTTCTTTTTATATTTTCCTTTTTTAATTTATAATTTTTAGAGTTGGCCATACTTAATGTTTAGCGAATAGAGGAAAAATCAAAAGGAACAAAAAAAAATCTTAAAAATGTAAAGGCCTGCTTTCTTTCTGGCCTGCAATGATGCCCAGGACAGAGCCTAGGCTCCAGATGCACTCCCACACACAGAGTCAGACAGACTCCCAGGAGGCCCTCCATAACCAGGGTAATAGGTGAGAGACCCCTACCCCAATACCTGGCCAAACAAGGACCCCAACGGGGCCCAGCAGAGGCAGGACTTATCAACCCTGCCAGAGACACATCATCCTTCTGGTTCACAACTACAAGCCCAGGGACAAATCATGTGATCCAAACCCCACCCCCACCATGCCCACACTAAGAGACAGCCTGACTCATAGAAGGTCCATCAAAACTAGGTTCATATGCTCACCGGAGGGACAGGCTCCAGTCAGAGACAGCAAAGCCACTTAACACCAGAAATAACCTGATAGTGAAAGGCAAGGACAAGAACACAAGTAATAGAAACCAATGCCACTTGGCATCATCAGAACCCAGTTCTCCCACCAAATCAAGCCCTGGATACCCTAACACACCAGATTCTGATCTAAAATCCCATCCCATGATGATGATAGAAGATCTTAAGGAGGACATAAATAACTCCCTTAAAGAAATACAGGAGAACGAATTGGGTAGTGTTTCTTGTGTTTCTATTTTGTGAAAAAAATTGAAGAGTATTAGTATTAGGTCTTCTTTGATAGTCTGATAGAATTCTCCACTAAACCCATCTGGTTCTGGGCTTTTTTTGGTTGGGAGACTATTAATAACTGCTTCTATTTCATAAGGGGTTATGGGTTTAGATCATTTATCTGATCCTGATTTAACTTTGGTACCTGGTATCTGTCTAGAAAATTGTCAATGTCATCCACATTTTTCAGTTTTGTTGAGTAAAGGCCTTTGTAGTAGGATCTGATGATTTCTTTGGATTTCCTCAGTTTCTGTTTTTATGGCTACCTTTTTGTTTCTGATTTTGTTAATTTGGATACAGACTCTGGACCCTCTGGTTAGTCTTGCTAAGGGTTTATCTATCTTGTTGATTTTCTCAAAGAACCAGCTCCTGGTTTTGCTGATTCTTTGTATAGTTCTTTTTGTTTCTACTTGGTTGATTTTAGTCCTGTGTTTGATTATTTCCTGCCATCTACTCCTCTTTGGTGTATTTTTTTCTTTTTGTTCTAGAGCTTTCAGATGTCCTGTCAAATTGCTAGTGTATGCTCTCTCCAGCTTCTTTTTGGAGGCACTCAGAGCTATGAGTTTTCCTCTTAGGACTGCGTTCATTGTGTCCCATAATTTGGGGTATGTTGTGCCTTCATTTTCATGAAATTCTAAAAAGACTTTAATTTCTTTCTTTATTTCATCCTTGACCAAGTTATCATTGAATAGAGTGTTGTTCAGCTTCCATGTGTATGTGGGCTTTCTATTGTATTTGTTGTTATTGAAGATCAGCCTTAATCCGTGGTGATCTGATAGGAGGCATGGGATTATTTCAATCTTCTTGTATCTGTTGAGGCTGCTTTTGTGACTGATTTGGTCAGTTTTGTATAAGATACCATAAGGTGCTGAGAAGAAGGTATATTCTTTTGATTTAGGATGAAATGTTCTCTCTCTCTCTCTCTCTCTCTCTCTCTCTCTCTGTATGTATGTATATATATATATATATGGATCCATTTTTTTCATAACTTCTGTTAGTTTCACTGTTTCTCTGTTTAGTTTCTGTTTCTATGATCTGTCCATTGATGAGAGTGGGGTGTTAAAGTAGCCCACTATCATTGTGTAAGATGTAATGTGTGCTTTGAGCTTTAGTAAAATTTTTTGGTTTTTTGGGTTTTTTTTTGTGGGGGGGTTGTTTGTTTTGGTTTTGCCTTTGGTTTTTTTTGTTGTTGTTGTTGTTCTTTTTTTGTTTTTTATGAATGTGGGTGTCCTTGCATTTAGAGCATAGACATTCAGAATTGAGAATTATTCTTTGTAGATTCTTTTCTTTGATGAGTATGAAGTGTCCTTCCTTATCTTTTTTTTTAATTTTTTTTGATAACTTTAGATCAGAAGTCGATCTTATTCGATATTAGAATGTCTATTCCAGCTTGTTTCATGGGACCATTTGCTTGGAAAATTGATTTCCAGCCTTTTACTTTGAGGTAGTAGTGCTTGTCTTTGTCACTAAGGTTTGTTTCTTGTATGTAACAAAATGTTGGGTCCTATGAATGTATCCAGTCTGTTAGTCTATGTCTTTTTATTGGAGAATTGGGTCTATTGATATTAAGAAATATTAAGGAAAAGTGGTAGTTGCTTCCTGTTATTTTTGTTGTTAGAGGTGGAATTATGTTTATGTGGCAATCTTTTTTTTTTTTTTTGGTTTACTAATAGAAGATTATTTTCTTGCTTTTTCTAAGGTTAGTAATCAGGGAAGAGGGGATGGGATAGGGGGTTTTGGGAGGGGAAATGAGGAAATGGGGATAACATTGGAAATGTAAATAAAGAAAATATCTAATAACAAAAAAAAAAATAAAGGAGAACACAGGTAAACAAGTAGAAGCTCTTAAAGAGGAAAAACATGAATCCCTTATGGAAATACAAGAAAGTAAAATCAAACAGGTAAAGGAATTTAAAAAAAACAACAACAATATCCAGGATCTAAAAATGGATATAGAAACAATAAAGAAATCAAAAAGGGATATAACCCTTCAGATGGAAAACCTAGGAAAGAGATCAGTAGTTACTGATGCAGGCATTACCAACAGAATACAAAAAATAGAAGAGAGAATCTCAGTCATAGATGATACTGACACAATAGTCAAAGAAAATACAAAGTTCAAAAAATTCCTAGGACAAAGCATTCAGTAAGTTCAGGACACAATAAAAAAACCAAACCTAAGAATAATGGTGAAGAATAATAAGTGAAGATTCCCAATTCAAATGGCCAGAAAACATCTTCAACAAAATCATGGAAGAAAAGTATCCCAGTCTTAAAAAAAAAAAAAGGAGATGGTGATGGTCATAAACATACAAGAAACCTAAAGAACACCAAATAGATTGGACCAGAAATGCAAATCCTCTCATCACATAATACTCAAACCATTAAATGCACAGAACAACAAAGGAATATTAAAAGTGGTAAGGGGGAAAGGCCAACTATCTAAAGGCAGACCTATTATAATTAGAGATTCAACAGAGATTATAAAAGTCAGAAGATCTTGGACAGATATCATGCAGACCCTAAAACACAAATGCCAACCCAGGTTACTATACCTAGCAAAACTCTCAATCACCATAGATAGAGAAACCAAGATATCCATGACAAAAGCAAATTTAAATAATATATTTCCACTAATCTAGCTCTAATGAAGATAATAGAAGGAAAACTCCAATACAAGGAGGGAAACTACACCCAAGGAAAACCAAGGAATTAATTATCTCACAACAAACTCAAAAGAAGAGAACCGTATAAACATAATACCACTTCTAACAACAAAAATAGCAGGAATCAGCAATCTTTATTATCTTTAATATCTCTCAAAATCAATGAACTCAATTTTCCAAAATTGATCATATAATCAGACACAAAATGAACCTCAACAAATACAAGAAGATTGAAATAATCCCATGCTTCCTATCACATCACTGTGAACTAAGGCTAGACTTCAATAACAACAAAAACACCAGAAAGCACACATAATCATGGAAATTGAACAGCACTCTACTCAATGATAAGTTGTCAGGTTGTCAGGGGATAAATAAAGAAAGAAATTAAAGACCTTCTAGAATTTAATGAAAATGAAGACAAAGCACACCCAAACAATGAAAGAAGTGCTAAGAGGAAAATTCATAAAAATGGGTGCCTTCATAAAGAAATTGGAGAGATCCAACACTAGTAACTTAACAGACCTTCTAAAAGCTCTAGAATAAAAACAAGCAAACACACCCAAGAGGTATAGATGGCAGGAAAAAAAAATCAAAAGTGGGGCTGAAATCAACCAATTAAAAATCAAAGAGAACTATACAATGAGGACCCAAAACCAAGAGCTGTTTCTTTGAAAAAATCAATAAGATAGATAAATCCTTAGCCAAACTAACTAAAGATCACAAAGACAGTATTCAGATTAAGAAAATCAGACATAAAAAGGGAGATATAACAGCAGAATCTGAGGAAATTAAAACAAAACAAAACAAAACAGCTCCTACTACACAAGCCTATACTTAACAAAACTGGGAAATCTAGTTGAAATGGTTATTTTCTAGACACATACCAGGTACCAAATTTAAATCAGTACCAGATAAACTATGTAAACAGTCCTATAACCCCTAAGGAAATAGAAGCAGTCATTAAAAGTCTCCCAATCAAAGGGGAGGAAAAAAACCCCATGGCCAGATGGTTTTAGTGCAGAATTCTATCAGACCTTAAAAGAAGATCTAATATCAATACTTTTCAAACTATTCCACAAAATAGAACACAAGGAATACTACCTAATTCATTCTATGAAACCACAGTTATGCTGATACCTAAACTACACAAAGACCCAACAAAGAAAGAGAGCTTCAGACCAAGTTTGCCTATGAAAATCACTGCAAAAATACTCAATAATATCCTCACAAACCAAGTCCAAGAACACCTCAAAGCCATCAATTACAACTATCAAGTAGGCTTCATCCCAGGGATGAAGGGATGATACTATATACGGAAATTCACCGACATAATCCACTATAGATGCAATAATCAAAGAAAAAAACACATGATCATCTCTTTAGATGCTGCAAAATCCTTTGACAAAATACAATACCCCTTCATGTTAAAAGTCTTGGAAAGATCAGGAATTCAAGGCACAAAGCAATAGACATCAAACAAACATCCAAAATCAAACTAAATGGAGAGAAATTTGAAGTAATCCCACTAAAATCAAGGACAAGACAATGCTGCCTTCTCTCTTGCTATTTATTCAATACAGTACTAGAAGTTATAACTAGAGCAATTAGACAACTAAAGGAGGTCAAAGGGATACAAATAGGAAAGGAAGAAGTCAATGTATCACTATTTGCACATGATATGATAATATACATACCCCCCCCCCAAAAAAAAGTCTACCAGAGAACTCCTACACCTGATAAATAACTTCAGCAAAGTGGCTGGATATAAAATTAGCTCAAACAAATCATTAGCCTACCTCTACCCAAAGGAAAAATAGGTTGAGAAAGAAATTAGGGAAACAACACCCTTCACAATAGTCACAAATAGTATAAAATATCTTGCTGCAACTCTATCCAAGAAAGGGATCTGTATGACAAGAACTTCAATTCTCTGAAGAAAGAAATTGAAGAAGACCTCAGAAGATGGAAAGATCTCCCATGCAATTGGATTGGCAGGATTAACATAGTAAAAATGGCCATCATACCAAAAGCAATCTACAAATTCAATGCAATCCCCATCAAAACTCCAACTCAATTCTTCAGAGATAGAATAATCCTCAACTTCATCTGGAAAAACAAAAACCCTGGATAGCTAAAACAATCTTAAATAATAAAAGAAGTTCTAGAGGAATCATTATCCCTGACCTCAAGTTGTACTACAGAGCAATAGTGATAAAAACAAAGCAAAACAGAACAAAAAACCTGCATAGTATTGGTACAGAGACAAACAGGTAGATCAATGGAATAGAATTTAAGACCCAAAATAAACCCACACACCTATGGTAAATTTATCTTTGACAAAGAAGCCAAAACCATACAGTGGAAAAAAGAAAGCATTTTCAACAAATGGTGCTGGTCTAACAGGATGTTTACAAGTAGAAGGATCCAAATTGATCCATATTTGTCCATATGATATCAACTCTATCCAAATTGATCTATATTATATCCTTGTACAAAGGTCAAATTCAAGTGGTAATGGACCTCCATATAAAACCAGATAGACTGTATCTAGTAGAAGAGAAAGTGGGAAAGAGCCCCAAACATCTGCCTAGAGGAAATTTTCATGAACAAAACCCCAATGACTCAGGCTCTAAGTACAACTGACAAATGAGATCTCATGAAACTAAAAAGTTTCTGTAAGGCAAAGAACACTGTCAATAGGATGAAAGGGCAACCTACAGATGGGGGAAAGATCTTAACTAACCTTATATCTGTTAGAGGGCTAACTATACAAAAATATACAAAGAACTCAAGAAATTAGACTCCCGTAAACCAAATAACGCTACTAAAATGAAGTACAGACCTAAACAAAGATTCTCAACTGAGGAATCTTGAATGGCTAAGAAACGTTCAACATCCTTAGTCATCAGGGAAATTAAAATTAAACTGACCCTGATATTCCACCTTCTACTAATCAGAATGGATAAGATCAAAAACTGAGGTAAAAGCAGATGCTGGCGAGGATGTGAAGAAAAAAGAAAACTCCATTGCAAGCTGTTACAACCAGTTTGGAAATCAATCTGGAGAAATTGGAAATAGTTCTACCTGAAGACCTAGTTTTATCACTACTGGGGACATACCCAAAAGATGCTCCAACATACATCAAGGACACATGCTCTACTACGTTCATAACAGCCTTATTTATAATAGCCAGAAGCTGGAAACAAACCAGATATCCCTCAATACAAGAATGGATACAGAAAAAGTAGTACATTTACACAAAGAAACACTACACAGCTATTAAAAATTACAATGTCATGAACTTTGTAGGCAAATGGATGGAACCAGAAAATACCATCCTGATTGAGGTAACCCCAATCCAAAAGGATATACATGATATGTACTCACTGATAAGTTGATATTAGCTCAAAACTCAGAATACACACAACTCAAAGACCATAATAAACTTAACAAAAAGAAAGGACCAAACCGGTCGCTTCAAACCCACTTAAGAGGGGGAACAAAATAATCACTGGAAGCAGAGGGAGGGAGGGTTCTGGGTAGGAAAAGGGAGTGGGAGGGGAAAAAGAGGGGTAGGTTCAGATATGGGAAGAAACAGGATAGAATTCCAGAGAATCTGGAGAATGAATAGAAATAAGTAGCAGTGGGGTGTGGAAAACACATGGAACCACTAGAAAGTACCAGACACAGGGAATGTGAGAGGCTGCAAAGACCCAATGGAGATGATATTAGCCGAAATAGCCAATATCAGGGACGTAGAACATGGAGACCATCTCCAGTAGATAAACATGGCCCCTAGTTGAGGGATGAGGACACCCACACCTCTCAAATTTTTTTAATCCAGAACTGTTCCTTTCTAAAATAAATGCAGGGGCAAAAAATAGAGCAGAGACTGAAGGAAAGGCCATCCAGAGACCACCCTACCTCAGGATCCATCCCATTTGCAGACAGGAGCTTGGCTTGGCTGTCCTCTGAGAGGTTCTGCCAGCACCTGACTAAGACAGATAAAGATACTCACAGTCAACCATTGGACTGAAGTCGGGGACCCCAAATGGAAGACTTAAGGGAAGGACTGGAAGAGGCGAAGGGGATTGCAACCCCATAGGAGAACAACAGTATCAACTAACCTGATCCCACAAAGCTCCCAGGGAATGAACCACCAAACAAAGAGTACACACAGGTGGGTCCATGGCTCAAGCTACATATGAGGCAGAGGACTGCCATATCTGGCATCAGTGGAAGGGAGGTACTTGGTTCTGTGAAAGATTGTTGCCCCTGCTAACTGGGATGCTAGAGAGGTAAGCCAGGGTTGTGGGAGCACCCTGTTAGATACAAAGGGTAGGGGTTTGGGGTTTACGGAGGGTAGACCAGGAAGGGAGACAATATTTTAAATGTAAATAAATTAAAAAAATGTTTTTAAAAGTGAAGAAAAATGGAAAATATGTAAAGTCCTGGTCCCCACTTTCATGAAGTGTCATCCACGAATATAAAAAACACTTTCAGCTCCATGGAGTCTTGGCATTAAGATTATTGCACATTTTATTGGCCTTTCCCAGGCCCTGATACTAGAAATTCATCTGCCTCTAACCTTTCCACCGGAGTCGACTTCATACATAAGTAAAGAGTAAGTTGAAATTACAGGGAGCTGTAAAGAAATGGAAGTTCCTCAATTTCTCCTTTCAAAACCAATATTAAAATATATGAGCTGCAATTGTCAAACTAAAAAAATGGCCAGATGATTCATAAGGATGAGTAGCCGACAGGCTGGCCGGCGTGCTCCCTTGCATTACTGATTTTTTAACAGGTCCTTGGGCAGGAAGACAGTTATTTCCCCTCAGAGAGGCGGCAGCGGAGGTGAGGAATACTTGAGACACGGGAAGGAAAATGTCCAGATGCCAAACACGCATAAGGAGGCTCGGATGGTACCTCTTTAAGTAAACAGCTTGTAAAGGCATCCTCAAAGGACTCCACTTCTGGAGTTCTTAGCCCCCACTTGGTACTGCTCTCCTCTCCCCAAGGAGGTCCAGGGCTACCTGTCAAGCATCTTTTTAACTTGTCAGGGACTGAACTGGAGCTAAGGCAACCAGATATTACAGCTAAACGGATTTACAGCTAAATGAGGGTGAATATCTGTTTCTTTTCACTGAGCCGTGGCGGTGATGCCTCGTTTGCTGTTCACATGTCACAGCAACACTGATTATTAACAGCCAGCCTGCACAGGAGGTGGGGCCTTGCAGCAGTCACATGCTCCTCTGCTTCCAGATTTGGCCAGCAGACATCTCATTATGGTGAGACTGTCTGACCAGCTTGTTTTTACCGCCTGGGATAAGGCAGAGAGTGAACGTGGAGAGAGAGCTTGGGGACATGGACTCTTGTTCCTCTCCTTTTCTTGTTGATTTGCTCATGCCAGGCATTGTTCGTTGATTTCTTTTATTCATGAAAGATTCATTGGGATGTATGAATGTCTGACTATTGTTCTTTATACCTTGACTCTTAAGAAAGGGAAAACTTAACTGAACATATTTATGTTTCCCCCTGTAAACCCTCTGGAGAGGAAAAAGTGTGCTATTCTGATGGAAGCGAGGCCATGGATGATTGTTGAAAATTCTCCTTGTAGATCTAATACAAAGACAGAATTGAAATGCCCTGTGGCACATACATAATGCCGTCCTGGGCGCAATGGAGTCATAAGGAATACAGGTAACAATGGTTCCTTAAATGTTTGAGAAATATATTAGTGGATAAGCTTACTTGAAGGAAAAATAAAATTCATGTGCATGTTATTATAAAGACATTATTAATTGGGTGTCAGTATGAGGGTTTATTAGAGAAGAAAGTTACATACTACTAATAAAAATAATTATGTGACTTAGTCCTGAAGGGAAAACATGTCAACTGTAATCTAAACAGATGAAACAAGCCACATTAAACAATTCAGCAGCAATATCAAGAGAGGTATGACCAACAAAAAGAAGAACAATACCAAGCCCCCAATAATTGTTATTTCATAAGTAACCACATTACTAAATGGGAGAACCCATTTTGAGCTCATTGATATCGAAGCCAGATGTCAAAAACAGACCTGCAGCTGCCCATGGAACAATATCAGCAAACCCAATAGGTAAAAGATATGGGATTAAAGAGCTTTAGTTTTCATAAGTATCCCCTACCCTCAAAGGGCCAGCAAAGGGCTTGATCAATAGCAGGGTACCTACTATGTTGGTACATACTATGGAGGTAGAAGTTTTAAGACATGGAGGTAACCAGGAGGTTTTTAAGTCATGGGTGGTATGCCTTCGAAGCTCCTTCTTTCTCTCTGTACCACCTTAAAGCTAGAGGAAAAGTTTTACTCCAACACACACTCCCTTGATAAAGTGCTGCCACCTGATAGGCCCAAAGCAGAAGGTCCGACTGATGCTGTACTAAAATCTAGGAAACCATGAAACCAATGCATCTCTTTTCTCTAGAACTTATCTCGGGTCTATGATATAGTGAGGCAAAGCTGACTAATGTGTGAGGATGCTGAGAACAGAAACCTTGGGCAGAGCTTAGAATAGATCATAACTAACCACAATGAACAAGGCCAACTCTTTTGAAGGTTACTGGCCATGGAAAGACAATAAAATCACTCAAGGGACCTTTTACAAACACAATTAGTACCACATGGAATCAGATCCACCTAATCTAATATGAAACGCTGGCATGATGGTCCAAATCCTCAGGGATGCCAATGAGCAATCCTGTTTGAGAAACACCCATTTAAAGAAAAGAGGAGATTGGAAATAGCAGTATCATGCAGATAAGCCAACTGGCACAGAGTTCAAACTATGGTTGCACAGACACCTGCTGGAAAGATGCTTTGAGAAAGCAGCACACAAAAACAGACAGAACAGACCCAGAGGTATTTTTTTTTCCTTTTCTTTTCTTAGCCAGTGCATTAGTTAAAATCAAAGTTTGTACTGTCCTTTGCTCTAAAAACAGATCTTAATGTACATACTCTGCTTTGATCATGTAAATGTCACTGATACATCTTTACTAAATTGATGAAGAAATTGCCCAAATATTCCCATGAATATACATTCATGGTCAATGACTCTCAGATACATTAAACGTAATTGGAAAATTATGATTAGGGAAGGACACACAGTTTAACAAAGGGAATATAAATGACTAAATGGAATATTTAATAATTATTATAAGTAGTAGTAGTAAGCACCATATATGTGCATGTACCCACAGACACCAGAACATGGTGTTAGATGCCCTAAAACTGGAATTACATGACTGTCACAAGCTGCTGTGTAGTCCTGGGACCAGAGCTTAGTTCTTTTGCATGAGCAACCAGTGATCTTAACAACTGTAACATTTCTTCAAATCCAATAGTATTATTTTTAATTTTCTTTTGTTTTGAATTAATTAATTTTCTGAATTAATTGTCTAAGTTAGAGATTGTTATTTCTTTCTGTGAAGAGACTCTATGAGCAAGGCAACTCTTGTAAAGACAAACATTAATTGGGGATGACTGACAGTTTCAGAACTTTAGGCCATTAATATCATGGAGGGAAGCTTGACAGCATACAGGCAGACCTGGGGACAGAGAAGGAGCTGAGAGTTCTATATATTGATCTGCAGGCAGCAAAAGAGGATTGTGTTTCACACTGGATAGAGCTGGAGCATATATATGAAACCTCAAAGGCTACCTCCATGGCGACACCCTTCCTTCAACAAGGCCACACGTATTCTCACATGGCTACACCTCCTAATTGTGCCACTCCTCATGGCCAGTATTCAAACACACGAATCTGTGGGGGCCATACCTACTCTAAGCCACCACAACAATTGTTTTCACTATCTTCTTAGGACACCATGTCACTAAAAGTGATGCTTATGAGATCTCCATAGCCATGAGCAATCATGTTTTGGCATCATCATACTTTACACTCTGCCAACCTGATACTTTGTCTTGGTTTCCATACTAGCTTATTTTATCGTATTATTTATAATTGACATATAAGCATACCTTGTACACATAGGATTCCCTAAACATATTATATGTTAAGTCTCTTTTCTGTCAGTTGTCTTCTCTAAATGTTTAAAATAACTTGGAATAATGGTAACTATCTACTCTTATTCAAGCTGCAAAAGAGCAATATTGTAACAAGAAAAAAATAGAGTGAAACTAATTATATTAAAGGAAATTATGTCTTCATAGGGTCTGTTTGTCAGAAATTCCATTCCAGCCTCATTGTGAGGTTCATGTAATGGTGAGTATTTCTGTTTCAGAAGTAATAGTTAAATAAAGAGGGAAATTGGAAATACAGAAGTCAGATGGAACAAAAATAAGATACAACATAAGAGCTTCCATGTGAGAGTCGGTGCTGACGTTTTGTGTGACCAGTGGACACACAAGACTCTGTAATGATTGGGATGGTCCCTGCATCTTCGTTTGTTGCCTCTCACTCCTGTAGTGTGGCCTATGACTAAGCTCAAGGCTCTCTTTCATGCAAGGACACTGTCCCTTGTCTATGGCATTTCAGCAAGGTGAGTATGTAAAGAGTTGAACATGATAACTTACTGAGAATTTTATTCATGTTAATTGATAATTGATATTATAAGTCTTCAATTTATGTTCAAGTACATTTGTGAGCCAGAAGAACCCAGTATCATTAAAGGTGGGTGTGGGAATTAATATCTGTGAAGTTAATCATTATAAGTTTTGTTCTGAATCATAAAATCTACTGTAACATCTTACTGCAGCAGTTATTTTAGGTTATATGCAATCTTTTCTAGATAATGGAATATGGTAGACAAATGCGTTTGAATTATCTTTCTATATTACTATACCTGTTTCCTACAAATACATAGAATTCATTGTAGAGTACAATCATCACAGAGTTTTGGGCTGAAAGATCTAATACAAATATTTTTTAAACAAGTGAAAACTCCATTTATGAGCCAGCAGATATACCCATGTGCCATTGTTACTTCATGGTGGAGACTAGGTTGTAATCCTGATGCCTATCTTCCCTGCCCTCAAAACTATTCTTGTACTGGAAATTGTATTTATTATAAAATTATTTCCTAAGCTTATTGTTTTTAAATAATTAAGATCATTCAGTCTTGGTTTTGGTTTTGCTTTTTTTGGAATATTGTTATTTATACCTTAAACATCTACCAAAAGCTTATGTGCTGAAGCCCTGAGGTTTCTGGAATCATAAACTCAAGGTTATGAAAATCATTTATGGATTCAGAGCAGAGCTTCTTGTGTTATTGCAAAGAATGTTTCAGGAAAATTTAAGAGTTGGTCCTCTTAGGAGGTAGCTGTTCATTGGGTACATATACTTGAAGGCTATAATATACACCCTCTCCTCTGTATTCTTAAGACAAGAATACCTTTGCTCTACTATGTGCCCCCACTGTGTTTATCTACCTCACCAGGGGCTTAAAAACTATGAACCCTAGAACTTCAGACAAGATTAACTAAACAAGCCTTTCTTCCTTTAAATACCTTACTCAGGCAACTGAGTTGAAGAATACACTTTGTATGTCTTACACCATAAAATTGTTTATTTATTTATTTATTTTTGTCTTTGGGCTAACAAGTACAAATCTGTATATGCCATCTATCCTGTGAGGATTTGGAGTCTCTATTTTAGAGGGTGGCACAGGGAAGTCAACCTATCACCAGAAAATGCTCCAGGATTGAAGGTTAAACTGCTATCACCAAAGGTGTGAAAGCTGACAAATAACAGGAAGAATTCCTAGTTGCTATGCAAGTTATAAATTCTAAAGCAATTACATAATAACTCTCATATAAAGCAAAATTGAGAAAATAATTATGTAAGAAATATACAAAGGATTTAATGTATATTGTCACTGCCCAGTATGAAGGATAAGAGAGCACCACCTTATTATAAATAGGAGGAGATGCAGAATAACTATTCGAGTGCCATAGAAACAATATGTTTTGATATCAGTTTACAAATTAATGCTTATATTCTCTTGTATTGTGTGGGATAGGCAATAATGTCTTTATCAGAGAAGTTTAGTGATTAAGCCAGTTATACTACTCCTCACAAGTAACACAGCATTACAGAAGAATAATCACATCTGGACTAGTAAACAATGAATGGCAAAGTATGATGAGGGCCTTGTGGTTTTTAAGGAAAAAAAGATTCTGCAGCGAGTTCAACATGAACAACAGACCAACTGCAGAGAGAAAAAAACAGGAAAGAGAATGTTGAGATGTCATGAGGGTATCCTGGGATAGCCATCTAGTTTTTATATGTTCTTAATAGATCTGAACACAATTTGAAAAGACTTCCCTAATACCTTTCTGACTCAGCGTTGACTCAGTCACACCCTTAATTTTGGAAAGAAGAAATCCTGACATTGAAGGTGTAAGGCTATCTATAAATCTTGCAGTCTATTTTAGATGGAAAACACAAACAAGTTATCACGGCAAGAAATAATGATCAAAGGTGATGGAAAACCCTATACAAGAATTTGAACAAAAGGTATTAATCTAAACATGATAGTTTAGATTGATAAAAAAATTGTGCAGATATGAATCATTTATGTGCACATGTATGTATGGACATACATGCACAGCTTTTCCATTGCTTCCTTTGATTGTTTGCATGTGTGTTTTAGAGGGAAGATGTGTGTGTGTGACATATACGTGCATGAGTTTGCTTGTGTGTGTGTGTGTGTTAGTGTGAAGTGCTTGTATGTGTGAGTGTTATTGTATACACACATATGTACAATGCCTGTGAAGACCAGAGGACAATCTCAAATGTTATTCCTCAAAAACAATCCATTGTTTATTGAAAGAGAGTCTCACATTGGCCTGGAGATAATTGAGTAGACTCTCAGTATCCACCTATCTCTGTCTCCTCAACATGTGATTGTAAGTATGTGGTGCCAGGCCTGGCTTCTTTACTAAATATTGGCTCTAAAGGAGTGGGTAGGTTCGGATCCACATCTTTGAGTTTGTGAGATAAGAACTTTACAGACAGCTTCCTCCACAGCCTTCTTCTCTTCTTCTCATTTGCTTCCTTCTGCTCCTACTCTAAGATACCAAATTACATCCAGAAATTTTCTACAGTAAAATAGATGGATAGTGAAGGTTGTTCATTTTAAAGAAGCTAGCAACATAGAAAATGACTATCATTGAAATTCTTTCAAGAAAACCAACATGTTTTCTTTGTATTTTCAACAAAATAAAAACCAACAGATTTATCTGAAAGAATAAAGTCAATTCTTGATCTTAGAGCATAAGCTCTTGGAGTTCTATTCAGGAAATTCTCCCCTGTGCCCATATGTTCAAGGTTCTTCCCTAGTTTCCTTTCTGTTAGTTTCAGTGTGTCTGGTTTTATGTGGCAGTCCTTGATCCACTTGGAATTGAACTTAGTGCAAGGAGATAAGAATGGGTCAATTTGCATTCTTCTACATGTTGACCTTCAGTTGAGCCAGCACCATTTGTTGAAAAGGCTATCTTTTTTCCACTGGATGGTTTTAGCTCCTTTGTCAAAGATCAAGTGACCATAGGAGTGTGGATTCATTTCTGGGTCTTCAATTCTGTTCCATTGATCTACATGCCTGTCACTGTACCAATACCATGCGGTTTTTAACACTATTGCTCGGTAGTACAGCTTGAGGTCCGGGATACTGATTCCCCCGAGGTTCTTTTACTCTTGAGAATAGTTTTAGCTATCCTGGGTTTTCTGTTATTCCAGATGAATTTTTGAATTGCTTTTTCTAACTCTATGAAGAATTGAGTTGGGATTTTGATGGGGATTGCATTGAATCTGTATATTGCTTTTGGCAAGATGGTCATTTTGACTATATTAATCCTGCCAATCCATGAGCATGGCAGATTTTTCCATCTTCTGAGGTCTTCTTCAATATCTTTCTTCAGAGACTTGAAGTTCTTGTCATACAGATCTTTCACTTGTTTGGTTAGAGTCACACCAAGATACTTAATATGGTTTGTGGCTATCGTGAAGGGTATCATTTCTCTTACTTCTTTCTCAGCCTGCTTATCCTTTGCATATAGGAAGGCTACTGGAGAATTTCCTGAATAGAACTCCAATAGCTTATGCTCTAAGATCAAGAATTGACAAATGGAACCTCATTAAATTACAAAGTTTTGCAAGGAAAAAGACACTGTCAAAAAGACAAAGCAGCAACCAACTAAATGGGAAATGATCTTTACCAACCCTACATCCGACAGAGGGCTAATATCCAATATATACAAAGAACTCAAGAAGTTAAACTTCAGAGAGGCAAGTAACCCTATTAAAAATGGGGTACAGAGCTAAACAAAGAGTTCTCACCTGAAGAATATCTAATGGCTGAGAAGCACCTAAAGAGATGTTCATCATCCTTAGTCATTAGGGAAATGCAAATCAAAACAACCCTGAGATTCCACCTCACACCAGTCGGAATGGCTAAGATCAAAAACACAGGAGACAGCAGTTGTTGGTGAGGATGTGGAGAAAGAGGAACACTCCTCCACTGCTGGTGGAATTGCAAGCTGGTACAACCACTCTGGAAAGCAGTCTGGTGGTTCCTCAGAAAACTGGGCATGACACTCCCGGAGGATCCGGCTATACCACTCCTGGGCATATACCCAGAGGCTTTACCTGCATGCAATAAGGACACATGCTCCACTATGTTCATAGCAGCCTTATTTATAATAGCCAGAAGCTGGAAAGAACCCAGATGTCCCTCAACGGAGGAATGGATTCAGAAGATGTGGTATATTTACACAATGGAATTACACTCTGCAATTAAAAACAATGAATTCACGAAATTCTTAGGCAAATGGTCAGAACTTGAAAATATCATCCTTAGTGAGGTAACCCAATCACAAAAGAACACACATAGTATGCAGTCACTGATAAGGGGATACTAACCCAGAATCTCGGAATACCCTAGACACAATTCGCATATCAGTAGATTTCTAAGAAGATGGAAGGAGAGACCCCTGGTCCTGGAAAGACTGGATGTAGGGGAATACCAGGACAGAGAAACAAGAGGGGGTTGAATGGAGAAAAGAGGGAGGGAAGGGGGCTTATGGGACTTTCGGGGAGGGAGGAAACGGGAAAGGGGAAATGATTTTGAATGTAAATAAAAAAACTTAGAAAATAAAATAAAATTAAAAAAAAAAGAATAAAGTCACAAAATTTTGCAGAAAAATTCTAAGACCTGGAGTGTGAGTTACCCAACAGAGCCCCAGGAACCTACTGTGTTGGTCCAGCGCTATGTCTGAAGGTCTGAAAATATGCCTCATTGGTGGTAGTATTCCGGTGTGAAGACTGGCAATGCTGCAATAATCTCTGTAACCAATGAGAGAGGAAGAGAGATGTCACCAGTGGATTGAAGTCCAGATAGCTTCTAAAAGGCTTCAATGTTAGATCTAGTTTATACTCATGTTTTATACTCTCAAATTTCAAGGAAAGAGAGGTAAACAAGCAATTCTTTGCAGAAATGTATGTGACAGTCAGCAGGTTGTTAAGGGCAATGACTCACTGTGTCGTCTATTCCTCCAGATCATTCTCTTTCAGGCAGCCAGTGAATTCATGCTTAGCAAATAGGCAGTATAAGCAATGCTTTAAGTAAATCACTATATAATTCCATAAATCAGTATCTAATATTTTCTACCTTATTCTATTTTAACAAGCCCAAGTCTAAAGAAGAAACTGTTTTCACTTGGTGTTCCAAAGGCCAGAGAAAATCTGTTGTCCTCATTAAAAGGAAACAAGGAAGTGTTAGAGAGAGAGAGAGAGAGAGAGAGAGAGAGAGAGAGAGAGAGAGAGAGAGAGAGAGAGAGAGAAAGAGAGAGAGAAATGTAAATGTCCAATGTCATTATTTGCTTTAAAAATACATCAATTATATACAATAATGTGATGAAAGTATTTGTAGGTCTTCCTTAGTCAGGTGCAAAGGACAAAAATATCTAAGAAGTTAACTGAGATCTCTTTTGTTACTGCTTGCCAATCTGGATGAAGAACTCAGAGCTACGTCTCCCGCTCTGTGTCTGCCTGTATGCTGCCATACTTCTGTGAAGATGATAATGAACTAAACCTCTGAAATTGTAATCCAGCTCCATTTAAATATTTTCCTTTATAAGAATTGCTGTGGTCATGATGTCTCTTCGCAGCAATAAAGTCCCGAGTAAGAAAGACATTCAGAAAAACAAAAAGAAGTTAACTGAAAACTAGCTTAGATGACATCGACCCTTAAGTAGGTGTGTTATCTTGCTTGTTCTAACCAAGAAGGTTAGATGACATCAACCATCAACTAAGTGTGTATCCAGTCCTCCTGACCAAGATGAAACTACAGGATCCTCCAACACTGTCATCGGCTTCCATGCACATGATAAATTTGAAATCAAGATACTGTTAGGGACTGTATTGAAATGTTCCCTGGAAGGTTATGTGTTAAGTTCCGAGTCCCAAAAGTAGTATTTTAGACAGTTCTGAAAACTCTAGAGGTGGAGCCTAGCTGTACACTTGTGTGTATCTTGTCTCTTGACTCTTTTGGTCTCAGTCTTTGCTTTCTGTTGACAGTAAGATGAGAACCTTCTCTGATATGCACTTCACCACCATAGTGTTTGGCTCAAGTGTGTGGAGTGAAGGAAATATGAGACAAATGATTCTTTGCTCTTTTCCCATAGCTCTGGTATGAGCAAAACAACTATAAAACTGCACTGGTACGTACAGGCATGCAGCTGTGCGTCAGAACCAATTCATTTCTTCTTGATATTTCCCTCATTAGCAGGTGAGAAAATATATCCACTTTTAAGATCGTCTTGTCAATTTCCACTTTCTTGAAGAAAGCAACCAATTCTAAAAGACAGGTAGACAATTTTCTGAAATATCTTGTCCATAATTAACACTTTTTAAGAGAAGCTTCTTGTTAGAAATCAAAACAAACAAAACTGTGATGTGAATTTGGAAGTAGTTAGCAAAATTTGATTTCTAAGACATTATTTTGTGTTTCATTAGTATGAAACATGATGATGGGTTTTAATACAGCATGTTCATTAGATTTCTTTCTTTCTTTTTTCTCTTATTCCTCACCTCATCCACTTCTCTCCCTGCATTTTCTTGCTCATATCCTCCTTCATCTAAGGAATCTGCTTTCTGATTTGTAATACATTGTCTCTCACCCCACCACCCACTACGACCACCACCACCACCATCACCATTTAGCCCTTTATATTTATTTTTCCTCTCTCATGGACTCTTTCTAGTTTAACGAATCACCAAAACATACACAAATACATACATAAACCGACATACATGAATGTTAAAATATAGGTCATATGTATGAGAGAAAACATGTTTCTATCTTAATATAAACTTAATTTTGTAAGCATAGTTATATCCAGTTCTTTAACTGTCAAAGCTTCATTTACCTTTATGGTTGAATAATATTATATTGTATACATATGTCAATTAATGGTCAGTTAGGTAGTTTTCATATCCTAGCAAGAGTGAATAATGTAGAAATAAACAAGAATTTGCAAACATTTTTGTGGTAGGACTTATAGTCCTTGGCTTACATATTCTGGTATGGCAAAACTGGATAAGGCGACAGTTCTACTTTTAGCTTTTTTGAAATTCTTCTAGATGGATTTGAATAGACTCTATACAAAGTTAGGTTCCCACCAATCCTGTATGACACTCCCTCTTTCCCCACATCCTTATATTCACCTGCCTCTATTCTCTTTCTGTCTGCTGTTTGGTTGTTGTTCTTTATTTCCATTTCCACATTTTACTCTCTACTTCAACAGGAACTAATTTTAAACTTTTATTTTAACTACTTTTTTTTTTAGGATCTCACACATGAGTACTAGAGTTCCAGCATTACTATTTTCAACCCAGCCTTTCCTGTCTTCAACTCCTCCTGTAGGGTCTCTACTTTCCCTCATATTTGTGACCTCTTTTATATTATTGTTTCACACACACACACACACACACACTCTTATGAGTCCTTCTTGTGTTGCTCATATGAATACTTGTTCTGTGCTGGCTACTTATGGTTAGAGAAACTATCTGGAAGACATCCCTAGAAAAAGACTGGTTCTCCCTCTCTCAGCACCCATTAGTTGCCTGTATTGTATCTCTTTATGTAGGGGTGATGTCTGGTGAGATTTCTTCCACCCATGTTGTAATGTCAACTGGTGGTGTCATTGTCTATGTCTCATTGATATTGTTGAATTCTCATGGGTATAACTCACTGTTATGCAGAAATGATACAATCCCACAGAAGACATCTTAGTCCTTTGACTTTAAATGTTTCCTTACCACTTTTCCAAGGTGTTCCCTGAGTCTTTTTTTATTAGATACTTTCCTTATTTACATTTCAAATGTTATCCCCTTTCCTGGTTTCTCCTCCAAAAACCTCCTATCCTATCCCTCCTACCCCTGCTAACCAACCCACCCCTCCTGCTTCCCTGTCCTGGCATTCCCCTATACTGGGGCATTGAGCCTTCACAGAACCAAGGGCCTCTCCTCCCTTTGATGTCCAACAAGACCACCCTCTGCTACATATGCAGCTGGAGACATGGGTCCCTCCATGTGTACTCTTTGGTTGGTACCTGGTAGCTCTGGGGACCCTGATTGGTTCATATTGTTGTTCCTCCTATGGGCTGCAAACCCCTTCAGTTCCTTTGCTTTTTTCTCTTCTGTGTAAGAATTATAATGTAGATTAGATGTATTAACTGGGGATGGGCACCCAGGGACACTGGTATTCTTCATTCTGACAAACTATGGATTGCTGTGATGCTCTCTTTCTGCTTCAGAAAGAAGTCTTCTTGGATGAGAAGTGGGAGATACATTTCTCTGTCCAAAATGAGAATAAGTATTTTGAATGTAGCTAGAAATTATAATAGTTTAGGAAATAGGTAGTAGTGGGTTCTTTTTCTGGGTATCATGAACTCAGCAGCTACAAATTATTGTCTAGGTTTACAGTACTAGGCATAAATTCCCTCCTGTTGAGTGGTCATTAAATCCAATTAGATATACGTTGGTTACATCCAAGATATAAATGCCATTGCTCTGAGAGGAAAGAGACAACCACCAACAAAGCTACAAGCCTATGATCTATAACAATTATTTGCCTGCATGATTTGCTGGTACAATGTTGGCACAAACATTGTGATAGTGTACAACCACTCTCATAGGATTTAAGTCCCTCTTCACAAGATGGAATCCATACCTTACACCACTTTAATGGCCAAGGAACTGGATAAACTATGGTGGTCAGAAAAAAGCCAAATACTATTGTCTGCTAAAGAAAGATAGCAGGAAAATTACTCCTGACATTCTGCTATACCATAGATCAGTGTGTTACTTAGCCATCAGCAGAGAGATTTTCTCTAGCAGTTGATGGGAACTAACACAAAATCCCATCAATGGACAATATGCAGAGTGCAAGATACTTTGGAACTCACAATTCTAAATGGGATGTCTTCCTCAATTCCCTCTCCCAAGACTTAAGGGGGTATGCAAAAGAGAAGGCAGAAAGATTATAAGACCAAAGGATGTGTGTGTGTGTGTGTGTGTGTGTGTGTGTGTGTGTGTGTGTGTATGTGTATGTATGTTGGGGAAGTGGGGGTGACATTAATAAAAGTATAAAGAAAAGATGCAACAGGACTGATGTACATATAAACTCACACAAACTGTGACAGCTTTCACAGGCTCTGCATGGGTTCAAGTCAGACAAAGTCTCAGTGCTGAGAGAAGGGAATCGACATGAGCTCTCATTGTAACCAAGAAGCTATCTCCAATTGACAACCATTTGCTAAGTAAAATTTAATTTTCTCCAATGCTGTCTCATGGAGAATATTACCCGGACTTAAAGGTAAGGCCCATACACAGCAGTAAATGCCCAACACAAAATGAACTAAATGTTATTTTTGTATTTGTATTTGTATAATTAGGTATTTTTTAGGTGGGAAGGAGCTGGGAGGAGTTGGGAGAGATGAAACCAAGATTAGAACATATTCTACAAAAATATTTTCAGTAAAATTTAACATATTTCATAAGCTAAGAAAATAAAAAGATACTCTTGGGTATGTAGCTTGCTGATCACAGTGACCTGTTCACCATCTGGTCAGTGTAGTGGCTCACAGGCTACAGCTGGACTCTCAGTGTTGTTTTAAGTTAAATTTCCCTGATGTCTAAGAATTATAAACATTGTTTTCAAATATTTATTGCCCACTTGTGTTTACTTGAGAATTAAGTCTTAGCTTTAAATTCCTTATAAAGAACATATTGGGACCATTCCAGTGTTCTCTCCATGTGTGTCCCTGTGTCACCAGATTCAGAATGTACCTTCACCAGTGATGTAGTAATGAACAGTCACATTTCAAGCATCTTCAGATCTGTGGGAGACTTTGAGTCTTACAAAACACCTGTGATATTGATAGCATGGGGAGCTTCTCTTCAGTTTGTTGATGGGAAACAGAGGCACAGCTCAACAGATTCCTGATATCAGAGGGTAGCCATGTTGGGAATCGTAAATTTCTTTTAACCACAATGCCATAAATATACCCTGTACATCTCTTATGATTTCTATATGGATCAAACTCCTGAGATTTTCTAAAATTATTCTATGAGAAGATGATAGAAATGTTTTGTTCCCTTTCTCTTTCCCCTAGATTAAATAACTCTCTTATACCTGGCAAAGACAAGTGGCCGTGTTCTGGCATCATCCCATCTAACCACGCCTGAGAGGAATGCAGAATGCATTGGCCTAGCTCATCCTTTTTATTGCTTAAGCAATGAAGAAACATTACCCTAATCATGCTCAATGTGTGCTATCTCCAGGCACAGCTGTTGTGTAGTCCCTTCCAAGGCTGGTCACTAAGGAATCTTACCCATGGTGGAGTAAACGAGAGCCAGACGCTTCCCTTCTAATAACATTTAATTTTGCTTTTCTAGCTAATTCCTGGAGAGAGAGCCGGTCAACCAGGGCTTGCCAGCCTATAACTCTTCCTTAATTGTCACTTTCTTTTCTCCACGGGAGGGGCAGCTTGTGAGCCAACTCCCAAACATAATCCATGGAGCAAAAGATGAACCACGGCTTGAAATTATCCACCTTATCAAATGAGTCCACAGATTCTCAAACAAAAGCAATCCCCCAAAATGATAGATCTGCTTCGGCAACAAGCCCACCAGGGAAGATGCCTGTAGGAAAAGAAAGTGCACCAGAGACTAAAGATGTCAGAATGTTCTAGATGCCTCATAATATGGTAGTTTAATATTGTCTCCTATCATTCAGCAAAGTAATCACAATTGCTTGTGACTGGGCCTTGAAGGTCAATGGCTCTGCCTGCATCAGCAGGGCTGGAGTTTTCTGGAAGTAGGAATGGATAAGAATGTCTGGTGTTTATGACAAATCACCGTAACTTCTGTTAAACAAAAGGGGAAAAGATACAGTACTTTAGCTGGAGCCCTGGTTCAAGCCACTCTCTCATGTTCTTTGATCATTCTATGACCTAGCCCAAACTGTAATGCCCTAAAAAAAAAGTCAATTTATGATTTGGGAATATTCACATATATCTACATGCATGGTCTTTTAGATTGCAATCTATACTACAGTTTAAAAGCCACATGTATATACATGTACACAGCTTATAGAATATATAGTATTACTAAATAGTTACTGGCAATCATGAGAAATCCCAACAGCCATATAACTTAAGCTAGTCAGAATTAAATCAGGAAGGAAACTGAGTCTCAAATTTCATTGACTTGCCTGAAGTCACAGGACTGAAAGATGAGCCAATATGCATATCACTCCAGCATAAAAAGATAGTTACACCTTTCATTGTGGACAAATAAGCAAAAATTTTAAAGTCTTGACACCTCCACTGTTTTGCCCTGAATTGCATCACTTTCTGCTCTTTGTGCTGATGCTTAAAGTTGAGAAAGAACGTTAGACAATCAAGTATAAGGGCAAAGAAGGTGATCCGGTGGTAGAGGAACCTGAGAACCAACAACACCCTGCATTCACTTACATTACTTTATAGCACAAGGCATAGACAAATGAAGAGATGATTGTCAGCTAAAATGGGGATAAAGTATAGGAAGAGTCCAAGCACATCTCCTTATGTACGGGATAAGGGCATGGTGTGAAGTTCACTTATGCCTATCAGTAGAGAAAGGAGGAGTCAGACAGCAAAGAATTAAAATATGTGAATTGTTATGGGAAATACTAAAAAAGTAGAGCTGGCAAATTCCCAAGCTTGTACCTCTCTGCCCGGGTGGCCAGACTAGCCATGCATCGGAAGGCAGTGGCCAATTTGTTTTTATCTCATGGAGATTCTGACTCTGAACTCCACAATCTCTCCACCCAGTTTGCTGGTTCCTATTAGCAAGTCACTACCACACCATTCCCACGCTTCAAATCCTCCATGGCCTTTGTGGAGCACCTCAGGCAAACTCATGCTTGGCCGCCATACATTTCTCTCTTGAAACCAGACAAGCTGCCACGTGAGGGACACAACACAACACAAACTTAATTCAGAAATAATGGTAACTCAATCTCTGGGCACAACAACTAAAACCTAATCTTGTAAGCCTTCTTAAAATCTTATCCCTCTGGATACTAGGAGACTCTAGCAGTTATATCTTACCCCTCTGCTGTTCTGGTTCTAAAAGTTAGCAACTCTCTCCTGCTTCCTCTCTTCCTCTGTCCAACCGAGAAGTCCCGCCTACTTGCCCAGTGATTGGCTCCTTTATTCATTAGAGTATTGGTTCACAAGAATAGCACCAGGCCCATCCACAACAGTAAATCACTATGTGTTTGAATCTGTGCCTTAGACCAGGTTATCTTACAAACAGCATTTTTTTTTATCATCACTGGCATGCTGATAGAACAGTCTATAATATAACTATAAAACTCTGATGCTTTCTGAAGAATCAGATTCATTCTGCAAGCAAAAATTTCTAGGGAACAGGCTTCTTGGATTCTACCCCACCTGCACTAAGAGTATGGACTAGGACCTTATTTCTCTATGGCCAAGAATAACAAACACCTTCACCCCATTCCAGTCACTGCACTCTCTCATGTTATGTCCTCACAGTCATCTCAGACACTGACCTTAGTGTTGCTCATCCTGGAACATAAAGCACAGGATGTTTACTATTTCCCCAGAATCCTCCAGTTGGGAATGCATGGGTCTGACACTTGAACACAAGCAGTCTAACAGCTCCTGTTACAGCCTTGTCCCCAAAGTGGTGTGGTCCATGCCAATTACTTTCAAGTCAACTGTTGCCCAAGCATGTCATGCTTTGTATCAATTTATGTATTGAGAGCAAATACTACCGTAAAATGCGCTGGGAGTCAGTTATTAGAAAATTAAAATTAATAAGATATCCGATATATGACTCCAATCATTAAATTATTAGGTTCAACATACAGAAGGTTGGCTGTAAATTATCACAAAGTTTCTAAATGCACTGTCTTACTTCCTCTGTGTATGGTCATCAGCGACCTCTGAAACCACTTTTGGGTTACACTGTTCTAGGTATAGTACCTATTAACCAGCTCTAGCCAAAGGTCCACTCTGGGATCGTGGCTCCATCCTGTGCTGTCCTGTGAGGAACGGAAGATGCACTAATTCATAAAACTGATTTTGCTAAACTTTTTTCTAAGAACCTACAACCTTTCCTCCCCCACTGGTCTTTCTTTTTTTCCTTCTTCCCTAATTACTAGTTATTAATTAGCATACAAAATCCAATTGATATTTTATCTTTTTAAAAGATTTATATATTTATTTCATGTATATGAGTACACTGTTGCCGTCTTCAGACACACCAGAAGAAGGCATCAGATCCTCATTACAGATGGTTGTGAGCCACCATGTGGTTGCTGAGAATTGAACTCAGGACCTCAGGAGGAGCAGTCAGTGCTCTTAACCACTGAGCCATCTCTCCAGTCCATATTTTATCTTTTTCCTCTTGTTTTTCTAATGACCCAAAGACTTTAATACATTTCCTGAAACAACAATCAAACATACAAAAAACTAGTTAGCATAATATATGCTTATGTTTGGTTATTCACATCTATTATAACAAATGCTTCCTGTTTTAAATCTTCAGTTGTGAACAACATCAAATAGAAATTCCATGAGTCTGAAACAATTCGTACCTATCAGGAGGTTAGGACTCAAGAAAAAAAAAATGTTACAGACAAAGCAGTTAAAAAAAAATACACCACTCTGGCATATTGATTAAGTTAAAAGCACTTAAAAAATAACATGTGCAAAAAGATACATCTGCCCTTCATGCCGTTTCCTAAAAGCAGAAGATAAAATTCCCTTGTGAGGGGTGCAATGTTGTTCCTGTCAAGGACAGAAAGCTGAGACAGGGATTTTGCACCGGCCTTAATCAGCTACTCTTGTCTTGGAGGCCACTCTGTCAGTTAACTGCCTAGCCCAAGTCCCTTTACCTTGTTACAGATTTCTGGTCTTGTACATTTTGTTCAACATAGCATATAAGTAGTTGACTCTTTAGCTTTTCATGTCCTTATTTAGAATCCTTTGCTATGTAAAGCTTGTATTGAATACAATTTTATTTTTCTTTTATCAATTTAATGCTCAGATCCAGCAGAACCCAAAGAGAACACAGGCAGTATTTTATCATGCCTATATAAACTTTATAAAGTAATAGCTTATTTAGGGAAATTAGAGAGGTGGAGAAGGAAAAAAAGTTAAATTCAAACGTGCATGCTATTTTACCTTATTAAAAAAGATTCAAATATTTTAATATCCTTGCTGTAAACTTAATGTTCTTGCTATTGTGACTTGGGGGCTTGCAGCAGTGCACAGCAGCTCACACAGTAAAGGCTGGCATTGTAATAAAATTCTGCGGACATATCTTTAAATCAAGAGTCTTTAAATCAAAAGAGTACCCACTTTCATGTTATTCTTAAAGAATACAAGTAGTCATTATCTTCTTAACAATTCACAACTATGAGTTGTGCATAACAAGACAGTGCCATTTGTCACATATGGAGCTCAGGAAATCCATCTAGGGCTTTTTAAATGCTGAGAAATTTGCTGGGTACAACTGAAGAGGAATGGAAAATATTTAAAATGGATGCACCGTGGAGTTGTACAGAGTCACACACTGTGTAGCTAGGAACCCATGAAACAATGAGCTGAGTGGTACCTTCACTTTGTGTGCCTGGCTTCTGCTCTCAATTCCGGGCCGGGCTATTCCATAAGCCCTAGGAAAGCTGACCAGCGAGGAAGGATGCCTCAGCTTTCAGTAAAGTTGCATTAGATGCCTCACAGCTAATGCTAGCATCTTTCCTAACTCCTGTCTTCAAGGTTTTCACCTTTCTAGGAACTTCAGAGATTTTTTTCTTAATCTAATTTTCCTTCTGGAAAAAGCAATATGTCTAAATTGACTCTAGTGGTCCCAACATAATCCTGAGTCTTTTTTTTTTTTAATTCTTTGGAAAATACAAAATTATGTCAGGGCTGAGAATAAATTTGGATCCATGAAACTGCAATAATAATAATAATAATAATAATAATAATAATAATAATAATAACAATACAACTAGATAAAAATCTTTCTTTTTTTAAGGACACCACCTTTATTAGCACCAGGCTTAAACCTAGTCTATGATCTCTGGTCATAACAATCTCAGCCTGTTTTCTCTCACCATTAAAACAATGGCAAAGATTTACAATCGATTAGAACAATGGGCAAGGTTCAGAGCCCCACTTCAATGCAATGAGTGCAAGGGTTCTTCACTTCTTCCCTTCCAGTCCACAGGCATTGGCCTGGTACATTTGGTATACCTTTCACTGCCTGCAGCAGACTTCTTTCCTTGTTGTCTGTGTAGATATTTCCTTCTTCAAGCCAGACAGAGAAATATTGTCTGCCCATAGGAAGATGTCCCTGAATAGAAGCAGAGACAGAGAAAGCATGTTTTACTGTGACAACAAAGAATAAGACAGGTAGCATTTCATTTCACAGCGTATGGGTTTTCAGGTTGTTGAAGAATAGAGAGAGGTTCTTCCTGGAAGAGCTGCTGGGACTAACTAGGGTAGCCCAAATAAGCTAAAATGCAATAATAAATAAACTCATAAATTGTAGGGAACATAGGAGAATTGAGCATGACTTTTCCAGAAAGTCAGTTGAGAAACTCTCAGCCATATGGTTACATGAGAATCCAGATCCCTTCTATGTTTGAGGACCAAATGTTTCCTAAGGCTAATCTTCTAGGGCTTCAGATAAAGCAAAATGCATATGTGACTAGAAGGAATCTGTTTATTTCTTATGTATCTAGAGCATGACTACTTGCTGTTAATAAACTTTCTTAGAAGATATGAAGTGGTGGCCCCACAGGTCAATTTCTATGGGTTTTATCTTGATCATGAAATCTCACCAATGGAAAGACTCTTTGGAGCCCTGAAATTCTTCAGGTGCGTCCTTAACACTTCCTAACAAACCCTTTGCATATTTCCATCCACAGCAGAAGTGGGATGAAATACTTCACTCATTGTCCATTGAGTAAAAAGCCCTGCTAGCTTGCAAGAAGTTCATAAAACATAAAAATCCCTATGTGCTCAGGCAAGAAGAATTTGAGCATCTATCCAATTTCTTACATCAAAGATATAAATAAGAATCTGAAGACTTTATCAAATATACCATTTCTTCCTGGCTGATTATCTAATAGAATTTATGTAGTACGTGAATGAAGTAAGTGGAATAATTGTTTTTTATTGTTCATTATTGTTTCATTATGAATATTAGCAGTACCACCCTTAATATTATAACCATGATTCATCTTGAAGAACTCACTTAGAAAGGTTATTCAGAATGCTCTGTTTCTTGAGGAATAAAGTATTCCTAGGAAAGTCATGCAAGGAGTTTCAATTAGTCTATGGTTTGATATAACCCATCAACTCATATTATCTTCAAGCAGGATCACAGAAAAGATCCACTTCAAGGTGAAAAGAATCATCTCACTGGGAAAGATGCTGTGACAATATGCATGTTGTTCCTTTGGTATTCCAGGAACTGTTGCCAATAGCTAGGGAAACAAGCAGGAAAAGTAAAACCCCAAGCCCAGCTCTGGGTATATGTCTTCAAGGTGGACTCTTGAAGACTGACACAAAAGAAAATCAATCTATCCCATAAGTAAACTAGACTGAGCAATGCATTGACTATAGAATAATTTTCCTGCATCTTCTCTTTCGGCTCCCTAACACCTTTGCTAAAGTTTTGTTTAGCCCACTCAGTCAATGAAATTTCATTGTCTCACTAAAATGACTAATTCCCCAAGGGAACCTTTTTGGTAAGCTTTAATGCACACTGGTTAACTCCCAAACCCTCAATCTCAAGTGTCAGCCATGTGCTTCTAAGTACTGAGCAGGGAGCTCCCAGAGCAACACCAAATATGATTCTGGTTTATTGTTTTCAACAACCCCTTACCCCTTCACTGAGAAACAAACGAAACACTCCTACGGCTAACACCTTTACATTTCAAATGCTGGGGAGGTTGGGAGAAACAAGCATGAGGAAAGAAAGATCATTATAGAAGAGTCTTTGTGTGTGTGTGTGTGTGTGTGTGTGTGTGTGTGTGTGTGTGTGTGTGTGTGCATGCCTTTCTCCTATCATAGGATTTTGCTAATACTTAAAGGTCATATACTTGATAGAAGGAGGAAATGACCAAGGATAGATGGTTAATAATAATTAAGGTATTTGGGAAAACAGCCAACCTTCTGGGCAATTGGGATGTGCTTCTGGAAGACAACTGTGATGTCCTAATTCCTATTACATTTGCAATTTCTTCCATGCATTATTCTTTCCCACATTCTCTAAAATTTTAACTCTGCCACAGGTACCAAGAAAGAAGCCTCTTCCAACCTCATCTTTCAGGCCTCCTGAAAATTTCATGATACCTCCCACCTTAATACGTTTCAACTCCACAGTAGCATTAGGGAAGTCTTAAAAGCAAAATCTGTGGTCCGTTCACTCATTCATCTTTTTTTGAGAAGCAAAATGAAAAGCTTAGTGAATATTTTGAAATGACTAAGTATTCTCACCTGGAAAAAAACAATTGCCTAAAAAGAGACTGAGCAATATGGCTCAAACATCGATATGTTACACAGGAAGATGTGAACTCAGGGCAGAAGACTAGGAGGCACAGAAAATTCAATGAAATTACATAGACACACTCACCGTGCTAGTGCATTACCTGTCAAGAGCAAAGCATTTCTACAGTAAAACAGTTACTTCAGTCTCAAAATGTGTTCAGGGTTGTTTATCCTTGTCTCCCTGTGCATAATTTACTCAAGGATGCTTAGTTGTCCCTTTATATTATTAGTATAGCTGAAAGTATTTGCTATATGAAGCATTCATAAACACAGTTGCACTTAAACTGGAATATATAGGAACTTCCAGGTATAGGTCAAACCCAAACACTTTATTCTGCACCCACAAAACTCACAACTAAATTTCACTTCTTTCTGACTGGAGAATGTACGAGGGCAAGTACTTCAGGATAGGTAGTAACAAGTAAGATCAATCTGAAACAAATTCCTATTCCACTTCATAAGAAGACAAATACTGAAACACTAAGTAAGCAGTGTGGTCGGATGGTTTTCATAGGATCAATTTAAACATAATATAGAAGAATTTAGGGAGCTTGCATCTGTTTGGATGAATCAGATACAAAAATATACTATAGACGCATGAAAAGAAGCTTGAGGTAAACAGACTACAAAGTGGAGTGATACAAAGCTGGAAATGGCAATCGTGGCAGAGACAGTGAAGATGCCAGACAGATGGCACATGAATTGTCTTTATCCCAGAAAGGTTTTGTTTTGTTGATAGTTAGTTTCAATCACTGACACTAGAAACTTGCCTGTACTAGAAAACACTATCTCTGAAATATATTTTCAACCCCCTTTAACACATATCTTTCTGAGATTGAAACAAAATTTACTCTGAAGTCCAGGCTTTTCCTGAATACATAATCCTCCTCTCCTAGTCCCCGGTATAATTGAGATTATAAGCCTATACCATCAGTCCATCATTATTTAAATTGGTTTTGATAAAAACAATTAAAAATCCTCAAATCATGCTGGGAATCTACATTGACTCACATATTATTTATTTAGTGTCAATTAAGCTATGTCATATAGGTACAGTTGTTGTGTGTGTTCATGGATGTACATTTGTTAACTTGTGTGCACATGATCATGTGTGTGCATATATCTGTGTACCTGTGTGTGTGCACTAGTATGCATGTGTGTGTGTGTGTGTGTGTGTGTGTGTGTGTGTGTGTGTGTATGAGCAGAAACTTTGTTCTAAAGCTGTTCCTGTCTCTATTAACTGGTTTCTAAAACAGTAGTATCTTTGACTCCTTGGCCCATTTTCACTATTTCTGTCTTGATATTTTCCACTGCACCATTGCTATTATTTCTGCTTTTTAATTAGGCACAGCTTTAGTGATTAACACTCATTAGGCATGCTTTTACTTTTAAAATTTTACATTTTACTTTTTAGTTTACCCTCTGGATTTTGGCTTTCTAAGTAAATTCTTAGTCTACAGTCAGCATAATCTGTAATATGATGACCACATGATTATGCTTTAAATATAAATAAATACAAGAAAAGTTAGCCTTGTGGTGTGTAGATTGAGGATGCCAATTGTTTTCTTGGTCTAAATGCATAAAGGTTTATTTTTATATGCATGGACATGAGTTCCACACATACCCAAGTCTTCCTATGCTGAATCTATTCTATTAAAGATCTGGAATGACAATAAACAACAATAATAACCAAAAAGAAATTCACTTGACATTATAATAACAAAGAGAACTATACTTCATAATCACTTCCCAGTTTATTCCCAGTCCCCCAATGTCTGCCAGTATAAATATGGATGCCTCTTGAATCCTTTCCTAATAAATTATGATAAGGTTTGAAATCCATGCCAAACTTGCCCTCTATCACAGATGTGTTTTGTAGCATATCCAAAGGAAAGGAAATCAATGTCTGACTCATCCCTATGTGGTCTCCTTCACTACTTGAATTTAAATATTAATTAATCATGGTGATGAAGGTACATTATGATTATTGCAAAACCTAGCAACCACTTCAAGACATTCCTTTTCTCCCACAAGCACCCCTTCCCTCCAGCTCTATAGCAACCACCACACCATCTGTTATCATCCTTTTCTCTCTGTTGCCTCATCGCCTTGTCCATTTTCCAGGTTTCTGTGCCTTAATTCTTTGCCAGACATGTAACATGAGGATGTCACAAAGAAAACAAGTTGAGAGAAGAAGAAAATAAATCCTGTCATTTCATAAAGGTACTTGTTTTCTACACTTAGCTAAAAAATTAATTTTCTCTCTGCACCCATGACAATGCTGTCTTTGTGAGCAGATTAACTCCTTGGGAATAGGGACTATATTTTTCTTAATTAGGCACAGACTTTTTCAAATTGTTTCATGCTGGACCAAAGTCTCAAGGACCCTATAAGGACTCAATAAATATTAAACACAGGCAATCGTATTTTAATGGCATTTATTAAGCATCTCCTTGTACATATTGCTATTCAAAGAGGAATTCAGCAGTCAATGGCCTGCTTGCTAGAAGTGAACAGGAAAGAATGCACTACACTGCTGCAGCATAGAGACGAAGCAACAAAACTGAAGAACTACTTCATACTGTGGTCAGAGATTTTCACAGTGCCCCGACATTATTATTCATGCTATTTATTGGCTCTCAGCCATGTCAGTTATCATTGCTCAATCTATCTTCAGCTCTAAGATGAGTTTGAGAAATAAAGAGAGTATCCCTTACATAAGAGACACCTCAAACTGTGTGTGAACAATTGAGTTCCTAATCTTATGAATAAGCTAATTTTTACAGTGATAAACCCAAAGTCACATGAGGGAGTGGATTAAATGGAGTTGGGTTTTGGATGGTCTCAAGCAAATTATGAACCAAACTACAACTTTATATGCATATTAAAAAATTCTATTATCTGTAGCTGAGGAAGTTAATAAAATCCCTGTCACCTTGCTTCTTCTCACTATAAGGGTCACCAATCTTAAGTTACAACTGTCAAAGTAATTTATCATTTTCTTTCAAAACAGAAAATATAGTGCTATTGGATATGTAGTTGTCTTGACACTTGTTGCATGAAAAACTATTTTTATAGATTTTAATCATGAGATATATTAATTACAAAACAGGTTAGCAAATAACACTAATTTATATCCCAAAACAGGTATTTCCTTTTGTAATATGATGATGATAATACATGCATATGCTTATGTGTCTACATATAAGATAAATGAGGGCCCTTTATATATTTCTGAAAGACTTCAATATGCTGGTACATTTCTAGAAATTGGCAAAAAGAATTCATTCACTCATTCAATAATTACAATTTTTAATTGAACCAGCATAAGAGCCATGCCATTTCGAAAACCAGCATAAGTGCCATGTAATGTCACCTGTATTGTTTATCAAAGATCAGAGATGCAATGATTGAGAAAGTGGCAGACAAGCTCTCATCAGAAGACATTTAAAAAGTCAGTCACATGGACAGTCAAGGATGTCTTAGGGTTAAACAGTTGACTGGGAAAGAACAGCCTACCTGGATCACTTAAAGAACTCTCTGAAAGGAAGCAGGGAGATGCAAGCAAAGCTGCAAAACTAACAGCAAGAGGAGATTAGAAGACATTAGCAAAAAATAATGGGGCTGGGTTGAGAGAGGAAAGCTCCAAAAGGAAAGAATAAGGATGAGTGCAAAAACCTATGTTGGCCTTCCTTCAGGTGCTAGCCAGGACAGCTTCATTAAAGGGTGGATACAAGCTGAGTGTAAAATAATTGTTCAGGCTCCAGCACAATAAAGACTTAGGAAAGACAAAATAAAACATGAGAGACCTTAGAGGTTGCTAAAAGTTTTCTAATGCTACATGCGTAGGTGATAGATGATGTTGACATGGATAAAATAAAATTTGGAGCAGAAAAGGTGTAAGAACTTGTAATTTTGTGTATCATTTTGTGGATATTTTTATGTATTATTTTGAAAGTGAAGGTAACGGTATGAGAGAGACAGAGAGACAGAGAGAGACAGAGAGAGAGAGAAAGAGAGAGAGAGAGAGAGAGAGAGAGAGAGGTGAGGGGTAGGGAGGCAGAGATTGATTGTAGGCCATCAAAGATAATGTCAAATCTTTGGTCCAGGAGCTGCAAGATTCAACTCAATTATTATTCACTAAAATGAGCAAAAAAGAAAGGAAGAAAGGAACAGGCTTTGGTGAAATGTGTCGGCTTCTTAGTAAATATAATAAACATGATGTCCTTATTATATAACAGAAAAGATGCTAGAGAGTCAAGTGGGCAGTTGAGTCTGGAATTCAGTGAAGAGATATGGACAGCTATAGTTAAAGTCACATACCTGAGGAAATCACCTGAGATTTCGTCAGTGGAGCATGGAGCCCACATTAAGAACATATAATGATACATAACAAACTGCTTAGACCCTCTGAGCCACAATTTCCTTACCTGGAAAACACATTAATCAAAATAATTTCTAAGAATACAAACAAGTTATAATTTTATCTAATTTTTAAAGAATTAATCACTTATAGAGACTAAAGCAACCATTATGAAACGTGCATGGTCTGTGCTAAATGATTAAATGATTAAAGTGATAGTTAGCTTAGTGTTCTTGTTGGACTCCTAACAGTGGAGTGGGGGTGTCTCTGACTGTTTTGCCTACTCTTGGAACCCTTTTCCTCTTACTGGACTGTCTATTCCAGCCCTGATAGAGGGTTGGTATCTAATCTTACTGTGTCTTGTTATACTCTGTTCACTTGCTAACCCAAGGGGCCCTCACTTTTCTGAAGGGAAACAGAGGAGGAATAGATCTGTAGGAGTATACTGGGAGTAGTTGGGGGGGACTTCAGTTGGCAAATATTATATGAGAGAGGGATAATTTTAAAAAGGATTGATAATTTACTATTAGAATAACATTTCATTTTATGTTTTTATGTTTATTAAAAGTGGAATATAAATAACAGGTGTTTGTTTGTGTTTATGTGTATGAGTGTTTTGCTTGCATGTTTGAATGTGCACCATGTGCACATAGGTAGCAAATGAAGCCAGAAGAGGGCTGGAGTTACAGGTGGTTGCAATCCACCATATAGGAGCTGGCAACCGAATATAGATGCTTTACAAGAGCAGACGATGCTCAAAAATGTTAAATTATCTCTCCAGACTCAAGTGTTTTTAGATAATCAAGATATTAGGCAGGTATACTTACTATTAAATATGGTTTCATTCGCAGGAGGAGAAATCTCTCGATAGCATTTCAGAACTAGTAGTAAAGTTAAAAAGAGCTTGTGTTGCATCTGGACGGTTGGAGGAACGAACAGAAAAATTATAGCCAGCAAACCATCCCGAAAGGCTAGTGTATCTCTGTGGAATTTTGTCCTTAGTTAAATCAGCAGGTGCCCCCTGTAGAGAGTCCCCCTAATTAAAAACTGCTTTATGTATGTGACTGATGAGAGATCCTGGGAAACACGTTACAATTAGAATTCTTTCACAACTGGTGCGTTTCTACAGGCACATGCAAGTGCATTGAGAACTCCTTCATTTGCATACTTAGTCTTTCTCCATGCACCTTAGTAACCAGCAGTGCATTTGTGAATCACTCAAAGAAATCAATGCTATCGACAACATCCATTTCTCAAGATTTGGTTTTTAGAGGTTATTTGGATAAAAATGGTTACTTTCCAGAAACATTGCTGTGTCATGTTTCTTTGGGCGGTGTTTCCTGAAGCCAAGACTGGGGTGACCTTTGAAGGAGAAGGTGTTAACAGTATGAGAGCAGCGTATATGAGTATCACATGGATGATCAAGTTGACCCACCCAGGTACCTGATCCTTCCCTATGTCTAGGTTGAAAGCAAACATGATTTTCTCTCAAACGGATTCTGTTTATGTCTGAACAGACAAAAACTATGTCAAAATCAATAACATGACTGAGGAGTGGAACTGTATGCTATTATGAATATAATGCTGAGGGAAAAATGGAGTAAAGATCTGACTTAGCCTGTGTACCTGAGGGAGTTGCTTAGTTTGTGAGCATCAGAAACCTTACCTGTTCCCTCAAGATACTGGTAAACTTAAACTAAGCAATATGAAATCCTTCTCTGCTGAATAGGCAGGGGGTATGTTAGTTCCTCAACCAGTAAGTTGTTTCATTATAAGTGCTGTAGTGCAGATAGATACCTTTAAATCTGTGTTGAAAAGAGGGTGGTTCTCTCTCTCTCTCTCTCTCTCTCTCTCTCTCTCTCTCTCTCTCTCTCTCTCTCTCTTTCTCTCTCATTTTTTTTCTAATCCAGAGAAGTCTGTTTTAAAAAGGTCTCTAAACCCCAAGAAGAGACATCAAACTTTGCAAGCCTTGATATCCTCAGCATGAAGCAATGAGGCAGAAGGAATGGCAACCAGTTTCTTCTGCCTGAACCCCAGCTATCCCAGCCGCACCAAGTCAGCACTAATCCACCTGTGGTGCAGTGACTGTGCTCAGTATTCTCCAAAACAGCCCAGACAGCTGCTTCCTAGCATATCCTTGCTTATAGAGTCCTTCCTGTCTTCATCCTTCTACAGGTTTGAGTTGTGTGATCAATACAATATGGAGGAAGTGATAGAATGCTGCTCCTGTGGTTATAAATGACATTGTGTGTAGGTTCCTTTTTGGTTTGTCTCATCACTGACTCTATAGGCATCTACAGTGAGCAAGTCACCATACAGAGGCCCATACTGGGAGGAACACACAGCTTTCTACTACAGCCATGTAACTATGTGAAGATAAATCATGTTTGTCAGAAACTAACCCAAATAGCCTGATCACGGAAATACAAAGATAAACACATGTACATAGGTATGCATTGAGCCCCTTATTTAAACACTTGAGAGTTCATCACCAAAGGCTAAAATTTTGAGTCATTTTGCTGTTAATTTTTTAACCTATAATTTGTTTGTTTGTTTGTTTGTCTGGCAGTAGTTTATAAGAAGTAGGTAACATTCACTTACAGTTTCCTTGAAGTAATTCACACCATGAAGATTATATATATATATATATATATATATATATATATATATATATATATATACATACATGAATGCCAGGTGAAATGCAGATAATGCATCACTAAGTGTGTGCTGCTAGCATACGATTATAAATGTTTCCTCTTCTACCAGGGAGGAAAAAAAATGTCAAAAACAACACAGTTGAACTGTGTGCCTGAAAGATGCTTGCTATGTGGGTTGGCAGAAATCCATGGCTAGAGTATGATTTTATTAGCTCCAAGTCATAACAACTAGGAAAAATTTCTGGTGGACAGTTTTCTAATCCAAGAAGAAGCTGTCAGAATAATATGAATATCTATAACTTGGAGAAAGAGGTCCCAGAAGTATATGCTATTGAAAAAAAAAAGCAGTGTATTTATAGGATTCTTAATGGCATGTAGTTTAAAGCCAAAAAGAAACTCTGCTCCTCTAAAGCCCAGGGCTCCCTGGAGACCGTCTATCTGGCTCCTGCTCCTCCTGGTATATTTTTGCCTCCATTTTCTCAGAATCAATTTTCCAAAGATATATCATTTATATCTTAAATTATTTCACTGTGTTGCAGAGGCAACAGAATCCACACCAGTGTGCTCCCAGGGAGATAATAGGCATTATGTTGGGCTAGAATCGGTCCCATCAGCTGTACCAAATCACTTGAGCTAGGAGTATTTCAAGGAAAAACACGTTTGCTGGCATCCTGTGCAGTCGAGGTTGTCAGTAGGCTCCTGCGTCCCCAGAACAATGTGGGCCTTCTTTCAATAGAGTTTTGTTTCAGTGTTATCTGCCCCTGCCTCAATGGAAATACCACTATAGAAACACTTAAACACTATCACCCAAGCATTACGTTTTCATAGATAATTAGCAAAGCTTTGTAGACTCATGATTTTCAAATATTAATGGATTGAAAAGAGTCTAAGCAAAATCACCTGCTCAAGGTAACGGAATCCTGAAGGTACATTCCCCTATGGAAAAATCCACTGAAAGAACAGACTAAACAAATTGAAAAGAAAGAATTCATTGTAACACTGAGAGATGGAAGAATAAAAGTGAGTGAAAGATTCT
The DNA here is from genome assembly GCA_036184795.1 of Tokudaia tokunoshimensis. Classification (NCBI taxonomy): domain Eukaryota; kingdom Metazoa; phylum Chordata; class Mammalia; order Rodentia; family Muridae; genus Tokudaia; species Tokudaia tokunoshimensis. Next base: position 41,610,529 of record BTHU01000019.1, read on the forward strand.
TCAAATCAGATGATTCTTCCTGACAGAAAGGTTTAATTACAACTCTGTAAAAGAATTCCATTTGACAAGCAGGTAAAGGGTTTGAACAGTTCAGTAAGCATCCAATATTAATCAGCAATCGTACCCCAAATCCTGTTGGCTTGCAACAGTAGACGTGAACTTGTGTTTGTGTCAGGCCCTCATGTGCTCAGAACTTTGTAGTGCAGGTACTAGGCTAAATGAGCATGCCCTCTGTCTGTTCCAAGTGTTTTGTTTCCAGGGGCAATGCCAAAGACACTCTAGGATAAGTGGAGTGTTTCCAACCCTTCCACTTGAAAGAGGAATAATCTGTGGTTTTCCCAGTCACAGGATCAAAGCGCAGATCAGTGATATTGGAACTGTTCTCAAGGTCACCAAGGCTATTAGGAGAGAACTGCACACGTCTGAATGAAAAAAATCCAACACAGCCCTCACTTATAAACATAGTGATTCACTTGATTGGGAATATAAAAGAGGCTCACCCCATAAAACACACTAGTTAAATGAAGAACAAGGTCTTACAGCTACCATCAGATTTGACCTCAACAACTTCAGCAATGTCACTGTTTAGGTCAAGATGCAGGATGCCTTTATCCAGATTCTTCTAATCTCAGAAGCTACCTATCTGTATCTATCTAAAATGACCCACCCACAGGAACAAAGCACACATTTCATTTTCTGAGAGTAACTTTGACTCATTCCTCTTCACTTGGGTGTCAGAGCTCACTCCTTTCATAGCTTTTGGGGGTTTGTTGTTTTTTGTTTTTGTTTTTGTTTGGTTGGTTTCATTGGTTTGGTTGTTTGCTCATTCTTCTGCTGTTCTTGTTTCTGTGCTCTTATCTTTCAAAAGTCAGGTTTCCATGTGGGTTAATATTTTTCAAAGATTTGTTTGATTTTTCTAAAATGTTTGTTTATGGTGGAATTCACACATATGCACACATACATTTGCACACACTTGTGTGTCTGCTGAGATCAGAAAAGGTTATCAGATCCTCTGGAGTTAGAACTATGGGTATTATTGTACCCTCTAACATGAGTACTATGAACCAAACCCTTATTATCTACATGAGCAACAAGCACATCAAACCATTGAACCATTTCTCCAGCCTCAGTTTTGATTGTCCAGTTGACAGACATTTGAATCACTAGAAGACACACCCTATGAAGGCAATTCCAAAGAGCTTTGACTGAAAACAAAAAACCTATCCTGAATGTGACCAACATCATCTCAGGCTATAATCCAAAACTGAATCAAAAGAACAAAGCCAACTGGGAAGCAGAATTCAGGACTCCATGCTTCCTGATGGAGGTGTCAATGTGACAAGCTGCCTGGCTGCAGACACAGCTGTAGCTTACCTTGTTGCCACGCCTTCTCCATCATGATGGACTGCATCCTTCAACTGTCAACTAAAACAAATCCTTCTTGCCTTGAGTTGCTTTTATCAGTGTTTTGGCACAATAATAATGAGACTTATGTCTGTGTCTCATGGTCATTTTAAACCCTTAAAACAGGCATACAGATTCTTTCAGTGCAAGTTGTGAGGACATTTGTCAATAACTTTTTCACTTTCTTTTTCATTTTTTTTCTATTCTATTCTTCAACCTCCATAGATATGGCTTTAAACTTCTTGGGCCAATGAGAGAACAGATTTTTATTTTAAGAGTCATCTTGGGCAGATGAAATTGTAATCTGGAGGCAGGTTAATCCAAGCAGTACAGAAGGTACCAGGCAGAGTTTTATCTTGATAATGTCTTTTCCCTGAGTTCATCTTTATGCCAATGTTAGTATTCCTTTCTAACTCAAAGAGATTCTTGAATTTACCTTTGATTGGCAGAGAAAGCAGAAATTTATTCTTAAGATTGTCAACACTAATGGGTTGTTTTTTCTCCCTTCCTCCTTTATTTAAACAGAAATAATCTTATTTTATCCTTACAAAATATTCTCTCATGTTCTCATAAAAAAATCACTCAGGTCCCACCCCTTTTATTTTCATTGTGTCAATAAAAGTTTTGGTTTATTAAATAATATAAATACCCTTAAGTATTATGGGAGTCAATTTAATCAACTGTCCATTTAATGAGAGAACAAAGTATCTTCTTTCATCAGTCCAAGATGATGGCATCTTAAAGTCATATGGATGGATGTGGTGGAATAAAATAGAAAAAGAAAATGAACAAAAATGATAAAAGAACAGTTACTATTTATTGTCAGACCCTAAAGGTGATGACCTATGCCTTACGTTAATAAGCAAGTGACAGAAATATGTTCTCAAGGTCTCTTTCTACATATATTTTGTGTCCCCATAATGGCTAACATTTACCACCAAGGCTAGCATTGCTGAGAAAGGAATAATCCTCACATATACAGGGTAAAGCAAGAGTGACTGTATGATAAATAATAATGCAACTTGCCAGGCTAAGGTAGTAATTAATAATTGCTCCTAAAAAATACTGTCTACTGAATTTTCCTATCAGCAGACAGCAGTATATGCCCTCAGGACAAACTACAAATCAAGTTTGCTTCTCAGGAAATAATTAGGAATTCTGACCCAGGAGACCTTCAACGCAGGTCCCCCTGCTGTAGAAGCAGGGCAGTGTCCTACATAAAGTGTTTCACCCAAAGGAAAATTACTAACTTCAAGATAACCTCGACACACACGCCAAGAAAGAACATTCATTAATTGGACAAGTAGAGGCAGGATCCTGCCTCATTACAGTGGAAGATTTATTTGCTCAAAAGAATTTTAGATATGGCTCAACCTCTCATTGTGTAGTAGCCATCAGTTCTTTCTGCTTTAAACTCACATAAGCCTCAAACATTTATTTTATGTACTTGGCCTCTAAAGGGAAGAAAGTTTTTGAAATTTTTGTGTGATATCCTACCTGGCCACAAACCTTCTAAAACTGTGCTCTGTTTTTGGGGGGAAAGAAAAGCCACATAATTGAAATTCTTGTTGATTGCCAAGAAAACAAAGGTTTTCCTCAAAGCTTAGGAAACATTCAGGACTACAAATTTGATCAACTTGTAGATCCTCACGGAAGAACTGAGACCATATGCAAATGATACTTAGAGGTTAACACACAGCAGTCATTAAGGAGAAAGAGTTAGTACCAGGAGCAAACATAACTTGAGTGTAACTGTGATTCTTCCCAAGAGATACTGTAATTGGAGAGGAGATGTAGGACAGACAGTATAAAGGAAGGGAGAGAAGGAAAGAGGAAAGATGGAGATACAAGAAAGAATCAAGGAAGGTTTTTGGAAATTATTATTGCAAAAATAAAATAAATCAAAAGAACAAAGAACAGAGTGTTTATGGATTATATATTAAAATATGGAAATTTAAATTAGCATGCAAGAAGATCAAATGAAACTATTCTTCCCTTTAGACTGTCAAGATAAAAGCAAAAAGGATTAAAATTCTGAGTTTAAATAAAAACCTGAAAAAAAGTTGTAAAAAATTGTGTTGAACATCTAATCACTGACTAAGCAGCAGTTTTATGAGAATAGTATCAGACATTGATAATTGATTCAGGCCAATCTGACAGATGTCTCCTTGTACACCACACTAAAAATCAATATTTATTTATTGGCGACCCTAGAGTAGAAAACCAGAAGAACAGAGCAAGAGATATGAACTTCTGGGGAAGTAGGATTGATGTAGTGAATCATTTCATCCTCTAAAAGCATGTTCCCCTCATCTCCATTGAAGGTCATACCTCAGCCATGTTCCTCCTCGTCTCCAATGGAGATCACACCTCAGTCATATTCAATCTCATCTACAATGAAAGTCATACCTCAGTCTTTTCCTCCCCATAATTCATGCAGACTATAGCTCACTCATGTTCAATCTCATCTCCAGTAAGGCCATAGCTCAGCCTTTGAAGAAAAGAACAAAAAACAAATAAACAACAATAACAAAAACAAAACATACTTCCTTCCCCTGTGGCTACTCTTCCCAGTAGATTGTTTCAAACCCATTCAAATCTCGCTGTGCTTGTCTCACCCACCCCCAATATCTTACTCCTCAGCTTGTCTTTACTCAAACCCCACAGAAAATGACTACTTAGGGAAATGAAAACTGGGTGGGAGTGGAGAAACTCCTAGAGCTTTTGCAAGATAGTAGGACATACTGATCTATCTCTATTTCTCTCTGTCTGTTTCTCTGTCTGTCTATCTCTCTGTTTTTGTCTCTATCTCTCCCTCCTTTGCTCCCTTCCTCCTCCCTCCTTCCCTCCCTTCTTTCCTCCTCCTCTCCTCCCTCCCTTCAAACTGAAGTTTCCTCTTCCCATGACTGCATGTTCACATGACTGCCTGTTCACATGACTGCATACTGTTGATTCTTGGCTCTCTCTTTCCTGATCTATTGTTCTGGCTAAGTCTCTAGCTCTCTCTTCTTCCCAGTTACATCTTATTCTTACCCCTTCCCATTCAGGTTCTCATTTTGTTGAAGAACCCAAAGGTGAATTACAGATAAAGAAGACTGACACTTACAAACAATAATCTAAATGACACAAACAATAAGAATGTGCCAGGTTTTTTGAGTTCAGAGAATAAGACAGTTTTTCCTCTGAGATACAATGTCAAGTGATCAATTAACTCATGTTCATATAAGCAAGCACAAAAATAAGACATTAAAAATGAGTCCTCTCATATTAGAATCCTGCATCAGGTTTCTCTTGTACTTCATGGTTTTCATATCTTTGCTTTCACAGTAGCAGAAAAAAGAAACCACATACCTTAGGAATAAAAGCAAAAGACTCACATAAGCATGAACACAGATTTATTTATTCCTTACACAAAATACTAAGTTTTATTGTGACATTCATATTTGTATCTCTTGTAAGTTTTTATTTTTTATTCCAATTGCCCTCTTTGGGCCTGGACCCTTCCCCTTTAAATTGAATATAGCTTTCTTAATAGACCACTAGTGTAACCTGTAAACTTTATTAATGTCTCAGAAGCCCATTCCACTTCATATAGTATATAAGTGGCTTCCTCTAACAAGTCCGATTGTTAAAAGACAGATATTGTATGAAAAAAAATGCCTGGTGCATGGAAATCCTCCTTAGACATGTATTATCTTCATTATTTCACTCTCAGTGGGAACTGCATTTTCCCTGCAATTAGTGTGGTGTGGAGGAAGATTTGCAGAGGGAGCAGTCTTTCCATGCTGGCAGCCTGGTCAACAGAGATTCAAGAGCTGAGTGTTGAGCCAATTTGTTGCCTGGATGAATTATTTTCAAATAATTTCACCTTCCTTGCTCCAGAGAACAGTTCACAAGGTTGCTGGCTCATCAAGATCCCTTGCTGTGTGACAAGAACTGATTGGCTTTGAGCCATGACTTCTTGAAGCAACATCCAAGCTCCTAGGCTGACTGTCGTGGTCCTCCTCGGAATCTTGATTTCTCCTACTTTTGACAGTTTAAGGTAGCAGAGAATATTCAAGGTCAGACAATACCTGCCAGTTTAGAATCTACTCTGAAAAAACAAACAAACAAACAAACAAACAAACAAAAAAGATACATCTCTCAGTGGACAAGTTCTTCTCCCTTCTTTTCTTCTGTGTTCCGTGGAGCTATCTCAAATGTTCACCAAAATGTTAATGGGACTAGGACCACATCACCCATTTTGTGGTGTTCCTAAACTTGGATTCAAACATAAAAGTTGACTAAGATTCATAATGGAATTTATGTTGGCAAATAAATGTATATTAATGAAAGTATCACTGAGAAACTAATGTATTACAGCAACCATAAATATATAAAGTTTTATAAATACTTTCCATTTAGCTGCATGCAATTTAATTTATGGGGAAAACACAGTGTGGTTTTTGAGCAAGAATGGCCCCCATAGACTTACAAATTTGAGTGTTAGGAGGTGGGTGGCCTTGTTTGAGGATGTGTGTCACTAGGTGTGGGCTTCGAGGCTTTCAAAAGCCCAAGTCAGGCTTTGTGGCTCTCTGTTACTGCTGCTTTTGGATCCTGATATAGAATTCTCAGCTTATTTTCCAGCACTATGTCTTTCTGCGTGTTGCCATGCTTCCTGCCATGATTATAATGGACTAAACCTCTGAAAATATAAGAAAGGCCCAATTAAATGCTTTCTTTTATAATAGCTGCCATGGCCATCATATCTCTTCACAGCAATAGTATATTAAGATACTGACTGCGTATTTCTCATCATCCTTTGTCACTCCCTCCACATGACCCATCTCCTCTTGGTCAGGACTCTCTAGTGTGCCCACTTGTACTAAGTTATGCAAAACAAAGATGGATTCCAGACAGTTTCTTCATGAGGGTTTATCTCATTCATCCGTGAAATTCCAAAGGATTGTTCTCCTTTTCACATCATTCTTCAGTAAAGGTTCTAATCAGCTCTTAATCCCTCCATCTTCTTTTGCCAGAGGGCATCACATCCCACACAAGAGGAGGCCATCATCCAGAAGTCTGCAGCTTGGAATTCTGGGGAAACCAGAGCTCTTGGAACATAATCAGAGAAGTCAACAAAGCCTGGATCCCTAACACTAATACAGGTACCTCCACCTGAAGATGAAAATATGTAGCAAGTCCTTTCTGACAGAATATGGGGCTTAGTGATAACCCCAAAGACAAAGATAAAGACTGCCAATCAGGGTTGGTCATAAAAGGATAAGCTGCAAACTGTCACAGCCTGAAGGATTAATGACATCAGCCTTGTCCATAGGCTATGCATGCAATGGACCCCTCTGAAAACCCTTCAATCAATAATGCTGTCTTTGCTTAGTAACTTTGCTATATGTTTGTTAACATTCTTCCTTAGAGTATTTGGTAATTATATATAATTTTCCAAAATGTTGTATAGGTTAAATTTTATCCAACAGAAAATCTCTTTAATCAATTTCCCAGTTTAAAACAAACAAACAGAAAAAAAAATCCCAAACCATTGGTCCATTCATTCAGGTATGAATGTGCTTGGCTAGCTGGGTTTTTTCTTTCACAAAGCATCTAACATGTTCTCGGTAGTAAGGACCCAGAGAAAGAATCTTGTTCACAGAGCTTGGACCTCTAGGTGAGAAGTTAGAAGTTAGATCCAGCAGAACTCTCTATAACTGTGGAGATGGATTCTATCTGCTCTGGTCCAATAAGACAGCCACTGATTCATGTGGCTATTGAACACTCATCAGTCAGTTGTCATGACTGAAGAATAAAGGTCTAATTTTACTTTAATTAATTTCAATACCTTCCAGTGCATTATCAATACTCTCCACTCTTCCCCAAAATTAAAAAGTTGCCAATGACAGTCTAATTTGCAAATAAAATGAGGTCTCTATATTTTCACTGGTTATTGTTATTTATAATGTGAACAGCAAGACAGTCCTGAAGAGAAAAGTGTCTGGCCTCTAAAGGGAGCAGAGCTTACTGGTATAAGAGAGCATATAAGTCAACTGAAGAGCTGGGCCAGGAGAGGCAATGGCTGAGAGTCAGAAGACATCTAGCCTTTGATAATTCGCTGTGAAGAGTAGAGAAGAAGCATTATAATCTAATGGATCCCAACAGAAATGGACAAACTAGCTGGTTCCTTTTCTCTAGATTGCAGATACATGAAAATTATTACAGAAAGCCAAGCAAATTAGGCAGTAACTCTGACATCCTGACTTCCCACAGACACCTCTGGAAAGACATCAGGTGACTGCCATTAGAGCTGCATTACATATGCTACCCTCGACTTAATGGTGTCACACAGGATGCTCACAGTAAAACATATGAGACAAGCCAGTGGAGGACAGATTTCAGTTTTTAGTGTGGATTCATTAACCGCAAAACATGCACTTTGGTGCACTTCCTACATGCTGCTGATCTGCCTGATGATAAAAAGATGTCTACCCTTCTTCCTGTGAAGATGTAATTTGGAATCATCACAGTTAAACACTACATCACTTACTGTGAGAAACAAAACCCAAACTCAGACGTAATGGGTGTGCAAAAACCCACAGTTGTGTCTGGCATTAACAGGTCATCAGGAAGCTTCTGGGAGCACAGAAACATTTTGGGGGATTTACCCAGGGTGTCTGATCTTCACTTACAGGTAAACTGTTCTGTGTTGAGCATCTAAATGTGTCGCAGCCTAATTAGAGCCTTTCAGAGTTTAAGAAACAGCCAGAATCTCAATCCTTCCTTGATTTCATGTTTAATTTGCCTCTGGAGCCCAAGAGCTTCCTTGGAGCCATTTAAATAGATGCTGTCATGCCCAGGGAGGAGTGCAAATATTCCTTCAAGGTAAGGTAATGCTGTAACAAGCTCTGAGGCATTTACCACTTGGTTTAAGCTTCCTGCTTGAAGAAGGGCGCTCTGAGGGGAGATCATTTTGCACCTAGTAATCATCTAATAATATCTTTCTATTCCTAGACATGCTCTCAGTTCTGTTATTTCTCAGCTTTTATTATGTTGGGTTTTATGGCTGAACATTATAAACTTGTAATATTTTTTTACTCTACAAATTTTCATGTAAGCACCACTTCAGTCCAGTCCAAATCTCTACCAATAATGAAACTGAATAACACACTGTGTCATATTAATCCAATAAAATATTACGCAATTGTGAAAATTAAGCATTATAATATACTAGTTGGTGAATAGTACTAATGTAATATATATTTGATATATATATATAATTATCAAAACAAAGAAATTTTTGAAATTTTTTAATTATAATAACAATGAAATGAAGCAAAAGAAGATTTTCCAAGTCCTGTCAGGGTTTTATATCTTTATCCAGATACGTATTGGTATGTTTAGCTTAGAACAATAACTGGAATACACTCCTGGTGTTTGCAATGTAGGGCTTGCTACCACACTAGATATAAAGTGTCCACTAGAGCAACACTGCTTTATACTTTCCTTAATTACCAACTAAAAGATTAAAATTTCATATCCCATAACTGAAAGTTATGTTTACTCTGTTAATATCAAATATAAAATCAAACAAATCATAAGCATATAGCTTGATGATTTATTTGCTAGTTGTAATTATTCAGACATAGAACCAGTCTCTAGATTTAAAATTAAACCAAAAAAAAAAAAAAAACTGTGTGCCTTCAACAGTCAGAAGGACCACTGAAAGATTCCCCAGTCTCACATCTGGCTCTGGTGGTAAGCCAGTAAGTGGGCCATGCATAGCCTTTATCACAGTGTGCATGGCTGCTGCTTTCGCATTTGAGTGATTAAATCAATGTCCATATGAAAGGGCATCCAGAATCCTGGAGAACTAAAACACAAAGTTAGTCTTGCTCTTTGTAATTTAGTGCACATGGATGGCTAGCTTGGCAATGTGGGTCAATGAATGGTTCCTGATGTAAAATGCTTGGGCCTGCGTTTCAGCTGTCAGAGGTTTCCGAACCTGCGCAATATTTGCACATACATAATTAGATACCTGTGAGAAAGGATCAGTGTCTTAACATCAGAGGCATCTAGTTCATATGCACCTTGTCAAACAGCCCAAAGGCATTTTTATACAATACTTCCTGTGCAATTTCATTTTGATTGTGATCCATTAAATGTCGCAAGCAAAAAGTCTCTGCTGAGGTACTGCCACAGCATCACTCAAAACGTTCCAAGTGTTGGAGCGCTTCAGACTGCAGATTGCTAGGGACAAGAGATTTCCCTGCAGCCTGTGCTTACAAAAGAGTGATGAAGATGATGATGATGATGATGAGGAGGAGGAGGAGGAGGAGGAGGAGGATAAACTGTCTTAAAAGAGAAACTGCTGCAATGTTGATTCTCACCTAGACATTTAAGTGAGCTGGGGATTCTGATCTTCTCTAATAATGAGTTTCACTCAGTCTTATTTGTTAACTTGGTCATGATATTGTAAACATTCAGACGATGCCATTTTTTCCCAGATACCAGATTTAACATGTGACCTTGTCCAGCAGTGGTACTGGGCAATGAATGACTAGGGCTTTGGACATTTGATTTCATAAATACCTCCTACTTTTGTTAAAGTTACAAGCACCGTGCTTACCTCTTTCTAGATGCATTCCCACAGAGTGATCCATGTGGTAATTTTATTTGTTAAGCAATGACCATGCAAAGAAACACAAATGATGAGAATTTCTTGCCCAGAGATTAAATTAGGAAAAAAGTGGATGAAATAAATATTGATTACAGTCAAGGCAGACGTCACAAGTTGCAAATGAATGAGTTTTGCTGTCATGGTGCAAAAGCAACAACAAGTATCCTCCGTGAACATAAGATTCTCCATTTTCAATAATTTAATGAACTCCTGTTTCTGAGTCTAGAAATGTATTTTAACATAAGCTTCTTGACCAAAGCAATGTAAATGATCAAAATCAAAATAGCAAAATCAAACCTGTGGTTTTATGAAAATTATAAATGAAACTGACTTCAATTGTTCCTCTTCCTTTACTGTGTTTCTATATTCTTGTCCTCAATTTTCTGACTTAGTTATTGTACTTTCAATAGAAATCAAATCTAAGTATGTAGGACACAGAAAAAGAGTTTTCCAGGAGACACAAAATAGTTCAGAGACATTTCCCTAGGTTATTTTTTTTTTCTTTTTTCTTTTTTTGTTAGATATTTTCTTTATTTACATTTCAAATGTTATCCCCTTTCCTAGTTTCCTCTCCAAAAACACCCTATCTCATCCCCCTTGCCCCTGCTTACCAACCCACCCACTCCCGCTTTCCTGGCATTCCCCTATACTGGGTCATCAAGCCTTCTCAGGACCAAGGGCCTCTCCTCCCATTTATGTCCTACAAGACCATCCTATATATGCAGCTGGAGCCATGGGCTCCTCCATGTGTACTCTTTGGTTAGTGGTTTAGTCCCTGGGAGCTCCGGGGGTACTTACTGGCTTGAAAGATTAAGGAGGAAACAAAAATGTCAGCATTCTGATCTCACTGTGTAAGTATAGTCATCATGCTTCAGCAAGTCCATCTGGTCAGGCCCCTGCCACTGCCTGCATGCTATAGTGGGACTGAAGTGAGCTCTGTGATGACAAGGCAGAACTTCTATCCTTTGTGTACTGTGCCACCACAGCCATTACAGTTTACTGAGTCCTAAATAGAGTACCTATCTCTTCAGAGTCAAAGGGTCAAAGGAAGTTCTCGGCTCCTTGGGCATTCATGTCAGCACTGTGTGCCCCAAACTAATTAATCGGGAAAGGTAGAAAGAAAAAGTATGTGTTTAAAAGTAAAAGGAGTCTTCAATTGCTTGTTTCATTTTTTATCTATTATTGGTGTGAGATCTATTAGAGAATGGAAGTAGCATCTTGCTACTGCAGCTTCTAATGCCTCCAGGAATTATTATATTTGTCCACACAATGAAACCAGTGAGTGTCTGAAGAGGAATGAAAACAATCTCTGGAAGAATACAAATCAGAAACAACACTCACATTAGCTTGTCAAGTCCTTAAAATGTCCCATACTTGAATCTGAACCAAGATGGTATTTGATTTGGCCTTAGAAATCAATAAGAAGAAGACAAATGTGATTGAAGAAAATAAACCGAAACTTCAAAAAAGATGGGAATAATCAATACACATGTGAAAATTAATTGCTATTAAAATATAAATAAAGCAACTGTGATACAGTGTGTCAGTGCCTGTAATCTAGAGCCAGTATTGAAAGTCAGTGTTTATGATGGTTGCCCACTTACCTACTATTCACGTTGTTTACTGACATTTAATATAAGCTAGCATTTCATTATCAGCTATGAATTATATGAGTAATTATAAATATAAACTATGAATTATTATAAATAATTATAAATTACAATCTTTCATATTTTCAACATGTTTTAGACAGGTAAATATGTACTTTTTTTTTCAGGAAAACCATTTGGCAAAATTTGATAAAATACAATGAAGAAACTTAACTATTTCCTTGCCTACCTTCTCTATAAAATTTGTGCTTTAAATTATGCAAAGGTGTTCCTCAAGTTTTATAGACCTGGTTTATATTTTAGTGTTCATGGTTCTAGTAATAAGCCAAATAATTTAAGTTTAAAATATTGACATTAAAAGTTAACTAAATATACCCATGGAGTGGAAAACTATTATACATAATCGCATGGTATTTTTCACAATATAACACTGTTCTGAATCAAAAATCCAAAAGAACCCAATTGTTGAGTGTTAGCCAACATTTACAAAAAGGAAAATTTAAACTACTGACTATCTTCCAGTTCATTGTTTTGTGAATTTTCAAAGATTCCCTGTTAAATAATAGTAAGACTTCGGCATCTTTTTACTCTGTCTCTCAAACAAAATATTTCAAGTGAATTGATTTAATATCTTCTAGCATCTTCCTCTTTCCTGATCAAGCAGTGGGTGCTTCTAGTCTGTCCTTCAGAGACAGGATCTGAAAGTGCTATCACTCTAAGACATGGGATACTCTAAGACATAAAGCAAGGCGTGTTTACTTCTGTACCAATCCTGTTTGTCTCTGTCAGTTTCTGTGCCTGACCTCAGATCATACAACGATTTTTCCAGTGACAACAGCCTACTCTGTTTGGACCTCATAGACTTCCAGCTTCCGAACTTCGATGCCCTACCTACCCTTCCTCTCCAACTCAGCCCCACACTGCCTGTGGCAGGAAGTGCTCTCACCCATTCAGAGCCCTGTGGAGGCCATTCAAGAGCATGCCTGAGACCACTTCTTTTCCCTCATACATAATTTTCAGGCTTCTCTCACTTTGTCCCATCTCAGTTTGTTCCCTCCCCCTGCAAGGTCAACACAATGGGTGAAGATACTTTGAAATTTGAAAAAGTTCCCCCAAGATCACATTTTCTTATTTTCTTTCTTTCTTTCTTTCTTTCTTTTCTTTCTTTCTTTCTTTCTTTCTTTCTTTCTTTCTTTCTTTCTTTCTTTCTTTCTTTCTTTCTTTCCTTCCTTCCTTCCTTCCTTCCTTCTTTCTCTTCCTTCCTTCCTTCTTTCCTTTCTTTCCTTCCTTCCCTTTCTTTCCTTTCTTTCTTTCTTAGATATTTTCTTTATTTACATTTCAAATCTTATCCCCTTTCCTCATTTCCTCTTTGAAAACACCTATCCTATCCCCTCTCCCTCTGTTCACCAACGCACCATTCCAGCGTCCCTGTCCTGGCATTCCCCTACACTTGGGCACTGAGACTTCGCAGGACCAAGGGCCTCTCCTCCCATCCCATGCAGCTGGAGCCTTGTGTGTACTCCTTGATTGGTGGCTCAGTCCCTGGGAGCTCTGGGGGTTCTGGTTGGTTCATATTGTTGTTCCTCCTGTGAGGCTACAAACTCCTTCAACACCTTCAATCCTTTCTTTAGCCTCCTCCATTGGGGACCCTGTGCTCAGTCCAATGGTTGGCTGCAAGCATCCACCTCTGTATTTGTCAGGCACTGACAGAGCCTCTCAGGAGACAGCTATATCAGGCTCCTGTCAGAAAGCACTTGTTGACATCCACAATAGTGTCTGTGTTTAGTAACTCTATATGGGATGGATCCCCAGGTGGGGCAGTTTCTGGATGGTCTTGCCTTCAGTCTCCCTTCCACACTTGTATCTCCTCCATTCCGAAATTAAAACTTGAATAAAAGAAGTCTTTCTCTCTGGGTACATTAGAACTTACTAAAAAGCAATGTGCCCTATGAGCCCTTCAAGGGTAGTGGAAGAACTTGAACTTGTAATTTAGCCCACCTGGGTTATTACCTCAGTTCTACCACTTGTTTCTTAAATAAGCTCTTTTCAATTAATGTAATCAAGTGTATCCATTTTCCCATACTCCATATGGATACAATTAATGTTCATTTATTCCTGGGATTGCTGTGAAGATAATAGGATATCTCACCAAAGGGCTTACAACAGCACCCATGAGACAAGGAGGATGACATATGTGAGTCTTCTCTGGAGACAGTATTAAACAGCACGGCTCCATGTGATTATCTTCTCAGGAATTGAGGAGCAAGAGAGCTCTGCACAACCTCAGGTATAGGATATAACACTCAAGTGGCATTTTTTTTTGTGAGAGCCTGAATCTGAGGATAATGTGATCCAGAGAGTAGTTTTCAGAAAGAATAGAGAACCATCTAGGTGGTCTATTCAGTATATGAACATATTTTCCTGATCAGTGACCCATGGCAGAGCAAATCTCTTCTCTACTGTTCCTCTTCTGGGCCAGGAAATGGGGAAGGACAGAGAAGGAGCTGTAGCTCAATGGTTTGAATGTATCAGCATATAAGGTGGTGAATCGTTTGTCTACCTTTCAAGTACTGCTTCTTTAAGATGATGAGCTATTGTGAAGACTAAGTCCTTCGTTTAAAGTCCTCTTTCCCACTGCCTGTCTCATCTCCTCTGAGTAAATCACTTCTCCATTCTAGTTTTTATTCCATCTGACATCCCTTAATTACATTTGTTGTGCTCAGTACCCACTGCCACAACCTAGATACTCATTGGTAATTTGAATAGATATCAAATAATTTCTGGTGCACATTTCACCTGATGATATTAAATCATTTACAAAATTTTCCCAGCTAGAGACTATTCACTGTATTAGTCATGGTCTGCTGGAGAGGACTGATTCGAATGGTGATCGTGATCATTACAAATATATCTACAAATTCTGATATGGTCTTCATAAATTATGCCACACTACTTATTTTCTAACTAAGAAGAAAACTGCCTTAGGTGCTAGTTTTGTAACAGTGACTGAGCATCAGGAAAGGCAAGTTCAATGGAGGGAGGCTTTAATTCTGCCTCATGGATTGAGATATTTCAGGAGCAAAATGGTATGGTAGGGCGGAGCAGCTACCTCACCACAGCCCGGAAGCAGAGACAAGAGGAATAGCACTGTAGCCGGCTCCTTTGCAGCTATTTCACCTGGGCCCATAGCTGCCCCAGTTCAGAGAAGGACTCACAGTCGATTAACCCTGTCTAGAAAAACCATCCAAAAGATGGGCTTGTTTATGTCCTAGGTATCCATCAATCTAGTCAAGTTGATAACTAAAATGCATGGTTAAAGTATATAAATACCATGTTTTCATTTTTCTCTGAGATACAGATTTAAATACATACTATGAAAGTGGAAGAAAAGGTATTTCAGGGAGGAATTTTGGGGTATTTTCCTGAGGTGCGGAGGCAAGGAATGCTAATAGGAACTGAATATAATGATATATTATTATACTAAAACCAAATAAATAAATTTAAAAACGAAGAAATGCACTAAGTCAGTGAAAAATTAGAGGGAATCTTGACATTAACCCTTTCAGGCCTCCAGTTCTTTTGAGATACAACATCTTTTGTGGAAGATTTTGTAAATCAGAGCTGGTCTCACAAGCTTTCCTCTCTCTCTCTCTCTCTCTCTCTCTCTCTCTCTCTCTCTCTCTCTCTGTGTGTGTGTGTGTGTGTGTGTGTGTGTGTGTGTGTGTGTGTATGTGTGTGTGTCTGTGATTACTATCCTTTCTTTGAATCTGGGTTGTTTAGAAACTTGCCGGAATAATAAAATACCTTTCTAGTTCATCTAAAGAAACCTGCTCGTCTGCTCATACTCCCTGGAATATTTTCTCTTGGCCTCCTGAGATGCTCTACCTTGCACTTACATGCAAGCAAATAGTACAAAGTCACTGCTACTACTTGAAGGCACGGATAGATGCTACACCAGAGTTTCACTTCTGCAGCCTCTACCACTGACTCAGTCACCCTGAGGTCCTAGAAAGGAGTCAGCAATATGCATGTGACAAAAACAAATACATAAATGCCAATAGCCTCTTAATCCACAAGGTTTTAGAATTCACTATTATATAATACACAGAGCACAAGTTATGTGTGACCAAGAAACATACATGCATGTGCCACATGTAATGTTCTTGAGGGTCAATGACTTGACAAGGATAAAGGGCAGCATTTAGATGTCCTAAAAAGGAGGGTCATGCCAACCTATATCAAATGACCATTTATAAGAAAATTCTTCTTTTGAAGTAAACATTGAAATAGCATGTAATTCACATAAATTCAGACCTTTTCTATTATTTTATCTTTTCAGCCTCATATAAGATGTATAGTACAGGAGGTGATTAGCTGCTTCTGAGAGTGTTATGATGCAGTTCATAGTCCTTCTAGCACATGGGGCATTAGGAAATGTTTCCCATCAGCACTGTCTGAGGGGTCATCCAGTGGGGTGGTTTGAATATGCTTGACCCAGGGTATGGCACTATTAGGTATGGCCATGTTGGAGTAGGTGTGGCCTTGAAGGAAGTATGTTACTTTGGGAATGGGCTTGGAGACCCTCCTCCTAGCTGCCATGCCAGTCTTCTCCTGTTTGCCTTTGGAACAAGATAAAGAACTCTCAGTGCCTGCTTAGACACTACCATGGTTCCCACCATATTGATAATGGATTGAACCTCTGAACCTGTAAGTCAGCTCCAATTAAATGTTGTCCTTTACAAGAGTTGCCTTAGCCATGGTGTCTCTTCACAGCAATGGAAACATTAAGGCATCCTTTTATTTTTAATGGAAGAATTTCTTTATATTTTATACCACTTTTACAACAGGCAGGTATTCCAGACCTCAGCTCCTAATAATATCTTCCAATGCCTAATATCATTCTATAACCTTCAGTGTATAATAAAGAGTTTTGTTTCATTTCTCTCTATACATTTTAAAATTAACATACTGGCTTCTGTTTTGAATATGTTTTTCCACACTTTATTCTCAGTCTTTGGCAAGGTAGCAAAAATGCCAGCAGCTAGTATGGTATACTTGCCAGCAAATGACTTTAAAAATATTTTTTTTAAAAGTTGTCTGTGATTTTGGGATTAAATCAACACTCCTTTTTCCTTTATTTAGAAAGGGATGTTCAAGAATATGAAAATGATATTAAAAATAAAAAAGATTTGTGCTGCTGAGTGTATATTACAGCTGAAATACAGTCACACCTATCCATACACTAGGGAAAAGATTTCACACACCATTCTTTAAAGCCTTTGAAATAGTGAATTCACTCATAACTTTTAATTCTCTTTCAATATGCAGATGTTAAAAAGAAACTTTTCAACAAATTAAATGATTTAGATTTGCAAATTGATGTTGTGGCTCAGTGGTGGAATGTTTGCCTAGCATTTTATAAGAGTCACAGTTTCATCTACAGCAATAATAATAATAATAATAATAATAATAATAATAATAATAATAATATTCCCATTTAGCAAAAGAGGTTGAGAGCATTGCTCAGCTCTCAGACCAGCAGGAGGTTGAGGACTTTCACCCCAGGAATGAACTTCCATGTTCATAGACGATGGAAGTGAAAGTCAGGAATAACTTGATTGATCACAATGCCACAGTTGCCTTACTAGAAGATTGTCTGGTCAGTTCCTAGCCTTGGATTTATTGAAGCTAAAAACAAAAAAACAAAAAACAAACAAACAAACAAAAATACCCTGTTAATTGAAGCTTCGTTTTCATTTCTCTACTAACTTCTATTTATTATATAGATACCAAGACATGCTTAGTAACTTAATTGGGGCATTATTGCTTTTAATAGAACCATGACCATAACAACCTTTATAACAGGCACTATTTAATTGGGACTGGTGTACAGTTCATAGGTTTACTCCATTGTCATGGTAGGGAGCATGGCATTTGTGCAGATGGACATGATGCTGGAGGAGCTGAGGGTTCTACATCGTGATCCACAGGCAGCAGAGGATACTCCCACACTAGGTCGAGCTTGAGCATATGAAACTACAAAGACTACCTCTTCTTCCAGCAAGGTCACACCTATTCCAACAAGGCCAAACCTCCTAATAATGCCATTCCCAATGGACCAAGCATTAAAAAACATGACTCTATATAAATCATTCCTATTCAACCATCAAACCACACTTTGCATATTTTTAAATACACAAAATATATAATTATATAACCAACATTTTTCACATGTGTCTGTCCATGCGGCAGGAATATATATATATATATATATATATATATATATATATATATATATATATATATGACTACATGCAAGTATGTATGCATACATATGGGGTTCCATGTTAACTGCAGGATCATTTGAATCACTATCCACTTTATATATTAAAGCAGATTCTCTCAGCTCAACTGAGAATTTAATTAGGCTATTCTAGCCTATTAGTTTACCCCATGGTATCCTTGCCTCCAGATTCCATGACTAGAATTACAGATGGTCTACTGTGCCCACTTGGCATTTACATGGGTGCTGGTGATTTAAATTCCAGTTCTCACATGTATTCAGCAAGGACTTTACCCACTGAGCCATCTCACAACTCCTACAAATAACTTACTCTATACAGGTCGAAAAATGCATTTTACTTTTTATTTGGCCTCAATGGGATAGGGAACAAGTTAGAATGCACTGTTGCACAGTTATCTTAAATCTTTACACTAATCCTGTGAATAACTATCACTTTCTTTGTTTGGAGTTTTCCTAAATTTGCTTTGAACTCTTCAGTATATGCCATAGGATGTTTTGATATATTTGTGCATTGTGGAAGGAGTACATTGAGCAATTGAACACTCCTACCTCCTCACTGCTGTCTTTTGACTTGAATTTTCTGATACCCTTACCTTCATCCTATGCCATAAGTTTTAGCCTGATATTCTATTATATAAATAAAATGATTGACATTCAGAAAATCCCATCACAGAACCTGTAGAAGTTTAACTCTACAATGCAAGTTTAACTCTAGGCCAGTGCTAAACTGTTGGCATGGCTTGCTCCTTCTCCCAGTAGCTGCAGTTCCGTGCTATTTCCACTGCATCCCTTTCTTGTCCCTTCTTAGACCATGGATTTATCCAAAGCAACATCTCACTAGCATCGCTGTCCTTCCATCTTTACCAGAACCCATGCCCACCCACAGGCCACACAACTCTGGCTTTCAGCTATAGTCTATAGCAGATAAAACACAATTAAATGACAAGCTTCACTGGCTAAAAAAAAAAAAAAAAACCAGTCTCTGAAACTTCTAGAATTGGATGTATATTACCTGTCAGATGAGAATTATGAACATACTCCCACCATTTTTGTAAACTGTTATAGGCACTTTAGTGGAAAATCCTAAATAATTGAGGAACACCTTGTTAATTCTATATTAAAGGAGCTTTAAAAAAATAACTTTAAGTATATATTATCTTATATTTTATTTAAAAGCAATAAGACATTTAAGTCAACTAGGGAGAAATAGCTACTTCAAATTCATGCTGTTTTGAATAAAACTATATCAATTTAACAAGAGTTCATTGTACCAAGAAATGCAGTTATTACATTGTTGCATGCATTATGGGAAAGTGTATGAAATTATGATTATGCCGGCCAAATTTTCATCTTTGTGTCAAGAGTTCTATGCCAATTTCCATCCTCATTTGATCAGTTTGGAGAGTGTTTTCTCTACTAACTATGCATTTCCATTTTCTCCATAGACCATTAGCCTTATGACTCTTAAACCAGTCCAATTCAAGCATAGACTGTGTGGTAGAGTACCACAGTCCATAAAGCGAGCTGAAAACATCTGCAAGGACTCATTGCCATTTGCTTGAAAAGCTCTTGGTAGTGTCAGAGTGTTTGGGATTTCTGAAATCTGAGCCTCTGCATTCTCTCTTTTCCAGGCATCTTAAATCATCATAATGCCTGACTGGACCCTCTCCTAGATTAAGTAGCAAATATCTCTGCTTCTATCATATTCTGCAATGTCACAAGGTTAATCTTTCCACTCAAATTTTACGTAGCTTTCACACCAGTCTCCCTAAATGGCCAGTTCTCCATCCATATCCAACCCTCCTCAAGGATAGACACATGGAAGGAATAAACAGGTAAGGGATTAAACAACGGTGGTGGATTCAGAACAAGAAGTTATGAAGGTGCAGGATCAGAGCATCAAGCAACTAGAGATCAAGCTGAAATGTTGAGTGGCCACTGTGGACCTCCCCCATGTATAATGTTGAGATAATTACAGTTCTTGCAAGACCACAAAAACACACCCTTTATCACATGTGTATCCACACATTTATCTTTGAAGTTCCTCTGCCTTATCATTCCTTGTGATCATATTTAGAGTGATCATATTTGTATGCCTCGTTCACCAGTTCATAGTTTCTAATGAATAATCAAAGATTTGTGGATAAGGACAGTTCAGACTTTGGGACATGGCCCATCGGTAAGGCTTGAGTTTTTGTTTAGTATTAAGGTTACAATTTTTTGAGTACTAGATAAAAGAAGTTTCCTAAAACCCTTTGTCTTACAGTTTCATTGCTTGAGGAGACACTATAACCAAGGCAATTCTTATAAAGGACAACACTTAATTGGGGTTGGTTTGTACTTTCAGAGGTTCAGTCCATTATCATCATGGTGGGAAGCATGGTAGTTTCCAGACAAGAATGACTGATAGCTCCACATCTTGTTCCTAAGGCAAACAGGAGAAGACTGTCTCCCACATGGCTAGGAGGAGTGTTTCAAAGCCTATCCCCACAGTGACACACTTCCTTCAACAAGGCCATACCTTTTATTAGTGCCACTCCCTGGACCAAGCATATTCAAACCACCATACCCCTTGACACTCAATCCAAAGCAAAAGATAACCTGCAGATGTTTGGCACCTCTCTGTCCTGTGATTACATTCTAATTTAGTTTGTTCCATGTGTCTTGATGTTCATCCTCTAATCCTTTACCTGTAAAACTCATGGGTGAATAATTTCATAGTATGCAGTTTTGTTTCTTACATTTACCTTATGTTTTCCTACTGGGTTACATTGGTATCAAGGGTACCAGATATTAATTGTTGGTAATTCAAGGACCTTTTAAAAGATGCCACAGTCCTCTGTATTCTGTAGATTTTAGATATTTGCCTCAGTCTAAAGTAACAGAATGTAGGCAGCTGTTAGCTTTTCTCTACAAGGAAAATAATAGCATATTTATAACCCATAGTTTGGAATTGTGGGAACATCCCACTTGCTCATCTTCTTGGTGCCAGATGCAGTTGTTGAAGGCAAATTGCAGTGACAAGTCTAAGGTGAAAAGGCCCTGGAAAATGGATGGCTGAATAAGGTTATAATACTGGAATGAACATGACCTGACCATGTATCTGTATGCATATCTCTTCATGATATGAAACATTATCCCAGGAAAGCACAGTGATATGTCTAAGGGCTGTGATGTTGGTTTCACCTTTTCCCTTTGCTAAGGAAACCTCCCAGAGGTGTCCTTTTCTCAATGTTTGTTTCTTTACTTTTCCCCTATATTCAGGCTTGTTTGCATTGGCAGCTGCTTAGCCCATTCCCAGGAGGAAATCCTGCAAAGCTAATGATGCTGGTAGGGGTTCCATTCATTGCAGGAAAATGTCAAACAAGGTACTTAGCAAGTGCAATTGGCTAGAGAATGTTATTATTTAGGGGAAGGGGGATGGTAGGTCCTTCAGTTCTATGCATTTAAATGTCAGTTTTGTCTGTTTCATAGTGTTTTATGTCAGGTTCAATATGACAACTTCAGATAGTATAAGTTACTATCACACACACAGCTACTTCTGCTGCTAAACATATATATTATTTTTTTTTATATTTCCATATTTATTTCAGAGGCCATCTGAGAATCTGGGCAGACTAAGAGAAATCAGACTGTGTCTGGAACTTACACACACATGTACACACACATACACACACACACACAAATGGTGTCTCCTGTAACACTCTGACGATTTAAATGGCAATGAAGTTGTTCGATTTGATTCAAACTCTTTGTCTAAAAGCATGCATTCCTACATGATACATAGCTGTCTGTTACCCCACCTCGTTATACTCCTGAATCCCCTTCTATAACAAATCTGTACAGTTATACTGTTCTTTAATATATGAATAAAAGGAATATAGTTGCTCTGCTTGTTACATTTTCATCACTGAAGCCTGAGAGAAACAAAAAGGAAAACAGATTTTGATTCACTACTTAAGTGATCTAAGGTCCTCATAGGCAAAGCACCTTAAAGGACTTAAACGACTGCTGCTGTTCAAGAAGCCCTTTGTAGAAAGAATCTCTTATGAACATGACCTTTCAATAAAAAAGACAACGACCAATCAACTGAGGCAGACAGAAAATAGGAGGCGGGACACTGGCAGGAAGAGAGAGGATTCTGGGAAATAGTAAGAGATTTAAAGAAAGACATGGGGAGATCAACAGGGTATGAGATGAGATATAGGTGGGAGAGACAGGAATAAATCAACACATAGAAGAGACATTAAGAAATATTCTAACTGAGAGATATACTAAGAAGATAAGAAGGAAGAAGTGGGCTGGTGTAGAGGTAAGTAACGAAGTGGTAGACAGAACAGTTTAAGTAGTTAAATAAGTTAAGAGCTAGTCAGAGGATGGGCCAAAGCTCACAGCCTAGGCATTTAATAATAACTAATTAGTCTCAGAGTTGTCATTCCAGGAGCAGGACTGGGAAAAAAAACAAAAAAAAAAAAACAAAACAAAACAAGCAAACAAACAAAAAATAGTTATACTTTTTTAACAGCCCGAGGGGAAGGAGACTCATTACCCAGAAGCAGGTGTAATAGAGACTTGCACCTTCAAGGGCCTGCCTGCAGTGCCCAGAAAATTCTGCCCTCTTGGAAAAAGAGCCACTAACTAGAGACTGCAGTCAAAACATAAACCTGTAAAGGACATTTCAGATTTAACCCAGAACAGCTGGTGATTGCCATAGATTGAGTTGTTTTCTTTCAGAAGTATATTAGAGATCTAAATCATCACAGAATTTTTTCTCTTTTTTTTTTTTTGGAGTCTTTGGGACCCTCCCTGATCTGTCTCATAGGATTCTTAACCAGAAGAATACATCTGTGTCTCTTTCTGTCTCTCTGTCTCTCTCTGTGTATCTCTGCCTGTATCTCTCTATGTATCTGCGTGTCTATCTGCCTGTCTCTGTCTCTGTCTCTGTCTCTGTCTCTGTCTCTCTCTCTCTCTCTCTCTCTCTCTCTCTCTCTCTCTCTCTCTCTCTCTCTCTCTCTCCCTCTCTCTCTCCTCATTTGCACAGGAAAGACCACATGAGAACACAAAGAGAAGGAGCCATTTTGCAAATATAAGGGGTTCCAGCTCTTCCAACTGTTCTAGTCCCTGAATACAGCTTTCAGTTCTCCAGAAATAAATAAGTCTCATTGTCTCCTGAGGAAATGGAATTCCACTGTTTCAGAGACTTCATCTGGCACTTTGTCATGAGAACCCAAGTAGACTAACCCAGTACATCTTGAGAAAACCTTCATTTTCTTTGGCCTGTCCAAATTATTTTCTTGTTTTTATATTTCTTAATCTCTATTTCAAAAGACTGGATATGTATAAGTTTGCAAAAGGACACAGAGTTCACCTGCTCTCAGAGCTCTGCTCCTTCTGATGTTAACACTGTGCATGCCCTTAGTATCGTCTGTAAAACTAGAAACTCACTGTTGATCTCTCCTATGAGATCATCTGTAGACTTGACTTTACTCTCAACAATAGCAGAAACAATGCCCTCTGTATAGTACTGGGTGTAAGACAAGATCCCCTGAGAGCCTTGGTGCCCCTTGCTCCAATTTATGTCACTTTCTTATTTCTTGCCTGTGTACTTGGCACATCTGAAGAATGTTTGTGTTCCATGCTTATGTTGATGTTAATGCTCATGTTCTGTATTCATGTTCTGTCTTCACACTCTATTATCAGTCACATAGTTGATGGTGTCACAGGCCAAGACAGTGTATAGGTTCCTGCATCTCGATTTCTTGCTATTTATTACAGAATATTTCTAGCTTGGGTTTGCTTGAAATTTTCCAAGAGTTAGCTTGAGTTTATACACTTCTGTCATGAAGCTCACACAATACTATATGGGAAGTTCTCTATGCCTAACAACAGGAAATGTGTGGTGTCATGTCTCTTCATGAATGTGCTGATTAAAACCACTCTGCTAAGGAGAG
This sequence comes from Tokudaia tokunoshimensis, assembly GCA_036184795.1. Taxonomy (NCBI): domain Eukaryota; kingdom Metazoa; phylum Chordata; class Mammalia; order Rodentia; family Muridae; genus Tokudaia; species Tokudaia tokunoshimensis. Next base: position 41,634,463 of record BTHU01000019.1, read on the forward strand.
ACATGCCAGGGACTTCAATTTCATTGTTATACCATTTTCCCCATGCAATTAACAACTGTCCTAAGGGAAAGTATTTTGTGATTATAGGAATGTCCTTTCCCGTCCAATTTTGATTAAGATAGAACTTACTATAAAACTTTACCTTTGAGGTATTTGCATAGTGATGTTTTCTTACCTGCTATACATACTATTTTAGAATTTTAGATAAAGGAGATTTTTCTCCCAGTTCATTTATTTTTTTTTGATTATTTATGTAAGTTTTCATAAATATCTATTTAATTCTTAGGATTATAATTTATTGTTGTAATTATTTACTTTTTGCTCGGTTATGTCCTAGCTTCTGCACGTTCACTGCAGCTGCCTAGTAAGATGCCAGATGTGGCACTTGCTTTACTATATGCTTCTGGTCACTAGTGGCTACACCTGGGTCCCCAAATACCTGAGTGGATCCCCGTGGATTTGGCCCACAGGTATTAAGCACTTTCTGATAGATCCTGACTCTTAGCAACATCAGTCAGGAGTTAAGTGTGAGAATTGAAAGGGGTATATTCACATCCATACCTTAGAACCAGGCTTTTATTATTTCTCTATATATTCTTATTTTCTCAATTCCAAATTCAGAGTTACTAGGTACTGAAAACCTTGTAAAAAACAATTTTTTTAACTCAAATGCTGTATTTGTATAAAATTTTTGTGTGTACATATATATCAATGACCAAATGTGGTGCATATTGGTGTATGTTTATGTGAACATTCGGGTGCATGCCCACGAGTATATTACAAGACAGAACTAGATTCACGTATCTCCTTTAGTTGTTCTCTATCTTAGCTTTAGAGTCAGTGTCTTGCAATGAGCTTAATTAAACTGGCTGGCCAGCGGCTATCAGGTGCTAGAGAGCCCAATTCAGGTGTTCATGCTCATGTGTCAAACATGCCTACTTAGTCATCATCCCAGACATTAATTCTAGTTATTGTCATCCTCATGCTATGATATCAAAATCATGTTTTCTGAAGTCACTCTTTTTCTCTCTACTCTCCTTGTCTATTCAACTTATGTAACCGTGCAGACATTATTTGTTATAGTTTTAAATCCATTTGTGATTTTCCTTAAGAAGTGCTGAGTACTTAACATTTTAGTAGCATCAAGCACAAATATCACAACCATATCCTTTGTTCTAATGCTGATCTTTATTTTTATTTTACTTTTGTTTTCAATGCTCAGTACCAAAGCCAAGCCCTCCCCCTTCTTATCTAAGATGTACTCTTCCCAGCTACAAGAGCATACTGGAACAGGTGGCAGTCTCAGCTGGCCCCTTTACCTGTCACTATGTCTCTAATGTTCCCTCCCTACTCATCTTTAATAACCAATACTTTCATTTCTGCCTTACATTTATAACAATGTTTTTCTATAAATGAAATACTTTTACACTTTCTTATTTCTACAAGGAATGGCATGTTCTAAGTAATCTTTTATAGTTGACTTGTAGGTATTTTGATTAAATAAAGAAAAGTATTTAACCTCACCTTATGTCATAGCTACTATTCTATTTCTGTGAAGAGATACCATGACCACAGCAATTCCTATAAAGAAAATTATTTAGTTGGGGGGCCTAGTTATAGTTTTGGAAACTTGGTACACTACCATCATGGCAGGAAACATGGCAGCAGGTATGGCAGACACACTGCTGAAGAAGTAGTTAAAAGCCACATCCTGATCAAGAGACAGAGAGAGAGAGAGAGAGAGAGAGAGAGAGAGAGAGAGAGAGAGAGCGCAAGAGAGCAAGCACCTGGGCTTGAGATGAGCATAAGAAACCTCAAAGGCCACCAGCAGTGACACACTTACTCCAACAAAACTCTGCCTCCTAGGCATTTCAAATAGTGCTCCTCCCTGGTGACTAAGAATTCAAATATATGAGCTTATATGAAACATTCTTACTTAAACCACCCAACCTTATAAACAACAGTAGCTTACCAAAATTAAGACAAGACAGAGTTGGAAATCAGAAGGATTTAAATTTGAGTCTAGATTCAACTGAGTAGAAATTATGTTATCTTGAGAAAACTACCATTTCTAAAACTTAGATTTTCGTTTTAAATAGAGATAATATTAGTGTCCCTGTTTCCTTAAGGATTAAATGAACATTACATGGGAAGTACTTAGCATAGTATGCATCATTTTCTTGAGTTCTCAAGAAATCTCAGAAACCATGGTAACATGACAGCTGTGAATTTGCAATTAACTAAGTCAGGCTTCTAGATTTTTTTCTATTATGATAATAAATCTGACTGACCAGAGAATTACGTGAGAGATAAAACTGTCCTTACTACTAATTTGAAGGAAAGTCCCTGTCTATTTCACACAGAAATTTCAGTAAAATGTACACAACTTAAAAGTTTATTCTGCTATTCTATTATTCAAAGCTTCTTCGAACTTCTCCAAAAGGTTTATAAAATCTCCCTTAACACAACTCATATGATAGGTGAGGCAAGTAAATTTGAACAGGGCTAAATCTTTAGAATTAATGTAATTTCTATGCCAGTAAACTTACTGGAGAAACATGTTTGGTCCTCTATCAGTAAGTATGCTGCTAGAATGCTTTCTTAAATATATTTGAATAGTTAAATATGAATTTAAATTTGGTAAATCTTATGTAAACTGATCATAATAGTTTTGATACACTTTATCCTGATAGTTACTTGACATTTATTAAAATGGTTATGCATATGACAACTGATGGGGTCAAAAAAAAGAGAGAAAGAAATTTCTTCCTTCAAGGATCTTAGAGTGTAGATACAGCCAGGAAATCACTTGAGTCAGTGAAACACAATACAAAAATGAAATTTCATGGCTTGGATCTTTGGTGACACAACCAGAGTCTGCCTGGCCCGCTCATAATTCATTAGAGGCATTTAGAATACATTTAAGACTCATTGAAATGAATTAGAATTTTTCTCTAACCCTCCTTCATTTTGTGTATTGATCAACTGTTAGAGAGAAGGTACTGTCATAAATGGAGACAGCTACAATGAGAGCCCTCACTGTAGAGAGCCTAGATTTAGAGTAGGCCAAATTTGTCAATCTATCACATCAAATCATTTGGATGTTGATAAATATTATGAGAAAAGTTAATGAATATAAGAAATGGAGAGGTTTGGTATATGGTTAAGAATTGAGTTAGGAAATCCTTTTTACCAGCAGAATACCTAAGAACAGAATTGGAAATGTAAGGCCAAGGACTATATGGAAATCTGGAGACAGAGATTGCTTGAAAAATGAGGATAATGGCACAGAGGTAAGAAAGACCAGAGCACAGATGGAGACAGATAAGGTTGAGGAAGTGGTAAAGGTTAGTTTCCTATCTACAGCTTTTGGATGATTTGGAGAGGATAAATGGAAGGCCTGGTTCATAATGTAGACCAGTCTCTTTGGCCACAGTGCTGATACCTGGTTATAAGGAATAAAGAAGGAATTGAGGCAATGGGTAATGCATTCTTATGTAGGTACAAATGTTAAATTGAAGAGCATCAAGCTGATGATTTTTTTTTGAGGTATTTTGAATAGAGAAAACCCACAGAAAGCTTTAAGGAGAAAGAGGGAGGAGATTTCAATGAAAGTTGTATATCAGGTTTTTAATATCATTAACACGACCCAATATGGAGGTTATACTTACTTTCTAAATGAAGAAACTGTATTCCATTTCTGGAGAGAAATAGCAGAATTATAATGCTCTCAAATAGACTGAAACAGGACACTCCGCATGACTGAGTCCTGGCATCTTCACTGCTTTGAACAGTCCCTTGCTTAGGAAAGAAGTTCTGACATCGGTTTCTCTCCTTAAGCAGATAGAAACACCCAGAGATCCATGAATATTTAATGAGGAAGCCAAGACTGGACCCAGCCTTTGAAATTCATTCAGTCTGTGTATATGTTCAAACTACCCCTACTTTGAGTTGACCAAGTCAGGATGATCATCTGGGCACAAACAATGCTTCATTCCAAAGCACTTCGGAAATATTATTTTGTTGGACTGTGTATCTTAGAAAGTACCGTGCTAGAAACCTCAGAACCTTTGTCCAAGAAGGATCTTCGGTCTCTCTCCTTAAGAGGAAAGTACTTTCGATAGTTATAAAATAGGACAAGATACTCTGATGTCCAGTAGAACTCCCAGAGTTAGAAAAATTAGAATTCCTTCTGCCGAGAGTAGAAGACTGCTGGACATATAATGTAATGTTCCCTCATGTTTCTAGTCCTGTAGATTTATTTTTCACTTTTTAAAGGCCATTGTAGATTTATTCATAACTAGGTTTTCATGGGAATTTTCCTTTATTTTGTTTTGTATTTTCAGATTGAAACATTGTTTTTACCCCCTCTCCCACACTCACACACTCCAGTATGTTAAGTTGCTTAGATTTATCCAGTTTCCAAGAAAATTATTAAAGCTGGCTTGCAGAAATGAATTTATGTTGGCTTAGTCCCTACTTCAGTGCCATGTACATTTTAAATGACCCAAAGGAGTTATCTGTATTAATAAAAATGAATTATTAATTGTATCTTAACATTTAATAGTTGAAGGCTGATTTCTTACGATTATTTTTAGAAAGAGGGGCTTCATTTAGAATTATAATGGGCACATTGGATACATCATTCCCTGTTTCCCAGCCTCCTTTTTGAGGAAGCCTTTCCAATGGCAAAACTTGCCATACAAACAAAAGAAGGGTCAATAGCTTCAGCAGAGGAGTCCTTGTGTCTGAATGAGACCTCGGGGTTATTAAAGAAGCAGAAAGCAAGCCATAACTTATTCTCAGACTCTGGCCACGCATAGCACCATCTACTTTGTAAAGTTTTTAAAGGCTAATACTTACCTGTGAGTACTCTCTATTTGCAAAATGTTTGCAGGGAGGAGGGCATCCATGAGGCATTGGGGCAGGATTCACTTGAGGTTTTCAGCTCCATTTTCCAGGCAAGATTTGGGGTAATTCCACACAGTTTACCTAGCAATTTTTCAGGTGAGAACAATGGAAAGGATATTGGCACTAGGGTGAAGGATCGCAAACCAAATGGTCTGAGAAGACACAGGCACAACCACTTTCTTAGCTGAATGAATACCAATAATGAGTCAGATTATATTAATATTTTCAACTCATAAATCTAACATTGACTTTTGGCATGATTGTGCTCCAGGCAATCTTAGTGAGTGAGATCTGAGGTGAAAGGGACTCGTCTATGAAGCAATAGTGCTATGCATACGTGTGACCACTGTCTTCAGCATCAAACTGGTGACCTGGTGCTGTACTGGGTTGAAGACTGATGGGAAACTCCAGCCATATCTGATTCCCTTTGTAGCTGAATGCTACCAGGGCCTTGGTTCCTCAGCACTTCAACAAGAAGGATGCACTGGCTGAGATTTATTTACAGATGTTGATTCCAGGTTCAAATGACTTAAACCATGCTCAGATTCTGGAAGTCAAAAACATAAAAGTGGAACAATTGAGAGGAAGGGGATTAATTCAAGAGGAAGGAAGACAAGAGAGTATGATCAAAATACTTTGTGTGCATGAATGAAAATGCCCCAATGAAGCTCATCATTATGTATAATTAATATTGCTAATAAAACTGGGAAATGAGAAGGTTTCTGTAAAACTCCTCCTTGAAGGAATAAAAAAAAAATGAACATATTTTCTTCAAACCACACCATTTAGAATTATAAATAATAAATATAGGCAACCTTTGATCTTTAAATTTTTCTTACAGGTTTACTGATATGAATGTGTGAGACTCTCAATATTCTCCTATTCTTTGGGAGTTTCTGTTCCTACTAGACCTTGCTATCACTGGAACTCAGTTGTCATTAGTAATGGTAAACTACCAGTTAAAGTGTACCTACTACCTAACCATATAGCAGCTATTGTCTTAAATTTTTCTATGTAATTATTCCTGTAAATACTCTGTGCCAGGTACTCACAGCAAACACATATGTGGCACTTTTGCTATGAAGTGTTATCAATAAGTCATCCCTCAGGGTCCATGGTAATAATCTTGCTTCCAGAACTTTCATACCTCAGTATCCATGAACATTTAAGTTGTTATGCATATGCATGTTCCTTAAATACTCAAGAGTATGCCCAGATTATTAATAAGAAGTAGCAAAATGTAATCAGTACTATTTAGAGAATAAAGACAAGAAAACTGTCTCATGTATTCAGTATAGATTCAAATGTTTTAATTATTTTCTTTTTTATTCTTTTTTTTCTTTTTCTTTCGTTTTTTTTTTTATTTTCTATATTTTTTTATTTACATTCCCAATGATTTCCCCTTTCCTGGTTCCCCCCTCCCCGAAAGTCCCATAAGCCCTCTTCCCTCCCCCTGTTCCCCAGTCAACCCCCTCCCACTTCTCTGTCCTGGTATTCCCCTACACCATCAATTGAGCCCATGGTTGTATAACCCACAGACACAGAAGGCAGAGTATAGTTTGGTTCTAAACATTATTTTAATACAATAACTCTGTAAAAGAGATAATATTATCATTCTGATTTTGGAATGAGAAAAAGGCACAAAATTACTTTTTCCAAGGTCACAAAACTAACTAGTGCTTGTTTAAAATCAGAAGGTTATACTGTGGCTTTGTCATTTAGATTGCAAAAAACAGATATTTTTTTCTTTAATCCATGTACCATGTAAGATAATAAGAGGTATCATTATTTATTTATTTACCAAGTGATTTTCTTCATATTTAAGAAATGAAGTCTTGCTATTTTTTCAGGCTAGGCTCAGTCCCAGCTTTCAAGCTTTTCTGTCTAACTCTTTGTAGTTTTGAAGACTATAGGCACACACCACTTTATCCAGCTCAATCTAGTTTTAATATAAGAAAAATAAAAGTCAAGTAACATATGTAAGGCTCTATGGACATTCAGTGGCTCTGCCCAACTCTGTAAATACCTTGACTTTTGATTACTATTACATAAAAAATATTAAGTATGATCAGGTTTTTTTATTCCTAAAACATGGTAGGTAGCTCTGGTACTGGGGCATGTATTTCCAAACAGAATTTCAATGAGGAGCTAAATGAAAGTGATGAAATTCTAGGCCTGTAAAACATGCCACAAAACAGAAAAATGTCAAGGACCAAAGAGATTGTTACTTCACAGTCCAGGATCAAAGCTCACATGGTTTTGCCATGGGCCAGCTGGGTGACTCAACAAGTAGTCTTAGAACTAATTTGACCCATATTCAATTATCTTTATAGTTTTGGTAGCAGAAGTCACTCAGTACCTACACTCATAAGTGAGGGAGCCATTTAAAAAAAACTTTAGTTAGACTTTTTAATTATTTATTTTATGTGTATAGATGTGTGTTGGAGGAGGGGGTCTCTAAAGTGTGTGGCATTCAGAGGACAATTTTTCAGAGTTGGTTCCCGGGCAAGCTAGTATTTCTGGACCCCAGAAAACAGACCTCAAATTATGAGAATAAGACAAAATAAGTGGATTATCTTTAATTCATATGAGAAAATCTGTTGACACAGCTTGAGTTAAATGGGCGGAGTCTGAGGGTGAATAGAGATCTGAATCAACTTGGGGTTTTACTAGGATTCCATGAGTTATGTCTGGCTCTGAACACATCAGACTCTAGATCAAGATGGGCCACAGTCTGAACATGGTAGGACAAACTTTGAGAAATAGGAGGCTGGACAAAGAACCTGTTACCATGTTGTGTTATAGCAAAGAGAAAAATTTGGGGTAAATTAGCTTTGGGTAGTCCTCAGCAATACTTATTTGCATGGTTTCCTTGTCAGTTTGTCAAACATTTTCTAAGTTTGAAAACTAAGATTGATAGAGAACTGCCAATTTTTCTCTCATCAAAAAGACTGGTTTTGCATGCATTATCTTACAGGGAAGAGTTTTCAAATTCTGTATCTAGATTAGTTAAGGTCTGTGTCAATCACAAAGCCTTGCATTAGTTATAATCCTGCTCCTAACATTTACTATGAATTTTTATTATTTTAATTCAACTAACATCATCAACTCCCTGAGAGTTCCATGTAAACATTGGTGAAGCTAGACCAACAGAAACAGAAAAGGAAAGCTAATCTTCATTGTCAATAAATTTAAAAAATATCCCAAGTGCCCATAGGAGGAGTAACAATTTCTTTTTTTTTTTCTTTTTTTTTTTTTTTTTTTTTTTAATTTAATTTTATTTTATTTTTTTAATTTACATTCCAAATCACTTCCCCTTTCCCGTTTCCTCCCTCCCCGAAAGTCCCATAAGCCCCCTTCCCTCCCTCTTTTCTCCGTTCAACCCCCTCTCATTACTCTGTCCTGGCGTTCCCCTACATCCAGTCTTTCCAGGACCAGGGGTCTCTCCTTCCATCTTTTTAGAAATCTATTGATATGCTGATTGTGTCTAGGGTATTCTGAGATTCTGGGTCAATATCCCCTTATCAGTGACTTCATACCATGTGTGATCTTTTGTGATTGGGTTACCTCACTAAGGATGATATTTTCAAGTTCTGACCATTTGCCTAGGAATTTCGTGAATTCATTGTTTTTAATTGCAGAGTAGTATTCCATTGTGTAAATATACCACATCTTCTGAATCCATTCCTCCGTTGAGGGACATCTGGGTTCTTTCCAGCTTCTGGCTATTATAAATAAGGCTGCTATGAATATAGTGGAGCATGTGTCCTTATTGCATGCAGGTAAAGTCTCTGGGTATATGCCCAGGAGTGGTATAGCCGGATCCTCCGGAAGTGTCATGCCCAGTTTTCTGAGGAGCCGCCAGACTGCTTTCCAGAGTGGTTGTACCAGCCTGCAATTCCACCAGCAGTGGAGGAGTGTTCCTCTTTCTCCACATCCTCGCCAACAACTGCTGTCTCCTGTGTTTTTGATCTTAGCCATCCTGACTGGTGTGAGATGGAATCTCAGGGTTTCTACGTTCAAACTAATCAGTGGTTGGGAAAAAGAAGTGTTCCCTCAGAGAACAAGTGTGGTCATAACTTAGGGCTCCAAACTCAAGGCAGAGGAGGGTAAGTTTTCTCTTTTCTCAAATTCCTCTAAATAGGGAATACCATGTATAGCATGTCCAAGATAGGTCAACAGCACTAAAAATACTGCTGTTTCTATTCTCTGAAGATTTAGTGTTACTCATTCCGAACATGTAACAGAAAATGCATGTGCATGCCAGTCACATTGTCACACATGAGGCATGTAGAAACTTGAAGAACATCTTTTACTGCAGACATGACAATCAGAGAGTCAGAAGTAATGAGACACAGCCTGCTCCACTGTGTTTACTGGGAACAGAGACCAACTCGACGTGAGTGCAACTTGGATTAACATAATGTGTTGCTGGGTAATTAAATTCTTCCACATCACATGTAAGTATAATGTGTTAATAAAAAAGTAATCGCACCTCCATTGTTTCTGCAGGTTCAGCTTAATTACATGGCCGTTAGAACTCTCTCCCTCTCTCTTTATTCATACTCAGCAAGGACTCCCGTTACCATCTGCTGATATTTAATTAATGTACATTAAACGCCCTGCTCTATTATTAAATGTAATTTAACAACTTACTCTGTGCTCTAAATTCAGGCCAGCATGAATGGGAACTGTAATGAAAGGAAACAAAATCTACTCCCCTTATTAAAATATTACATACACATTCATCTGCACATTACTATATTCAGTACAGATTTAGAGAAATATTTCTCACCTTTTAAGTGAGAAGTTCTTTCTAGAAGCTTTGTGGTTCACCAAGAGCCAGGAAAGAATTTTGGTTATCAGAATTATCTAATTAGAGCAAAGCTCCCTGCTGAACTTTTTCCAAAAGCCTGGGACCTTGAAGAATTAATACATGATTAGAAGGAAAACAGTGTGTGTGTGTGTGTGTGTGTGTGTGTGTGTGTATACATGCGTATGTGTATGTATATATATATATATATATATATATATATATATATATATATATATATATATATATTCTTATTTACCATTTTCAAGTAATCCCTTGTATTTAAAGGCTACCATATACAAATCTTAAAGGTGACAGAGAACAGTGATAGGATTTAAGAAACATAGTTCCCTTGTTAGAGAATCCAGCTAGCATCAAGATTTCCAGCTTAATTTGTATGGACTGAGCTTTGCCAACTGGTAAGTATTGCATCTGCAGATCTAGATATTTGTGAGTGCAGAAGCAGACTCAGATAGGAACTGGCATGAGAAGGGTTCCTATGCTAGTGAGCTATCTTTGTGACAAAAACCCAAGATATCCAACTCAAAGTAAGGAGCATTGGCTGTGGCTTGTAGTCTTGGAAGTTTTCTTCCATCATTATTTGGCTCTATGATGAGCTGCGGGGAGGCAGGGAATCGTAGTTGCTCACATTGGGGCAGTAAGAGAGGTGAAAGGAGAATGAAGAATTCCTAATTACTCAACACACAGAACACCACAAATAAGCCTAGCCTCCAACTAAGCTCCACCCCCAATAGTCTATTCTTATAAATCTGTTGTAGTTAAAGCCCTCATCATATACAGCTTTCCTTAATGTCCCATCTCTGAACAGCTTGCTGACACTGGAAAAATGCCCCCTAAAGATAAACTTTGAGGGAATTTTAATATTTGAAATATACCAATTTACTAGCTAGTTACTGAATGACCAAAACCAACATTAAAGCCAATGACCAAAGTAGGTGGGATATCAAGATTGCTTTACTCCCCATTCTAGGTTCAAGCAATAAAGAAATAATGTAATATCTAAAGGGAAATAAAAACAATTATAAAACCAATTAACAGTCAGTCTACTCTGCTTTATTGCTATGAAATAACAGCTTCCATGATTAAATACTTCTCCCCAAGGGGTGGCTTGTTTCTCTAAAAGGACTCAGAACTCTTCATTCAACAATGTTATCTCATTTTATAAAGCCAATGCCATCACATCTCAACTCTTTTCTCCCCATCCCTCTCTCTCTTTCTCCATATATTGAAAGATATATAAATATATAGTCACAATACATATGCGTTTAGTTGTCTCTGTATGATATAGTATATTTATCTGATATATGTATATTTATATCATACATGTACATGCATAATAATATATATAATATATATACACATATATACATATGTACATATATATATATATGCAACTGTGGATTTTCCACCCTGTTCCTGCTCCCGAATAATATCTCAGACACTTATTTACTTTTGCTTGGGCTTGATCCCTGACTAGTTCATAAATTATATAACCCTTTTAAACTATTCTATGTCTGCTGCATTGCTTGTTACCTCTCCTCACTCTCCTCAGTTTCATACATCCAACTTTCTCCAAGTCTGGAGCAAATCTCCCAGAGTTCCATTCTCTCTCTCACTCCCACATTCTATTTCCTGCCCTTTGCTAACAGTCCATCAACATTTTGTTGATAGGTGATGCTTGCAGACAGTATACAAGTAATTATTCCCACATCAATGTTTGAATATCATGTTTCTATACAGATTTTAAAAATGTTTGTAGTATATCTGAAACAACCCAAGTAATGCAGATTCCTGAACTTTTGAGAATTCTCAGTGTGATGGACTTTTGGAAGTTTGGAGAAGAAAGTATCTCAGAAATCTTTTCCTCTCAATTCTATGTCTCTCAAAATTGGAAAAAAAATCTTACTACATCATCCATTTTGAACCAATATGTGGCAGAATGTGAATTATAAAATATGAATATTGCTCCAAAATTCCAGGCTTTGATCTGCAATCACAACTGGTCTTGAAATGCCTAGAATAAAGTAGTAAGAAAATTAGCAAAACTACAGGAGGCATCTTCTAGAGATTTTCTTGTGAGTCATAGAATAGCATCTAATATTAAATTACAGAATGATATTGGGGAATGAACCTAGAGGCACTCAGTTACCACTCCATCACAGTACCGCAATAACACAGGGTCTGCTGTTCTGCACCCTTTGCCTCCTGCCTTCTTCCTTATACCTTCTCCTCTATGTTGTGTTGGAAAGTGAATATAGCACAAAGAGCAGCAATGTGTATTCCAGCTGCTTCCTTCTCTCCTTGTATTTAACTTGGGTTTATAAACAGTTGGTGAGATGTATGAGACAGGCCTCAACTGGTACAACCCAGTGCCCTCTCTGTGTTCTTGTGCTCAGATTTCTGCGTCTGACTGAAATACTTGTTACATTCCTTTTCCATCCAAATTAATCATATCAACTGTGTTCTATCTGCAGAAGTTTTTTAAGTACAGAACTCTCTCTCTCCCTACCTTTTCACGTGTGTGTGTGTGTGTGTGTGTGTGTGTGTGTGTGTGTGTGTGTGTGCATGTGTCTGTATGCATTCAAGCATCTTAATTTAGGACAATGTAGTATAAAATATAGCAGGGGTAAATCATTAAACTAGATATTAATTTTACAGTGAGTATTCTGATGGGGGATTGGAGAACAGTTAGTTCAATAACATACATCCTAAAATCAGATTATATCTCAGTTCAAGAATATCTACTCTTATAAAGCAGGTATAAACTGAAAACATGTAGAGGAGTAGAAATCATTCAAGCCAAGAGTGCTGGGGACAAATAAAAGAAAAGAAAGAAAGAGAGACACACAGACAGACTGACAGACACAGAGAGAAGAGAGACACATAGAGACACAGACACACACACACACAGACACACACACAGAGAGAGGGAGAGAGAGAGAGAGAGAGAGAGAGAGAGAGAGAGAGAGAGAGAGAGAGAGAGAGAGAAATTTGTACGGAGAGTCTTGGGCTTCAATAACTATAACAAAGAACAAATGGAACCCAGAACTGGAGTCCATGACTTATGCGTATGATTACATGGGAGGGATTGGTGTCTATGGAAAATAGGATTCTCTGGCAGAAGCCAGAGTGAGATACTGCATCATCAGCATGAGGTGGGAAGGAAAGGGATGGATGAGTCCTGGGGTTGGCCTTATCTTCAGTCCAGTTCAGTACTTCTCATTGATGCCACTTTCTTCTCTGATAGAAAAGGTCCCTACAATGTCCTGTGTCAAACATCATGGCTTGTGTGAGAGAATGCCTGGTCTTCTGCCCCTTTTTGTCCTGCACTTTGTTCTTCATATCAGTATATACAAGTTAATGTTTATTAATCTGAAATTATTTTACTAGAATCTTAGTTCTGTGAATAACACAGAAAAAGTTTATTGGCATTAAATTGTTTGTTTGAGGTCCAAAAAGTTATCCTCATTTCCACCTCTGATATTCTCTCCACGTTTCAAACAGTGTCATATGATCTACCTGGGAGATGATGTAAATTCACCTTCAGCTTTTTTTGGGACAACTCCTAGGTCCTTTCCTTTCTCTCATCCTCAGCAAAGTGAGAAGTCTTTTAGGATAAGTAATTTAAAATGCATGAATGCATGGAAGTTTCAGTTACTGTTGCAGAAGTGGTAAGGAAATGTTCTCATCATTGTAGCTGAAGTGTCCTGTCAATCATTACTAACAAAAAAAGCTAGCAAAAGCCATCTAGAAAAATTGTTCTCCCTCTGTCATTGTGGACTGCTCCATAGCAAATGTCCAGGGAACTCTCAGTGCTTGACATAAGCCTCATTCCCAGAAGTTATAAAAGTACATCATTCGATGTTATTACTGTCATTCAAGGTAGGTTGTCGTTATTTTTAATTTAATTATTTTGTAGGAAGGGCGAGAAAAACATAAAAAAGACAGAAACACCTAGGGAAGCATTATCCTGTCATTTCTGATGGTAGATAACATCATGGGTCTGGCCCACTTCTGTGTTTGATTGTGCAAGTGTGAAATGGAATGCATTCACTTGTCTCTTCCCCAGGACCCAGCAGCATCTTCAGCCTGCTTACTACACTGCATGAAGCTGTGTGACCAGTTGGAAAGTAGGCAACACTGATGTGGTCTAGCTCCGAGATGTTCCTACCGTGATAAGACAAGGGCGTCGAACTAGACTGGGTTGCACTATTGTGCATTTCTCACATCTAAAGAGAATGCCTCACTAATATCTTAATATTTTCTCTAGTTTCAGTATTGTTTTTCTTATTTTCTTATTGTTTTAATTGGAGAATATCATACATGAATACAGTGTATTATATTTATATATATATATTATATATTGATATACAATTAATGTATAATATATTATATATTTAATCTTTAGTATTTAATATATTAAAACCTAATATATATTATATATTATATATATAAAGTGTGTGTGTGTGTGTGTGTGTGTGTGTATGGTCTGTCCAAATGTGCTTAACTATTATTGTCCTAATTATCTGTATGTCTTTAGAGCTAACTATTAGGATTGAGGCCTCAATCTTGAAAGAAACTGAAAAAGAACGCAGAATTGGATCTTTCCTCAGAAGCCACAGACTGCCCATAGCTCCTTGAAATTTTCCTCCTTTTAAGTTGCCATGCCGACTGACAGTCAGGGTGTTTTTGTTTGTTTGTGTGTCTGGCTGGTTGGTTGGTTTTGTTTTCTTATTATTTTCTTGTGATTTTTAAAAGCATAAGCCAGAGAATAAAACCCTGTAAATATACAATGTAGTCTGTGCATTTATCTAGATGTAATTATAATAAATATTTTATAGAATAATTCTGAACTATATTGTGATAGCTTTCTCTTGGTTCTTTCTTGTTTCTGTCTCTTTTATCTTCCTCTGTTTTTTTCAACTGTTGTTGTTGTTGCTGTTTTTAAGTATAGGACAGGGAATATGGCTCAGTGCTTAAAAATCACTTGTTGCTCTTTCAGAAGACCTGGGTTCAGTTCCCAGCACCCACATGGTAGCTCACAGCCATCTATAACTCCTCTTTCAGGGAATCCAAGAACCTACCCTCTATCTCTGTGGATACAGAGCATTCCTGGAGTATACATACACACGTGCAGGTAAAATAGTTATACACATAAAATAAATCCATTAAAATTTAAATATATAACATGATTGACCCTTTGGTGTCCTTTCTCAGTTTGCAAATCATCAGCTTATGTCATATCAGTGAATTTTATTACTTGATATAAAAATCTTTCTTGTAAACAAGCCCCCTCATCTTTTCTATAAAGAAAATGATCGTAGGCACCATTTTAGTTACATTATGATGACTCTGGTTAAACAGACATCATGTCTAAAACTATGGGGGTTATAAAACAAGAATAAATGTTTAGACAAAGTGCTAGTTTGTTAACATAAGGCCATTATGTGAGATCCCAGTGAATTTGAGCCACGAAAGAGAAAGTAAAACGATAAAGACAGTATAGAATGCAGTCCGTACTGAAGTCACCTTGAATTCGGGAAACAGAAGTGTGAGAACACAGGGTCCCAGTTGCACATGCCTTATGACTCCAACACAATACTCATCCAGCGATGACTCTCAGGTTCTTCTAATTGGATTTCCTTAGATGGCCATCAGAGACCTCATTTGGAAATCAAATCAGTGGGATTCCATCAATTTTTTGACCTAAATGCTATAGTCAGATCTATGTTTTCATGGTACCAAAATTATGATCACAATGACTGCTGTACTTGTTCTCCAGGGGATGAACAACAAACACAGTGCATGTAAGCCAAACTCTGGGTAAGGGTCAAAGACATTGACATTAAGACCCAATGCTCTGCTTCTCAACTGTTTGCTGGGGAATGCTGTCCTTTGGCAGGCTGTCAGGAGGCCTCACAGAGAGGTGTGTTCCCTGCTTTATTAATGAAACACCTTTACAGACTTTGAAATGAAGGCAAAGGTGAATCTGTACTTTAGATGTACAATTTCCAAGCCATTGGCAAGTTTAGAGATCACAAACCCTTTTTTTTCTGTGGCTTATTCTGGGCTGTGCAGACCAAATAGGTCGAGAGTAAAATTCAAATTCAGTTTGACTGATAGTTAAGCTCATTTTTTTACTTAATTTTGGTTTTATTTTGTATTAAATTATTGTATTTGATAGCTAAACTGTAATATGAGATTTATTTAAGGGGAATACTATTATAGTTTAAGCTATCACTGGGAAAGCAGAATAAATCATTTCATTTTCCACCGACTGTTTTTGTTGCTTTGCCTCTTTCTATAACCTAAGGGCAATCTGGAGAGCCAGACTTCAGCAATGACACACCTTGTATAGGAGTAAGTTGCCCAAATCACTGTTCTGCATAGACCAACATAAGTAACTCAGGAAGAGATTGTGTCTGAGATCTCCTTGTCATCAACTAATGGCATAATTCTGGACTTGAGCAATTATTTGCATCAAGGTAATTGTCTGGAGAATTTATTAATTGCGCTGGCTAATGGCTAATTATCAGATCATACCCAAATGTTTTCGCCTTTCTCTTTGTTTCCCAATAGTACACATAACACTGCAACAAATTTTCCATTTAATATACTAATAGATTGGCCTTATCTTTTGCTTCACTGGGAATTTGTTTAACCAAGACTTCACTGATATGAGCAGTTGTTTAAAATGAAAAACTGCACTGACTTCCCCGGCAACCTTGATTCCAGTCTTATCTGGTTGAGAAAGTGACAAAAACATATCTTTTTGTTGAGACAGGTTTCCGATCAGCTGAGCTACACAGGGTGTTATTTTATATCTAGGGTTAGGAATAAAGGACAGGCTTTATGCTTTCTTGGGGTCTACCTATTCAATTTTGACAAGCCAGGTGTGCATAAGTTGACTGTGATGAGCCTTGTGGGGATAGGAATCTATATCAGGAAGGTCTTTGCATTTGTGTGGGGAACGGCATGAATTTTTGATATTTAGGCTTTAAATGGGAAGGAATAATGGAACTAAACCAGCAAAACTTTTACAAGGACATCTTTGATGTGGTGTTTGGAGGCCATAGTTAAGCATTAATGTAATGAAAGTATATATTCTGAATACCTAAGTGCTCAAATAAACAGAAATTTTAAGCAACAGCCTTCTTAGGAGATACAGCATTTCAGGCCAAGGCACATCACAAAGTTGGCTGAGTACTTTCTCCTAAGCATAAGATAATTGAGTTTAAGAGAAAACCTGGACATGTCACAGCATGCTGAACTTTCCCATCATTTTTCTTCATAACTTTTTTGTTGCAGGAAAACTCAGAAATGTGAGGGCCTTAAGCATGCATGAAAGGGAGCTTGGTTATACACGTGGAAAAGTGTGTCTGTGCATATTGGGGCAGGCAGGAATGAGAAAAGAGTAAGAATATAGGTAGACAGGAAGGATAAAGAGTTCAGCTTCCTGGACCTCAGGCTGTGTGAAGTTAATGAGAAACTGCTCAGAGTCTTATACCTGGCACACCAGGCTATACTTACTTGCTCATGTGCCATGGAAGCCTGTTCTACAGATGTGCTTATAAAAGACAATTACTAGAGTTAGAGAAGTAAATGACCAGGAAGTTATTGTACTATTTCATTTTTGTTTTTCTTACATAGTCCCTAAGCCTTAGAGAGATTTAAAAGTACTTCATCTCTCGAACTGGATACCATATAGGGAAATTACATTTTTTCTATTTTTAGATGCCCCAGGTGGATTGATGTAAATATGTTTACTCATACACTCACATAAAATATGTGTGTGTATGCATAAAAATCAATGCTTGATAATATTCCTTTTAGCATGCAAAGCTGCCCTAAAGGAATTGATTCTCTATTGATTGGGGGTAGATTAAATAAATTGATCGAAGTAGAAGGGAGCCTAATCACTGAACTTTAATGAATGATAAACAACATCCAGCCTCTCAATTCCTTATCCCTCCCTCCAAGCCCTCAACTGACCAGGCTCCTGGAAGCACCAGCTGCAAGAGCATGGGGCTTTTAAGAATCAGAAAGGGAAAGTCACTTTGGATAATGCTGAGGAATCTTATAGGGTGCACCTCAAGTGGAACAAAACTTTCAGACCTTTAAATCCTTGTCCTTGCTACATTTCCCTAGTTTTGCCTGCTAGGGTTCGTTTCATAACCTAAAAGCTTACTGTTGTCTTCCAAATATACTGAGAAGTGTCTACGCTCCTTTGAGGGATTGAGTGATTATTAAAGAAGGAAATTCTGCTTCAGTTGTGGACAACAGAGGTTTGTAAGTTGTACCCCTCTCCAGGGTATGGACTCCAGCAGATAGGAGGTGATAGACCTTTCTAGCGAATCCCACAGTTCTAACAGAAAGGTAAATCAGGAAAGGTGCAGTGATAGTTCAGCTGTGTGGACCTATCAAACCCTTCTCAAGTCTCTGGAACTGACTTAAATCCCTAAAATGTTCTCGACAGACAAGTGTGCCGCCTATTTTTCAGATTGCCAAACTGAGGATTCAAGATTCTATTTTAAAGGTCACCTCACTTGTGAATAATGGGAGAATCGACATTTGATAACTGATCTTAATGATGCTGAACTTTTGAATAACTTCCCAAGGTCTCTCAAGTGTTCATCTTGCTGGAGAAGATATTACTTGATTCGGTATCATTTGACAATACTGGTTGGCCAATGCTGATGTGCTCAATCAGATAAGAATTTTTAACTGTACAGAGCCACACAAACCAGCGTTCTTCTAAAGAGACATAAAGAATTGATACACAGAGGAAGGTCACAACAAACAAATACAACATAGTTATGTGTTGAGTAATAACTACACAAGATTAAGAAGTGGCAACATGCCAGTTAAGACAGAAGGATTCAGCAAAGTCTGCACAAAACTGTTGGACCTGAGTCTTACACTTTCAGGGCTGAGCAGGACTAAAAGCATTTGTAAGTCCAAGTGGGACAAGGAAACCTGGGTTTGGTTTGATTTGATATAATATTGAAGGTTTCTATAAATGAGAGTATGTTCTATTTTGCACATTTTGAAGATTAATCTGTCTCCATGAGAAAGCAGCAGTACTTAAAGATGCTATGGTGGTCGTGGCCATAGTGTGATGGAAATATGAGCAAATATTTACAGAAAAGGTCCTAGTTTGAGAGAATGAAGCCTAAAAATCGAGAGTGATTTACTAATGTGAATGACCACAACTGAATTGATAGATAATGACCACATATTCAGTCAACTAAATTATGGTTATCATGTCTGGGAACTAATCATAGTACCAAAATGGCACGTGTTCCCAAATGAATGGCTTGAGCACAAGTTCTTCAGAGTGAGTAGTAAATGCTGTCCACTAGCCAAGCTTTGGATAAGTGCCAAGGGCAGTGAGTTTAAAGCCACGAGCTCTCTGAAAAGAACCAAAGAGCAGCTGAGTGTGCAGGCTTATCTCTTCAAAGCAAGCTGAGATAAGTTTTAGCTGACATCCTCTTATAAAAGTTGACAATCTGGAAAAGCATGCACTTAAACACTCGCATTTTCTCTGTTTCTCTTTCTTCCTCTTATTCTCTCTCTCTCTCTCTCTCTCTCTCTCTCTCTCTCTCTCTCTCTCTCTCTCTCTCTCTCTCTCTCTCTCTCTCTCTCTCCCACCTCCCCCTTTCTCTCTTTCTCTTCAGAGGCAACCTAAATATACTAGGTAAAAAAAAAAAAAGTCAAAACCCCTTAGAAATGTGATGTCACTTGCTTCAGTCAAGCTCCAAATCATGCATTGTCTCTGGATTATGTGACTATAGCCCTCTAAATCTAGAAACATTTGAAAAGGCAGAAAGGAGAGCTCCCTGTTCATTATCACGTTTAATTTTCAGGAAAGTTTCTGAGAACTCAGAAGTGAGAACTTTCCAGGAGTCCTAGTAAAATGTCCACCCAGCAATGGTGATATATAGAGTCCTTTTAAGGTTACACAAAGAATCAAACAAACAAAGAACAACAACAAAACCCTGGAGTCTGGTGTTTGTCTGCCGGCTCTTCTGATTTGAAGCTTGAGGTGCTATTTTCTTCTCAAGTAAATAGACATTCACACTTGTACCTGTGGTTCTTGTTCTGCTTGGATTATTTATTTACTCACGTACCACAGGTGGTAGAGTCAATCCCAGGACCTCTTTTATGCTGGTAAGTGTCTGCCATTTAGCTACGACCTAGTAATGTTCTATTTTAAAGGAGGACTCTTTCGAGCTTTGTGTGTTTTCTCTC
This sequence comes from Tokudaia tokunoshimensis, assembly GCA_036184795.1. Classification (NCBI taxonomy): domain Eukaryota; kingdom Metazoa; phylum Chordata; class Mammalia; order Rodentia; family Muridae; genus Tokudaia; species Tokudaia tokunoshimensis. Next base: position 41,654,459 of record BTHU01000019.1, read on the forward strand.
TATGAAGCCTTGATCCTGGGTCACTTTCTATTTCCTTATGCACTGGCTAAGGCAAATTCCTAGGAAACAATAAATAAAATAAAGAGAGCAAAAGAAACCAAGCCCCTAAACGAATTAATCAACTGAATTATTTATAGCTCTTAGATATCAGGGTCGCATACCAATCATCCAAGTAGCCTCAATAGCCATACGTGTTGTCAGCTGGCAAGAGAAACTCTTGTCCCTTTAAACCCACTTCTTCCTCACAACGACTGTGTGTAATCTGCATTTCCTTAAAGGCATCATCTTCCAGCTTTCTGTGACAGGGGACATAATGTCCTCTTTGTTCAAGCATGATTCGAAGCTAGCAAAGAATATGTAATGGAGCCCAATTTTGAATGACTGAAATTAGAAGACTGTCATAAGAAATGCTTTTGTGTTTGAATCCTTTATTACAACTGTTGTCTAGCTTGTTTAGCAGATGAACTAAAGGCCTAACCCAGGAGAACATATTTGTCACAGACAGCTAAATCACAATCAATCATAGTAGTTCGTGCCTGCCAGTCACAGGTGGCCACCTAATCAGGCCTTGTTCAAATGTAGAAAATGCCAAGTTATGGCACATCAGGCTCTTTCTGTATAGAACTTGTATTACTGTGTCCATAACTAAAATTGGCTTCCTGGGTAAGCAGAGCTCCCCAGACTCATGCTCTCCTAGTCTAGGCTTCCAGACACAATCATGATTGTTTAAAATTTTTAGCAGATTGGCATTAGAGATAGGATATAAGGCAGAAGGCCAGTGAGCACCAAGTGACAATCTACAGTATCCTGCTTACCATACTGTGCTCACAGTCTCTCAAAGAACCTGGGTAAGTCAAATTCCATTTAGACATGAGATCTTTAATATTTTATTGAGAAATTTTTTAACTGGGATGGGTTGAGGTTTATACTAGATCCAATAATTAATTAGGTTGGACCCAATTACAGGCCATGGGTGTCCATCTGCATCATGAGAAACTGGACTGATTTTGGTAAAGAGAACTGAATTGTAGCAGGAGGCTTTGCTTCTCCACTTTGTACTCCTGGCAAGTCTCATATGCACACTACCACAGAAGCTATCTTTGGATCTTCGAATGAAAGACAGCCCACATTAGCATATTTTTAAAATGTCTTGGCTACCTCAAAGGTTGAGCACTCCTAAACCTTCCCCTGCTATAGCAGGCCCAATCAGGGAAGTGGCCAGTGACCACTTACCTGAAATCTCAAAGAGCTGGTTGGCTTTATCTCCTGCCACTCATATATACCATCCTTCTGACACAAGTCATGGTAATTTTCCCATTTCTCTCTTCATTCTAGCCTGAGCAACTCTAAGGATCCCTCACTGTGCCCAACCATTAGCTGTTGGCATCTTTATTGATCTATCAAAACCAGTTGTGGATGGAAACCTTTAGTGTTTGGACACACAGATTCCTGATTGAATTAAAGTATTAGAACCAGTCTCCAAAACTGAAGTTATGTGGAAGAATCGTATATGAATTAATTTCTTAGAATAGTTGAATAATTAGAACTTTAAAATTGTAGAGAGATGGAATGGTGCAGATTGCCACTCAAGGTTACCTTGGGCTATCTTTAATTTTATCCTTTGCACAGGTACCAACCACTTTTACATGTTCCCCTACACTCTTCTGAATTTCAGGGAAAACTTTTATAATACATTAGCTTAATAGACAACTATCTTCCACCAACCTCAAAACTAAGGATATTATGTATAAAACATGAATAAGAGAATTCCTCATTTTGGCATAACCAATCTATCCACTATTCCCATCAATGTAATGTGTAAATTTATTGAATTTTGGCTCTCTTGGGTTATCTAGGTATAAAAGTTTATGCAAGCTGTTTGGGACAGCCCAAGTCTCTCTTTTGTGCTCATGGTCACTCATACTTGCCTCAGAGTATGAGTGTATTTGGCTCATCCTTATGAACAAGATCCATATGTTGTACAGATAATAGGTAGGTAAATTTAGAGAAAGCCAAGGAATCTGGAACTCTTCCATCTCAGAAACTATACATTTTTACAGAAACAACTGAACATCAGTAAAAACAGCTTAGAAAATCTTTAGTGACAGTAGGCAATAACTAACCTCAACAAAACTTCTCATCTATAGGGACTTTAGGGGAAAATGTATATTTGACAATGTGTGTGTGTGTGTGTATTTGTGTGTGTATACATGTATGTGCTTGTATAACCACATGCTTGTGGAGAGAGAAAGAATGATCATAAATGTTTTCTAAGCAATAGAGTATAGTTAAGTGGCTTGTATATATTCTGAAAACTCTAAAAAGTTTAGCAAAACTAATTGTTAAGAGAATATGTTTTACATTGACTGACAAATCAGACTGTATTTCTCTAGTCCTCTTTGATCTAAAATAAACTGATAATTTTTGTTCATTATTTCTCTGCCTGGAATATGAAGAAGCAGATGCTTATATAATTTTAGTCCTCTTACCAATAGGGTCTCTTACTTTAGCTGTCTTTATACTATGGTCAAAAACTTAGGCACAGCACAATTGAAAAAAGAAAAAAGAATTACCTCCTAAAAGGGCTCTTCCCACACTGTTCTTTGGCAGGTTCTGCTCGAGACTCAACAATCTTCTTAAAAGGGAATAAGTTGAAAGTGAGAAGATTAATACTTATTTGGATAGTTGCTGTAAAATTAATTCATATTTATTAAGAATATCTCTATTTATAAGACTGTGTCCATGCCCTCAAACCTATGTCACTAGACATGTGTGTGTACAGAGAAGAAGGGAAAGGCAAACCCACTTGTCAAGCCTCACATCTGACCATTGTCACATCAGGGCTTCTAACTTACACATTTGTAAAGTAATGTGGTTCTTACAACAGAGTCCTGTCCCCTTCAGTTTTAAATTTTCTATTATGTCTTTTCCACTCTGCTTTACCTATGGAAATACAGCTTTAGGATAAAATAAGAAGAAATTGGTTGAAAGTATGTTAAATCAATTGTCCTTGGTAGGGTTAAAATAAAGCTCTATGCAAACACCGTATTGGGTCAGGTGGACAGAAGGCCTCACAACTAGTTCTGGAACATCAGAGGGTCTGGAGCCACTTTTATTTTTATTTATGTGAATGTACAGAAATGTTTAAATCAAAAATTATAGATTATATGGAATGCTTGAGTGAAAAATCAAATCAATAATTAGATCAATACCAACAGGGATATGGGTCTTTACTAATTCTACCCACTAGAATAGGGAAAGGGAGAAATGTCCAGCGTCTTAAGACAAGATACCTCAATGTGAAGGATTTGGCGGAAAGATAAATGGGCCTTTCCAGGAACACAGGATGGTTTGTGAGCAGCTCTGTCTGGGTACAATTGGCTCCAGGCTCTCTTCTGAAATTAATGTTAGTGTTGATTTCTTTCTGTTGGCTCTATGCTTATGCAGATGGAGGAGAATTCTAAAAGCCTGGCTATGCATTGTATAGTGTTTTCATGTGCCTTTGGTGGTAATGAAGGTGCCATGTTTTAGGGTGGGGTAATTCAAGCACAATTGTTATGAATGAGTAAATTGGAAAAATGTAAATGGCATAATAGTTTGTTCATGGATGCATCATAGTTCTTACAAATCTTTGTCATTGGTTTGAAAGCTACAGTTATGTTCCACAAAGCAATAGATAATCATGGAGTTTCTGAACAAATTCTAAGTCACATTACAGATGTACTAATTGCTGAACATAAGTTCATAATGTATATACCCTGGCATTTCTTTTTAATATGGTGTGGAGAAGCTAAATATAATTTACTCTGTTAGTAAACACACACACACAAAATCTCTGTACTCCAAGCAAGCATATGTTTCCAGAAATTATGAAATGTATATTCATGAGATCTTGGTATATGGCAGACAGCTCAGAATTGCTTATCTCCTGAGTTTTCACTAGAAATCAGCTTCTAACAGCTAAACTTTAATTAATATGTATTAATTAAAACTTGAAATAAAGTAGTAACAACTCCATATGCAAGACCTGTTCATAGTAAGTGAAGCTACAAATTATGGATGCTATATTTCCAAGGGAAATTATAAAGAACATTTTTGTACTGAAGTTAAATGGTTGTTTATTCCAAATGAAAATGAAGCAAAGTATCACACATATCACAAGAGAGATATGAAAATTGATTTAAATGTGTACAAGAAGAATCTTGTAAAGGAAACATTATATGTGGTCAGGCTGGTTAAAGATTAAATATGTAATATTTATATATGGTTTTCTAAAACTTGATCACTAATATCAAAACTATGCTGCCGCAAATCTAGAATTTGGTCTCTTCTGTTAAAACACCAAATATATTAGTGTTCACATGTTCTTAATGAGTATTCTTTGGTTTTTCTTCCATGTTTATGAAGGTAACTGTCCTAGGAAATAAAGACTGTGTAACAGCAATATGAATCCCTGTGCTATGTGTTCTCTTTTCTGGGTGTTAGCATCTTGCCCCTGAGTGACAACTTTATAACTTTCTATACTTCTGTTTGTTCGGAGACCCAAATGGTTCCACTCACCACTTGGAAGTCAATGATATTAAGAAAACAAGGTATATAAAAATAAAATTTATTCAGGAACCAGCACTCTGAGAAAATGGCAGAATAACATGCCCCATCCCCCGCCCAAAAGACCTTCTTGAGGAACTTAAATACATGACAGATCTACTTATGAGACATAAAGAAAGGATCTGTGTAGTAAGATATAAAGTCCACTGGATATACACCCAGGAGTGGTATAATTGGATCACAGGGTAGATCTATTTTTAATTTTTTGAGTTCCAAAGTAGCTACACTAGCTTATATTCCCATCAATAGTGTATGAAGATTCCCCTTTTCCCATGCCCACACCTACATTTGTTGTCATTTGTATTCCAGACGATGGCTCTTTTGACTGGAGTGACTTAGACTCTTAAACAGTTTTTACTTGAAGTCTACAGATGAATAAGGTTGTTGCATACTTTTTTTAAATTGGATATATTCTTTATTTACATTTCAAATGCTGTACCCTTTCCCAGATTGCCTCCCTCCCAGATAGCCCCTATCCAATCATCCCTCCCCCTACTTCTATGAGGATGTTCTTCCACCCACCCCACTCCCATCTCTCTGCCCTCCACTCCCCTACATTGGGGCGTCTATCAGGCCTTCATAGGACCAAGGACCTCTCCTCCCATTGATGCCTGACAAGGTAATTTTCTGCTACATATGCAGCTAGAGCCATGTGTACCCCTTGGGTGATGGCTTAGTCCCTGAGAACTCAGGGAGTGGGGAGGGGGTGTCTGGATGGTTGATATTATTGTTCTTCCTATGAGGTTGCAAAACCCTTAAGCTTCTATAGTCCTTTCTCTAACTCCTCCGCTGGGAACACTGCTCAATCCAAAGGTTGCCTGTGAGCATCTGCCTCTGTATTTGTAAGGCTCTGGCAGGGCCTCTCAGGAGAAAGTCATATCAAGCTCCTTTAATCAAGCATTCCTTGGCATCCATAATAGTGTCGGAATTTGGTGACTGTATATGGGATGATTCCCCAGAGGGTACAGTCTCTGGATGGCTTTTCCTTCAGGCTGTGCTCTACATTTTATCTACATATTTGCTCCTCTGAATATTTTGTTCCCCTTCTCAGAAGAACTGAATAACTCAAACTTTGGACTTTGTTCTTCTAGAGCTTCATGTGGGCTGTGAATTTTATATTGTATATTCAGAAATTTTAGGCTAATATCCACTTATCTGTGAGTGCATAGCATGTCTGTTCTTTTGTGATTGGGTTCCTTCACTCAGAATGATATTTTCTAGTTCAATCAATTTGCCTAAGAATTTCATGAATTCATCATTCTTAAAAGCTGAATAGTAATTCTTTGGGTAATATACCACATTTTCTATATCCATTCTTCCGTTGAAGGACATCTGTTTGTTTTTTTCCAGCTTCTGGCTATTATAAATATAGCTGCTATGAACATAGTGTAGCATGTGTCCTTATTGCATGTTGGATAATCTTCTGGGGATATGCCTAGGAGAGGTATGGCTGGGTCCTCAGGTAGTACTATGTCCAATTTTCTGAGGAGCAGCCAAACTGACTTCCAGACTGGTTGTACCAGCTTGCAATCCCACCATCAATGGAGGCGAGCTTCTCTTTCTCCACATTCTCACCAGCATCTGCTGTCACGTGAGATTTTGATTTTAGCCATTCTGACAAGTGTGAGGAAGATACTCAGTGTTGCTTTGATTTACATTTCACTGATGACTAAGGATGTTGAACATTTTGTTAGGTGCTTCTCTGCCATTCAGCATTTCTCAGTTTAAAATTCGTTGTTAGGGTTATTAGATTCTCTAGAATCCAATGTCTTGAGTTCTTTGTATATATTGGATTTCAGCCCTCTATTGGATGTAGGATTGGTAAAGATCTTTTCTCAATTTGTTGGTTGCCATTTTATCCCATTCACAGAGTCCTTTGCCTTACAGAAGCTTTGCAATTTTATGAGGTCCCATTTGTTGATTCTTGATCTTAGAGCATAAGCCATTGTTGGTCTGTTCAGGAAATTTTCCCCTGTGCCCATGTGTTTGAGGCTCTTCCCCACTTTCTCTTCTCTAAGTTTCAATTTATCTGTTTTTATGTGTAGGTCCTTGAACCACTTGGACTTGAGCTTTGTATAAGGAGATAAGAATGGGTTCATTTACATTTTTCTACATGCTGATCTCCAGTTGAACGAGCACCATTTGTTAAAAATGCTGTCTTTTTTCCACTGGATGTTTTTAGTTCCTTTGTCAAATATCAAGTGACCATACCTGTGTGGGTTCATTTCTGGGTCTTCAATTATATTCCATTGATCTTCCTGCATGTCTCTGTACCATACAGTTTTTTATCACTGTTGCTCTGTAATACAGCTTGAGTACAGGAATGGTGATTCTCCCAGAAGTTCTTTTACTGTTGAGAATAGTTTTTGATACTCTGGATTTTTTTGTTATTCCAAATGAATTTTCAAATTGCTCTTTCTTACTCTATGAAGAATTGAGTTGGAATTTTGATGGAGATTGCATTGAGTGTGTAGACTGCTTTCAATAAGCTGGTCATTTTTACTATATTAATCTTGCCAAGCCATGAGCATAGGATTTCTTTCCTTCTTCTGAGATCTTCTGAGATTTCTTCAGAGGCTTGAAGTTCTTGTCATACAAGTCTTTCACTTGCTTGGTTAGTCACACCAAGGTATGTAATATTACTTGTGACTATTGTGGAAGGTTATTGTTTCTCTAATTTCTTTCTCAGCCTGTTTATCCTTTGAGTAGAGGAAGGTTACTGATTTCTTTGAGTTAATTTTATATCCAGTTACTTTGCTGAAGTTGCTTATCAGGTTTAGGAATTCTCTGGTGGAATTTTGGAATCACTTAAATATATGATCATATCATCTGCAAATAGTGATATTTTGACTTTTCCTTTCCAATTTGTATCCCTTTGACCTCCTTTTGTTGTTTAATGGCTCTAGCTAGAACTTCAAGTACTATATTGAATAGATAGAGAGAGAGTAGGCAGCCTTGTCTAGTCCCTGATTTTACTGGGATTGCTTCAAGTTGCCCTCCATTTAATTTGATGTTGGTGATTAGATTGCTGTATATTGCTTTTACTATGTTTAGGTACTGACCTTGAATTCCTAATCTTTCCAAGACTTTTAACATGAAGGGATGGTAAATATTATCAAATGCTTTTTCAGCATCTAATGAGATGATCATTTTGATTTTTTCTTTGAATTCGTTTATGTAGTGGATTATATTGATGGATTTCCATATATTGAACAATCCCTGCATCCCTGAATGATGCCTACTTGATCACTGTGAATGATCATTTTGATGTGTTCTTGGATTCAGTTAGCAAGAGTTCTATTGAGTATTTTTGCATCAATGATCCTAAGGCAAATTGGTTGAAGTGCTCTTTCTTTGTTTGGTCTTTATTAGGTTTAGGTACAAGTGTAATTATGGCTTCATAGAACGAATTGGATAGTGTTCCTTGTGTTTCTATTTTGTGGAACAGTTTGAAGAGTATTGGTGTTAGGTCTTCTTTGAAGGTCTGATAGGATTCTGCACTAAACCATCTGGACCTGGACTTTTATTTTTTTTTGGTTGGGAGACTATTATTGACTTCTATTTCTACAGGGGTTATGGTACTGTTTAGATGGTTTATCTCATCCTGTTTTAACTTTGGCATGTGGTATGTGTCTAGAAAATTATCCGTTTCATCCAGATTTTCCAATTTTGTTAAGTATAAGATTTTGTAATAGAATCAGATGATTTTTTGAATTTCCACAGTTTCCATTCTTACGTCTTCCTTTTCATTTCTGATTTTATTAATTTGGGTACTGTCTCTGTGCCCTCTGGTTAATCTGGCTAAGGGTTTATCCATCTTGTTGGTTTTCTCAAAGAACCAGCTCCTGGTTTTGTTGATTCTTTGTATAGTTCATTTTGTTTCTACTTGGTTGATTTCAGCCTTGAGTTTGATTATTTCCTGCCATCTACTCCTCTTGGGTGTATTTGCTTCTTTTTGTTCTAGAGCTTTCAGGTGTACTGTCAAGCTGCTAGTGTAAACTCTCTCCATTTTCTTTTTGGAAGCACGTAAAGCTATGAGTTGTCCTTCTACCACTGCTTTCATTATGTCCCATAAATTTTGGTATGATGTGTCTTCATTTTAATTAAATTCTAAAAAGTCTTTAATTTTTTCCCTGACCAAGTTATCATTGAGTAGAGGATTGTTTAGCTTCCATGTGTATTTGTGTTTTCTGTTGTTTTTGTTGGAATTTAAGACCAGCCTTAGACCACAGTGATCTGGTAGGATACATGGGATTATTTCAATCTTCTTGTATCTGTTGAGGCCTATTTTGTGACCAATTATATGGTCAATTTTGGAGAAGGTACCATGGGGTGCTGAGAAGAAGGTATATTCTTTTGCTTTAGGATGAAATGGTCTATAAATATCTGTTAGATCCATTTGGTTCATTACTTCTATTAGTTTCACTATGTCTCTGTTTAGTTTCTGTTTCCATGATCTGTCCATTGCTGAGAGTGGGATGTTGAAGTCTCCCACTATTATTGTGTGGGGTGAAATATGTGCTTTGAGCTTTAGTAAAGTTTCTTTTATGAATGTGGCTGCCCTTACATTTGGAGCATAGATGTTCAGAATGGAGAGTTCATCTTGGTAGATTTTTCCTTTTACAATTATAAAGTTTCCTTCCTTGTCTTTTTTGACAACTTTTGGTTGAAAGTGGATTTTATTCCATATTAGAATGGCTACTCCAGCTTGTTTCTTGGGACCATTTGCTTGGAAAATTGTTTTCCAACCATTTACTCTGAAGTAGTGACTGCCTTGCCACTGAGGTGGGTTTCTTGTATGCACCAAAATGTTGGGTCCTGTTTATGTATCCAGCCTGTTAGACTATGTCTTTTTATTGGGGAATTGGGTCCACTGATGTTAAGAGATATTAAAGAAAAGTGATTGTTACTTCCTGTTATTTTTGTTGTTAGAGGTGGAATTATGTTTGTGTGGTGTAGAGAGCCTTATTAGGGTGCCATGTCACCTGGCAGGAACTTGACATCAACCAATGTGAAGTTCCTCTCCTAGCCTTTGAGCAGGAACTCCTGTGTTAGCCATAAGCCCTCCACCTAGGGTAGAGTGCTCAGACCAAGGTGAAGCTCATCATTCTTCAAGGATCTGCAGTTTCCTGATAATCACTAACCGCCTGTGGAACAACTGAACTGGTTCTGAGGAGAAGTTTCCAGCCTTTGGGGGAAGGGTTTTCCTCCGCCTATATATTTGGAGTTTTCCATTAAACTTTGAGACCTTGAGCAGCAGGTGTTGTCTTGTTCTCCATCTCTTTTTGCCGCCTTCCCATACATCCTCAGCTTCCCTTCCAGATAACCCATTCTATGTAACTGCAGGCAGTTATAGTGTGACTATCTTCTTTGGGGTTTGTTAAAATATTACCTTCTTGCTTTTTCTAAGGTGTAGTTTTCCTCCTTGTGTTGGTATTTTCCATCTATTATCCTTTGTAGAGCTGGGTTTGTGGAAAGATATTGTGTAAGTTTGCTTTTGTCATGAAATATCTTATTTTCTCCATCTATGGTAATTGAGAGTTTTGCTGGGTATAGTATTCTGGGCTGACATTTATGTTCTCTTAGGGTCTATATCACATCTGCCAAGGATCTTCTAGCTTTCATAGCTTCTGGTGAGAAGTCTGGTGTAATTCTGATAGGTCTGCCTTTATATATTACTTGACCTTTTTCCCTTACAGTTTTTAATATTCTTTCTTTGTTTAGTACATTTGGTGTTTTGATTATTATGTGACAGGAGGAATTTCTGTTCTGGTCCAATCTATTTGGATTTCTGTAAGTCTCTTGTATGTTTATGGGCATCTCTTTCTTTAGGTTAGGGAAGTTTTCTTCTATAATTTTGTTGATGATATTTACTGACCCTTTATTCTGGGAATCTTCCCTCTTGTCTATACCAATTATCCTTAGGTTTAGTCTTCTCATTGTGTCCTGGATTTTTTGGATGTTTTGGCTCAGGAGCTTTTTGCATTTTGCATTTCCTTTGACTGTTGTGTCAGTGTCTTCTATGGTATCTTCTGTACCTGAGATTCTCTCTTCTATCTCTTGTATTCTGTTGGTGATGCTTGCATCTGTGGCTCCTGATCCTTTTCCTAGGTTTTCTAACTCCAGGGTTGTCTCACTTTGTGATTTCTTTATTGTTTCTATTCCCATTCTTAAATCTTGGATGGTTTTGTTGTTTATTTTCTTCGCCCATTTGATTGTGTTTTCCTATAATTCTTTATGGGATTTTTGTGTTTCCTCTTTAAGGTCTTCTACCTTTTTACCTATGTTTTCCTATATTTCTTTAAGGTAGTTATTTATGTCCTTCTCAATGTCATCTATCATCAGCATGAGAAGTGATTTTAGATCTGAATTTTGCTTTTCAGGTATGATGGTGTATCCAGGACTTGCTATAGTTGGAGAATTGGGTTCTGATGATGCCATGTTACCTTGTTTTTGGTTGCTTCTGTTATTATACTTGCCTCCTGCCATCTGATTATCTCTAATGCTACCTGACCTCTCTATATGTAACTGTATCCTGGTTGTGTCAGAACTCCTCAGAGTCCAGCTGTCTCTGTGGTCCTGTGATTTCAGGACCCTCTGATCCTGATATCCTGGGTGTGTTAGAGTTCTTGGGCATGAAGCTGCCTCTGGGGCCCTGGGACCTTTGTGTGACCAAGCTCCTGGAATCCTGTGATCCTGTGATCCTGTAATCCTGGATATGTTAGAGCACCTGGGATTGGAGGTTCCTCTGGGTGTTGCTGGGCTGGCTGGGAAGTTCGCTCCCAAAGGAAACCAGGCCAGATCAGAAGTGTTGAGTACTTTTTAAACGTTTAAGTCCCTGTCTGTTCCTTTGAGAAATTTCTGTTTTAGTTTTTTCACTTATTTGTTATTGGGCAGTTTATTTTCTTGCGGTTCATCTTTGTGAATTCTTTGAATATTCTAGACAGTAATTATTTGTCATAGGTGTAGCTAGCAAAGATGTTTCTCTCATCCTTAGAATTGCTTCTATACTAGATGGGCAATTTTCTTCATGATCTCGAGTATCGATTTTAGGTCTTCTTTTCTTAGCCACCAAACTCCTGTTTAGAAAGTCTGTGTCCATGACTATAAGTTGATGTGTTCTACCTACTTTTTTCTTTGCAATTTCAGGGAATCAGGTTGCATGATAAAGAGCTTGGAAAAAATGGAGTCAATTTTTAGTGAATGGGTCTAGTTTAATTTTCTGCACATTGAAATTCAGGTTCTGTGTAAAATTTATTGTAGATATTGCCTTTTCTTCCAATATATTTCTAGTGTCTGAATCAATGATAGTTGCACTTACATGCAGTTATATTTGGTTCACTAGTCTATTCCATTGATCTATGTATTTGTACAATGCTGCTTCACTAAGATGGGGATTATCAAATGAAAATATCAGTGCCAAGCATAGGTCTCGTCCTAGAGTAGTTGTGGGTCCTCAAAAATACAAAACTGATAAGAAAAAATTATGTATCTATTTAATAAATCACTTAATAACAACAGCTTTTACATGCCTGGAGGGCTAATAAACTAGTAGTTACTTAGTAGTTAAAGTGATGTACCTCAGAAGTTGGCTGTCTCTCATTGGAGAGACTGACAACCCAGTAGTTCCTCAAATCCCCAACCTGGCACAGAAAATCTAGAGGATCCCTGCAAAACTATTGATATTTAGTCTATTACGGGAGCATGGAAGTCCTGGTTCTGATATCAACAAAGATAGAAGCAGCATCAGCAACAAGTTAATCAATCCATGACAAGAAGGAAACAAATAAAGGGAGAAGAATCTCCCTGCTACTATGCTCTTATTTGTTTATCTGGGCTCTTATGACAGGAGCCATCTGCATGGCACTTCCCATATCATTTCAGGCAATCAGGACAGTTCTTCTGTTCCCCATTTAGCTTAGTCCTAAATTTTGGCAAGAGGATATTAAAGCCAATTATATATTTATGAATTGTTGGTCAGAGAGGATCCAAAAACTCCCAAAACAAAACAGGCTATTGCCATTACCCTTAGTAAGACACTGCTGTTTAAAATACCAGAAATCAGTTTCTCATAAGACCAGAAATCAGTTGTATAGTAACAAGGAATTTCTCCCTGATAGCTAGCTTTTGTAGTGATAGAGGCTACTCAGGCTACTAAAGGAGAAAGAAATATCAATGAATCTCAGCTAGTACTGGACACTGCAAGCTCCAATACTACCTGCCAGGTACGATGTGCCCACTAATGCAATAGTGGAAAGACTTTTTATGGAGTAAACAATTGTTCTCAGGTCAAGTCTGCTCCACAGGAGGGACGCATGTCTAGTACTGTAAATATGGTCAAAATCTTGACTGTAGTAGTCATAAGCTTTAAAGGAGAATGACTGATGTACTGAATATTCATGTGATCAAACTATCATCTAAGTATTTGTTATATGCATAGATTTGTACTGTCATCAACTTTGGTGAGAGAGACTTTTTATTATATTGGAAAGTAGTTAATGCAGAGATGCATTGCTGTTCAAAGTGCTAGGTATAAGCAATAGCATTCCTCTATAGACAGGACAGTCATCTATGCCACTCTGCCTCTAAACTTAGAATGCTTTGCGAAAGAGGGGGCAAAAGGAAAAAGAGCCAGAAAATGGGGAGTAGTGCTGTGAAATGCTCTACGTGACTTCTCTTACATGACTACTGCACACAGTTGAACCAGCTAAAAAGCCAAGCTCAGAGACAGAAGAGACTCCCAAGGTACCACTCCTACTTAAGGAACTATTGGCAGCTGATGACTGTTTTAGGGTAATGCCTGTTTTATGGGTCACTTTTCTTTGAGTCTGGCCATTGGAATGCTGTCCATGCCCCTGTAGATAACCACATATTCATGTGTATATGGACAATTATAATTAGACTAAAGAGATAAATAAATAAATAAGCAAAAAATTAAATAATAAGGGAATTCTCAAAGTTAGCAGGGAAATATCATCCAGGAATGGTGGTGTACTACTTTAATCTCAGCACTCAGGAGGCAGAGGCAGGCTGATCTCTGTGAATTCAAGGCCAACCTGGTCTACAAAGCAAGTTGTAGGATAGCCAGGAATTTACAGACAAATCCTGCCTCAAACAGAGAAATAAAATAAAAGAGGAGGAGGAGGAGGAGGAGGAGGAGGAGGAAGAAGAAGGAGGAGGAGGAGGAGGAGGAGGAGGAAGAAGAAGAAGAAGGAGGAGGAGGAGGAGGAGGAGGAGGAGGGGAGATGCAATAGGAGGTTTTTGGATGGGAGCTGGAGAATGAGAATAGCATAAAAATAAAATAAATTGGGACTTTTAAATAAGGAAGGTAGATTTTGACATATTTTAAAAGATTTCATTTTACATGAATATTGACTCCTAGGATACCTGTATAAATTCCTAATTCTTTCTGAGGTCTTAAAATTGCATTTACTGCAGGTTCTGACTTCCACAATTTATCACAAAGAAAACAAAAAGATTTGAATATGGGAAGTATAGGAATTACAAAACTACCAAAATATTTAGCAGTTAAACATTTAGATTTTCATCTCTATTAGCCCAGAGAAAGCAATTGAAATTTCAAATGTTATACTTCAGTACCAAATGTGCCACTGTTGTGTTTCTGGAAGGGCTGCATTCAATCTCTGTCCTCACAGAGATATGAAGTATAGGAACATGCTATTTCAGTAATATATCTTGCCACTGCTATAGGAGTAATTCAGTAGGACTAATACTGCAGCAGTAGGTTAAAGCATACTTAATTACGTTGGTTTTGGTTCTTTTTCTGTCTCTGTGTGTGGTGTATATATCTGTTCATTTTGGCTATATACTCATATGAATAAAGGTTCTTGTGCACAGGAAATCCATAGGTCAATGTCAGATGTCTCCTTTGATTGCTTTCCATCTTGTTTGGAACAATTTCTCACTTAACCTGTAACTAATTGATTCTCACAGACTTACTGGCCAATGAACTTCATGGATCTATTTGTCAGGGACTAAAGATGCATATTGCTACACCCAGCTATGTATACTATGGCCTTCCCTCCTTCATTTTTGTTTTTCTGAATAGGTTGGAAGGATCATTGCAATTTGAAAAATTAAACTTGGCAAGGGCAATTTAATCAATTTGATTGTTATACCTAACAGCCACATCACTGACCTTAACTATGTGTGGGTAGAAAATTCTCTGTCAACCCTCTGATACACTGATAACTGAATCTGTGAAATCAGCAGAAGAGTGTACAGCTAGATTACATGAGCAGAGATACAGAATGAAAGAAAATCGAATATCTACAGATCCAGTGAGCTTTATCTTATACATTCTTGTACTAGAAGACAGGAAATAAGGTATGATTTCAAGTTAGGAGAGAGTAAGTGATTTGAGGAAAAGATGAATGGGTCCTCAAAGCATGGGTGATAAGCCTGAGTGGTGTCTTCCTCTAGTTTCCTCCCTGTGATCTGAGGTAATCTTTCCTGTTAGATAAAACTACTAGGGAGATGACTCATGACAACTGAGTTCCTTTGGGAGCAACCTTCTTTCAGAAGCTAACAGGAGTTCAAACAGAGCCTCTCCAGTTCCCACTGTGTTGCACAAACCTAAGTGTATAGCCCCTCAAATGGGCTTGTCTCCTTAGATATGGTCTCAGCTTGTTGGAGTTTCTGTTGAGTGCACTTTGGTCTTTTGGTAAGTTCTAGTAATGATTCCTCTAGCATATCATTTGCTCCTGTTTTCAATGTATATGTACAGCCATCATTGAATATCAAAGCCTCTCATTTTAACTGGACAAGAACTCAGCACATTGTCCATACTGGTTGTAACATTTTGAACTAATCCATCCTGACATGAAGTAAGTTTGTTATGATAGTGACAGAGATTGGCATTAGTGTCCAAAGTTTGGTTCAAACTCAAGCTCAAAAGACCACAGGTAGGCAAATGTTGAATAAATCTAAACTTGCCTGATCATACATCTGCAATGTCTTTAGGTAATGAACTAAAATGTAGCTTAAGGCATATCCAACTAAAGCCCTTTTTTATAAAATTAATTTATTTTTATTTAATTTTTTCACATTATTTATTTGACCATATTATTTTCTCTCACTCAACTCCTACAAGGACCTCTCCTCCCCACCTCCCTATCCACCCATCTTCATATTGTTCTCTCCATTCTCCCTCCCCTTTCCTCCTCTCCAAAAAAGCATAAATATCACTGGATCTTGACTAAACACAGCAGTCAATCACAGGCAGCTGGCCTATCAGATTATGTTTCAGTGCCAAGCCCTAACTGATCTAATTGTGTCTGTACATCACTCCCATTTTCTGTCCAGCAAAGTTCTCTGAGAATCTGCTGTGTTTCAGGGCTGCTTGATACTCACATCTCTCCTTTATCACGTGAACCTTGTTATGTTACCTTATCTGAAGTCTCATATTGGCACAGTTATAACCTTCTATTCTTCCCAATGATTTCACCACAGAGTGGCAACAAATAGCATAGTTAAATGGGGTAAATGGATAGGCAAATACATTTCTTTGTTTTTTCTTACATAAAATATCAGCCCGAGAATTAACAACAAGATAATCAAGAAGATAACTTGGAAAGTGATTATTTGGAATAATTGGAATTTTTGGAATTATAGAGCTAAGAGCAACTAATAAAAATATTTTTTTAAATTGTGTAGTATTTAAAGATAAATTAGTGATGATGTATGCCTGTCACTCATAAAGACTAGTATTTGGAATTATATAAGGGCATAAATAAACCCCACTTTTTTATTTCTTTACATTTTTGGTTATTTATATAAATAAAAAATATCTGCACCCAATTAGGACATGGCTTTGATTCTATAAAATTTAGGGCAAGAGGCCTGCTTTCCCAAAGTACAGCAAATCAGATCGGCCAAGTCCCTTGTGGTATGTGCCTTCACAGAATTCCTCTCCCAGGCATCTCAAACAACCAAAGTTCTTTTCTTTTTGTTTGTTTTATTCTGAATAACAATTTTATGCTTGAAATTTTCTTTTTGAGATGTGTAATAGATTTGGTGGGAATAAAATTTCTAGAGGAGGTCTTGGTATTTTTAATCATTGATAGATTTTATTCTTATTACGTGCTGACTTTATCAAACTTCTCACTGTCTAAAGTGGTTCTCTTATTCATTGATATGCTCTGAGATTCAGGTGATGTCAGGGCATCAGTAATCTCTTAATACAGAGTAGGAAGAGAAAGAGGCCTAATATTGAGGAGCATAAGAAAATATGACACTTTAATGATCAGTATTCCATTTTTCCTAATTATAAAAGTATTCAATATCCCTGTGAAGGAAAACATTATTTGAACTTTAAATGTTCATATTCCAACTTTAGATGTCATTTCATGAACAGGTCTATGGTAGAACAAAGGCACCTATAATATTAATCAATTCACCAGTTGATTCTGAATCACAGTACTATTTTGTCTGGATTTTAAATAATACATTAAATAGTATTTACTTTCTTATTAAAGGTATTGTAGTAAATGAAAAGAGCAGAAAATTATCTCAGCATATAAGCTATCTAAGTACTGTAGCAATCATCATATTAAACAAGAGGAAGAGTCAAAGCAGTTCCACTAAAACCAGGAACAAGGTATGAGTACTTTTTCTGATCCTAGTCATGATAGTGCCTGAAGTCTTACTTAGTGCAATAACACAAAAAAAGAAAAAAAAGAAAGAGAAAGAAAGAAAGAAAGAAAGAAAGAAAGAAAGAAAGAAAGAAAGAAAGAAAGAAAGAAAGAAAGGGGACTCAAATGGGAAAGGAAGAGGTCTGAGCATCCTCATGTGCAGATAATATGATTCAATGTATGAGACATTAAAGAATCTACCAGGAGTCTCTTTGAACTGAAGAACGCTTTTAACAAAATAGCAGTATGCAAAATTAATAGGCAAAAGTCAGTGGCCTTTCTATATACCAATCACATAGTATATTGTGTCTATTCATTCCAAGCTGGACATAGAGACTCAAATAGGATTCTTATCTATGGAGCTTGATGAACCAATGAGTTTACTGAAGTTAGTTACTTAAACAACTCAAAGCCAAAATGTCTTACCCCAAGCATGGATAAGTGAAGTAGCTATTCCTGGTTGTCAACTTGACTATATCTGGAATGAACTACAATCCAGAATTGGAAAGTTCCAGGAGCCAGCCCAGGTGGGAGGTGTTCTTCTTGTTGGTACGTCTTGAGGCAGTGGAGGCCGGAAGAATGTTGGGTGGGGTAAGAATATTTCTTATGAAATTCTGGGGTAAGACATTGTCTTACAGAAAATTTAGGGTTGCTGTATAATAAAAAGTTTACTTATCTAAGTCTAAGTTACTGTGTTAATGTAGCAGACCTGCCTTCTGTGTTCCTCTGAAGCCAGAGACTGCAGTCTCAGGCACTTAGCACCTCATCCTAAGACAGCAGGAGATTAAGTAAAGGATTAGTTGCTAGAGCCTTTTCCCTATTGTCCAAATGCCTCTTGCTTGTCAGTATAGGGGGAAGTTTAGAGCAATAAACTTCTTTTGAATCAGGAGAAGAGAATAACAGTCGCAGAAAGAGAAACTTTAACATAAGTGAGTATGCATAATCTCCCACAAATTCATACATAACTTCAAACATACAATGTTTTAATTTACACATTTACATACAAATTCAGCTGGGCCCAGCTTGCATGCATTCTCACAGTTACATACTTATACACACACATGCATACATTCTCACAACTGCATACTTACACACACATCCATACTTACATATACATATGGAGCAAAAGACCAAGTACCGGCGCAGAAAGAACTCACTCATTCTGGATGAAAAATAAGCTCCAATCTTTATTACATAGAAAAAGAAAAGGCTTTCACCCTTTTAACGCTAAATGAATTAAATCTATGTTTATAAGAAAAAAGCTTAGTTCCTTTTAATAAGACTAAACCTGCCTTCTCCTTATCATGGGACCTGCTCTGTCCCATGGTAAAGAGAAACCTGCCTGCTCCTCAGCTCTCTGCAGCATCTTCTTTTTTCCTCTTTCCCTCTGCATTCTGCACATAGCTCTCTTAGTTTTTTTTTTTTTATGTTACCTATATTTCTAAGTTATTCCAATCTGCATTCTCCTTCTAATCTTTTTCTTTTCTAACTAAAAACTTTTCCTCAGTTCAGTTCTTCTCTCAGCTCTGTTCTTCTCAACTCTGTTCCTCTCACCTAAATTCTTCTGGTCTGTCTCTTTTCTTTGTCCTCAGCCCTTAAACATCTTTCAGACATGATCACATATTACAAAGTTCATGACAAATTCACACAAAATACCAAGTCATAAATTGAAATAGAAGTTTACAACAGAGAATGTTTACATGCATATCCATTAGAAGTAATTATCTAGCTAAACATCTATCACTTGTCTTTCACAAATTCATTGCAAGTTTAACACCATAACTAAGTTATTAGTGAAGTTTTGTATAGATAAACCCAGTTAACATTTTATCTTCTGTCCTAGCACCTATAATAAATCGTTAGTTCCCTTTTTATGACCTTTGGTTAATTGTTTTAAAACCTCTTGGAATGTGCTCTGAGTGGAGAACGTCTGGTTGCCATCTAAGAGCAATTAACTTGTGACACTTGGGAGACTGGTAGAGTTCTCATTGCAGTTTTGACTATCAGAAAATTGCCTAATAGCAGTCCCACTATAAAAGAGATTAATAATCACAGATATAATGGTAGGAATCCTTGTAGGATCATCATTAATACTTAAGTCATCTATTTGTCTTCATAGCATCGCTTTAAGACAGTGGATCTTTGTGGATCTGCAGATATCTGTTCCAAAGGGGTGTGCTATTACTTATTGATTATTATATATTCTTAATAATAACAGGAAAAGCATATTAATAGCAGGAATTGTTCCTAAAATTAGTCCCTCACAGCCTTGCTTAATTAGGGCTTAGCTGACACAGATTATATAATAATCCAAAGCAGGCCATTTCAGGATGATCACCTGCCAGTATATTAGCTTGTCCCATTATGGTTCCTGACAGAAAAGCTCACCTGTGATTCTAATTTAGAGGCTGAGAGATGCAAGTTTCTGACCTGGATCTTGGCCTGGAGATCTTGAGGCATAGTGGCTATGAATTCCAGAAGATTAAGACAGGGAGATCTCTGAGTTCAAGGTCATCTGGGATTAAAGGTGTCATGGCACACTCCTTTAATCTGGGACACACCTTCTGCTGGAGAGGTACATAAGGACATTGGAAGAAGGAAGATGTACTCTCTCTTCTTCACCTGCTTACCTTGTGAGACTGAGAAACTGCTAGATCCTTGGACTTCCATCCACAGCTGCTGCTGACAATTGTTGGGGAGTTGGACTAAAGACTGTAAGTCATCAACAAATTCTCTTACTATATAGAGACTACCCATAAGTTCTGTGACTCTAGAGAACCATGACTAATACAATAAGGGATCATGAAAACTGCACGTGAAGACTCCATCCCACCCCTTCCTAGTTCACATTTTGCTTCCTGTACATTCCACTGCCAACTATGACAATGCTCAGATGAGCAGAGCCAGTGGTACCAGGACTCTCAGGGGAGTGTCTCATGATTACCCCATCACTCTTTCCAGGTGATTATGTTAAAAGCATTATTGCCATCGCGGCAGATCTAGCTGTAAACCATTCTGCTGTTTATTTCATTGTCCATGGCCTTAGGCCAAGGTCTTCTGTAGGTTACTATAACAATTCTGCTTTGGGATATCATGCCACGTCATGCCCCAAGGTTAGAGTTCCAGCACAAATCAAACTCCCACTCCTTCTCAGCCCTCAACACATTTTTACTATGACTCCATATTTAAAGGGCTAGTCTCCAACTTTACTATCAATCTTCCTACCTCACTTCATAAAAACAGCCTGACTCTGCTCATTCTTACCTTACCAAACCTTATAAGCCAAACAACCTATTACATTTTATAGGACTGTCTCCTTTAAAGTCATTATTCCTTTCCTTACTTGGATTGAATTCCCTTCTGTAGAATTGTAATACATATTTCCAATGAAGTAAGCTGTGCTGACCCTAAAAAACTGTACACATAGTGCTCATTGATACAAATCAAGGAAGTTTATGTGCCTTACACATAGCATCATTATATCTGTGGGCCCTTGCAATGAGCTGTGTTTTCTGCACTCACCCCTTTTTATACACATTATATTCTAAGTCTTCTAATAACATATTCTTCCCAACAACTGTCAACTGTTATAAGACTGAGTTTTCAATAACAATGGAATCATTTACATGATAATAAAAATAGTGTAATATCTGACTTTTGATTTTATATTCTATTTTGTTTGGAGCAACCCTAGGCTTTTGTCCATGTTAAGAGCATGCCTTTCTATACAACTACCAACAGAGGCTCCCAGATCTCAGAGACTGATGGAGTAGAAACATAGATCTGGGAACATCATTCTATGAGGAGAGAGCATTAAAAGAAAGCCTTGTCTTACTGAAACAAACTTAGGAAACTATTTGTTAGCACCCATGAGACTATGAGACTCAGAGAGGATAAATGGAAGCTTTTTTTTTAGTTCTCCTCAAATTCCTTTCTGCTAACAACTGGGCTCAGTATTATATTTTCACCATTCCATCAAAACAGCCCTTCTGAATGTAGCTGTGAACCTCCAAGCTATGAACAAATAAAAAGACCAATACCATTTACTCAAAGTACCAGTTACTTTTGCCAAACTCATTCATACTTTGATACTTGAAGTTACTTATTTACTTCACTTTCATAATTCAGAATTTGTTGTACCCACATTTGCCATATTCCCATACTGATTACATTAAACATAATTGCAAAGCAGAAGATACAAAGACTCTGATCTCTCCTTTTCTACAAGGAATACTGGAAAGATTCTTAAAAAGTAAAGAGAAGTCGAGATCCTCACCAGTCCTGAGGCCACTCCTGGCCTCTTGTACTCTAAGGAACAAACATTGCCTTCCATTAACTTCCCTAGGTATTTATCATCCCACATTTGCTGAAGCCAGAGCTCAAACTTCGCTCCCACTTTCTTATTGCCTCCCTAATTCTTACTCTGCTGAGACACTTTGAGATACTCCACACTGAGCACTTTCACATACAGATGTGATATTCATATTTTCTCTCTTGTTAATGTAGCTTCTGTCATCCTAATTTGTAGGGCTCCAGCTAATGAACCTAAAACAGTACAGAACCCTCTCTGTAGATTTCCAGTCAACCCTCACTAGCCATCCATTATGATAAATTTCACCACATCCCCCCAGACCATCTATTGTGAGTGTTCTAATAGCAGAATTTGTCCTATTTCTATGGTCTAATCTAAAGGATATACAATATATACTATACCATCTTCTTTTATAATCATAAAAAAATGTAAAATGAAGATACACACTAGAAACCAAAACCTTACTTTCCATTATTGAAAAATACACTACAGTGGGCAGTTAAGTGTGGAACACTGGGAGTAAAATGGGAGAGAAAAAATTAATTTAAATAAAAGTTTAAAATAAAATATTAGAAAGCCAGTAAAATTAAAAGGTTAGGAGTTAAAATTGAAAAGGCAAGAGAAATGAGACTTAAAATAAGAGATAAAGTGCATGAAGCCAATGAGATAAAAGGTTAAGCATATTAAAGATGAGAAAATATAAAATTTAGATAAGAAGCTAAAGCCCATATAAGAAAAGAAATTAAGTATGCAAAGGAAATTGTGGATTAAGGTTCAAAAATAGAATGAGAAAGTTAAAATGAAAGGATGAAAGATGTTAAACTGGGAAGGTAAAGGACATTAAGAGAAAAGTGTGGTTTTTTTTCTTCAAATCAAAGCAAAGCTATAATGTGAGTAGTCCTAAAGACATGGGAACCTCATGGCCATCAGTAAAGAGTGACAGTTCACTGTGATGCCTGCTGCATATCCTGTGTGCCTAAGTGCAGTAAGCATTGTGTTCCTCCATGCTGACATTGGCAGTTTTGGAAGAACAGCTTCCTCATGAGTCTCTGTCCGGAAAGTATTTCTATAGTCAGTGTTTGCCTCATGTATATACTCTCAAAGCATGGTTGAGCTCTGTGTCCACACAGGGAGCACACAATGTGGCTTCTGGAACTCTAAAAGGAAAAAAAATCTAATATATAAAATTGATGTTCATCGTGTACATTTGCCTCTGTGTTTGTCTGAAAATCACTCCCCCATTTTAATTTTCATTTGACCTTTCTTTATACTGAAAGAAGACAAAGAGACTAGCACCTTCCAGGACAGAAGATCCCAGACCTCAGAGGCTGCTATCCCTGGGAAGATCAATATACTGTGATGCAGCTCAATGAGAACCTTGTCCTTCTGAAGGTCAAACACGTGATGTCATGTGTTCACATTCCCGAGACAACAGGCAGAACTCAGGGTGGATAAAAGGAAGACTTTCCAAGTTTTTACAACAAAGCCCATGTCTGCCACCTGCACAGAATGACTCTGGGAACTGCATTTCCTTAGCAAGAGGGAAGTCTGAGTGGACCTCTTTGCCATTTCAATGTATTTCTTTCCCTATTTTCTGCTTGCCCTGCCATATGCAATCTATCCTACAGCCATTTGCGAAGCCACCTGCTGACCTTGCCACTGCAGGTAAGAAATGAGAAATTTTGAGGGCAACTGCCCTCCCCGGATTTTCATGGCCTTGGCATAAAAATATTTAGTGCAAGTGCTTTGTGAGCAGTGAACTACCGAGGAAGGTTCATGAGTGCTGTGAGCCACAATATCGCCCTTCTGCCTACAAGAGGTTGTTCCAGCCTCAGGGCCACTGTGCACTGTAAATACCAAGGCCATCTTTTTGCTGGGAAATTATGGCTTCCTGTGGCCTCATTAAAGAATTCCCCTTCTAGGCTTTTTCACATCTTGCAACAGAAAAAAAAATCTCTCATTTCCTACTTGCCCATGAAAGGTGCATTTTATAACAAGTGATTAATTTGGAAATCCCTTTGGGTTTGAAAGAACAACTACTGGTAATTGTCAAGTGAGTTTTTCATGTTCAAAAGGTTCTGGGGAGAGGGAATGAACATAGTCACGCAGGCTTCAGGCTCTACCTCTACCCATCTCAAATTTCCATAATATGCTCACTTGATTTTGCTTGCCCTGAAGATATTCAAAGAGAAAAGCAGCTGAGCACAGTAGAGGAAGTGAACAAGAGGGTGAAATTCTACGAGCAAAACACAGACCCATGAGGCTTCACTACAGAGTCAAAGCCTCTGCTGAATAACAGGCAAGACCTGAACATCACAGAAGAATCTTGAGTTGACCTCCTTTCCCTCCCATATGATGGAGTTCTGTTCTTTCTGATCTCCCCTTCTTTTTTTATTCTTTTTCTCTAGCATCTTCACCTTCAGGCAGTAGTCATATATCATCCTTTTGAAATTTTATGTATTATATATGCATGTATATTATTTATTTATTTATTTATTTGCCACATAGGGAATTAAATCTAGAACCTCATACATAATAGACAAACACTTACATACCATTGGGCTCTATGTCTAGACCTGTTTTTACTTTTATTATTTTAAGATCAAGATGTACTAAATTACCCAGGCTATACTTGAGCTTTATCTTCAGCATAGAGCAGTCATTACCTGGGATCCCCTTGTCTCCACCTCCCAAGTGACTGTGTAGTTTGTACATCCCACATGGCAGAAACTGAATGTAGTTTTTTGAAAAGGAATGGTTCCTAGGCTCATGGGTTTTAATGTGTTGCCCGTAGACTGTGGCACTGTTAGGCAGTGTGGCCTTGTTGGAGCATGTATGTCCTTGGAGGGGGGAGGGGGAGGATTTGAAGTCTTATATGCTCAACCTATGCCTGCTATGACATAGTCTCCTTCTGATGCCTGTGGACTAAGATGTAGAACTCTAAGCTCCTACTCTAGCGCCATGTCTTCCTATATGCTGCTATGCTTCTTGTCATGATGATAATGGACTACACTTCAGAAACTGCAAACCAGCCCACATTAAATGTTGTCCTTCATAAGAGTTTTGGTGGTTATGTTTTGTCTTCCCAGCAATAGAAACTCTTAAGTCAGAATTTTGTACCAGGAATGGGTTCAAACCCACACAGACATACATTTACTTGGTATTTGTTTTTTTTTTTTTAAAGATTTGTTTTATTTATTATATGTGAGTACACTGTAGCTGTCTTAAAACACTCCAGAAGAAGGAATCAGATCTCATTACGGATGGTTGTGAGCCACCATGTGGTAGCTGGGATTTGAACTCAGGACCTTCTGAAGAGCAGAGAAATGTTGAA
The DNA here is from genome assembly GCA_036184795.1 of Tokudaia tokunoshimensis. Taxonomy (NCBI): domain Eukaryota; kingdom Metazoa; phylum Chordata; class Mammalia; order Rodentia; family Muridae; genus Tokudaia; species Tokudaia tokunoshimensis. The sequence continues at coordinate 41,679,366 of BTHU01000019.1, forward strand.
CAGTCAGTGCTCTTAATCACTGAGCCATCTCACCAGCCCTACTTGGTATTTGTTGTGTACAAAACTTCAGGATTATAGAAAATAATTTAGAATATTTGGTAAGTCATATATTCTAGACTAACATCATACATTAAGACACCTTTCAAGCCTTCATTTGGTGGTACAGTACTCATATACCACACTTTTAACTTTTGTGGGACAAAAAAAAATGTAGCCAATGGTTCTTGTTCATCACTCAGTCAATTTCTTATCCATCTGATTATTTGTTTGGTAAGAAAGATTCAACTGGCATTTTTTCTCATATCTAATATCAATATGTGCATAAGCCTATAACTAAAGAAGAACCTGACACAGAAAACAGTAACCACAGGGACGTGTGTGTGTGTGTGTGTGTGTGTGTGTGTGTGTGTGTGTGTGTGTTTGTGTTTCCTGACATTCACTTTCTATTTTATTTCTGAGAGCTGAGAACTGAGCTCAGGCTTCACACATGCTTGGTGAATACGCTAGAGCTATGCTGTACCTCAGTGCCTTCTACATTTATGAAACATAAAACCCATCCCATTACTCAATGTTAGTGGAAACGTTTGGGTTGCAAACTAGATGCCATCAGAGACTTTGATGCCAAACATTTTGATGGTTGTTTGGTCCTGGAAGAAGCCACAGATCTTATCTAGAACCTCAAGGGAAAGAAATAGGTCCATCATCTCCAAAGATATCAGAAGAGAGCATTGAGTGGCAAAATCCCTGCAGGATGAAGGCAATGAAGAACATGTGTGGTCAGAATAGTGAGAAGAGAGGTGACTACTCTCCCATGTCTCCTCTACCTTCTGCTTGTCTTGAGGAGGAATTGGAGAAAATCCCAACTTGGTGGAAAATCTGAATTCCACTTTTCTATCAGAAAACCTAACTGCCATGTTCCAAAATGAGATGAGATCAATAAACTATGTAGAATGTTTAGAGTTTTTTAGTTATAACAGTTATGTTGAAAAAGACTCTGCTGTATGCATGACCTTATCTGGCTAGAAGTTGAATCTATGTTTTAGAAGGGAGCCAAAAAGAAGAGCAAGCATGATCATCATCCATAGACTCCTGACCTAGTCCTTCAGTAGGATGTACAGTCCATGCCTTTGTGATGAGATCCTGGTTACTTGAACTAGTAAGCCTGCAGCATGAAAGCCCATCTCACAAGATATGGTCGTTTGTTTTTTCTATTTTAACTAAGAAAAAACACTATTTGATCAAACATTTTCACATGTCTAATATACTTTGTCATCTGCTACCAAACTCAGCAAATCAAGCAATAAAGAACGAATCAAGTAAGCAAATTAGTTCTAATGAGTCTATCACCTCATTTACACCCTGCTTTGATGCAAAAGTAACTGACATATCACCTAAAAATTAAGAAAGGAAAGAGAAAATTTCATAACTGTATTTGATTTTGGTTCTAAAGAAATGTATTTTTGTTATGACATTGGAAACATGGGTTGACCTAATCAAGAAACTCTTGTTCTTTCATGGTCATTATGTGAGCGTTATGGGGACAGGTTTTTGATGTTTAATTAGATAAGGGACACAGCATGACATATCTGTGTCTTAGTTGGATGCAAAATCTCACCTAATTTTCAACATTGTTCAATAATAAATATTTAACAGGAAGCCATGCAGAGATGGAAAGTACTCAACTCAGAGGAAGATGTAACATGCCAGGACAATAGTTAGCAAATGACTGCATTTTGCAACTGGAAGCAGCAGATTTATAAATGAACAGACAGAAACATTGGAACTACCACACAAAGAAGACTATGGCTTGGAAATAGCCATCTGCAGGCTCATTTTCACTCAAATAAATGTGCCACATATTTTTCCCTAGAGGTACACTTCCATTTAAGCAGGCATAAATGTATTTATTTGAGCACATCTCATACTCAAAGACATATATGAGATTCAAAGAAAGAATTTCATCCAATGGAGATCAGCCTCTCTAATAGGAATGGGAGCTGGAGACTTGGCTTAGTGATTAAGAGCACTTTTTGTTATTGCAGAATATGTGGGTTTGGTTCTTAGCATCCACATAGTGACTTATAGCAATCCATAACTCTTGTTCTAGTGAAACAATACCCTCTTGTGAACTCCGTGAATATTCTCCTGGCATATATACATCCTATCAAAACACTCATATGCATGAATTAAACAAATCTAAAATGCATTTTTTTCAAATAAAGACTGTATCTGTCACACTCTGAAATGCAGGAAACATTCTGAAATTTGTTCTGATAATGGTCAGCTCCATTTACATTGTCACAGAAAATTAACCACTGTCAAGGACTCGTATCCTCCTACTATTCATAATCTACTTATCTGTGGGCTTCGTCTATCTTCATCACGTTACCACAGCTCATTCAGAAATGTGAAGCTACAGAGCCAGCCTTCCATAAAATTTCAGGAGTCCTACCTACTATTCACCAAAATATGAATGTGAAAGTAAGTTAATAAATCTCACCAACAGGCCTGTCTCAGCAGAATCTGAAAAAGAACAAAGATATAGATACTAGTGTGTGTGTGTGTGTGTGTGTGTGTGTGTGTGTGTGTGCGTGTCGATTATTTTCCATCCAGTGAATTCCCCAAAGCAACAAAATAACAAACAGGAATTCTAAGAGCATCATAAGGTGTTCCACCTTCTGCGCTGTTCTAGTTTCCTCCAGCTTGCTTGTTGATCCCATTGCCATTCCTCTCTTTAGCTTTCTCCCTAATAGGTGAACTCAAATCATGTGTATTAATTATTTTTCTAATAACAAAGGCAAATGAGTACTATTCAGTCTCCTTCTCCCTTCCCCCACCCCCTTGATGTTTCCCCTGACAAGGGACATGATCGTCTTATGTTGGTGGACTGTGCAAATATGAAGAGTGATAAAATCCCTAGACTTCACAAACTTGCTGACAGAACAGAAAGACTTCAATTCATAGTAGAATCTCTCTCTTGTATTAAAAAGAGGCACTCAATGCACATAACTTTAACCTAATATGAATGGCTTCTAGAATATTTAAACATTTGTAAGCTATCATCATTATGCTTTGAAGTGGACACACCAGTATACTAAGCAGTATGAACAACCAATTTATCTATTAAATGGCAACAATTTTTGTAGCATCTAAATGTAACAGGAGATTATTAGTAATAATAAGAGGAGCTAACATTTCTCTAAAGAACATGAGGTCAGGCATTCTCCAAAACCTCCATCTGTAATTGACTTTTCCACATCAAGCCAATTTCATGATTCACGTTAGCCCTATATGACATAGGAGGAAATGCAGAAATGTTCAGCCACTTCCCTTGATACCCACAAACTGAATGCAGTGGGCCCAGCATCTGCTCTGAAACCTGGAGAGATTTTTCTCAGAAGCGTTTTTCTTAATGACATGAGGAAATGAAGAAAGAGAAAACAATTCTGGAGGAACAAGAAATTTATCTAGTAGCCGGGAAAGTCATTGAACAATCAGGAAATATGGTTTCCGGTTTTGATTACTAGAGAAGATTCAGAGTAACATGAACATCATCCAAGATGCAGCTTCCTCCCATTTACACACTGTGGAGTGCAGAAAACATTCTGCTGTTAGAATGAGAAACCTTAGCACTCAGGGATGTATAAAGGAAAAAGGACATCATAAAGCAAAGATGCCCATGGTAGAGGAGAGCTCAAAACAGAAGAGTGTGTGACTCAAGCTAAATGTCAAATTCATAGGCAGTCTAAAAGAGCAATAGAAAAGTAAACTTGGTACTTAGGAGTTTATATAAAACAAAATAGAGTACCATATCTGTGTATTTCCCCAATATGATGTCTTCCTTTAAAAATTTGTACATGCTGGACCAATACAGATGCATTGTACACAGCTAAACATTGGACTAAGCGCAGGGACACCAATGGGGAAGTTAGGGCAAAGACTGTAGGAGCTGAAGGGGTTTACAACCTCATAGGAAGAACAACAGTATCAACCAACCAGACCCCCCCCTCAAATTCCCAGGGACTAAACCACCAACCAAGAAGTACATAGGGAGTACCCATGGCTCCAGCTGTATATGTGGCTAGATGACCCATGATAGTGGAATGCTAGGCCACTGAGGCAAGAATGGGGGAAAAGGTGGGGGAACATCCTCATAGTTGGGGAGGGAGGAGGAGATAGGCTTGTGGAGAGGAAACTGGGAAGGGGGATAACATTTGAAATATAAATAAATAAACAAAAAATCATAAAAAGTTTGTACATGGACTAGAGTATTTGAAAGGTGAGATAGAAGAGATGGTTCTAGGTGTCTTCACAGTTACTCACTGCTGAGGTTATACCACTATTCCCCAGTGTCTCTATTCTGTAGCACTTCTACTATACATTCTCAATAAAATTCAAAATAATGATATTATATGAACCAGTTCATAGCAACCCAATAGCATTCAATTTGCTCTCCGTTCATATGCTCCTGGGTGTTCCAAAAATCTCCTAAGTAAATGGACTTTGGTTCCGTTCTGCTTCTGTGTCACTTGCCCTGAATTCTTTGCTGTAAAATACCAACAACACTCATTTCTTCTCCTCTTTATCGTTTGTGCTCCAGTGTCTCTAATTTTGATAGCACCCCGTCTCTGTGTCATCTTTTGTTGTGCATAACCATACAACTCCCAGGTATGTTATTTCCACTGTCTTCCCACCTGAATACAAGCTCTATAATTTGCCAGTATTACACTCTACATTGATGTAGCTCAAACAGATTAGCAATTGACACACAGTCAGCACTCTGCCCTAACTGAAGAATGAGCAAACACATCTCCAATTGATGGGATATTTGAACAGGAGAACCAAAACAATGGAACAGATGGAAAAGACTGAGAGTTCTGGGACTGAATTCAGCCCTTAAAAAGTGTTTGCTGTTTAGCCCACACATAAGTTTATCAGCAATATAAATGAATATTTAAATATCAGGGAAATTCACATAAAAAGTTAATGCCCAGGCTTCCTTTTGGAAACTTAAAAACATTGGCATCCATTGGGTGCTTATTCCCATGCTTCACCCATTGTCTGACTGTGAGTATCAGCTGTGTGTCCCAGCCAGCCCACCACCCCCAGCTGGCACATTCACCCACAGCTTCGTTCCAAACTTCAGGACCAAGTGTCCGTTGCCATGCATCATTTTTATCATGTTGTTGTATAAATTAAGACAAAGAACTCTCCCTCTTTAGTCACCACTCTGAAAACAAAGACTCTGGTGCCACATGATGGAGAAGCAACAGAGGAGAATGTAGCTCTTTAAGAGAAGACAGGCTGTTAATCTGAAATGGCAACACTGGGCACTTGCATCATATATATTATCTGCCTGGCCACCTAAATCACATCAGTTTGCCATGTGTGTGTGCCCCACTCAACCTGAGCAAGGGGAATTGGTGAGTTTGGTTGGCCACATGAAGACTGAACTATAATGGTCTTAATGCAAACATTGTGGCTATAAACTTGTGTCTATTATTTATTTTAATTGTCTATTATTTGAATTTACTTTTTTAAAAAGTTGTCTCTCCTTTAATTTTCTGGAAAGCCATCTTCAGAAAGATTTCTGTCTTTCTACATGTGTTTGTAAATTATTACAAAACACTGTGCCAACAAGGCAAGAAAAGTACACATGACTGTGAATCTTAAGGTTACCTTTGAGACCAACCAACAAGAGATATCCTTGGACTTCCCTGGAACAACATAAGAATTGTGCAAATCCTGTTCTACACCAGAGAAAACAGTTATCTATGACAGCCAGAAAAATGTCCACCCTTTTAGAGGACTCCTCTCTGCCTTTGTGTAATAATGATTGATAATAAAAAACAACCCTTGTACACCCCCAATTCTACTTTCCCTTTGTCAAATATCTACCTATGTTGCTGCTTTTATGTGTCTTCCTCAAGTCTACATTTGAGACAGAAAAGAAGCTAGATTTAGATATCAGGTCACAAAAGACCTCTAAGACTTCCTTCAGTCATGACTTAAGAAAAGCTAAATCATTTACCTGTTATTAGACACAGCAAAGCTTTGAAACACACCTATGCAATGATGATAGTTATTACTCTACTTAATAGACAGAAATATTGAGGCACCAGTAGAAAAAAAAATAAGTCATCAAAGTCATCAGTACTAGTACATGGCAGAACCAGATAAAACCAGGATAGTTTAGCTCCAGACTGCATTCATTTAACAATCTCTTGGAATGGCTGTCACTGCAACATTACAGCAGTATTCTGGCTCCCCACCTGTGGACATGGGGAGTGGACAGGTAGTAGATGGGTGGACTGCAGATAGCTCAAATATAGAAAATTTTGAGTAACAACCTTGCATCAACCCACTAGATTACATTGGCCCCTTTCTTATCTCTGAATGTGGCAAGTCAATTTTCATCAGACACAGGAAAAAAACCTGCTTAGAAGATGAAGTGACTTTTGGAAAAACAGTTTGAACTAAGGAGAAACTAATATTTGATAGCCTCTTGTTGAGAGCAATACAATGATCAGAGAGGCCCTGGAACAAAGATGGCAGCACCATTTTGTAAACTTTAGGCAAAAACAAAAAAAGAAAAAAACATAAAACACATTCAGAAGAGCAAAATCAGGTATTCCCAACCACAAACTGAAGTAGAAAGGTTTGGCAGCACAGTAGAAAATGTCAGTCCATATCAAATGCTGACTCTTTCACAGCAGTCATGATGTGCCTTGAAGCACAGGCACTCATCTTGGTAGATTTAAGTATGAACTACCAGAAAATATAACTCTTAAAGTTAATGGAACGGTGAAGGAAAAATGGTGCGAATACAAAAATAGCCTTGCAAAGCTTCAGTCACCTCATTGGCAATAATAATAATAATAAGTATTAATTGGGGAACCAGTTACCAGTTAGCTTGGCCTTTAAATAAAATTAAAACGTGATTCTGAAAGTTTTACTTTACAGCATAAACATGTTTTTCTGACTCAAAACACTCATAAGCAAGATAGTACAGAAGCAAAATTACATCTGTTCCTTCCTGCCTCCCTTCAGTATTATTGCTACTCTGACTAAGTGCTTCTGCTCACAACAATAATTGTATGATGGCCTGTGCTATGAAGTAAGTGCATTTTGTTTTGGAAGGCTTGGCTCAGTAATACGTCAAGGTAATAAGTGTTATTTCCATTTGATTGATCACCAGTGAGTCACAGATTTAGGATTAGTCATATGATTTAGATTCAGCAGTGTATTTCATGAAATAAATATTTATTGAAATTCCTAAAGGAAATTTCTAGCTATACAACAAGATGCAGATGATCATCAGAACACAATGAAAATAGCTAGAGAGACTTGTGTGCATATTTGAGAATGCTTTCCCTTTACTGTAGAATAAAAAATGGCATGAAAATGATTTAGCAAAATAACATTTATTATTTTCCAACTGTTTGACAGGAAGACTGTGCCTAAGAGTGCTAATGGGTGATATGGTGGATTAGCTAAGACCCTTCCTTGCAAATAATAGACTACATTCAAAATTGGCTTACCAAAAATGGAAGTTGATCAGAATACTTCTTAGGTGCTATACAAAATCCAAAGAAATTATTAATAATCAACCTTCAGGGTGATGCATGGGGAATCTTGCCAACAGGGCTTAAACCATTCTTTGGAAGCTCTCAGTATTCACATCTGGTAATCTAGTTAGTTCTTTAAGAGTCAGAATCAAATACTGGGAAAATCAAGGTCAGGCTCTTTTGATAGAACTTAATATTCAATATGAAGAGACACAAGTGTGCATTAATTAAGTACAAACTGTCACATTCAGTACATACCTGAGTTATGATTTTGAGAAAGAAGAAAATATAGTGTACTAAGAAACACAGGATTTCGAGAACCATGAAAGTACAGCCCTTGCAATAATCCAAAATTTTTCCTGTCTAAAGGGAATGCAGGGACAAAAATGGAGCAGAGACTGAATGAAGGTCACACAGTGACCAGCTCAACTTTGGATCCATCTCATGCATTCATAAGAAATCCTGTCACTATTACTCTGGTGACTAACCAACTTGGAAAGAGAAGATTTATTTAGCTGACACTTCTCTTAATGGTCTAATATTCATGGAAATAAGAGCAGAAACTAAAGCAGGAACCTGGAGTCAGGAACTGAGGCAGAGGTTATAGAGGAGTGCTGATAATTGCCTTTCTTCCCATAGCATCCTCCATTTGAGTTTTTTATAACCTATAACACCTGACTAGGCCCAAGACTGATACCACCCACAGCAGCTGGGCTCTTACTCATCAGTCACTAATCAAGAAAATTCCCCACAGGCTAATCTAATATTGGGAATTCTTCAATCAAGATTCCCATTTCCCAGGTGACCCTACTTTGTATTAATGTGACAAAAACTAACCATCATACATCACCTACATCTAAGCTTGGATCTTGACCCTTGCCCAACCTTATCTCATATTGAGCCCAGATTTTGATGGTAGATAGATAGATAGATAGATAGATAGATAGATAGATAGATAGATAGATAGATAGATAGATAGATAGATAGACAGACTGACAAATGAAAAGTAGAATTTTCATAGAAAGGAAAAATAAAAATATGTGTGCACACATGTGTATGTATATTTGTGACTGCATGTGTGGACATGTGTGTTTACATCTGTGCGCATGTGTGTGTATGAAGAAAACTATCTATTACTTTCCCCACTTTCTTACACAATCTTCGTTTCTTGTCAACTTTGAAACCCTCTCTAATGAATCTAGCAATTCAAGTTGATTCCAAGGTTTCTCTTTGCTAAGAGACTTTCCAAAAAAACCCAAAGGGGTCAGTTAGACAAAATCACACCCACCTACCCACCCAGGGTCTATGCTAGTATCTAGACATCAATAAAGTAGGTTCTAGTATTGTGCTGGGCACAAAAAAAAATGAAAATGGGCACAAGGCAGGGGAAGGGTGGTAGGGGAAAGATTTATTTCTTTAGAGATCAACATTTCCCCTGTATTAATTTATTTGGGTAACCATATTAAACCTTGTAAAGAGAAACCAAGTAATTTGTTTTAGAATCTGTTAGTATTAGGGTGAGGGTTAGTGTTAAAAGAGCCTGCTATAACATCATCCCCTGGCGCAGACTGAAAGGAAGGATCAAAGAGATTACACATCCCCTTTCAACTCTAGTTTCATCTGTAGAACCTAGATAATGCACACCCCATAGCAAGGCTTCAGGCACTAAATAATGACATGTGCCATGATTAAAAACTTTGAACATATCTGAAAATAAGCTGTTATTGTAATAATTATGGCCTGTTATAATTACGTTCACTGAAATTAGGATGTGTGCAAAATCATACAACCAGGTCTGGTTTCTGTGGAACATAAAATGAAGGCATGTTAAAATTCTAAAACAGTCTAAGCAGTAGACCTTTCTATCTGCTGTTGACAGTTAATAAATTGTAAGCCTGTATATAGTTTCTTGTGATCACCATAAGCTGTAACAATGTAATTTTCTCATCCTAATGAAATAGATACTGGTCCTATGAATGTGTTTAAAGAATGGTCCCAGCACTTTTCCTCCCTAGTAGACTCACAGTGTTGAAACTCAGGGCCTCAAAGTCTGTTCACAAATCTGTTTGAGGTACCTAAGATGAGGGGATCATGAGTTAAAACATTTCATGATGTTCCAAAAACTTCTAACTTCACCTTCATTATTCCCCACTACCAATTCCATCTTCAGTGTATGCCAAACATCTTCTGGCATATTTGCTCAATAAAAGCAAAAGCTTGGGCTCGCATTTTCTCTTCTCAATCCTCTGAGGCATGTGTGACTGTCCACATGTGCGTACAAGTGAACTGATCACGCAAAAACACTCAAGTATCAAAATCACAATTCAAATTCTGACCTTTGCTTCATCATAAAAAGTTGCAATATTTTTGGAAAAAAAAAACCATACTCAATGCAGAATATTATCTATTCTTTTCTTAAAGTCTTAATTATTTAATTATAAAATAAAATACATAAACTCTATTTACCCATAAGGTTCCTTAAGAAAAGTCACACTTACATATTTCTGTAATGTTTGTGACATATTGTTCCTGCAGCCTCTAAAAGGTTTGAGTAGAAGAACAGTCAGTTCCTATTGATAGCAAGAACAAGTACAAACCATTTTCAGAGGCTATCTAGTAGAAGAATGAAATGTACTTCTGAATACCCAGTCAGTACATGGCACAGTTTAAAATACAGTCATGAGTTTGGTGATGTGCTTTCGTAGCATGACAGGGACCTGGGAGTCTCTGGGATCCTATCAGTATGCCTTTCCCACTGGAAATGGTAGATAGCAAGTGCTAACTAAGATGCAAACAAAGCCAGAAACACAAACTCACCAAGACTGTGACTGTTGCTATCCTTGGTACTAACTGAGATTAAAGGATTAAAGAGATGGACAGGGGTGGGGGGGGGTGGGGAGAAATGCTATATTACATTTATCACCTACAAAGCATTTGGAAAAATAGGGCCTGGCTTACTCAATCATATATATTTACATCTTTATGGACAATATATGTGGACAGCTATTTCTTTTTCATTCTCCAACTCACTTCTGAAAGAACTTATAGTCACTACAGATAATCCTATAGCTCAGATTTAAGTAGAAGGATATAAACAGATACAAACTTATAAGGGACAAACATACAAATATCAGTCAAAGCAAATACAAAACATACACAACTTAATGTCTCCCCTTTGTAGATGTGTGTGATTATAGTCACAAGAGCTGAGTCTTACTAGACACATATCATTTTGGTCCTTAATGAAAATTAATTGTGATAGTGTGGCATGTGCTAAGTTTACAAGGGAGTATACTTGTTGATTGTTGGATACAAATCTTTGACTATCGTTTTATTGTGGCTGTGAGAATGTACCCTAGAAACCTACAACTACAGGGTGACTCTCGTGGCTTTGCTATGTGATCTGAAATCTACCTCCACAATGACAAAACTCACAGTTCCCATAAGTTGTCTTCAGTCACTGTCTCAAGAAAAACATGAAGTAGAGATCATTCTGAGCCACCCTGGATTCTTCAAATCACCAGATTTGGCCTGAATACTCCTGGAAACAGTGTCATAATTTCTATGGTTGGAAGGTTGAGCCAATTCATTTCCTCCACTCTTGTTTCATCCTTCTTATAAATAGCTAGTATAGTAAGTGTTAGCCAGTTCTCTCAGTTTTCCCAGACCACCCTCTATTTTCTCTGATAAAAAAATGAATATTAATTCCATCTTGAGATTCATTTCTTAGGGGACTTATAATAGTTTATTCCCATTGCAAGATCTTGCAGTGATGAATGGAGGTCATTAGATGCATATCCAATATGTACATCGCTTTGGTCCTGGGTTTGAATTTAGTTATCAAGGAAGTTTGGCGTGCATTCAGGTATCTGCAAGAACAAGAGGTCATTGCAAACAGGAGGTCATAATGAGTGAATGAAATGATGTCATAGATCTTTCTGTGAACTGATTAATAAACTTGAAAGTGGTGAATTATTACTCAAACATTTAAAAGTCTCTTGTAAAGTTTATCTTGAAAACCAACTGATTCAGTGTTCCAAAGATTGGATAGGATGATTTTGAATCCCTCATTTTCATTATTTCCAGGAAACTCAGTAAGTTACATCAACTTTCAGAGATCATGTGTTGCGTTAGAGGAAGTAATCATGAGGAAAAAAAAACATATTCAGAGCCTTAACTGATTTAAACTTATGTTATGTAAAAAAAATAATAAGTATATGCATGAGAGCAAAAAAAGTTTATAAATTAAGGAATAAAATCTGTAGTCTGGTTATAAGTAGTCACAGAATGTCAGAAACACTATGTGCATTATAATGGAATAATTAACCGAGATCTGAGTCTTGGAGCAGCAGGTAAGACCATCAGATGAAGACAGGTGCCTCTCTCCAGATGGTTCTTCATGTGTTTCATTGCCTCTTTTCAAAGATTTGTAAATTAAAGTTGGCATGCCCATCCTTTAAGCAAAATTCTTATACTTAACATTTTGAAATGAATCATTATATTCAATGCTGAAGAAAAGTACAATGCCTACTCTGTAACTATTTTCAGAAATAGACAATTGCTTAAGAAAAGAACAATACTTTCATGTGTGCTAAAAATCAGCACAAGCAAAATGTCACCTTTGGAAACCTTTATTGCTCGGAAATTGACTGTATTCATTTTTCATGATTCATTGTTTTTCTCACAGGTAAAACTTTTTTTAAAGTCTCCAAAATACTCTCATCCATTTGTCTAGCACCCTAGTAGTTTTAAACCATTATTTGGACATTGATTTCAGATAAATCTTATCTTTTTCTCCTAACTTTTTCCTTCAAAATATACAAATATCTCCATGAACAAAGCCAGTCAAACTTTAAAAGTTGGGGTTCAACAATATGGTCAATCATGTTATATACATTATTGAGCATCTATAGCTATTGGATAATAGAAGTACAAACTAAGAAGCCTAGGAACTTAGAATGTATCCTTTATGCTCCTTCTGCTGTGGTAAATGCAAAAGCCCATTCTCTGTGGAAATGTTTCAGAGTTTATGGCCAGCAGCAGAGACTGAGAAGGTATATGTATATATGGCTTCTAACTCATTCAACTCACCTGCTTTTATTGCACAAACTCTATATTGCTTAAAAAACAATTTCAGAGTGTTTCAAGTTGAACCAGGTAGCTGTGCCTCTGGAGACTAAAGTTCCAAGAGTGGGGTCTACTGTTATTAGATGGTACATTTCAAATACTAAACCTGGAGATAGGGATTAGATATGAGTCAAGGTGTACTTGTCTTCACCATTGAAACTTAGGGATTATTATTCTATATTTCAGTGTCTGGAGTACTTTGAAAACTCTAGATTTTTTGTTGGAGATGAATTCATAACTACTGTATCCTGGATGGAATCCAGGAATGGATCTGCTTGGGCAGTGAAAGAATGAAGAAAAGACAAACACACAGACACATAGGAGTTGGGTGGGTTGGGCTTTCTGGTGAAGAAATGGCCGCACCTTAAAAGCTCAATGTATTTATCATATACAACTGAAGAGGGATCCTGGTTATGAACAGTCTCTATAGGGAAGAAGTCTTCAGGTGGTGATGATACAGGAGGAGTAAGGAATGTTGAGCATCTTCTCCACACATGTTAGCATTTACCATCAGATGCCAAGGAAGGATTTACTATCCCTCTGAGCCTCACATGGCATTGCCACTACAGTGGGCCCAAAGCACTGGCTCATGTCAATATCACACTGTCACTCAAGACTATATTCACTCAAGGTTTCCAACACTCTCAACACACTGATTTAGGGACACATTTTTTTCTGGCTCATACATTGATTTCTTGCTGTTAAAGTAATTGCCTGTACAATTTATATTCATGCCAGTTGATGAGAGAAACCTAATTGAATTCCAGAACCTGCTTCATTTCTAAAATTTCTCATGGCCCAATGTTAATGGGGATGAGAGAAATATCCTCCAACTTTGGGAGACAAACCTGTACATGTGCTGTTTATCTAAGGAGGCACCAAGCTTAGGGATCTTTGAAATCTGGAAGATAAACCACATTTGAAACTACCAGTCTGAAAACTGTTGCAGATATTCTGGAATTGTTTTTTTTTCAAAAGCTCTAAAATAAAACATGCACAATAGATCTAATGGTGTTTGATATAGTCCACAGGGCACAAGTAATTGACACATGTTTTGAAAAACCTCTTAATTCTTGGGAGTCTGCAGTTCTTACACTTCCATGCGTATCTTATTCTGAAAATGAACTTCTAGGTTATTGGTGGACACTGAAAGAGACTGGGCATATGGCATGCAGACACTGAGTGACTATTAAACTCAAACTCTTCTCTAAAACCAGTTATTACTGGTAGAGTATATAAGAAAAATCGGAATCCGATGCAGTCCCTAATGGTATCAGGTATCTCCTCAAGTAAATCAGGTCCCCTTTGTGCCCATTTATCTTGTTTTCACTTCTCTTTTAACTCACACATATGGTTAGTTAACAGAGTATGGAAACACTGTGAAACTCATTTATACATACATATAAACAGTATGGAAAAATAACTAGAAGGAGACACTTAACGATAAGAATACCTACACAGAGGTCTGAATCAGAAAAGTAATGTTTGAATTAAACCCTCATGTGTCAAGCACTTTGAGATGGGCAAATCAATGCTACATTTTTATTTAAGAACCTCTAACATATAAACAATGATTGACAGAGCAATGATCTGTACAACTTCTGGTCAGAAATTTGGAACAAGACTGAAATTGCTAATATGAAAGAGTTGCAGGAATAGCTAAATAGCTTAGATTTCTACCCTGCATTTTGCTTAGGAAGACTGCCCTACCTTTTACCTTTGACTATGCTCAACTAATTATAGATACCATGACACCATCCTGGATAATGCTCTCTCAGGCTAGATAGAGATTGGTTTAAGATACATTCCTAAAGTAAGGGCCACATATTCTCTAAAACAGCCCTATCTCCTTATTATAAGCCTCACCAAGTTTTGGTAACTACACCTTCTCTGTTCATCAGGCAAGGTGATACATCCTTCTTCATCAGTATCTAAGGTGTCAGTCAATACTTTCAACATCTCCAATAGCTGTCCTCTACATTGTTCTTTATGAATGTGCAGGATATGTTTTCTTGTGATTTCACAAAATAGAATAAATTCCACATTTTATGCATTCTGAAATTTTCAGTTCTTTCCCTTATCTCTTGAGTTTACTAATCCATTTTGTTGCCCTAAACAATTACCTCTCAAGCAAGACTATTGATTTTAAGCACCCTGCAATTGTGCATTCAATCTGAAACTTTTAGCTTCATGCACAAAGCAAGTATCTCTGTCTTGTCTCTCCTCATACTCTCAGAACCTTCCAAGGTGCTTGGTGCAAAACAGGCAGTCAATCAATGCTCAGAATGAATATTTCCCTCCTTTGACTGCTTCATCCAGAAAATGTTACCTTGTGACATTTTAAATAAAAGATACTTAATAAGAAAAAAACCTGTTGACAATTTGTCACACAAACTGCTCTGCTTTTAGGAGGCAGATTATCAGTTCAGTAGAGTTTTACCTTCTTTCCACCTGATGTAAATGCTGTTTATCTCTCTCTCAAAGAACTGATGTAAATAGAGTCTGGAGTCTGTGGCTATGCATCCCATACAAATAGACTCCATATAGAATGAAAAAATAAGTTCTGGTATCATCTCTGATATAAACAGCAAGACAGTTGTCATTAACATCTGTCAAAATTAAAAACTGAGAAAACTAAAATCTAGTTTTCAAAGAAATAAACTTATCTGACAAACTTATGGCCCCAAATCTGGATAAAGAAGTAGGGAGAAAGGTTCCAAATTCATCTCTACTTGTCTAAAGAATGGGTCTGCAGAGTCCAAGGAAGTTTAAAGTATGAAACTCCAGGGAACTATATTTCTTAAGGAGCTCCAAGAATTTCACAGGGTGTAGATTCAGATGACCATTCATTTCTCAGAGGAAAGATGCAAGACAATTTTTCTTATGATGGTAAAATCAACTATTTGAAGTCAGTCCAAGAGTGTTTCCCATAACGACTCTCCAGGGCAAAAGACTTCGTCATAGTTTTCAACTATAAAAAAAGACGTCATTTTCCTTGGCTGCCCCCTAGTTTTTTTTTAATCACCAAAACAGAGAATTAACCTATAACAATAGAGAAATATTTGTGAAGGTGATGACCCAGAGACTAAAGTCCATTGAAAGACAGATTAAATCATAAAATTGTAGAACACTTTATTTCTCTCCCTCAACATCACATAATTAATAACAAAAAGCTCTCAGATATAATATTAGTTATAACCAGAAGAAACAGGGCTGGGAAAGGAAGAACAAAATATAAAAACTGAAAACTTAAATTATATCTATTTTCAATGTCTATTTTCAGATAACATCACCTATAGATTGAAAATTCTGAAGCTCCAGGCTATCCTACAGGTCTGGCCTCTTCAGGACACACAGAAACACAAAAGTACTAAATCAGAATTAATAATTTTTAAATACAATACAATCTTATTTATACCACCTGAATGTAAATTTAACCAGGAAATGCAAAATAATTTCTATGGAGATAAAACACAAATTTAAAACAAGAGTGTTAATAGAACACCATTGTGGATATATACTACATTTTCATTTTTATACCCCCATACAGGTTGGTGGATGGCATCTAAGTGTCTCCTATGTCCAAGCTGTAATAAACAGTGCAGCGATAAACATATCTGAGAAAGTATAACTGTAGTAGAATATTGGATATTGATTTCTTTAGGTATTAGCCAAGCAGAGGTATTTCTGGGTTATATGATAGACTTTTCGCTTTTGGGGACTTCTTCACTTATTTTCTTTTTCTTTCTTTTTTTTTTTTTATTTTCTAAGTTTTTTTTATTTACATTCCAAATGATTTCCCCTTTCCCGTTTCCTCCCTCCCCGAAAGTCCCATAAGCCCCCTTCCCTCCCTCTGTTCCTCATTCAACCCCCTCTTGCTTCTCTGTTCTGGCATTCCCCTACATCTTATTTTCTGAGAGACAGACTTGAGTTTGCAATCTTAACAACAATGAATGAAGGTTCATCCTCCCCCCCCACGCCCCCCCCCCACAAACACACACACATTCTCACTGTCAGTTATCTCTGGAATTCAGCCATCTGGCTGGAGTAAGATGAAATCTCAAGGTGTTTGCAATTGGCACTTCATAATTACTAAGGATGTTGACCAAGTTTTAAGTTATTTCCTAGCTGTTATTACTCCTCCTTTTGAGGGCTCTCTGTTCAGAGCCATAGCCCACGTTTTGACTAACACATTTGCTTTCTTGCTTTCTTGATGTTTTAGTTCTTATCCTTTGAATATTAATCCTCTATCAAATGTTCAGCTGAAACAGACTGTCTCCTACTCCTTCAAATTCCTTTTCACCTGATTTTTTTTTCGATTGTTTGTTTGCTTGTTTTGTGTAGAGGTTTTTAGTTTTATGAGGTTTTACTTGTCAGTTCTTTGCCTTAATCCCTAAGCAACTGGATTGCTACTGAGACAATCCTTTCCTGAAACTCTATCATATAAGGCATTACCTATCTTTTCTGTTAGAATTTTCAGCATTTCACATTTTACATCCAGGTCTGGAATATATTTTGTGAAGAGTGATGGATTCAAGACTAATTCCATTCTTGTAAGTATGAACATTAAGTTTTCCCAGGAACTTTAAAGACTCTTGCCTCTAGTGTATGCTTATGACCTCTTTCTGAAACATCAGATGACTATATTAGAAAGCCTATTTGAATCTTCTATTTTGTTCTATTTGTATACACATCTATTTTGTGTTATTACCATACTGTTTTTTACCACTATATTTCTGCAATATATCTTAAAATCTGGTATGGTAAAACTTCCAGCAGTATTCTTTTTATCCTGAATTTTCATCAGCATGTAGAAACTTTTCTAGTTCCATATATATTATAAGATATTTTATTATTTTCCATTTCTAGGAAGAATATCATGGGGAATTTGTTTGGGTTGCACTGAATATATAAATTGCTTTTAATAGTATGATAACTTTCAAAATATAAATTCTTTTAATCCACGTGCATAAAAGGTCTTTCTTCTAGTTTCTTCTTCAATCTCTCCATTTACTGATTTAAATTTTTACTATAATGGCCGTCGCACTCATTGGTTAGGTTTATTCCTGCTTTTATTTAGACTATTGTGAATAGGGGTGTTGCCACAATCTTTTTTCAGTATGTTTGTTATTGATGTACAAAAAGTCTATATTTTTTATATCATACTTTTATTTATTTATTTTATATTTTGACATTGTATTGAAATTATTTCTAGAAGTTTTCTAGTTGTATTTTTGAGATCTCTAGTGTATAATATACCTTCAAATGGGTATAATTTGACTCCTTTCTGTATTTATATCCCATTAATTTCCATCCTTTGTCTTATTGCTCTACCTTACACTTCAAACACTACATTTAGAAGAAATGCAGATAGTGGAATCCTTAAATTTTTTCTCCTGTACTTTAATGGAGATGCTTCAATGTATTTTCTCCTTTAAAGATGACATCAGTTGAGGGTATTTCATATATTTTTTTCTCATGTGTTCCCTCCAATTCTACTTTCTCTGTGGCTTTTATTTTTAATCATGAAGTCATGTTGGAATTTGTCATAGTCCTTTTCTGCATTTATTAAAAATGACCATGTGATTTTTGTCTTTTTGTTAATGAATAAGGTTTATTGAATGCATTGTCTTACATATGTTGAATCCTTTGTCTCCTGGATTAAACCATCCCAGTATCTTAGAGATAAAGCTATGTTAATTGTGGTGAATGATCATTTTGATCTCTGTATTTAATTTGCTAGTATTTAACTGAGAATTTTGGTGTATGTTCATCAATGATACTGGCATATGATTCTCTTTCTTTGTTGTTTCTTTACCTGACTTTGATATTGGACTGATGCTGCCTTCAGAGAATAGGTTTGGAAATATTTTGTTCTGTATCTGTTGTTTGAATAATTTAAGAACTATTGGTTGAAGTTCATTTTTGAAAGACTGGTAGAATTCTGCTGTGAATTTATCAGACCAAGATTTTTATCATTTTAGTAAGAGGATTTTGTGTTATTATTTAACACTCCTTGCATGATATGGGTCTGTTTAAGTTATTGATTTCTTCTTGGCTTAACAATTGTTGTTCTGAAGTTTCTAGAAATACCACCATTTCTTTTAGATTTTAGGGAGAAGTTTTAAATATTCCCATGTAGTATTGTGACTCTCTCTCATATCTGTGGTACTGTTTCCCTAATAATCTCTGGTTTTATTAATTTGAATTTTGCCCTCTCTTTTGACTCATTCTGTTAAGGTTTTTCAAACTTGCTATTTTTTCAAAGAACTGGCTTTATATCCATTGATTTTTTTGTAATGTTCTTATATGTCTCTATTTCAATATTTTCTACACTCATTTTATTTACCCCATCCTACGGAACCAAGAGTTGCTTTTTTCTTATTTTTCTAAATTCAATGCTGCATAATTCAAGTTATTGTGATCTTTCTCATTCATTTCTGTAGACACATGTATTTCCCATGTAGGAAAGGTTTTAAGGTGTTCCAGAGGTTTTCTTGTATATTGTTTTCATTTTCATTTAATTACAGACTTTCTTCAAATCCTTGATATTTTTCTTTAACCCATTCATCATTCAGTAATACACTGCTTAATCTCAATGAGATTGTATAATTCTCAGGGATCATTTCTATTGAGTTCAAGATTTACTGTCTTGCTTCCAGGTAGGATTCACAGAGCAATTTCAGATTTTCTGCAATTTTTAGATGTATTTTCTGTCCCAAGACATAGTCTATTTTAGAAAACTATCTAAAACTGGGCTGCTGAGTAGCATGAATACTTTTCTGAAATTGGAATAAAATATTCTATGTTTAGCTGTAAACCAATTTGATGTGTGATAATATTTAATTATAAAAATTTTCTATTTGTTATCCAGATGAAGCATCTTTTAAAGAAATAAAGTCACTAAGTCATCTGAATTATTTTCATCATTTTATACAGTTGGGGTTTTTTATTTTATTGGACTTTGCTACAGAATAAAGAATATTCCTATATTCTTTAAATTCATTGAGGTATTTATGCCTCTGGTTGTTTGAATAGGAATAGGAAGTGGTGGCATTTGAGAGGGATTAGAAGGTGTGGTCTTGTTGGAGTAGATGTAGACTTGATGAAAGAAGTATGTCACTATGAGTGGGCTTTGGGTTTTCAAAACCTCAAGCCAGGCCCGGTGGCTCTCTCTTCCTATTACCAGCAGATCTGAATATAAAAGTTTCAGTTCCTTTTCCACCACCATGTCTATCTGCATGCTGCCATGCTTCCTACTATGCTGATAATGGACTAAACCTCCGAAATTTTAAGCAAGTCACGATTAAATGCTTTCCTTTTATAAAAGCAGATGTAATCATATAGTCTCTTCAGTACAATAGAACACTGTCTAAAAACAATGTCCTTTTTAGACTCACTGAATGCTTTGATCATGTTTATAAATATTCATTTGAATTATCTATCCAGGAGTTTATCTAGGCAATTCTCATTGGAGAACATTGCTAGTAGAAGATTGTTTTGTTTTGTTTACTTTTTTAAGGAGAGAGTATGTTGTCTTTCATAGCATTTTTCTTCGTAGATGTGAACTGAGTGTATGACTAGTTGTGTATCTGATATGAGATTCTAGTTTGCAAGAGCAGAATGGATGCTTTTTGTTCAAAGTTGATAGTTTTAGATCAGATCAGGCCTAACAAACTAGTAAGATGTCAGTCTTTCAGGTAATTGGTACTTATTGTTCATTAGAGAGACAAGGGTAATTTTTATTTCAGCAATAACCAAAGAAGCATGAGAAACATGACTCTTGGATATATCTGGCTAACCTGGTACCCACATTGGTACAACCTTCACCAGTCATGTATGGAGATGGCACTATTGAGTGCTTGGAACTCACCTGAAGAGGTTTGATCACACTTGGAAATTCCTAAGGCTGGATCAGGCATGAAGGGACAGGGATGATACAGACTGGGACACCCACACAGCTAGATTGGTTTACAAGCTTCATCATGCAATGTGGCCAGCTGCCTCACACTCATGCCCCTTTACCTTCCGTGATGTGTGGTGAACTATATCTCTTTTTGACCTGGAAGATAAAATAAAGCTTTAATTCTTCAAGTTGATTTTTCTTGAGTATTTATCACAGAAATGAGAAAAATTAATAATTCAATGTCCATTAGTAGAAGAATGGATAATAAAAATACACAGGAAAGAATGAAATCTTCATATTTGTGGCAACCAAGATGAAACTAATAAATGAAGTAAGGTACAAAAAGATAAATACTGCATTTTCCTAACTAGAAAGTCTAGAAGGCCAGACTGTCAGAAATATAGTATAGAATAAAATGTATAATCTATTGTGAAGAGTGAGGTTAGAGTTTGAATAAAGAGTTGCAAAACAGAAGAAAATCATGATGTTGATAGAAAGATTAACTTCTACTGTTCTGAAGCATCATGGATAACTACAGTAAGGCAACATAAAATCCATATTTTGCTTCCATCTACAAGAAAGAATTTTGAATGTTTCCAAGGTAGATAAATGGTAAATATTATAGATGTTGAATATGCATCTTTATTTGTTTATGATAGATTGTATACATGTACTGAGATATCACACTATACCCTGTAAATATATAATAAATATGAAAAGCTATCATCTGTAAATTCAAAACTCTAAAAATAATATCCAAGAGATTGCCAACAATCTAAAAACTGATGGTTTTCTCAACCTGACAAAAAACAAAAATTTTTCCATGTAGTATTACACTAGATCCTGGTGACGTATCAAACAATTTTACCTCCATTAGTATTAAAACAATTACATCTCTCATTTTTTCAATAAAACACAGTTTTCTTTTTTTAGATTATCATATAATTACCACATTTCTCTTTTTCTTCCCTCTAATCCTTCCCATATACCTCTCCCCAACTCTCTTTCAAATTCATGGTCTCTTCTTTCAATAATTGTTATTGAATGCAGGTACATATATGCATCTATTTTCTAAATATAAAGTCTTCAGTTTGTATAATTTTACTTGTATTATAATTTCAGAGCTGAACATTCCATAATTACCAACAACAATAAAAATTGATCTTCTCTTCTCTGGAGAAGTTTATTTCTCCCAATACTAGTTTTTCTCAGTTGCCTACAGTTCTTTGTAAGGACCCAGGTCTCATGAGCTCTTCCATGTCTACTTTGGCCTAGCATGTCCACAGGTGTCATCCTTGTTCATTTCGCATTTAGGTGGTAATGTTGGTAAGACACTATGGATGTAGCTTCTGATGTTGCTAGGAAACAAAATCTCTCCATACTCCCTAATCATCTGGCTGTTTACAATGACTCCACCTCTCTTCCACAATGCTCCCTGAGCCTTATGTACAGGAGTGTTTTGTAGATGTACCCATTGGAACTGGTCTCTGCAACTCTTCATTGTGATTGGTACAACACAGTTCTTAAAAAATACAGTTAACTTAAACAAGAATTTAACAAGAAAAGATCCATATATTAGCAAGTAAGAAATAAATTATTAATTTCCAGTAACATAATGACCAATATGGAAAATAACAATTATTAAATAAATATAGTAAAGTTACAGGGGATGATACTAATTTATTAAGCCACTGGTTTATTAATATGCCAATTATAAGAATTAGAATTGGAAATAAAATTCCAAAGCACAAATTAAATTCTTAGGAGAAATCTAATACAGTATGTAGGCCTTGTATGAATAAAACTACAAAAGTCAATAAAAAAATGTCAAAGACCATCTGGATAAAGACAAATATTTTCTGTTCATAAGGAAGAGTTGTCAGTATTATAAGGATGCCAATTTTTTCATATATTGATTAAATTCTTGCGAGATATTGTGTACATATTGACATAAACTGATTTTAAAATTAACTTGGGAGAATGAAAGTTCAAAATTAGCCAGTATAATGCTATCAAAGAAGAAGAAGTTCCGTGTACTCATAGTATCCTGATAGTTACACATGGATAAAATTACAATACTCAAAAAAGTATGTTTTTTATTAAAGAATACAGAAAGATGATTAGAACAGAGTAGTTATGGGGCAAAAGGACAGGGAAGAGAGTAAGAGTAAACAGGAAGAGAGGAGAAAAGGGGGAAAGAAATAAGAGAGAAAGAAAGAAATAGACTTGAAGAAAGATCTAGCACTTTTCATACATACAAAATAATTAACTCCAAAGAGAGCATAAACTTAATTGTGACATTCAATACCATATTTAAAATATCTATTATAAATTATAATACAGAAAAGCAAGAGGACAATGAGACTAATAATAAGTTCGAGGTTTTATGTACAACAATGCTAAAATCAAGATCTAAAAGTTGTTGTTGTGCTTTATTAAGCAAACTTCTGTATAAAATTCAACAGTAAGTACTGTTGGAGAGTAAAAGTATACAGTCATGAATCACATAGCTAATAAAGACTTGTATCTAACACACAGAAATTTACAAGTCTCAAGTAAGAAAAACCAAACAACCCAATTAAAAATGGGACAAACTCACAAGCAGACATAGCCACAAAGAAGTAGAGGGTACATAAACATGAAAAAAATATCGGTCATCATTTTTAGATTATGAATTATAATAAACAAAAAAGTGAAGTAACACTTAAGCCTACTAGAGTTGTTAAAAATCCAAAACACAGAAGTAGATAATGTGCACTATTTGTTAAACTCATTAAAAACATTAGTGTTCATTGTCTATTAATAGGAGTGGATATGTACAACTGTGCAAACACTTTGGGACATCACTTTGCTTTCTTACAATGATAAACCTGGTCTAATACATGAGATCAAGAAATCTTGCTGATAGACACGCTCTCCTAATGTGGGAATACACCCAGCTTTATTTATAGCCACTACTGACTTAAAATGTCCACAATCTGCTTCAAAAGACAAGTAAACCAGAAAATGATAATATAGCTATACATCAGCATACTAGTCAGTTGTACCAAAACTACAACAAAACAGACAGTCAAAAAAAAAAAAAAAAGAGCCCCGAACAATCAAACCATAAAAAGTGAACAAAGTCCATCTGAAAAAAAGCACTGTGATGTTCATTTATAAAACATTTTAGGAAAAGTAAAGTAATAGAATGGGCAAACTACCTAACAGTTGGTCAATCCAGGAATTATTAGGAAAATAAGGTAAGGTAGAATTAGTAAACCAAGGAAGAATTTTTAGGATAGTGAAATATTTCTATGACACTGTGATGTGATGAAAATGACAGTATGCATTTGTCAGCACCCATGGGACTGCACAAGAGTTGGTCTATGTAGATTAAGTAAAGAACCACTTAAAAGCTTGGAAGAACTCCAGAATGAAATACACTCTGTGACAAAAAAAAAAAAAAGGTAAATAAATAAAAGAGAGGATGGAAATCCAGCTTTTGCAAATGAATGAAACAACTTCACTATGTAAGTTTGAAAAAAAATGACAAGTAAATAACTTTGGAACGTAAATCTATAAAATAAAGTCAAAGGAAAGTATACATAAAAACATGGTTTTATTTGATGAATTTGTCTTGTGGTGATTTGGATTAGTAACTCAATACTTATTGGTGTCTACTTGAATAGAACAGCTAAACATAGAACAGCCAACTGGAATAACGGAAGCCATGGTTTTGTTTGGTTGGTTTTTTTGTTTGTTTGTTTGTTTATTTTTGTAAATAAGCGAAGAGTACAGACTAAAATGTTCCCTATGGTTGCAGGTTAGTACTGGACAAACCATCGTGTAATTCTCATTAGTCTAATCTAAACACAGATGTCCACAGATCTGTAGATGTTTAGTCAATAATGTTCCTTTTCTCTGTTATCTGAGATGACTTCTAAGCAAGGATAGCAGCTTGGATGAGCATGCACATTATAAACCTAAGTTTCTAGTCTTCTTCTATAATAAATGAAAGAGTCAACTGTGTCAAATAAGAGAATCCAGAACTGTGTCTGGAAAGAGAGTGCATGGTCCAGGAACATCATGTTGTTCCCAAAACAAAGATTATTTAGAAGGAAAATCATATCAAAAGAGCATCTCAAAAGCAAACAAGTACCAAACAATCTCAACAACACAATAAGGTAACATTGGTTTATAACCCAAACTATAAAAGTAAAATCCATGAATATGCATTGATGTAAAGAAATTATATACCAACTAAATCAATGAGCAAAGGAATCTAAGTAATTTATGTAGAAATTCTGCCCCTGTGGAAATGAGTTGTGGTTCCTTCTCTTTCAGGTCAGGTTGTCCACTGTGACTTATTTATTTATTTATTTATTTATTTATTTATTTATTTATTTTGAGACAGGGTTTCTCTGTGTAGCCCTGGCTGTCCTGGAACTCACTCTGTAGACCAGGCTGGCCTCAAACTCAGAAATTCGCCTGCCTCTGCCTCCCAAGTGCTGGGATTAAAGGTGTGCACCACCACTGCCCGGCCTGTGATTTCTTTCAAAGTAATGTGATATAGTAAGGAGTAGCCATGAGCCATTGGTTTAGAGACCTGTGAAACCTACCTGAGCCAACTGAACCAGGCCCACATTGAGTCAAAGGCCATGCTGTTTAAATATGACTTCACACAAGGTAAAAGAAACTGTACTTTATACCAGATGTCTACTCCTCAAGAACACAAAGCCTGGACTGAACTTGAAAGAAACTTCTGAAAACTCCCAAATAAGAAAAAAATCTACAAAATAACTGATACGTACCTAACACTACCAAAACCAAAGAACTCTAAAGATTTCTTATAACCAAGAGACACATGAGATATGACAGGTATGTAGTACTGTTGTCCTGCATAGAATCCTAGGACAGAAAAGACATGGCCTCAGAAATATGAATAAAGTTGGGACTTTGTACAAAAGATATTAAAAATATTAATTATTATTATATTAATACATATTAATTCTAAATAATTATATACCATTATAATGAATTTTAATATTGTTATGATATCAATATTATTTAATATTAAAATAATTAAAAACAAAAATTATAGTGAATGCACATTTGAGTATTCATACTATCCCATCAAGATGAAATTACTGCAGCACTCTACAACTTAAGTAGAGTAGTTATAGTTAAGTTTGACAGTCATCTTGCTTTATTTACCAATTCTTGCCATATTATCGAAAATATTAGAGACTTTTTAGCATAGGAAGTAATATTAGAGTCAGTATCCTATTGTTTACTTTCCATTTCTGCAGCATTCTTCTCCCATCTCTTTGTACCTATGATGTGGCTCTCTGAAATAATCTCAAGGACACGTGCCATGACTGAATAACCTTATTTACATAGCAATTCTCTCTTCATATAATTCTAGGCTCAGGTTTTGAACTTATTAAAATTTGCTAGGTGATACAAACATCATAAATGGCATGTACAGGGATACCTTTGGAGACTCAATGATACGTTCATCAATGGAAGCTGTTTCTTGTGTGTATAGCCTATGGGGTTTGGGGATTTATAGAATGAGCAAAGATTAGCTGATCTTCTTTTTTGAAGGATCACAAAAATCCCATAAGACTGAAATATAAAAGGAAAACACAATGTGTACACGATCAAATTCTTTCAGTCATTTCAGTGTTATCACCTGATAGTCTTCCATGTTGACAGTGAGGTCTAAACACAGGAAAAGGAGAATTTGCTCAAGAGGTGGAGAGAGGATAAATGTTCATTCTTTTCTCTTTTGTCATTTTTTGTGAACATCACTTTTTGCAAGACACTGTTTCCTCAGTAAGGCTACGCCTAATCCTTCAGTCTTCCATTTTGTCAGGATCATATACTTTGAATCATTTCCTATTCTGTTCTGTACCATATTATTTCAAAGAACTGAAATAATGCTCATTATGTGGATGTATTTGTACTTAGTTAATGAACTTTTCAGCTACATCAAGAGTCTCCATTGTAAATAATGTATTTGTTTTGCCTTTATGTTCCTAGTAATCACACTGTAGTTACCACATAATCCATCCTTAAACAATCTGTGAACTAACAAATACAAGAACAGCATGTGTAGAAAGCAATATATTTATACAGGTATTATTGCTGCTGACCTATAGAAACTGACAATATTGACACGTAGCCACAATATTCTAGGAGTTAGAAAAAATTTAACAAGTATTCACTCACCTTTCCCAGTGAGATCAGCAAATCTTTAAAACACATAGTCCATAGATAGTGTATTAGTTACTTTTATTTCTATGACAGAAATCCTGTCAGAAGCCACTTATGGAAAGAATTTTTTATTCTGGTTCATAGTTTGTGGGAGGTAGTTTATTATAGCAGGGATAGCATGTTGGCTGTAGTGGTTTCATCCAAGGCACAAAAGGCTTTTAGTGGAGCTTGTTCTGGTATTCATAGAACAAGAAGCAGAAATGGTACCTGGGTAAATTCTGCCAGAATGGCTGCCTGTCATACATGAGGCCATATTTCAATCCCTATTATTGCATAAGCAGGCATGTTGATGAATTCTGTGATGCCACAACTCCTAAGGTAGAATCAGAGGATCAAGATTTCAAGGTCAGCCTTGGCTACAAAGAGAGTATGAGGCACCTCTATTCTACATGAGGTTAGGGATCCAAACAAACTAGGTATAAGAAAAGGAAACAGGATCAGACAGATGCTCTCAAGGACCATTCCTAGAGGCCTATCTCTACCAGGTGATCCCTAGTTCTTGAGAGTTCTACCAGCTGCTTGGGGAACCAAATTTTCAAACTCATGAGCTTATGGGGTTCCTTTCATATTCAAACTGTGACAAATAACAATATATAGATCACACCCCTTTCTGTGACTTGTATGTTGACTATACCTGTTCCATTTTCTTTCTTTGTATTACAACTTTATCATTCATTAACATTGGTTATCACCACACTGACTTGACTACTATATGGACCCTGAGCAAAGCATAAATATGAAGCAAAAGTTGTTCCTTTATACCAACATTTCTTTGGCATTACTCTACAATTTTTATAGTATGTTGAACTAACAAAGGAAGAGTGATTCAATCTTCCATTTCCTTCTGACTTAGCACATTGAATTTTCAGATTCACTATAACCTGAATGTACATAGCAAGCCTCTAAAGACACAAACTGAGGGTGACTTTCCAGAAGTGCCTTAGAATTACAGAACAGTAAATCTCTAGTTACCCCATACATAGAGGGGACAATTAAGAGTAGGCACAGTGCTAGGCTCTGGGACCTGATAACACCAGCTCAGCAGTTGACGTCATAGAAGGAAGAAGACAGAGATCTAAATGGATAAGCTGACTAGGCTTAATCAATATGTTAATTGACTGGCAGAGGAAAGATTAGGCTTCCAGATTCTTTCTTTTTTTTTTTTTTTTCTTTTTTTTTTTTTTTGGTGTCTGTGTGTTTTATTCATGAGCAGTAACATTTTAATCCTGCATACATTTTATATGCCACATTTTTTTAATTTTCTTTTTTTTTAATTTTATTTTATTTTCTAAGTTTTTTTATTTACATTCAAAATCATTTCCCCTTTCCCGTTTCCTCCCTCCCCGAAAGTCCCATAAGCCCCCTTCCCTCCCTCTTTTCCCCATTCAACCCCCTCTCGCTTCTCTGTCCTTGCATTCCCCTACATCCAGTCTTTCCAGGACCAGGGGTCTCTCCTTCCATCTTCTTGGAAATCCATTGATATGTGAATTGTGTCTAGGGTATTCCGAGATTCTGGGTTAATATCCCCTTATCAGTGACTGCATATCATGTGTGTTCTTTTGTGATTGGGTTACCTCACTAAGGATGATATTTTCAAGTTCTGACCATTTGCCTAGGAATTTCATGAATTCATTGTTTTTAATTGCAGAGTAGTATTCCATTGTGTAAATATACCACATCTTCTGACTCCATTCCTCCATTGAGGGACATCTGGGTTCTTTCCAGCTTCTGGTTATTATAAATAAGGCTGCTATGAACATAGTGGAGCATGTGTCCTTATTGCATGCAGGTAAAGCCTCTGGGTATATGTCCATTCTTTCATGTTTTCAATATAAAGAGTCTGATAATGCCCTAAAAGGAAAAGTTAAAATGAAAATGTAACACTTTTTCTTTCCAGAGTGCCCATAATACTAAAATCTCACTGCCCAATCCTTAGTTTAAACCCTCTCTTTATAGTTCTTCTATGAGAAGTAAGAAACTGAACAATGTTAATATTTAGAGTATATCAATTCACTTTGGGGGGAATCCTATGTATATACCCTCAGAGAGATATATGGACATCAGAGAACAACTTGCAGAAATTAATTCACTCTATCCATCATGTGGATCCTCATATGAAGTACAGCATTCACCTGCTGAAGCCTGAATCCTTAGCTACTCTTTGAGAGATTGCCCTAATATTTAGACAATTCCTTCTGTCTTTAAGCAAGTGTACTTGTAAAACTCACTTGTGACACCAGGTTTGCAGCTGACTGACAAGCACATTTTAGAAACATTGTTGATGTGTCCAAAGAACAAAAGAGTGTGAAGTGGTAATGGCAAAACTTTCTTATGTTCATGGCCAGAAACAACATTAGAAGAAAAGATATTTCAGAAGAGGGACATTTATCATGAGGAAACAGAAAAATAAGAAGGAGGGGGAGGAGGAGGAGCTGGTGGTGGAGAAGGAGGAGGAGGAGATGAAGAAGAAGAAGAAAAAGAAGAAGAAGAAGAAGAAGAAGAAGAAGAAGAAGAAGAAGAAGAAGAAGAAGAAGAAGAAGAAGAAAAAGAAGAAGTAAAAGGAAATAATCACAATCATCAGAAGGAAGAAAGAGGAGAAAGAGGAAGAAATTCAAATAAGTGAACAAGTCATTGTCAACAGAGATAAAAGCTCTAGTCAGATCCTAGGTGCATATAACAAGCAGCTATCCTGGACAACACCAATGTCACACATAATAGGGTAATACTTGGGCAGGGGTGAGGCAACTGAACACATTATTTTAAAAAGAATGAGGTAAAGGAGGTTCAGAAGGCTCATATAGTGAAAGTCATTTTTCTCTTAGCCACAAAGAAACATTAGCTACTAAAATCTAGGGACACATTTGACAAGAATGGATTGTGTAGGTTGCCCTGCCTTCAGAAGGTTTGGTGAGTCTCAGTGTGTGACTATCACTGCTAAGGGCTCCTGCTGAAAATATTCAACCTCAGACTTTGGGCAGAAAAGGACTCTTAGTATAAGGACATTGACAAATGGATCCTGTGTGAACTG
This sequence comes from Tokudaia tokunoshimensis, assembly GCA_036184795.1. Classification (NCBI taxonomy): domain Eukaryota; kingdom Metazoa; phylum Chordata; class Mammalia; order Rodentia; family Muridae; genus Tokudaia; species Tokudaia tokunoshimensis. Next base: position 41,709,256 of record BTHU01000019.1, read on the forward strand.
CTCTGCTGTGCTCCCTCAGAGTCTCTTCTCCAGTACTAAAAATGACTTTTCAGAAAGAGTCAGAAGTTAGAAACTCAGTTTTGAAGGAGACAAGAAAGATGGATTGGATAAGTCTTTGGTGCCATTGTAGTTAGAAATGCCAGTTTGCCTTTCAAGGCAGAACTGTCAGAAAAAGGAGAGATGGGTTGACTCTTTTGACTGGAGTCTGTGCACTTGCTGGAGTTTTCACTGTAACTACAACACTAGATTATTCTGAGATCCAAACAACGTATCAAGATGGGTTGACATCCTGCTGAAGCCTGCACTTCTTTCACCTGCTCATTTCTCTAACTGTGGAAGAATTTAAGCATAAAAGAAAAAACTAATATGCACAAAAGCATTCCCATACTCATTATAGAGACTTAAAATGGTCATTATCACCCAATAATCTTGTCTTATGTCTTTTCCCCATCCCCTCATTATGTCTCCTTGGCTGTTTGAATGAAGCCTCTGTCATGGCATCATTTTGTCATGAGTGACTTGTCTTGCAAAGTCTTTAGCTCTTAAGGTGCACAAACTAGAAAGGGTTAACTTGCCAGGTGCTCTATGGAAACAGATACTGTGTGTACAGAGTTCTTTACTTTGTTCAGAAAAACATGTCTGAGAACTTCTGATTTAAATGTTCAAGAAACATCATTATATATGAGAAGAAAGATCAAATGATACCCCTAGCCCCCCAATCCCTGAGGTGAGCTGATATCGGTTTGGTTTAGTAAAAGAGGAAAGTTGTTGGGACAGTTTTCATATTATACCCTGTCTGTACATAGGATTAAGACAAGTGGCCAGAGTAGTTGTGCTGGAAATGGTGCAAACACTTGTCAAGAGCAGTACAGTCCGCCCATGACATCTTCGGAGATGCTTCCTCATAGGATCTCCATCAGATACTCAATATCTTTTCTATAAAATAGAAAAAAGCATTTTATATAACAAATACATATTATTTAATACACCAGAAATATCCCCTACCTGACTTACAACAAAATTACTTAAATATCAGATAGGCATTATAATGATCTGCTAAGAAGTAGTGATAAGAAAGTGTGTTCATCACAAAGAGTTTTTCAAATATTTTCAAATCTGTGATTGGGTGACTGTAGACAGAGGGTTCACAAATACAGAGAAGCTGACTTTACTATAGGTCACTATAAGACAAGGAGCTAGGCTGGCCACCATCTGCAGCAGGGAACCAGACACCTCCAAAGCCTTCTGTGCTTAGCCCACCAGGAGAGAATGATCTCCCAGCAGCGATTGATTTCACTTCTTCTTTTTTTTTTTCCAAATACAGAACAATTTATTTAAGTCTTACCACATTTTTTTCATCAGAAAGGCCCCAAGGATGTTTTATCTACAAATACTTATTTTATTTTATTTTAGGGTCAGATATATACCACGCTGGACTAGAACTTATTATGACAGTGGTTGCTAAGTAGCATCATTTCTCGTTAGAATGAAAATAAGATTTGCCTGATGAAGACAAGAATGGATTCTTGTGTCATTCCCTTGCCCTCTTCCCCATCTAATTTCATTCAAACCCAAAAGAAGATAACCACTCAAACATAAAAATAACATCAAAAATAACAGGAAGCAATAATCACTATTAATTAATATCTCTTAACATCAATGGACTCAATTCCCCAATAAAAAGATATAGACTAACAAACTGAATATGTAAACAGGACCCAACATTTTGCTGCATACAGGAAACACATCTCAGTGTCAAAGACACACACTACCTCAGAGTAAAAGGCTGGAAAGCAATTTTACAAGCAAATGGTCCCAGGAAACAAGCTAGAGTAGCCATTCTAATATCGGATAAAATTGACTTTCAACCTAAAGTCATCAAAAAAGACACAGAAGGACACTTCATACTGGTTAAAGGAAGAATCCACCAAGAACCCTCAATTCTGAATATCTATGCTCCAAAGGCAAGGGCACCCTCATTCATAAAAGAAACTTTACTAAAGCTCAAAGCACACATTGCACCTCACACAATAATTGTGGGTGACTTCAACACTCCACTCTGCAATGGACCGTTCAGGAAAACAGAAACTAATCAGGGACACAGTGAAACTAATTGAAGCTTTGGACCAAATGGATTTAACAGATATACATAGAACATTTCATCCTAAAGCACCCCATGGTACCTTCTCCAAAATCGACCATATAATTGGTCACAAAACAGAACTCAACAGATATAAGAAGATTGATTTCACTTCTGAGTGTGGAGGTGAGATCTCCACCTTCTCTCTAGAGGGGTGCAGCTAGGAGTGCACAGGGCAGAAGATCAGTGGAGCTGCTGGAACAGGAGTCTTCCTTTCTGGCCCTCATTTGCAACAGCATACCAGACAGATCCACAGCCTTCTGTGTACAGACCCTGCCAGAAGAGAGTTGGTCTCCCAGGAGTACAGACATAGGCTTACAGGCCCATAGGAAGGACAAACTCCAGCCAGAGACAGCAAGACCAACTAACACCAGAGATAACCAGATGGCGAAAGGCAAGCACAAGAACCCTACCAACAGAAACCAAGGCTACTTGGCATCATCAGAGTCCAGTTCTCCCATCACAGCAAGTCCCGGATACTCCAACACACCAGAAAAGCAAGAGTTGGATTTAAAGTCTCATCTCACGATGCTGTTAGAGGACATCAAGAAGGACATAAATAACTCCCTTAAAGAAATACAGGAGAACATGGGACAAAAGGTAAAATCCCTTAAAGAGGAAACACAAAAATCCCTGAAAGAAATACAAGAGAGCATGGGTGAACAGGTAGAGGCCCTTAAAGAGGAAACACAAAAATCCCTTAAAGAATTGTGGGAAAACACAAACAAGTGAAGGAACTGAGCAAAACCATCCAGGATCTAAAAATGGAAGTAGAAACAATAAAGAAATCACAAAGTGAGACATCTCTGGAGATAGAAAATCTTGGAAAGAATTCAGGAGTCATAGATGAAAGCATCAACAACAGAATACAAGAGATAGAAGAAAGAATCTCAGGTGCTGAAGATACCATAGAAAACATTGACACAAAAGCCAAAGAAAATGCAAAATGCAAAAGGCTCCTGAGCCAAAACATCCAGGAAATCCAGGACACAATGAGAAGACCAAACCTAAGGATTATAGGTATAGAAGAGAGTGAAGATTTCCTACTTAAAAGGCTAGTAAATATCTTCAATAAAATTATAGAAGAAAACTTCCCTAACCTAAAGAAAGAGATGCCCATGAACATACAAGAAGCCTACAGACTGGACCAGACCAGAAAGTCCTCCCGGCACATAATAATCAAAACACCGAATGTAGTATACAAAAAAAGAATATTAAAAGCAGTAAGGGAAAATGTCAAGTAACCTATAAAGGCAGGCCTATCAGAATTACACCAGACTTCTCACCTGAGATGATGAAAGCTAGAAGATCCTGAGCAGATCTCATACAGACCCTAAGAGACCACAAATGCCAGCCCAAACTACTATACCCAGCAAACTCTCAATTACCATAGATGGAGAAAACAAGATATTCCATGTTAAAACCAAATTTACACAATATCTTTCCACAAATCCAGCCCTACAAAGGATAATAGATGAAAAACGCCAACATGAGGAGGGAAACTACACCCTAGAAAAAGCAAGAAAATAATCTTTTTCCAACAAACATAAAAATAACATCAAAAATAACAGGAAGCAACAATCACTAATCTTTAATATCTTATAACATCAATGGACTCAATTCCCAACAAAAAACATAGTCTAACAGAAATATTTTTCATGTAAATCTTCAATTTTATCAGAAAATATTTGTGATTCCAATTTCAATCAATTTAGTAATTTTTTTATGTCTACCATTTTAACTGTATTGTTTTCCATGATAATCTTTAATTTTAACATTTTTTCTTATATATTTCTTCAATTTTATCAGAAATATTTTCCATGTAAATCTTCAATTTTGTCAGAAAATATTTATAATTCTACTTTCAATCAACTTAGGAATATTTTTATGCCTACCATTTTATTGATATAATTTTTTCCATGAAATTGTCAACCTTAATGTGTTTTTCTATATATTTCTTCAATTTTATCAGAGATATTTTCCATGTAAATCTTCAATTTTATCAGAAAATGTTTATAATTCCTCTTTCAATAAACTTAGAAATATTTTATGCCTACCATTTTATCTGTATAATTTTCCATGATAATCCTCAATTTTAATGTTTTTCTATATATTTTTTCAATTTTATCAGAAATATTTTCCGTGTAAATCTTCAATTTTATCAGAAAATGTTTATAATTCCACTTTCAATCAACTTAGAAATATTTTTATACCTACCATTTTATCTGTAATTTTCTATAATAATCTTCAATTTTAATATTATTTTATATTTTTCTACAATTCTATTAGAAATATTTCCCATGTAAATCTGCAATTCTATCATAAAATGTTTCTAATTCCTTTTTCAATTAATTTAGCAATGTTTTTATGTCTACCATTTTACTCTTTAATTTTCCATGAAAATTGTCAATCTTAATGTGTTTTTCTATATGCTTCTTCAATTTTGTAAGAAACGTTTTCCATGTAAATCTTTAATTTCATCATAAAATGTTTTTACTCCCTTTTCAATAAAAAAAGAAAGAAAGAGAGAGAGGGGGAGGGAGGGAGGGAAAGAGGGAGAGACGGAGGGAGGGAGTGAGGGAGGGAGGGAAAGCGAGCAAGAGAGAGGGGGAGGGAGGGGGAGAGAGAGAGAGAGAGAGAGAGAGAGAGAGAAAGAGAGAGAGAGAATAGGAAGGAAGGACAGAAAGAAAGAAAGAAAGAAAGAAAGAAAGAAAGAAAGAAAGAAAGAAAGAAAGAAAGAAAGAAAGAAAGACAGACAGACAGACAGACAGACAGACAGACAGACAGACAGACAGACAGGAAGGAAGGAAGGAAGGAAGGAAGGAAGAAAGAAAGAAAGAAAGAAAGAAAGAAAGAAAGAAAGAAAGAAAGAAAGAAAGAAAGAAAGGAAGAAAAGAAAAGAAAGAAAAGAAAGAAAGGAAAGTCGAGCTTACTGGAGCAAGGCAGTAAGTGTCCCTCCATGGTCTCTGCCTCAGTTCTTTCTGCAGTTTCCGGCCTCAAGTTCCTGCCCTGACTTCCCTCAGTGATGAACTGTCAGCTGTTACAATGAAATAAACCCATCTCTCCTCAAAAAAAAAAAAAAAAAAAATTGACATGGAGCTAGGCAAAATGTCATGCTTCAGAATTTTGCATGGAATTAAAAACAAAAAGGCATGACATTAACATTTATATATTACCAAGAAATAATTCAGTGGACTGTTTTAGGAACTTCACAGGGGTACTTTCAACCCAAGCAAGAGCAAATGTCTTCCATTTATTAACTGACCTTTTAAATCTATAAAAATACTAAGTCTTTATTATGTGCCATCTTCTACTCTTGTCATTGATATCACTGCAGACATCAAACAAAATAAAATTTTGCTGCTGTTGTATGAGAGAAAGAGAGAATGCTGCATAAACAGATAATATGAAGTTACGTAGATAAATGAAATAAAAGCAAGAAAAATAGGAAGGAAGTCTTAAAGGTTTTTGTGTAGGGCATGCGTGGAATGCCTGTCTAAAGGAATATCACGTGACAAAAGGCCTACATTTGGTGCTAGGTGAGACATGTACCTGAGAGTGAGGGACAGCTGGATTAAAGAGTAACAAATACAAACACCCAGAGATTTCCCAAACCAAGACAAGACCAACGAATGAAAGGCCAGTGTAGCTATATAGTCGTGAGGCCGGGGGATGACAAGATATAAATCAGAGGAGCAAGTAGGTTGAATTCTGCAGGACTCAGGAGACAGCAGGAAAAATTCATTTGCATATTTCCTTTGCAGGACCTCTATCCTGTCTCAGGACAGAAGTAACATCCATTTCCTAGGCTACACAGGAGGCAGTGTGTCTTCTGAATGACCAGGGCTCTGGGTTGAGGTGTTTGAACAAGTGGCAAGATTTGCTTAGTTTTTAAAAGGAAGAGTCTGAATTCTACATAGTCAAGGAGTTACATGATAATACAATGAAAACAGGCTTTGTAAGAAACCAGTGAGGTAAGAGATGCTGAAGCTAAATCTAAGAATGAGGTAATGGGGTATGGATAAATTTAACCATCTTAATCAAACAGAATTAATTGGATAGATGCCAGGTATGAGAGAGCAAAGACCTGAGTATAGATGTTGATGTCCTTTACACCAAGGGAAAAAAGCCTACATTTGTGGATAATGCAGACCACTTTAGTTGCTTCAAACTTCCATTAATTCTTTTTCCTGTTTCTTCAGCAGCGTCAAGGTATCTCTTTGTATTGCCCTTTCCTATGAGTTTTCAAATGTGCAGTGCCATTTCTCATGTTATATTTTCTTCTGATGTCTCTTCTCCTTGGATCTCCAATACTCTAGAGGGTCAAGATCCTCCAAGCTGCCTTCTTTGTCCTCTCACATTAGCTAGATTTCACTCTGTGACAACAAGCATGGCCACAAGCGTAAAACAGAGGAAGAAAACCATAGAAAGTTTCTCCTAATCCTTCCACTTTAGGTGACATCTCCAGGGGAAGAAACAAGGACTGAGAACAGCTCTTTTGGCATGCTTCCCTGGCATACTTCAGGATGGGTAGATGAGACTACAAAGACTCAAAGAGAGAAAAAAAGAACTTATAATTTAAAAAGAATACATTATTCAAACACACAAGACACAATCCTTTCAAAGAGGAGGAATGATTAACAATGTCAAAAAGCCACTGAGCAATTGACTAAGAAAGTCTGAATCAGGTGTCTAAAAAGAATAGTTTGGTTGAGTTTGTGGCAATGGACGCTTGATCAGGAAGGATTAGGGAAAGCATGAGAAAGAAAAAAAGTATTGGTAACTTTTTTTAGATAAACAAGGTTACACAATTTGATAGCAAAGTGTCATTCAGAAAAATAATTAAAAATCTCTAAAATATTGTCAACATTTTGACAAAAATACTAGTAATTTTTCTGGGTAATAGAAGAGCTGGGGTATCAACAAGAGTATCTGAAGAAGGCCAGATCTCAGCATGTTTAGGAAGCTACTTTCTTTTTCTTTCTATCTAAAGACAAAAGGAAGGGAAAATGTTAGTAGAGCCCAAAGTCTAGACTCATTTTCAGAGTCCTTAGACCTGTAGTAATCATGTCTAGTTGAAGTGGAAAGCTAACAGTCTCAAACACCACCAAATGACCTACTATTTGAGATTCTTCTAGCTAATAGCTCAACAATGACATGGGGAATATTATACCCGTGGACACAGATTTTTGATATCTACATATGTATGTGACAGTTTGAGTACTGAGATCTATTTGTAAGATGTTTATTCCCTGGACTGATGGTATTGATAGATGGCTGAACCTGTAGGGAACATAGGCTTCAAGGGAGGTCTTCAGATCGTTGGAGGTATGGCATTGAATGTGATTGTCAGACCCTAGATTCTTCTTCTTTCTCTTTTTACTTCTAGTCATGATGTAAGCACTTGGCTCCACGTTGTTCCTGCTGTTGTCATTCAGTTTCTCCACTGGAGGACCAAAGAAGTGAGTCCCCTGGACTCTTAAGCTCAGCCTTTAAAGGTTACCATAAACCTTCATCCCTTATATGTTAATTGTATCAAAAGTTTAATTAAAGTGATGAAGCACTGAATAACACAAGATGAATCATCTCATGAGCTTTCAAAATGGTGGTACTCTGATATCTACATCTGCTGATTAATTCATGACTTTTTAAAATGAGAAGTAAAATAATTTTAAATATAAATAAAATATATAAGCAGGTTTGCAAAAATGAATCAAAAAATATGCGTTGCAAAACAACAGTAAATTCTTCCTCTCACACAATGTCCTGGATTGCTTAAACCCAGAACTAAGATATCTATCAACAACAAATGGTGAAAGAAAACCAAGCCTGCCAATCCTTTAAGATTAATTTCCTTAATGAATCAGGCTTTCTGCAAGCTCTTTCACTTTAATGCTCTTTTGAGGCTATGAAAGCCAAAGAGGAGAAGCCTGGAAACAAGACAGTGTGTCTCCTTTCCCTGTAAATACAGTAATTAAGTGGTACAGTGAGTCACATGGCATTGGGAGCATATTTTCCAGAATGCTGTAATCATGACTGACCAAAGCAGAGAGGTCACATGCTGGGCACTAGGGTGACTGATCACATCTAGGCACTCTCCAAACCACTGAAACTCCTATCAGAGTAGCTCGTGCTTGCTCTCCTCTCATTGGGATTGAACTATGTGCCTCATAATTAGAGAGCGCCCCTTTCTTCCAGCCTGAAACATTTGTCACTTTTAGGGAATCAAACTTCTGAATCCGTGGATCAGAAATAAGCCTCTGGTCTCTTACTGACAATCCTGCATTTCAGTTAAGTAATTTCCCAAAGCAGCTGGGATTTAGTCAGTGTTCTTAGTTATAATTAAATGATAAATCTTCATGCGGAAGGCATCCAACACCAAATATGTCAGTTCCACTGATGCAGGATAGAGCACAAGGTACATTTACCTAGGAAAATGATTTCACTTTGGAAAACTATATTCTCCTGTCAGTAGCCAGATGACAAGATTTCCTCTACCAACAGTCAATAATAAAAAAAAAAGTAGCAAAGCTTTTTAGCTGCTTATCATGCATCATCACATTCCAAATCCATGTACTTCTCTAGATATGATAAGTGTTTGCATCTTTGCCATACATTTCTTACTGACATCAGCATCTCCAGTGTCCAGGTAGGCTAAGCCTTCAACACTCTACCCAGCAGAACGACAACATATTTTCTATGGCACATAAGGTATACTGCCAGTTATGACTAACACTTCTAATAGTACCAAACATTTATTAAATATCTAGAATCGGTTGTCTAATGTGGGAGTTACAACAGTGACTGTGACCTTTTGTTCATGTGCCTCATTGTGTGCTGGATGTCAATAAATTGCCTTCTAAATAACTTTAATATACACCTAGACAAAAATCATGTCCCACCCTTAATGAAAGAAGTCTCTTCTTTCAGTGAACCACGCTGAGAGATTGTGGCTGCTCAGGATGCAGAAGAATAAGTAACATGGTTTTGGTCCAACTCTAAACAAATCTTTTATACAACCCCTTCCAAGATTGAGCAAATGACGTCCGATTCAGAAAGCCCCTCCCTACACCTAAAACTAGTAGGGTACTGCGTATGTTTTCTTCTAGCAGTCTGAGGTTTCTGCACCATTTGAACTTGAGTTTTGTACAGGCTGATGAATATGGCTCAACATTCTTTTACCTGTGGACATCCAGTTTTCTCAGCACTATTTATTGGAGATAATGTCTTTTCTCCAGTGTTTCTTTTATTATAAAAGATCATATTTTAATACAAACACTTTTGTGACTACAGGCAAATTCATGAATGTATCAGAGTCTCAGTTTCCTAATCAGAATGGTGAGTATTCCTATTTAGAGACAGGCTGAATACATTCAGAAAATATGGCCTCTATTTCCTTAGTTTCTTTGTTTGTAAAAACTGCCTATGTCTAAAGGAAAATTAAATGCCTATGTGTATTTGAATCTGTCAATATACATGTATTTATAGTCCTTATCTTTTACATTACATACAATTTGAATAATGACTGACATCCAGTAACTCTGATACTTTGGTAGTTTATTATGCCATACAGGTTCTACTCTCTTTTTAGGATTTTCTAGGTTGTAGATGTTATTGACATGTAGGGTCAACTCCTTCTAGTTTACCTTGCAGTAAATTGCACCCTGTATTATCTCCTCAAGAGTTTGTTCTATGAATCACTGTTTTGTCCTGCAAGCACCTTTCCATTAGATCATTCCAATAAATATAATTTCACTCCATTTGCCGTCCTTTCCTTTCCTGTTTCTGATACAGTAATATTCCATTAAAAAATTGTCCCTATTGCTAATAGTCAACTTTTTTCCTGTATTCTATTTTATTTTATGGAAAATATATACAACATAAAAATTATGTATGTATTTTAAATAGTGTACATATTCATATGTCTATTTAATGATCGCCTCTCCCTAAATTCCTTTCCCTGTTTCTATGAAAAATACCCGTTAAAGAAACTTAAGGGAAATAAAATGTTAATATCATTTCACAATTCCAGAGTAGAGTCTGTCACAGCAGGGAAGACATTACAGCAGTGGAACTTGAGGTAGCTGGGCATATTACATTTTGGGTCATGAAAAGCAGAGGAATATGATTGGCTATGCTTAGCTACATTTTTTTTTCTTTTTATTCTGTCTAGTACCCAAGCTGAGGGAATAATGTCGTCCATTTTCCTTCCCAGAACAAAAATTTCCTGACCTCAAACAGCCTTAACTGGATAAATCCCTCAATTCATACCCAAAGGCTACCCTAATCTACATTCCTCATAGGTTGGAGTAGGTATTTGTTTCCTATGTACTGCAGATGTTGTGAGGTAGAAAATCCATGCTAATTCATCACAACCACCACCCGTCACCCATCTGCAGAATCTTTTTATTTATGTATCAAAATTGATACTTTATTTCCTTTAACAAATATTCATGATATCCTTCTAGCCCAAGTCTAAGTCCACTCCATTGTCTCAGTGCTATGATTTACTGCCTCATATGACTGGGATCATGTAGTATTTGTCTAGGTGGGATAAGCTTTTTGACTCAGAATATTATATTTTGTATGTGTCCATGTTGGATCATGTCAGGTTTATATACTTGAGGGTTTCTTAGTAGGTATATAAATATTTATGACTTTATACATTCTTGTAACAGTAAAACATATTAATTTATAAGGAATGGTCTGATTGGCCAGAACTTTACTTGTTAACCATATGTTACCTGCTACTAGCATAGCCAGATTGATTCTTTTATGCTTACTATTTTCATGTAATATGCATTAACATTCTTGGAACTTGAGTCTGTGGCATTGGGTCTAAAGAAAGTCTCTTATAGACTACAGATGTTAGATGTGTATCACTGTGATAAAACATATTTGATAAACAGCTTAAAGGGAAAAACAATTAACCTGGGTCATAATTCCAGAGGTGTCCATTGACTTTGTGTCCACGGTGAGGCAGAACAAAGGCAACATAAAGGAATATGCAACAGAGGATACTCCCCTCAGGACAGGCAGGGAGCAGAAAGAAGGAAACAGAAATTAAATGTGGCCTTTAAATGTGCTTTCCAAATCCTCTACTTTCCTGGTCTTTCCTCCAACTCCAAAAATAGCACCACCAGGTGGGAGCCAAGCATGTAAGACAGGAGCCTGTGGAGGACATTTAGACTCAAGGAATAGCACACCATCTTACTATATCATGGTTTGGTTTATTGTTTGAGGTCGTGCTATGTGGCCTGGGATGGTTTCAAGTACCCGATTATTTTGACCCAGCCACCGGATTACTGAGATTAGATTTGTGGCATCATACATGGCTCAGGTGATAATTTGTATATGCTTTGATTTTATCCTATAATAACAATCTTTGTCATTTGATTGGAGAACTTAATCCATTTTTATGTATCTATTTGTCTAGCCATGTGTTTTCTGTATATGTTACATAATTTTGTTGCTCATTTCATTATTGTATTCTTTGTATTTTGCCAGTTTTTTAAGGAAATGGTGTGATTGTAATTTTGTTCATTTTATATATATTCTGTAACCTTTTTCATCACCATTGAGGTTATAATAATGAAAATTATAATGCTATGGATGTTATTTTTATCAGCTTAACTTCAACTGTATATAAAACTCTGTTCCTGAACAGCTCTGTACCCAGTCATTTAATAGTCAATATCAGAAAACTACAGTTTTATGCATTATGTGTCTACCTTAAATTAATCATTATTTTTGTATACTGTTAATCTATTCACTAGGAAAGATGTAAATTTATAAACTAATATTACAATAATATTATCTATGGGACTAAATTTTCAGTGCATCAGTTTTTAATAAATAGAAAAAATTGAGTTGCAAATTGTTATTACAATAAACCTAGCTTTAATCATAACTGTCAGGCTTACCTTTTCTGGGAATTTATTTCTTCGCATCTTTTTGAATCACAGTATAATATCTTTCAGTTTACACCCTCCCACTCCCCAGGAATCCTTTTGGTTTCTAGACACACCCTCTGCTTTTATTACCTAGAAATTTAATTTCTCTCTCACTTTTGAGGGAGGAATTTTATTGAATACAGAATTCACAGCTGACCACTTTGGCTTGTAAGGATTTATTTATTTTATTTGTTACTACCTTGAATGTTCAATCAATTGCATTTTAGCCTCAACAGTTTCTGATGATAACCATGGTCACATCCTATCACGTCTTCTTTTCTGTGATGAAGCAGTTTGAATGTCATACCTCTGACTGTAAGTTTATCCAATGAGAAGTCATTGGACCAGATGCATATTCACATTCATACCTTTCATCAAATCTATAACAAAGCACCACTTTTTCCAATACTATCTCTATCTTCATAGCTTTAACTCGTGCCATGCTATGGGGGCTTGTTTAACAATGTCTTGTGAGATCTACTCATTTATCCCCAAACACTTTCCTTTCTGCTCCGAAGATTTAATTTCAATTGCCTTATGTTCAGCATCAATCTTTCTACCTTCCCAAGCCTGTCTTTCTATCCCTCTGTTGAACCTCCCATTTCACGTGTTGTATTTTTTTTTTTTGTCTCCAAAATGTCCTTTGGGGTACTCTTGTTATTGTTGTTATTGTTATTGTTGTTTTCCATCTCTTTATTGAATTTTGTTCAGCACATTATTTTCTTGAATTTTTTTCCAATCTTCAGTCAGTTCCTTGAGCATCTCTAAGTCAGTTATTTTGAGGTGCTTTTCCAGTAAACAAGTTTTTCTCAGGGAAATGGTTTACTGACTTAATCTCTTCCTTTGAATGGAGTGTGCTTTATTGTTTCTTTGTATACATGTTATTTGTTGTGGTTAAAAACTGGGCAGTTTAGAGGTTCCATATTTTTTCCTTATTTGGAATGCTTTGTTTCGTGTTGTGTTTTCTTCTGCCTATGACCTTGATCTGTCTCCAACCTAAGGATATCACTCAGATGAGACTTGGGTATTCTTCAGTCTTTTCTGTACCACTCCATGAGCATATGTAGCAACTTTCTAAATAAACCTAAGCACACCATTGCTTTGGAATATTTCAGTCTTTTAGAGTGGTTCCTGGAGGTAAAAAAAAAATGGGACAAGTGCTGGCATCTAACATAGGCAGAGGTCCTTAAAGCTCCTTGTATTTGGTTATACAGTTTGAGAAAAGGGGGATTGTTACTATAAGGGTGTGACAATTGCTTCAGTCTCTGACTCTAAATTCCAGTCAAAATGTTGATTCTAACTGTTAAGAGAACCAACCATATCTAGTATAACTGTGTACATAGCATCACTAGGAACATATGGACAACTACCTATCATGTATCTATCTAGTGGTGAGGATGTGAAGCTCTAATGAACTATGGAAAGAATGTAATAAATTAAGGGAGGTTTTTCCATCTGCACCTTCACATTCAAGTGTGCAAAATATTCAGTAAGCCTTGTGGTTTGAAAAATCATATACATTCTGCTAGGGCTACTTTGTTCTTCAGTTTCTCTTTTTAAAAATTGGCTTGTTTATATCAATTTCAAATATGAATAAACAATTCCAAATTTTAACAAATATGTGATCACAGGACCCAACATGTAAGGATGTTTCGGCAGCCCAAGGTTTCTTAGACAATCATATTTGGTATACCTGCATGTCTCTGACCCTATGCAAACTCTGAGCTGTTGCTGGGTCCTCTAATTTTATCTTTTTTTTTATATATATACAATGTTTTATACCTGAAAACACATACTATGTAATTTTTTGTCTAGCTTCTTCTTAAAATAATGAACACAAGATTGCTGATTAATTACATACTGCAATATTCTATAAGAAAGGCACACATGTTGTTTATCCCTTCAGTAATAGATATTTGTAATGTTTTGGCATGGAACAATTAAGAATAATGCTGCTATTATCTGTCACTTAGGGGATATTATGTAGACATAAGTTTTATACTCTCTCTCCGTCTCTCTCTGTCTCTCTGGATAAGATATGGATGTGAGGAACAAGCTAAGTACTTGATGACTGTTATAGGAAACTGCCAATCACCTTCACGCAAGACCTATTCTATTGTATACACTCAACCAAGATGCTTAAAAGTAACAGTTGCTTCCTGCAAAACCTAGTTTAAGAAGACAGAATTGTAATTATCTTGTGATTGAAATATATATTTCCTTAGTGATTAATTATATTAAGTATCTTTTATGGGTTAACTTTCCTTTCACATACTTATGGAAGAGAAATGTTCTCCAATTCTTTATTTATTGTTGGGCTATCAGTGTCTTGCTAAATTCTGAGAGTTTGTTTTTCTTTTGTACTACTTGAACTATGACCTTGTAGCAAATAGTACACAAAACAAATTCTCTCTGATGTTTTCTTCTAGAAAATTTTCATGTTAAAATAGCAGGCTTAGAAATATGATATATGTAAAACTGAGTTACTTTTGCCATCATAAAACCATACCTTTGAGTATCTTTCTCAAAATACAACTACAAGTTTGAATAAATTTTTTGATCTATTGTGTTCCAAGAATTTATGTTTATATGATTTAGTCAAATGCATACCGAGTATTGCTTATCAGAAATCCGTTCTGTCAGGTACCATGATAGTTCTCCAAACCAAAGATTCCTTGGAAACTCTAATTCAGTTCGATAAAGTAAACAAAATACAAAAAGCCCCACAAATTTGGGTGGGCAGGAAGGTGTGGTGGTGGATGTAACAGAAAGGGCAGGAGTAAAAATGTTAAAAATAGATTGTATGAATTCTCTTTTAAATAATAAAATATTACTGTTTATCTAGAGTTATGCCCAGGAATACTTGACCAACACAGAACAGATTCCATTTTGGTTTTGTGTGTGCTGTTTTGCTTTGTTTTGGTGTATTGCTTTTGTTTGTTTGTTTCATTGATTTAGTTTTTATTGTTGTCTTTGCTTCTTATTTCTTATTTCTCTTCTTTTCTTTTTAATTTGTCTGTTCTGATTTTTATTTGGTTTTGTTCTTGTTGTTGTTGCTGTTATTGCTGTTGCTGTTGCTGCTGTTTGGTAAGGTCCATGCAAACACTACCATCAGCAGAGTAACAGTCCTCATAAAACAAGAAGGAAATCTAGATAAGCATGACATGTTTAGCCGCTACTGGTTCAAACATCTATAATCTAACCTTGAGCAGTTTGTTGTGAGTATATTTAAATACAGCACAATTTAAAAAAATTTCCTGGTGTAACTCAATCCTCTATGCACAACAAAGCACTATTATATCCAAAATTTTCTTCAAGAACATGTCACTTCTTCTATGAAGATGGGTTTTAGAGACAGGTGAAATGTGCTATGTTAAGGACCCGGGGTGGGGGAGATCAAATGCAATCTCAGTAATACAAATAACATAGAGGTCATCTTTATTATTAGCAACCTCTATTCATGAATGTGGAATCTTGGGGAAACCCCTAGCCATAACGATAATGCAAAGGTCACCTAGAATGTTAGCTATCACTGCTCCTGCTTGTAGTAGCTATGGCTCTGCCCTATAGTTAGCACAGGTCAACAGGTTATTAGGTACTTCCATTACAGGTCTTCTGGGTAGAAAACCAGTTTATATTCCTTTTTATTTTGAAAAGACAACCCTGTGTTTAACATTCCTGTTTTCCCTGGTGCTATTTATAAGCTGAAGAACGTTATGCTCCCAAAATCTGGAGAGGGAGAAAGAGACAGACAGTCAGACAGACAGTCAGACAGACAGACAGACACATACAGAGAGAGAGAGAGAGAGGAGGGGTGAGTGGGAGGGAGGGAGGAAAGGAAGGAAAGAGGGAGGAAAGAAGGGAGAGGAAGAAAGGGAGGAAGGAAGGGAGAGGGACAGAGGGACAAAGGGAAGGAGGGAGAGAGAGTTAACATGAAGTTGTGTTGTATACAGGAGGAGAAGAATTGAGAGGAACTGAGGGATAGAAAATGATGATTGAAATTTATTATATGAAGAAAGATGTAATAGATTATAAAGGTATCTAACTTGGGAAATGCTGATGTTCTAACACTACTGTTTTTTCCAGACAATTATCATAATATATCTCTATATTGACTTAGGTCTAAATCACGTTCAACAATTGAGTAGTTTTCTGTATCCATGTCTAGATTTTATTAAAGAAATTCTATAACTGTAGTGGATTTATCAACATTATAAAAACATCTTTGAAACTTCTAATTTCACGGGTAGTATATAAGATGGAAATCAATAAGGTACAGAAAACTAAACTCATTGTCTGACTCAGGTGAGTTCTCATAATTTCAGAGGGGTTTTCTATGTAGACAATGATGTGTCTTGAACAGATACTGTTTTAATTTTCTGTTTTCTATCAGTATAGCCTTTATTTTTTATTTATTTAATTATTTTGGCAATATTGCCCTGGATATAAACACTTGTGCTAATGCACAATTATTGTTTTCTAAACAATTTTTTTAGATATTTGCTTTATTTACATTTCAAATGGTATCCCCTTTCCTCGTTACCCCTCCGAAAACCCCCTATTCCACCCTCCCCCTGCTTATCCTCCCCCCCAATTTCCTGACTTGCATTCCCCTCTTCTGGGGAATCAAGCCAACACTGGACCAATGGCCTCTCCTCTCATTGATGTCTGAAATGGTAATCTTCTGCTACATATGTAGCTGGAGCCATGGGTCCTTCCATGTGTGCTCTTTGATTGGTGGTTTAGTCCCTGGGAGCTCTGGGGTTACTGGTTGATACATATTATTGTTCGCCCTGCAGGGCTGCAAAACTTTTCAGCTCCTTGGGTTCTTTTTCTAGCTGTTCAATTGGGGACCCTATGCTCATTCTATTGGTTGACTGTGAGCCATTGGTATTTTGATCCACTTTCCAATAAGGATCAAAGTATCAACACTTTGGTCTTTCTTCTTCTTGAGCTTCATGTGGTCTGAGAGTTGTATCTTGGGCATTCCAAGCTTTTGGACTAATATCCACTTATCAGCGAGTGTATACCTTGTGTGTTCTTTTATGATTGGGTTACATCACTCAGGATGATATTTTCTTTTTTTTTTCTATATTTTTTTTTTATTTACACTCCCAATGATTTCCCCTTTCCCAGTTCCTCCCTCCCCGAAAGTCCCATAAGCCCTCTTCCCTCCCCCTGTTCCCCATTCAACCCCCTCTCACTTCTCTGTCCTGGCATTCACCTACATCCAGTCTTTCCAGTACCAGGGGTCTATCCTTCCATTTTATTGGAAATCTATTGATATGTGAATTGTGTCTTGGGTATTCTGAGTTTCTGGGTTAATATCCCCTTTTCAGTGACTGCATACCATGTGTGTTCTTTTGTGATTGGGTTACCTCACACAGGATGATATTTTCTAGCTCCAACCATTTGCCTAAGAATTTCATTAATTCATTAATGGCTGAGTAGTACTCAATTGTGTAAATATACCACATTTTCTGTATCCATTCCTCTGTTGAGGGACATCTGGGTTCTTTCCAGCTTCTAGCTGTCATAAACAAGGCTGCTATGAACATAGTGGAGCATGTGTCCTTATTACATGTTGGAACATCTTCTGGATATATGCCCAGGAGTGGTATAGCTGACTCCTCTGGTAATGCTATGCTATGTCCAACTTTCTGAGGAACCGCCAAACTGATTTCCAGAGTAATTTTAACAACTTGCAATCCCACGAGCAATGGAGGAGTGTTCCTCTTTCTCCACATCCTCTCCAGCATTTGCTGTCCCCTGAGTTTTTTATCTTGGTCATTCTGACTGGTGTGAGGTGGAATCTCAGGGTTGTTTTGATTTGCATTTCCCTAATGACAAAGGATGTTGAACATTTCTTTAGGTGTTTCCCAGCCATTCGATATTCTTCAGGTGAGAATTCTTTGTTTAGCTCTGTATCCCATTTTTTAATAGGGTTATTTGGTTCTTTGGAGTCTAATTTCTTGAGTTTTTTGTATATATTGTATATTAGCAAATATATATACACATATATATAATATAGATTGTATATACAATCTATATTATATATATGTGTATATATATTATATATTATATATATATTTGTATATATTGTCTGTTGGATGTAGGGTTGGTAAAGATCTTTTCCCAATTTATTGGTTGCCATTTTGTCCTTTTGACAGTGTCCTTTGCCTTACAGAACCTTTGCAATTTTATGAGGTCCCATTTGTCAATTCTTGATCTTAGAGCATAAGCTATTGGTGTTCTGTTCAGGAAATTTTTCTCTGTGCCCATGTCCTCGAGGCTCTTCCCCAGTTTCTTTTCTATTAGTTTCAGTGTATTTGGTTTTATGTGGAGGTCCTTGATCTACTTGGACTTGAGCTTTGTACAAGGAGATAAGAATGGATTGATTTGCATTCTTTTGCATGCTACCTGCCAGTTGAACCAGCACCATTTGTTGGAAAGACTATCTCTTTTTCCACTGGATGGTTTTAGGTCCTTTGTCAAAGATCAAATGATCATAGGTATGTGGGTTCATTTTTGAGTCTTCAATTCTATTTCATTGATCTACCTGCCTGTCTCTGTACCAATATCATGCAGTTTTTAATCACTATTTTTCTGTAGTACTGCTTGAGGTCCAGGATACTGATTCCCCCAGAAGTTCTTTTACTGTTGAAAATAGTTTTCACTATCCTGTGTGGTGGCATATGCTGGTAGGATTTTGCTGAAGGAGGCAGAGGCAGGAGGATCATGAGTTCAAGGCCAACCTGGGCTTCTAAACAAAATCTTAATCATTTGATTTTACCAATGAAGGATCAGGAACCATATGCTGGGTGAAATTCTGCTAGCTAAGACAGGCACAGAAAGCACCCAGCTGACCTTCCTCCTCACACTGACATCCCAGAAGCAATGTCTCTCTCTCACTCCATCTCAACAAACTTCTTTCAGACCGAATGTCCCGGCTTTGCAGTTCCTGTCCATCTCTCTTCTCTCTATCTACCTTCCTGACTCCCTCTTTCTCTCTCTGCTTTCTTTTTTCTTAATAATTCTATGTTCATTACCTGTCAAGTGGTTGCTTGTTCCACCTTTTCACCTCTGGTTGCTTTTATTTAATCCTGTTTACAATACTCAATCAGAATGCTCTTGATCAAAGGTGTGTGTTAAGGCTGAGTCACACAACTGAAAACAGGGTTTTCCAGTAAATAACACAATCTCAGGGCTCTCAATATGATCAAATATCCGCAACATTTCATATCTTAATAAAAAGGAAAGGTTTTAACTCTAACACAGTAAAACAATGAAGCTATTTCTGTCAAATTTTTCAGTGTCCAGCTTGGTTATATTTTGGCAGTCTTGGAATTAAGTATTTTTGAGTTCAAAGTTCTGTAAAATGTTTGTACCAGTCTCATAAGAACTCAGCAATTTGAGTATCCTGAGCAGTTTGTTGTCTGAAGATGATCTTTGGGAGGTGTTTGTCAGCTTAGTGGCAATCCTGGCTAGGTAAAATGGGCTAGTCAACCTAAAGGTGTCTACTGGTTGCACAATAAAGA
The DNA here is from genome assembly GCA_036184795.1 of Tokudaia tokunoshimensis. Taxonomy (NCBI): domain Eukaryota; kingdom Metazoa; phylum Chordata; class Mammalia; order Rodentia; family Muridae; genus Tokudaia; species Tokudaia tokunoshimensis. The sequence goes on from BTHU01000019.1 coordinate 41,728,887, forward strand.
TGTCATAGGGCAGTTTTTTCCAGTGTTTAGCGTTACCAAATCCAGGTGGAATCATCTTCTCAGAGCTCCACCATCTTTTTTCCTTTTCGTTAATTTTTATTGGATATTTTCTTTATTTACATTTCAAATATTATCCCCTTTCCAAGTTTCCTCCCTAGAATCCCCCTATCCTATTCCCCCTCCCCATGATACTATGAGGGTGCTCCCCCCACCCACCCACTCCCGCCTCCCTGCCCTCCAATTACCCTACACTGGGGTATCGAGCCTTTACAGGACCAAGGGACTCCCCCCACTGATGTCCAACAAGGACATCCTCTGCTACATATGTGACTGGAGCTATGGGTCCCTCCGTGTATACTCCTTGATTAGTGGTTTAGTCCCAGGGAGCTCTTGGGGTGTCTGGTTGGTTGATATTGTTGTTCTTCCTATGGGGTTCCAAACCCCTTCAGCTCCTTCAGTCCTTTCTTTAACTCCTCCATTGGGGACCAGTACTCAGTTCAAATGGTTGGCTGTGAGCATCTGCCTCTGTATTTGTCAGGCTCTGGCAGAGCCTCTCAGAAAACAGCCCTATCAGGTTCCTGTCAACAAGCACTTCTTGCCATTCACAATAGTGTCTGGGTTTGGTAACTGTATATGGAATGAATCACAGGTGGTGTTGGAGACCTCAAATGCTACTGTTAGGAATGTTAATGGTTTACTGTAGAAAATGTATTAAGTACTATCCTCAGCAGATCTCAGGAAAGTTTGAGGACCACACTCTAATTAAGAACATCTGAAGTAAACACTGAAGAAACAGCTTTGCTCCTTTTTGCCAATTTTTCAGACTAAAAACACATGCAGGAAGCTAGATGAAGCTTATATCTAGAATTAGTATGACTACTAATATCATGTCAGAAAATTTATGTATACATAATCATCATACAGATTTTGAGTTAATATTTGTACTTTAAGAAAAGTTTTAGAGAGTCAAAAAACAAAAAGATTATGAGATCAGTGACAATAGAGTGGTACCTTAATTTTTGTTTTTCTCTGTCCCATACTAGGTATTTCTTCTGATATGTGATAGAGATTTTGAATTTTCCTTTAACAAGCATGTGTGGGTTCAGAGAAGGAGAGCAAGACACTTCAACCCCAAAGATAGTTTTAATTTTTAATTGAATCGGCACCACATAAAGACCATTTGCCGATTATGTCTGTAGAGGGCAGCATAGACAAGTTTTTGGGAACTGGACGTGGGTGGGCTAGCCACATGGGGATGGGAGCGGTGGCAAGATGGCAGCATGGATACAGGTGCTAGTCTAGGACTCTGAGCTGGAATGTCATGTCTGTCAACTCGAAGTGGGCAATACCACTTGACCAATTTACTCTTTGCTTGAGGCATTTTCTCTTGACAATTTTTTCTGTAGATGTTTTACTTGTCTGGTAGTTTCTGACTTCCTTAGTTGGATGCTTTTATTTTCCTAAAAAGATAAAAGCAAGTCCCTGCCCCAACCCCAACCCCAACTCTGGGGACAGGGGTTTTCTTTTTTTGGCCAGTTATATCTTTCCTAGAGCAAAATGGTTTTTTGACAACAGAAAAAGTATTATCTTTCATTTGAAATTTAGAAATTCTTTTGAAATTTTGAAACTAAATATACCTTAGTATATGTGGATAAATATATCGATATTCCTCTTTTTCTTTATACATAAATTCAAGGTTTAAGTGTATTTATTTTATATCACAAAGGACATTCTCTTTGAATTCCAGCCTGCCTTTTGCAAGGGGTTTTTAAATTAAGTCACTATAACTCTTATATGCCTGATTCTGCCTCCCAAATGTTAGGATTAAAGGAATGTGCCTCCCAAGTACTCAGATTAAAGGAGTAAACCACCACCTGGCTATGGAATCTCTGCAATGGGTATTCTCATAGGATTGTCTGAGTTTAATTTGGTTCTCCATTTCCCCTTGTTGTTTAGTGTTGGGGTGAACTCTCAAGTTTTTACAAATGTGTAATCTATCATTCTTGCTGATTTTTTCTGAACTTGTTCCCTAGAAAAATTTAATATTCTAGTCTTATTAATGATGCCAATTTGTCCACTATTTTATTGTTTTCAGGTGTTTTGTCTTTCTTGTCTGAATAACATTTGATGTCTTTGCTAAGTTTTGCTAGGTTTTGTCATTTCTATTCATACTTCCCATGACCAGATACCTTTGCCATTTATTTGCCAGTTAGTAGTTTTCCATTTTGATGACCCTATAGATACACCGTTGCACAAATACCTTAAACTGGAAGAGATAGAGATTTACCTTTTATTCTCCTAGTTGATTGTCTTATAGTCAATAGTGGTGCACTAATTCTGTGGTGTCTTCCTCAGTATTTGTCATTCCACTCCCATGTCTATAGATTACTGCTTTACGTTAATTTTGATCCTATCAGTGGTTAATGTACCACCAGTAAATCATGTGTTAGACATATGTTCTTACCATTCTGCTAGTACCCAGTTCAGTAGGTGCCTCTTTTAGGGGAAGGGTGAGCAGTTTAGGTAGCTGAGATATATCCTCTGTGCAGAAAGCCACAGACCCATTTGCTACCACATTTTGTTCATGAAGGAATTCCAAACCACATCACTGTAATACCTTTCCTTCCATGAGGAGACCTGAGGATGACTCTGCCTTTGAATTGATCCAATTCATCATTGTAAGAGGTGCCCTTACGACCATAGGGTAGTTGGCAATAAGTGACTATAAGGTTCACCATGACTCATTAAAATGTGTAGATTTGTTTCCAAAGACAGAACATTTATTCTCCATATATGGAAAGTATTTGCAATAGAAACCAACAGGCAATTGTTGGTGGACTCGTTTTTTGCTTTATGCAAAGTCGCCAGTTGCCAATTCACCAATAAGTATATCCATAATTAGGATATCATCTGGCTCAATATTAGCCACGGTTGCATGAAGAGAGATGAGTTTACAGGAAGTCACAAAAGCTGTTCTTTCTTCCTGGCCCTATTGGAAATTGACTGCAATTCTAATAAACTTATAGAGGACTTTTATAATAACCTGTAAATATGGTATGTGATTTCTCTACTGTGCAAACACACCACATAAGAGCTCTATCTGAGTTTTGTCCCTGAGTGCTCTGATGAAAGGTGTGTGCCATTACCTTGTTCACTGTAACTCTAGAACTCAGAAAACAACGAATTTATAGAGATCCACGAGGATTAAATGCATGGACTACCTACCACCACCCTCTTCAAATACTTGATCACAGCTCCAAAGCACTCCAACTCTTTAAAAAAACAACAAATTTGAATTACAATAACCCTTTGAATTTATTAAAACATTTAAATCTACTACCTGTGTCTTTAATACCAAACAAAAAATATTCTTCTTATTTAAGAAGAAAACTCAAAAACTTATGTCTAAAATGGCATAGGCCATGTGACAATCTGCAGTCTAACATTCTTACATGAAATGAAGACTTGCGGTTTTAAAACACTATTTTTTTTTTGTTTCATGCTACTAAGGCAAGGGTGCCTTTGGTAAAATATCATTCAAAAGTATGATTTTTTTTATTTTTGTTTTTAATAGTGATAAAATATTTCTATAACTGCTTGCCCTTAGGCATTGTGTGGCATACCTGCAAGAGCTTTATGTTAAAACGTGCAAAGAACTGTTTCATTTTGCTAGAGACATATGCTAGAGCATTGCCAGCCTTAATTTGCACATGTATCTCCATAATCCCACAACTTCTAATAATTGCTTAATTACAGGCTTTTTAAAACTTTAAAAGCATTTGCCCATTGAAAGCCTGATTATTTATCTATGGTGTGGTGCACACATTTCATTTTCCAAACTCTGCAAAATGAACCACATCCATTTACCCAATTTTATTTCTTTGGGTGCCTTTTGGGTTACTTCTGCAGGAAATGACAACTGGTTATGCGAAGAACAAGTAGCACACTTTCTTGGCTTGTTGCCAAGTGATAGAACATTCCTTTTTAAGTCTCTGTTGTTAACATGTTGTGCTGGCCAGTTCTGAGTGTCAACTTGACACCAGCTGGAGTTATCACAGAGAAAGGAGCCTCTCTTGAAGAAATGCCTCCATGAGATCCAGCTGAAAGGCATTTTCTCAATTAATGATCAAGGGTGGGAGGTACTATCCCTGCATCAAACTCAGGGCTGAAATCAATCAAGTAGAAACAAAACCATACCAAGAATCAACAAAACAAGGAGTTGGTTCTTTGAGAAAATCAACAAGATAGATAAGCCCTTAGCCAGACTAACCAGAGGGCACAGAGATAGTATCCAAATTAATAAAATCAGAAACGAAAAGGGAGAGATAACAACAGAAACTGAGGAAATTCAAAAAATCATCAGATCCTACTACAAAAACCTGTATTCAACACAACTAGAAAATCTTGAGGAAACGGACAATTTCCTTGACAGATACCAAGTACCAAAATTAAATCAGGATCAAATAGACCATCTAAACCGTCCTATAAGCCCTGAAGAAATAGAAGTTGTCATTGGAAGTCTTCCAACCAAAAAAAGCACAGGTCCAGATGGTTTTAGTGCAGAATTCTATCAGACCTTCAAATAAGACCTAACACCAATACTCTTCAAACTGTTCCACAAAATAGAAACAGAAGGAACACTACCCAACTCGTTCTATGAAGCCACAACTACACTAATACCAAAAGCACACAAAGATCCGACAAAGAAAGAGAATCTCAGGCCAATCTCTCTTATGAATATCGATACAAAAATACTCAATAAAATTCTTGCCAACTGAATCCAAGAACACATCAAAACGATCATTCACCACGATCAAGTAGGCTTCATCCCAGGGATGCAGGGATGGTTCAATATAAGGAAATCCATCAATGTAATCCACTACATAAACAATCTCAAAGAAAAAAACCACATGGTCATCTCATTAGATGCTGAGAAAGCATTTGACAAAATTCAGCATCCTTTCATACTAAAGGTCTTGGAAAGATCAGGAATTCAAGGCCCATATCTAAACATAGTAAAAGCAATTTACAGCAAAGCGGTAGCCAGCATCAATCTAAATGGAGAGAAACTTGAAGCAATCCCACTGAAATCAGGGACTAGACAAGGCTGCCCTCTCTCTCCATATCTTTTCTTTTTTTTTTTTTTTAATTTTATTTTTTTAATTTACATTCCAAATCACTTCCGCTTTCCCGTTTCCTCCCTCCCCGAAAGTCCCATAAACCCCCTTCCCTCCCTCTTTTCTCCATTCAACCCCATCTCGTTACTCTGTCCTGGCGTTCCCCTACATCCAGTCTTTCCAGGACCAGGGGTCCCTCCTTCCATCTTTTTAGAAATCTATTGATATGCGGATTGTGTCTAGGGTATTCCGAGATTCTGGGTCAATATCCCCTTATCAGTGACTGCATACCATGTGTGTTCTTTTGTGATTGGGTTACCTCACTAAGAATGATATTTTCAAGTTCTGACCATTTGCCTAGGAATTTCGTGAATTCATTGTTTTTAATTGCAGAGTAATATTCCATTGTGTAGATATACCACATCTTCTGAATCCATTCCTCCGTTGAGGGACATCTGGGTTCTTTCCAGCTTCTGGCTATTATAAATAAGGCTGCTATGAACATAGTGGAGCATGTGTCCTTATTGCATGCAGGTAAAGTCTCTGGGTATATGCCCAGGAGTGGTATAGCCGGATCCTCCGGGAGTGTCATGCCCAGTTTTCTGAGGAACCGCCAGACTGCTTTCCAGAGTGGTTGTACAAGCCTACAATTCCACCAGCAGTGGAGGAGTGTTCCTCTTTCTCCACATCCTCCCCAACAACTGCTGTCTCCTGTGTTTTTGATCTTAGCCATCCTGACTGGTGTGAGATGGAATCTCAGGGTTGTTTTGATTTGCATTTCCCTAATGACTAAGGATGATGAACATCTCTTTAGGTGCTTCTCAGCCTTAGATATTCTTCAGGTGAGAACTCTTTGTGTAGCTCTGTACCCCATTTTTTAATAGGGTTACTTGCCTCTCTGGAGTTTAACTTCTTGAGTTCTTTGTATATCTTGGATATTAGCCCTCTGTCAGATGTAAGGTTGGTAAAGATCATTTCCCAGTTAGTTGGTTGCCGCTTTGTCTTTTTGACAGTGTCTTTTGCCTTGCAAAAACTTTGTAATTTAATGAGATCCCATTTGTCTATTCTTGATCTTAGAGCATAAGCTATTGGAGTTCTGTTCAGGAAATTCTCCCCTGTGCCCATATGTTCAAGGTTCTTCCCTAGTTTCCCTTCTATTAGTTTCAGTGTGTCTGGTTTTATGTGGAGATCTTTGATCCACTTAGAATTGAGCTTAGTGCAAGGAGATAAGGATGGGTCAATTTGCATTCTTCTGCATGTTGACCTCCAGCTGAGCCAGCACCATTTGTTGAAAAGGCTATCTTTTTTCCACTGGATGGTTTTAGCTCCTTTGTCAAAGATCAAGTGACCATAGGGGTGTGGAATCATTTCTGGGTCTTCAATTCTGTTCCATTGATCTACATGTCTGTTACTGTACCAATACCATGCAGTTTTTAACACTATTGCTCTGTAGTACAGCTTGAGGTCTGGGATACTGATTCCCCCAGAGGTTCTTTTACTCTTGAGAATAGTTTTTGCTATTCTGGGTTTTCTGTTATTCCAGATGAATTTTTGAATTGCTCTTTCTAGCTCTATGAAGAATTGAGTTGGGATTTTGATGGGGATTGCATTGAATCTGTGTATTACTTTTGGTAAGATGCTCATTTTTACTATATTAATCCTGGCAATCCATGAGCATGGCAGATTTTTCCATCTTCTGAGGTCTTCTTCAATTTCTCTCTTCAGAGACTTGAAGTTCTTGTCATACAGATCTTTCACTTGTTTGGTTAGAGTCACGCCAAGATACTTAATATGGTTTGTGGCTATCGTGAAGGGTATTATTTCTCTTACTTCTTTCTCAGCCTGCTTATCCTTTGAGTATAGGAAGGCTTCTGACTTGCTTGAGTTGATTTTATATCCGGCCACTTTGCTGAAGTCATTCATCAGCTGTAGGAGTTCTCTGGTGGAGTTCTTTGGGTTGCTTATGTACACTATCATATCGTCTGCAAATAGTGATAGTTTGACTTCTTCCTTTCCAATTTGTATCCCTTTGACCTCTTTTTGTTGTCTAATTGCTCTAGCTAGAACTTCAAGTACTATATTGAAAAGATATGGAGAGAGAGGGCAGCCTTGTCGAGTCCCTGATTTCAGTGGGATTGCTTCAAGTTTCTCTCCATTTAGATTGATGCTGGCTACTGGTTTGCTGTAAATTGCTTTTACTATGTTTAGATATGGGCCTTGAATTCCTGATCTTTCCAAGACCTTTAGTATGAAAGGATGCTGAATTTTGTCAAATGCTTTCTCAGCATCTAATGAGATGACCATGTGTTTTTTTTCTTTGAGAATGTTTATGTAGTGGATTACATTGATGGATTTCCTTATATTGAACCATCCCTGCATCCCTGGGATGAAGCCTACTTGATCGTGGTGAATGATCATTTTGATGTGTTCTTGGATTCGGTTGGCAAGAATTTTATTGAGTATTTTTGCATCGATATTCATAAGAGAGATTGGCCTGAGATTCTCTTTCTTTGTCGGATCTTTGTGTGCTTTTGGTATTAGTGTAATTGTGGCTTCATAGAATGAGTTGGGTAGTGTTCCTTCTGTTTCTATTTTGTGGAACAGTTTGAAGAGTATTGGTGTTAGGTATTCTTTGAAGGTCTGATAGAATTCTGCACTAAAACCATCTGGACCTGTGCTTTTTTTTGGTTGGAAGACTTCCAATGACAACTTCTATTTCTTCAGGGCTTATAGGACGGTTTAGATGGTCTATTTGATCCTGATTTAATTTTGGTACTTGGTATCTGTCAAGGAAATTGTCCATTTCCTCAAGATTTTCTAGTTGTGTTGAATACAGGTTTTTGTAGTAGGATCTGATGATTTTTTGAATTTCCTCAGTTTCTGTTGTTATCTCTCCCTTTTGTTTCTGATTTTATTAATTTGGATACTATCTCTGTGCTCTCTGGTTAGTCTGGCTAAGGGCTTATCTATCCTGTTAATTTTCTCAAAGAACCAACTCCTCGTTTTGTTGATTCTTTGTATGGTTTTATTTGTTTCTACTTGATTGATTTCAGCCCTGAGTTTGATGATTTCCTGCCTTCTACTCCTCTTTGGTGTATTTGCTTCTTTTTGTTCCAGGGCTTTCAGGTGTGCCATTAAGCTGTTAGTGTATGCTGTCTCCCGTTTCTTTTTGGCGGCACTCAGGGCTATGAATTTTCCTCTTAGCACTGCTTTCATTGTGTCCCATAAATTAGGGTATGTTGTGCCTTCATTTTCATTGACTTTCAAAAAGTCTTTGATTTCTTTCTTTATTTCCACCTTGACCAAGTTATCATTGAGTAGAGCATTGTTCAGCCTCCATGTGTACATGGCTTTTCTTTTGTTTTTGTTGCCATTGAAGACCACCCTTATTCCATAGTGATCTGATAGGAGGCATGGGATTAGTTCTATCTTCTTGTATCTGTTGAGGTCTGATTTGTGACCAATTATATGGTCAATTTTGGAGAAGGTACCATGAGGAGCTGAAAAGAAGGTGTATTCTTTAGCTCTAGGATGAAATGTTCTATATATATCAGTTAGTTCCATTTGGTCCAAGGCTTCAATTAGATTCACTGTGTCCCTGTTTAGTTTCTGCTTTCCTGAACGATCCATTTCAGAGAGCGGGGTGTTGAAGTCACCCACTATTATTGTGTGCGGTGTGATGTGTGCTTTGAATTTTAGTAAAGTTTCTTTTACGAATGAGGGTGCCCTTGCATTTGTAGCATAGATATTCAGAATTGAGAGTTCTTGATGGTGGATTTTTCCCTTGATCAGTATGTAGTGTCCTTCTGTGTCTTTTTTGATGACTTTAGGTTGAAAATCAATTTTATCCGATATTAGGATGGCTACTCCACCTCGTTTTTTGGGGCCATTTGCTTGTAAAATTGTTTTCCAGCCTTTTACTCTGAGGTAGTGTTTGTCTTTGACACTGAGGTGCGTTTCCTGCATGCAGCAAAATGCTGGGTCCTGTTTACGTATCCAGTCTGCTAGTCTATGTCTTTTAATTGGGGAATTGAGACCATTGATATTAAGAGAGATTAAGGCATAGTGATTATTGCCATCTGCCATTCTTGACGCTATCTTTATGTTTGAGTGGTTATCTACTTTTGGGTTTGATTCAAGAAGGTTATTATCTCATTTTTTCCAGGGTGTTGTTTCTCTCCCTGTATTGGAGGTTTCCACCTATTATCTGTTGCAGGGCTGGATTTGTGGAAAGATATTGTGAAAATTTGGTTTTATCATGGAATATCTTGGTCTCTCCATCTATGGTGGTTGAGAGTTTTGCTGGGTATAGTAGTCTAGGCTGGCATTTGTGCTGTCTTAATGTCTGCATGAGATCTGCCCAGGATCTTCTGGCTTTCATAGTCTCTGGTGAGAAGTCTGATGTGATTCGGATAGGTCTTCCTTTGTATGTTACTTGGCCCTTTTCTCTTACTGCTTTTGGTATTCTTTCTTTGTTTAGAACATTCGGTGTTTTGATTATTATGTGACGGGAGGTATTTCTGTTCTGGGCCAGTCTGTTTGGAGTTCTGCAGGCTTCTTGTACGTTCATCGGCATCTCTCTCTTTAAGTTAGGGAAGTTTTCCTCCATAATTTTGTTGAAGATGTTTACTGGCCCTTTAAGTTGCAAATCTTCACTCTCATCTATACCTATAATCCTTAGGTTTGGTCTTCTCATTGTGTCCTGGATTTCCTGGATGTTTTGGGTTACACGTTTTTTGCATTTTGCATTTTCTTTGACTGTTGAGTCGATGCTTTCTATGGAATCTTCAGCACCTGAGATTCTTTCTTCCATCTCTTGTATTCTATTGTTTATGTTTGCATCTATGACTCCTGATTTCTTCCCAAGGTTTTCTATCTCCAAAGTTGTCTCCCTTTGTGATTTCTTAGTTGTTTCTACTTCCTTTTTTAGTTCCTGGATGGATTTGCTGAGATCCTTCACTTGTTTGTTTGTATTTTCCTGTATTTCTTTAAGGTATTTTTGCATTACTTCTTTCAGGATTTCTTCCTGATGACCCACGTTCTCCTGCATTTCTCTGAGTGATTTTTGTGTTTCCTCCTCATGGGATTCCATCTGTTGATCCATCGTCTCCTGCATTTCTTTAAGCAGTTCTCATGTTTCCTTTGTAAGGGCATCTAACCGTTGATTCATTTCTTTAAGCAATTTTTGTGTTGCCTCCTTATGGGCATCTGTCTGTTGACCCATATTCTTCTGCATTTCTTTATGCAAATTTTGTGATTCCTTTGTGAGTGCATCTACCCGTTGATTCATCTCGTTAAGCGATTTTTGTGTTGTCTCCTTGTGTGCCTCCATCTTTTGATCCATGTTCTCCCGCATTTCTCTAAGCGATTTTTGTGTTTCCTTTGTAAGGGCTTCTAACCGTTGATTCATGGTCTCCTGTAACTCTTTATGAGATTTATTTGTGTCCTTCTTGTCATCCTCTAATAGGATCATGAGAAGTGATTTTAAATCCAGATCTTGTCTTTCGGGTGTGGTGGGGGTATCCAGGACTTGCTGCTGTTGGAGAGTTGGGTTTGGATGGTCCCACATTACTTTGATTTCTGCTAGTAACATTCCTACATTTGCCTTTTGCCATCTGGATACCTCTGGTGTTAGTTGGTCCTGCTGCCACTGGCTGTTGGTTGGACCTCCTGTGAGCCTGCAAAGCTATTTCTGCCCCCCCTGGATTACCAGGATTCCCCTGGCACCGATTTCTGGGGCCTGCCTGCTCCTGAGTGACTTTGGAGCCCTAATGTGCCTTGCCCCAAGTGATCTTATATTGGGGAGGCCTTGCACATCTAAAGGCTCAGCCTAGTGGATTCCTGGAGCAGAGGTCACCAAAGGGAGGCTGGTAGTCTCCTGCCCTGTGCAGGGGTGTGTGATCTCTCCTAGGGGGGGAGGGGGCGTCCCTCTGCCAGGCAGAAGTCCCACAGCAGAGCTGGCGCGCTGGTCACTGCAGATCAGCCCAGCACTTGGGAGCCACATACACACAAGCCGCCCAAGACCCAAGCGATACTATGCCCGTCTGTCCCAGAACCTGGCTGTCCCAACCTCCCAGTCACCAGAGCAAAGACGGCGGAGGGCACTCTCCGTGGTGCCTCTCACCCTGCAGACGAGATGGCCCGCCGATCCGGCACCCAGATGACCACAGCGCTGACCCGTTCTCGGGCACAGACGGAAGCCCCAACAGGCCGTGTCCCAAGTGATGTTATATTGGGGATAGGGAGCTTGGGGTACCCATCTCTTCAGCGCAGTCTGCGGGAACAGAGGTCGCGGAAGGAAAGCTGGTAGGCTCCCGCCCAGCGCGGGGTCCCTCTGCCAGGCAGAAGTCCCACAGCAGAGCTGGCGCGCTGGTCACTGCAGATCAGCCCCGCACCTGGGAGCCGCACACAAACAAGCCGCCCGAGACCCAAGCAATATTATGCCTGTCTGTCTCAGAACCTGGCTGTCCCAACCTCCCAGTCACTGGAGCAAAGATGGCCCATATCTTTTCAATATAGTACTTGAAGTTCTAGCTAGAGCAATTAGACAACAGAAAGAGGTTAAAGGATACAAATTGGAAAGGAAGAAGTCAAACTATCACTATTTGCAGAGGATATGATAGTATACTTAAGCGACCCAAAGAACTCCACCAGAGAACTCCTACAGCTGATAAACAACTTCAGCAAAGTGGCCGGATATGAAATCAACTCAAGCAAGTCAGAAGCCTTCCTATACTCAAAGGATAAGCAGGCTGAGAAAGAAGTAAGAGAAATAATACCCTTCACAATAGACACAAACCATATTAAGTATCTTGGCGTGACTCTAACCAAACAAGTGAAAGATCTGTATGACAAGAACTTCAAGTCTCTGAAGAGAGAAATTGAAGAAGACCTCAGAAGATGGAAAAATCTGCCATGCTCATGGATTGCCAGGATTAATATAGTAAAAATGAGCATCTTACCAAAAGTAATACACAGATTCAATGCAATCCCCATCAAAATCCCAACTCAATTCTTCATAGAGCTAGAAAGAGCAATTCAAAAATTCATCTGGAATAACAGAAAACCCAGAATAGCTAAAACTATTCTCAAGAATAAAAGAACCTCTGGGGAATCAGTATCCCGGACCTCAAGCTGTACTACAGAGCAATAGTGTTAAAAACCGCATGGTATTGATACAGTGACAGACATGTAGATCAATGGAACAGAATTGAAGACCCAGAAATGAATCCACACTCCTATGGTCACTTGATCTTTGACAAAGGAGCTAAAACCATCCAGTGGAAAAAAGATAGCCTTTTCAACAAATGGTGCTGGCTCAGCTGGAGGTCAACATGCAGAAGAATGCAAATTGACCCATTCTTATCTCCTTGCACTAAGCTCAATTCTAAGTGGATCAAAGATCTCCACATAAAACCAGACACACTGAAACTAATAGAAGGGAAACTAGGGAAGAACCTTGAACATATGGGCACAGGGGAGAATTTCCTGAACAGAACTCCAATAGCTTATGCTCTAAGATCAAGAATAGACAAATGGGACCTCATTAAATTACAAAGTTTTTGCAAGGCAAAAGACACTGTCAAAAAGACAAAGCGGCAACCAACTAACTGGGAAATGATCTTTACCAACCTTACATCTGACAGAGGGCTAATATCCAATATATACAAAGAACTCAAGAAGTTAAACTCCAGAGAGGCAAGTAACCCTATTAAAAAATGGGGTACAGAGCTAAACAAAGTGTTCTCACCTGAAGAATATCTAAGGCTGAGAAGCACCTAAAGAGATGTTCATCATCCTTAGTCATTAGGGAAATGCAAATCAAAACCTCCCTGAGATTCCATCTCACACCAGTCAGGATGGCTAAGATCAAAAACACAGGAGACAGCAGTTGTTGGGGAGGATGTGGAGAAAGAGGAACACTCCTCCACTGCTGGTGGGATTGCAAGCTGGTACAACCACTCTGGAAAGCAGTCTGGCGGTTCCTCAGAAAACTGGGCATGACACTCCCGGAGGATCCGGCTATACCACTCCTGGGCATATACCCAGAGGCTTTACCTGCATGCAATAAGGACACATGCTCCACTATGTTCATAGCAGCCTTATTTATAATAGCCAGAAGCTGGAAAGAACCCAGATGTCCCTCAACGGAGGAATGGATTCAGAAGATGTGGTATATCTACACAATGGAATACTACTCTGCAATTAAAAACAATGAATTCACGAAATTCCTAGGCAAATGATCAGATCTTGAAAATATCATCCTTAGTGAGGTAGCCCAATCACAAAAGAACACCCATGGTATGCAGTCACTGATAAGGGGATATTGACCCAGAATCTCGGAATACCCTAGACACAATCCGCATATCAATAGATTTCTAAAAAGATGGAAGGAGAGACCCCTGGTCCTAGAAAGACTGGATGTAGGGGAACGCCAGGACAGAGTAACGAGAGGGGGTTGAATGGAGAAAAGAGGGAGGGAAGGGGGCTTATGGGACTTTCGGGGAGGGAGGAAACGGGAAAGGGGAAATGATTTGGAATGTAAATTAAAAAAAAAATAAAATAAATAATTAAAAAAAAAAAAGAAAGAAAGCTGAGCAGTAAGCCAGTAAGCAGCACTCCTCCATGTCTTCTGCATCAACTCCTGCCTCCAAGTTCCTACCCTGTGTGAGTTCCTGTCCTGACTTTTTTTGGTGATGAACAGCAGTATGAAAGTGTAAGCTGAATAAACCCGTCCCTCCCCAACTTACTTCTTGGTCATAATGTTTTGTGCAGGAATAGAAGCCCTGACTAAGGTTAATGTTGTTTCTTTGGAAACTCTGATGCTTCCAGTACAATAGCTGATCAAGTTCATCCTTACCTTGTCTTAGAAGGCCTGGTAGGCTCATGTGGCCTCTGATATGTATTATATATAATGAAGGGTTTCCATTTCTGATCACTTGTTGTAGTTGAATAAATAGTGAGGTTAATTCAGAATGATCCAGAATAAATTCAGAAGTTTCAATATGTAAAACAAATCTTTCTGTATATTTGAGACTCAGCAACTACATTAAGAGATTTAGGAAAATGTAATAATACCATATAGACGCCTTACAGCTCTGATTTTGAAATTGAGTATAAGGGCTTGGAGCACATTTACTTAGTTTTTCCTGATGTTTAACCTGCCTTTCCTGATTTATTTGCATCAGTATCAAATGTAGGGGCTCCAGACACTGGTATCCTTTTTACAGTATGAGGGAGAATCCAATTAATTCTTTTTATAAACTGTGTCTCTTACTTTTGAGATATTTGTTGTTAATTTCCAAAAAAATTGTTGCAAGCTCTTTGCCATTGTTCATTTTCTGCCCATAATAAGACAATTTCAGCATTAGTAAAAGGTGCCACAATTTTTGCTGGGTCTGTTCACTCTTATTGATGAACTCACTTTTTTTTTTCCTTTCAGAATGAATTCAGAAATCTTCTCTGAAGGTTTTTTTTGTTTTTGTTTTTTTTTACTCTGTTTATGTGCTAAAAAAATGCCCATTCTGAGGTATTATCTTCTCTCTGCATAAGAAATCCTGTGGGAGAATGAGTAAAAGACAAAATAACTAAAATTACAATCAGTCTTTTGGTCTAAGTGATCCACATGTGAATTCTGTAATTTCTTTTCTACCAGAGTCAATTCTTGGAGAGATGGCTCAGCAGTTAAGAGCACTGGCTGCTCTTCCAGAGGTCCTGAGTTCAATTCCCAGCAACTACATGGTGGCTCACAGAGTCAATTCTCTCTCAGCCTCAGCTTACAATTTTCTTGGACTATTTAAGTTGTTATCACCTTGCAAGATTTGAAATAAATTACTTACTTTTCAGTAGTTAATCCAATTATGAGCCATAACCACATAATATCTCCCAGCAATTTCTGAAAATTATTAAGAGTTTATAATTGATCTCTCCTGTTTTGCACTTTCTGTGGTTGAATTTTCTGTCTTCCTATCTTATATACTAGAAAATTGATAAAATCTCTTCTTTGTATTTTTCCAGGAGAAATTTGTAATTCCCAGCAAGGCAAAATTCTTTTTTACCTCATCAAACATTTTTTTTTCTGGGTATCTGAATCTGAATGACCAGTAAGATAGCATCTATTTAATGGTAAATTTTAGATTGAAGAATCTGTTTAAAAATTAGTTCTAAGGATTGTGACTGTTATACAAAATATTGACACAGTCTTGGACTATTTAATATTCACTTTCCAGTGATACCTTTTAACAGGTTGAGCATTATTATAAGTAGGTACTGTGAAGGCAATTTTTTTTCTTTACCTTGTTCTTACGAAAATACAGTAAAATAAAAAATTACTCCCTTAAATCAATCACCATAATAGACAATTCCTTAGGTAATAAAGAAAGCAAGGGAATTCCAGGCCATAAAGTGCCCATTGACTGAATCACCTCATGTGTGGGTCTTAAATCTGTTAACATTCTTCATTTTCCATTTTCTTGTATTTCATTCAAATACAGGAAAATTCATTGGATTGGTAGATTCTTCAATATGTTGAGCATTTAACTGCTCCCACATAGGTTTGTCTGTTAACCATATTCCAGGTAGAGTTGGTGGTGATACCTCTGAAAGACCAACAGTGTTTGCGTCCTGATTATGTTGACCTGAATAGTCTGTGACTGTTATTGATAATACCTTTTAATATTTTTCTCTGAAGCATTTTTGATTTTATGGTTTGTTTCTAAGATTGGAGGAATGTTAATCTGTGTTTTCTATTACTGCAACAAATTATACCCCCATAAATTCACAATTATATTAGCCACATATGGCCTTAATTTTCCAATTTGTCCTTCTAGATCTACATACTTGGCCCATCTTGCACTTTGTTTTACCTGAGATAATATTCCAATCCCTAGGAGCTAAGTAATTAACCCCTGATGAGCCCAATCTGCAGGCCAAGATTTTGGTGAAATTATTGTTACATCAGCTCCTGTGTCTATTAAAATTTCAATTTCAGTGTCTTATATCTTTAGCTTCGGTCTCTAATCATTTATAGCATTTTGCCAAAATACTTCTCTGGTAACTCCTGAAATTTTTATTTGATCTACTGAAGATGTTGTATCTGTGATGACATCCAGAGCAATGTTGTTTTTAACTACAGGCATTAAATCTTTAATTGCTCTATGGATGGGTTTAGGAATGATTGAATCAAAATTAATGTTGGGGCCTGTGAGAGAACCCCTAGGGTACTCCCTGAAGGCAAAGGGTTATCTTGCCTGTCCCTTGTTGAACTGCATTCATTAGTCAAATTCTGGCTTTTGCCATACCTTCTGCATACACCAGAAGGCTGGCCTTTTTTTAAAAACATGCCTCCCGAAAAATATTGTTTCAAAGAATGCCTGCCTACTCTCCCTTTTCAAATGATATTGTTCACCACAATAAAAGCATCTGACATTTTTATTTTCCTTAAAACTTACAGAAACTATTTCTTCTGTCAGAGTAGCATCATAAACATGAGATTCAACATCAGCCTTATTTCTAATACTTTAATCTACTGGTGCTGATCTTGCCTTTAAAGGCCTAATCACCATTTTGCAAGCTGAATTAGCATTTTCCAAAGTCCAGATTTCATTAGTATTTGTCTGACTTCTGAATCTGATACTATTCTATATACAGCTGAAGTCAATCTTTGCAAAAAAAAAAAATCAGTGAAGGCTTCTTTTTGGCCTTGTATAATTTTAATAAATAGCTCAGACCTTTTTTCTGATTCTTCAACCTTGTCCAAAGCATTTAAACCTGGTACATGACATACAGCCCAGGCATTATCAAATTCCAACTGCCTTTGTAACTCAACATATTGACCTTCACCTAACAGCTGATCTTGGGAAATGTTAATACCTCAAGACCTATTTTGTTGTGCTATGGCCCTAGCTTCCTCTGTCTACCATGCTAGCCATTGTAACTGAGGATCAGATTCCAATATTTCTGTTGCCAAGTCTTTCAAGTCTTAGGGGATAATTCTGTTCAGAGTTGCCCATGAATTTAATGACAGCTTTACATAGGGTGACTGCATAGCAAATGAATTGATCACTACCTTAAGTCTCCAAGATTCTAATATGTCTATAGGATTCCATTTAACTTCTTCATAAACTTGGTGGTGTCTATTATCTTGTATAGTAACTACATAAACTAAGGTTGGCTTTCTAACAACCTTGGGCCACCCATCTTCAGATTCTTCATGTGGTGGCAAGATAGGTTCTTGTCTAAATCCTCTTTTTGTGTCTGATTTTTTCATCTATAACTATTTCAATGGCTTGTATCGTATCAATGCACTTTCCATTATTGGCACAAAATAAAAACCTCACTAGGGCTATTAAGGATAAAATATAAATTACTGGACTGATAATTATAGTTGGTATTATGTCAATTTCAATTAAGTCATTTATTTTTTCAATTTCTGCTTCTATTTTCAAACCATCTAAGGTAGTACTATACAGGGTCCTAACACCCTGGCTTCTGATATTTCCCATGCTTAACATACAAAAGGTTTTTCTTTTCATATTACTAACCCTGTCTTTGAGGACTTCCCAGATGTTTTACCAAATCTTATGGCTCCTCAGTTTGTCTACAGCTGGTGTTATTTCTCTGTCCGTGTGTTCATGCTGTATATTGGAGCACCAAATGTTGTTTTTTTCTCTAATGATATAATTTTACCAATGAAGACTCTAGAGCCACATGTGGTGAAAGCCTGCTAACTCAGAGAGGCAGAGGAAGGGCCCAGCTGATCTTCCTCCTTAGCTGACATCCCTTCTTTCACACCATCTCAAAGAACCTCCTTCAAACTACTTCCTATGCATCTCTGTCTATTGGTCCTCCTTACTCTCTTTTACTATGCTTTTTTCTTAATAATTCTATGTTCACTTCCTGTCAACTGATTGCTCGCTCTACCTCTTGACCTATGGTTGACTTTATTTAATCCTTTTTTATAATATCCAAGCAGAAAACTCTTAGATTAAAGGTGTGTTCTAAGGATGAGCCACATAACAACTAAAATCAGGTTTTTTCTTTTTTTTCCACAATTAGTGATATAATTTTATTTTTATGCTTTGTTTTCTTTATTATTTTTTTAAATTTTTTATTAGATATATTCTTTATTCACATTTCAAATGTTTTCCCCTTTCCTTCAGGGTTCACGATGTGATCAAATATCCTGCAACCCAGGATATTGCTAAAAGCATACATTCTTGCATTAAGTACAATGTTAACGATAAAGTGCTAAATCAAACCTATTGTTAATTCATCTACAGATTTTCAATTAGAAATTTTCTTTAATTTGTAATTTTATGAATGTTTTTTGTCATGAATAAATGTTAGTTTTGCTATAATTTTTGATTTTATTGACATTGAATGTGTTCATTTTTTTCCCATAAGGATCTGAAGTTTCTTTCGATTATTAAAATAAACACATGAATATAGATGTTCAAATCTCAGTGTATTTCAATCATGATAAGCTTATCATGAGCTGAAAATAATCCTAAAGCAATAGTACAATTAATTCACCCACTCTACTGAGCAATATAGTATATGATACAACAGATTACGGAGTATTAGTGGTGTGTTCTCTTGGTTTGTCGGGGTGCAATGTCTCACTGCCACTTCCCATCATCCCGAGAGCATACCTTACCACATAATCCACATAGCACCAGCCTGAGATAAAATTAAAATTGGAACATTTACTCAAAAGAGTTAAAACATATCCAAACCAGAAAGTTTGAAAAAAACCATTCAAGAAGCTTGACTCAGTTTATTCAAATCTGGAAGTCTCTAGTTTTTCCATCTACCAAAAATAATACACCAGTTAGCTGGTGTGTCATATAAAATGGGATACCATTCACACATAACATAGAACAAGCTACTAATATACATCCCATAGATTAGTCTCAAAACAATATGCCAAAAGAAAAAAATCTTATTAAAAAGCACATCAGATCTTATTCTATTTACAAAGTATCTAGATCAGGGACAATGAATTTTTAGCATGAAAAAAATCAAACCAGTGTTTCGAGTGAAGGGAGATAATGTAGACACTGTTGAGGAAGAGATATTTCAGTGTGAAAGAGTAGTTTACACCATGAAAGAAATGTGTTTCAGAGGCATGCAACTACTAACCCTATTACATAGAACCTTAAGACTTACACAGTCTATTATTCAAAAATTTTTACTTTAAAAACTTCATACAAATATCGAACACTTCACACAAATATTGAACCATGCTCAAGTATTAGAAGTATGTTAACATTATAGTCCACCTTATGAATAGATGTGGTTTGCTATTTATTAATACTATACTACCAACAGCAATAAATTTTAATAGATGAACAGATAAACAGTGAGAAAATGGATAGATGGCTGTATCTAAGCAAGAAAATATGTGCAAATTATTGAAAATTGTGAAATTATATAAAGAATTCTATAAAGTTTCTCCTCATGCTTTCAATATATTGATAAAATTGGAAGTTCATTTTTTCTTAATTTATATTAAAATATGTAAAATCTACAAGGAACTATTGCAATAAATCTTCCACACATACCCTTTGTTTGCAGTTCATTCTATGGAGAAGATGTACACTATAATGAAGAAAAAAATCCAGGAATTATTCCTTTATCTGGGCAGGAAAGTGGCTATCATGAAAGAGTCTTCACAAGGCTCTTACTTCCTACTGCCATGTAGTGCTATTTCTTTATCTATTAGGCCTCTAAACCTAGGAGCCAGGGAACTGTGTATAGAAATTCAATGCTGATAATGAAGAAGCATTCATAGCCTGGAATTCTCCAGTTAAAGTCATCTGTGTTCTTCAAGTACAAGGCTTTGTGTGTGTGTGTGTGTGTGTGTGTGTGTGTGTGTGTGTGAGACACCAATCAACATTCCCGTCTGATCCCTGATTACAAAATGAAGTCTTGACTTTGTATAAAAAGTCTGATTGCAATTTGTACAAACTGATCACTGATTTTTTTACCACATAAGTTCTAAAAGAAAAAAAGAAATGGAAAATATCTTTTAACTTTGCAGTAGCAATATTATATATGAAATGAAAACATCACCTATGTCAGAGTGACTAATGCAAATGACTGCTCTAATTATTGTGAACTTAACAATAGGCAAATACTATAATTATCCAACAAGTGATCATTACTCTTTAAGACCAGAAGCATTCTACCTTTTTTTTTTCTCACATTCAATGTTTTCATATCCTACTTTTACAATGTCCTTGGTGCAATATTCATACAGAGTAATGCTAACATACATATATAGACTGGTAATTCAGAGAGCTACTGACTAAATATTTAGTGGGAATACCAAGTATTTAGTAATATGCAGTGTAAGTAATATACAGCTGACTAAAACTTGGTGGGGTACCCTGTTTATAATGCTAGTTTTCGAGTTGCTCAAGTATTCCTCCATGAAAATAACTCATTTCATAATTTAACTAAACTTTATTTTATTTTATTTAGTTAATGTTTATCCAAATACTAAATCAATCTAAGGACTTACACTCAAAGATAAACCTGTAAATTGAAATTCAGAATTATCTATCAATAAATTATCAGTCAATTTATGTGTCACAACCAAATGTGTCTAAAGATAGATTACATACAAATACATATCTACACACATGCATGCATTTTTCAATTATCCCCCTGAGTAAATTTGAGACCCACAGTATTCTTTGTAATTATCACTTTTTGTGGCATAGGAATCTTGATGGCCATTGTCACTCAGCATCTAGCCCATTGATAGTGCTATCCATAATTCACAGGAATATTTGAAACATGGAATTGATAAGAAGCAACTTGTATGACACCTTAATATCCATAAGTCTATTAGAGTATGTGCATATGGGAAGAAGAACAAACTGAAAACTAAAAGAGAGACAATAATTACAGCAATATCTAGCACTTCTGTTTATATAAAATCTCAAAACACTTCTTAGAAGTTGATAAGAATGTAAATTAAAAAAATAAAATAAAATAAATAAAAAAAAAAGAAGTTGATAAGAAGACTATGCTAAAACAGATATCTGCTTGGTCAGGTGCGTCCTGGTTTGTCTTTGTCGCTAGTCATGTTATCTCAGATGTTCAGTGGAGAAGGATTTGACTCTGTCTGAAAGTGCACGCTGGAGGGAAGTTCTGCAGTTTTCCTGTGCTACTGCAGTCCTTACAGAAGTATGAGTTGCTTGCTGCCGAGGTCTTCCTGCAAAAATGAATCTTTAACACAATGTCTTTAGAAGACAGAGACTATCTTCTTCAGGAGCAAAGAATAGGGTTATATCGTTCCCTAAATTAAAAAAAATGCAGGGTTTCAAACACAAGGTGACACCACTAGAACACAGCACGTATAGATAAGTGTCACCTGGTCTTGCTCAGAGCAGCTCTAAGAACTGGGGATAAGGATTCTAGTAAGGCTGTCTCTGTCTATATCTAGTGCTGTGAGTAACCAGCCAGCCCAGCTTGTATGTCAGAAGGTACCATACCTGACTCTATGGCAGGGTGATTTAGAGCTCAAAGGGTGGGTAAAATCTCAGATGCCTTGCACCTTGGGCAGTCAACTGCATAACATTCTAAAATGCCCTTCTACCTATGAAATGTACAAGAGAATGTAGAAAAGCCTTAAGAACATTAGTTATAAATCATACTTATCATTGTTGGTAATGTGGAATTGCAGGAGGTGATGTTGTACAAAACAGCATTCTGAACATCCCTTCACAGATAATTTGGAATATCCTGATTGACACCTCCCTAATCACCAGGTCGACACAGTCACACCAGAGTGTATGATGGGAGAAATGACTGGTGCTTCATTGCAGCACAGCTTCTGAATATGCCACAGCTTCCAAACTGAGGCTGAACTAGCTCCCATTGATTTTTTGTTTGTTTGTTTGTTTTGTTTTTCAAGACAGGGTTTCTCTGTGTAGCCTTGGCTGTCCTGGAACTCACTCTGTAGACTAGACTGGCCTTAAACTCAAAACTCTACTTGTCTCTGCCTCCCAAGTGCTGGGATTAAAGGCGTGTGTGCCACCACTGCCCAGCACTCTCCTTGATTTTAAAACAGGATTGCTCACTGTCTAGTCAGTCTGAATAGTATATAGCTGGAGCAGAAGGAAGGAGTCATGAATCTTTACCAATTTCATCTTTATGGTCTCTGCTTAGAAGTTCAAGACACATATGACAGGAGCCTAGCATAACTGTTTCCTGAAAGTCTTTATTAATCAACAGATAGTGGGGAAGAGGCAGAGACTCACAGTCAAACCAGGCAGAGCTTGGGAAGTCTTGTGGAAGACTAGGTGATAGAAGTAAACAACCCAGAGGGGTCAAGGACACCACAAGAAAACCTATTGAGTCAACTAACCTGGGACTATAGGGGCTCACAGAGACTGAACCGCCCACCAGGGAGCATGCAGGGGCTGGACCTAGACCCCCTACACATTTGTAGCAAATGTGTAGTTTGGTTTCCAAGTGGGTCCCCTAACAAGTGGAACAGGGACTATCTAGTGTCTGTTTCCTGTCACTGGATCCACTTACCCCTATCTTGACTGTTCTGTTGGGCCTCAGTGGGTGAGGATGTGCCTAGTCCTTCTGAGACTAGATATCTCAGGGTGGAGAGGAACTCAAGGGGGACTCATCTCTCTAAGTAGAAGAAGGGGTAGTAGAGGGACAGTTTTATAAGGGAGGAGCAGGGGGAAAGAGACTATGATTGGGAAAAAAGGGAATAAAAAAATTATTGGGAAAAATAGAAGTTCCTTACATTTCAAACACATGCACTTCATCTCACACTTGTCTTATGTAAACCTAATTTTATCTACTTGAGCAATTTTACATTATAAAACATCTTAGAAGTTGCTTCTTCAACCTGCTACACAAAGCTGGCATTTGTATTAAGTAACTGAACAACCATCAGCCAACAATCTATGGCAATGGGAACTTACACAACTTAGAGTAAAGGACTATTGGGTCCAGAAGAGGTTTGAGACATTTAACAATATCTGCCCCTGCTAAGCATGAGCCAAGTATCCTGAACATCTTACACATTAGTGCCAAACTTCTCCAAGCCCAACCCGAATTCACCCATTCCCTTTCAGATCATGTAAGCAGTATCTTCTCTGCACTGAACCTCCATTTTAAATGGCATAGTTTCAAAATCTGCAGTTACTCTGCCAAATCTGCACTAAGGTGCACTTTCTGAGTGCTCAGCCCACACTAGCCTAAACAGCACAGTTTACTGCAGCATTAGCCTTTTTGTGCAGGTGTGTCAGAGAGTTGATTTGTATTATGTTCACAGCCAGCTGGAAATGTCAACTCTTTTCCACATGAATTTCTAGCAGTCAGGCTCATTACATTCTAAATTCATGCAATTGATTTTTGTCTTTTATCTAAAGCAATCTAAACACATTGTGCTGAGTTTGTTGATGCAGTTTAATCCTTTCTGCCACCTTCTTAAATCTTGCGAAAGTTCTTTCTGTAGTCAAATCTACCGATACATTTTCCAAGTTTTATCATTTAAAAATCTGAAACAAGCAGCGATTAAACCTTTACCCAGGTATTGATTAAAGCATCATAGAGAACAGAAAAAAAAACTTTGATCATCACCTTTTAGCTTCTCTTAGAGTTGCCGGTACAGTGAAGTCTCTATCTTCTGTATATGGTTATTTTAAAAGCTTCAAATATCTTTGACAATGTTGCCATAGTTTATTTGGGTTTGTTTATTTACCTCTTTTGGGAAGCTGCAATACTTTGGGATAATTTAATTAGAGCATTTCTATGGTTTGTAATGGTATTTTATAAAGTACATTATAAAATTTGTAAGCATTTATTATAGAAAATTGTAAGTATGAACAGTATATAGGTCTCCAGTGAGCCTTGGAACAAAGGTGACTAACTCAGAACCAGCACACCTAGTCTACCTACACCCTAGCAATATAGTGCAGCTAAACCCCCACACAACAGGCAGTTTCTGCATTGTGAAAGACAGACAACAGCGGA
The DNA here is from genome assembly GCA_036184795.1 of Tokudaia tokunoshimensis. Taxonomy (NCBI): domain Eukaryota; kingdom Metazoa; phylum Chordata; class Mammalia; order Rodentia; family Muridae; genus Tokudaia; species Tokudaia tokunoshimensis. The sequence continues at coordinate 41,753,015 of BTHU01000019.1, forward strand.
GCTTCTGACCTCAGTGTGTAGGTATGTCAACACTGAATGCAAACAAGGCAGACACTCGCTCCCTCATTACCACTTCCACGATGGTATGTGTGGTCCTGAAATGGCTCGGGTGGTGAAACAATAGCTGCACAAGCATGAGGAGCTGAGTTCAGATCCCAAGAACCAACTTAAAGGCCAGGTAGGGCAGTACTCTAGCCCTAGTTCTAATCTCAGCACTGGGGAATGGAAACAGGGATGCTTCTGGAGCTCCCTGCTCAGCCAGTCTAGCAGAATCAGCGAATACCAAGGTCAGTTTTCTCAAAAATAAGGTGACTAGTGTCAATAGAAGACCCTACTTTTGACTTTTGATCTCCACAATCACATGCACATAAATATGAAAATGTGCACACACAGCATTGTATGGGAATAGCAGGAACAGCTCTCCAAAGAGTACATGGAAAAGAAAAGATGATAAATACAAGACATATTCTATCATTATAGAAAGAAAATTCCAATGTAGAACACAGATCTGAAACATGAGAGTTGAAAGACCTGGATATAACTAAAGGAGCTGGACTGGTGGGTGATGCTGAATGGTAAAGTCTTTGCTTGGCACACATATGTAAGCCACTACATTTGATTTATTATTGACTTTAAATATACCTATAATATAGGTAAGTCAATGTATATGAGAGAGAAAGAGAGAGACAGAGACAGAGAGAGAGAGAGAGCAAGAATAAATGAAATTGAAATTGTCCTATCTGGGCTGATTTATTCAGAATAAGATGTCCTACAGCAAACACTTTAAAGACAACGATTATATAATATATCCAACATTTAAAAACAAAAAAAATTAATCAAACAACAAGAAAAGAAATAAATTCATTGAAGAGATTCAATGAAGAGATTAATGAAAAAGACATATGAAAATAGTAAGTGAAAAATAATTAAGGCAAATTGAATTAAATGGAAGTTGCACAAAGAAATTAAACTGAAATAGATTAAATATCAGATAAAATGCATGAGAAAGAAAATTATACAAGTGGAGTACAGGTAAAGATCGAACATAAAAATACGGGAATTCCCTGAAGGAGATTATTTCACAATATGACACCCAGAGAGCTCTAATTCAGAGTACAATTTAAGGCTACTTTGTAGTCAGTAAATCCATGTTTCCAATCCTGCTGTGTCAACTGGAAAACTCTAGCAAATACATATAACAGCTGCTCCATGCATTCTGTGATGTCCTGTGTAATGTTCAGCAAATGCATGGTGCCATCCCGTAGGTTTACCTGCAAAGAGCCCTTGTCTATTTTCTGCAAAAACCCTGAGCCACCTAAGAAAACCTGACTTGAACGTGTGAGATGAAAATCTTACCAGGACAAACAAAAGATACTAGTTTTGATTTTGGTGTTATTTCCAGGTAGAGTCTCATACAGCCTAGAAGCAATAGGCCAGGCTGACCTTTAACTCATGATCCTGATGCTTCAGTCTCCTGGTTATTAGACTTACAGGTATATACCACTATGCCATACAAGTCATCTGTATTTTAGAATGTGAGGGAGACATTACTTTCACCTTGAGTTCAGGTATCATAACTGATTTTGAGTACTAAAAAAAAAAAATGCCTTTGAAGAAAATAACAGAAGTCACCATCATTATAACATGTTATCTACAATGTCCATTTACTGTTGACAATTACAAAGCATACAAAAATAAATTTAAAAGGAAGCGTAACCCATACAGCTGGAAAGGGCAGTCCGTTAAAACATTCTGAATAGAAGCAGATGCTGAGTACGGTAGAGACTTCAAAGCTTCTATTATAAATGCATCCAAAGAATTAAAACAAAACATTCAAATAATCAGAGGAAAATGACGAACGCGGGTATAACAAGAAATATGAGCAAATGACTCGTAACAAAGCACAAGGCATATAATTACAAAACCCAGTTACAGGAAGTTAAAATCCATCAAATGGCTGCTAATAGCTAATTGTAGACTTACACCCCTTGGTTTTGAGATAGAAATAAACAGCAAGGTTTAGCCAGAGTAAATAAATTCAGGTCACTGCAACAAAGATGAAAGTCGTTGGTGCTACACTGTTGAATTCTAAGCAAAAACTGGTCAGACCAAGAACGTAGGACTGTAGCTCAATAGTAGTGTTTGCCTAGCATGTGTGAGAACATGGGTTCCGTTTCCCACACAGAAAAGCAAATCAAATGGATTTTCTGAGTTGATTGAATATTGGACCACAAAAGGACTTGCTCCTGGGACAAAGCATGGTAGCAATCAGTTAGGCCTGAACAGCAGTGGAAACAACATTTGCCTGACCTTAGAACTAAGAGCAGATAAGTTTTTCAAGATGAATACATAGTCTTGAGTTGACATTGGCTATATATGATGGATTAGGTAATATAAAGAGGAGAGTGTTCAGCTTCCAACATATTTAAATAAAGACTACAGGAGAGAAGACTTGTTGTCTTAATTGATTGAAACTCACAATAACTGTCTTTCATTCTGTTTTACTTTGCTTTGTTTCAGGCCACACTGGTCACCACCACCACCACCACCATCACCTCTGGGGGTTTCCAAAAAGCTTAATTGAGGGGGGAAAACTCATACTGAAAGAGGATACTCCATCCAATGATCTAAGGTCAACTGACTAAAAAGGAGAAAAAGACCTGAGTACCAGCATTCGACTCTCTAAACCCTTCCTTCCTTAAGTGGCTTTTGTCAGGTAGGTAATACAGTGATTAACTAGTTACCTCTCTCTGCCAATTTCTCTGTCACACCAAGGTAAGGCCTAAAAGAAACAATGGACTTCTCAGTAAAACGTGTTTGGTGAACTAGGTTGTCATTTGAAAATGTAATCCTCCATTTCATATCATGGACAAAGTCAATTCGAAATAATTAATTCTCAAACATCTTGCAAAAATTAAAACCATGAAACTTTTGGAGCTAACACAGGACATGACCTTCGCAGCCTTGAGGCAGGCTTCACTCAGACTCCTCAGACAAAACCTAGAAAACAGAAGGATAATATTAAAAATGGATGAAGTAGATTTCATCAAACTTTAAAATGCCTACTTTTCAGAGTTACACCTAGGAAAATTAATAGGCTACCACAGACATGGAAAATTCCCAGCACATTTATCTGAGAAAGGAATTGCATTCAGAACTTTTTTTTCTAATTTTACAACTCAATACTAGAAAGATAATAACTCCACTAAAATTTAACAACGTATTTGAATAAAGACTGCAGGGTGGGAGACAGCTGTATGAAAAGTGTTCAACATCATTAGTCATCAGAGAAAATCAAACCAGAATAACAACTGATACCACCACGCAAGCACTTTGATAGCTTAAAAAAAAGGCAACTGCAAACAATGCTGGGAAGTGTTGGCAAAAGCCATACACTGTTGGAGATAGTATACAATTCTTCAAGACCTTTATAACACATGAGAGAGTTTCTTACACAATTAAATGTACACTCACTATGTGATCTAGAAATTCTTCTCGAACATTCCAACTATTTTCAATAAACAATATGTCCACATAAAAATATCCCAACAATATATTGACAGAAGGTTAACTTAAAATATATACTATAGGTCAACATGAATGGCTACCAAAGTCTTAATGCAGAAAATATACATGCAATGAAATATTACATTTTCAATGAAAAGGAACAAACAATTGACACATGCAACAGCATGGATAAATTTTGAAGCCATGGTAACAGAGAAAGATGGAAAGGCAAATAAGACTCAACAGAAGCCAGACACAATGCTACTGATTTATCATTATTGTTTATTATTGTCATAGCTGTTGTACATGCATGTGTATGTATGTGATGGGTGAGTACAGATGCATGTGTCCCTTAGCACACATGTGGATATCAGAAGATGACGTGGTGGAGTCAGTTCTCCCCTTTTGTCCTGTGTTCTAGGGTTTGAATGTGGGTCAGTCATCAGACTGGTAAGCATGTTCTTTTACCCATTGAGTCATCACTCTAGCACCACTCAATGGAATTCAGCTTGCACCACGTAATTTATATGAACTTCTAGAAAAGCGAAATGGGAACTATAGTGACCGAAGTCAAAAAAGTAATTAGCTAGCACCAGGGATTAGAGGCAGTAGGAAGTTGATGGTGTATGGAAGAAGGGTGACTGATGGCTGGAGAAGTGACATACTTGAAGCCTGGTAGTAGCTGTTAATGCATGGATTACACACACATATCACTTTATTACAGTCCATCATTTAACTCCTGTGTTCATTATTTATTCATTCATTTATTATTTATATTTATTTATTTACTTATTTCTTCATTTATTACTAGATGACCTGTTTATTGTTGAGAGTCAGCAATTTAAATCAACCACTATCATTGGTTGAAAATACTCTGTAGTAGTACTTGTTTTATAAAATTCAATACGCCTGAATTTGGTACGTATTATGTTTAGAATCATAATCTTTGCTTGATGGCTTGTTCTGTGGGAGAGTATGAGCTAGCCATCCAAGCTCTTCTAACTATATTTGGTTTGTTCTATTTTCTCCGATATTTAGAAGATATCTATTTTGTCAAATTTGCTTATTTCTCAATTCCATTTACTTAGAATACCTTTGTTCATTCTCTTATACTCAGATGATGCCCGGCTTTAGTGGTAAGATAAACTTCTTAAGGGAAGAAAAATAAGGATCCAGTTTTTATGATCCTATCTGCTGCTAGTCTGTACTTTTCTTAATGAAGGAACTGAGATTATAAACATCCAAGTTATTATTGAAAGATAGGTAGTGATTTCTGGGGGTTTCTTTTTTTGTATTGTTTTTTGTTGTTGTGGTTTTCTGCTTTTTAAATATTTGTTATGTATTATTAGACATCTTTAGAATAGTTGTTTTCAGTATTATTTGTTTATTCCATGGCATCCTTAATGTTGTTTTCCTCACTTTGAGGGTAAATATTCCCTCCAGTGTCCTCTCCTCTCTGAATTAGCTTGATAATCTTACCTTTCTTTAATCTATTTTTATTGTGTCTCAATGTTTGGCCTACATGTATGTCTTTATACCACTTCCATGCCTAGTGCCCTTACAGGCCAAAAGCCAACATTAGAGCCCCTTAAACTAGAGTCAACATGTGGGCCCTAGGAATCAAACCTTAATCTCTAGATGAGTAGCCAATGCTTTTAACTGCAGATCCATCTTTCCCGGCTCTTCTTCCATTTTAGTGGAAAGCACTGTTGGGTATAATAGCCTGCATTGGTAGTTATGACCTTTCAAAGCTGGGAAGCTATTCTGGCCAATTCTGACTTTAAATGTTTCTGTGAAACAATCAGTTGTTATCCTAATAGGTTTGTTTTTATCAATGACATGACCTTTCTCTCTTACACTTTCTATACCCTTCATCTGTATTTTTAGTGTTTTACCTAATATAGGGAGTTCCTTTTCTCGTCCTGTTTGGTGTTCTTTAAGCATCTAATACTGACTTAGGGATCCCTTAGTCTATACTAAGGGAAAATTTCCCCTATGATTATTTTTGAGAATATTTTCTGTTCCTTTAGTGGAGTGTTCTTCTCCATCTTCTTTGACTACTGTTTTTCTTTTAAACTTGACATAAGCTACAGTCAGAATTGCTTTCACCAGATTTTTCTGTCAAGATGTCTGTGGAGCATTCTTTTTTGATTGATTGATTGATTGATTGACTGATTGACAATTGAAGTGGGAGTACACAGTCAACTGTAAGCAGGTAACACATGTAAATGAAAGTTTGTTATATAAGATCAGTCTGGTGGTTCTTCAGAAAATTGAACATAGTATTACCTGAGGACCCAGCTATACCATTCTGGAGCACATACCCAAAAGATACTCTAACATATGACAAGGACACATGCTCCATGATGTTCATAGCAGCCTTATTTATAATAGCCAAAAGCTGGAAAGAACCCAGAAGTCCTTCAACAGAGGAATGGATACAGAAAATGTGGTATATTTACACAATGGAATACTACACAGCTATTAAAAACAATGACTTCATGAAATTCTTAGGTAAATGGACGGAACTAGAAAATATCATCCTGAGTGAGATAACCCAATCATGAAAGAACACACATGGTATGCACTCACTGATAAGTGGATATTAGCCCAAAAGCTTAGAATACCCAACATACAGTTCACAGACCACATGAAGCTCAAGTAGAAGGAAGACCAAAGTGTGAGTGCTTCGGTCCTTCTTAGAAGGTGGAACAAAATACTCATGTAAGCAAATATTGAGACAATGTATGTAGCAGAGACTAAAGAAAAGGCCATCCAGAGAGTGTCCCACCTGGAGATCCATCCTATATACAGTCACCAAACACAGACATTATTGTGAATGCCAAGAAGTGCTTACTGACAGGAGCCTGATATAGCTGTCTCCTGAGAGGCTCAACCAGAGCCTGACAAATTCAGAGGCAGATGCTCTTAGCCAACCATCAGACTGAGCTTGGTGTCCCCAATGGAGAAGTTAGACAAAGGACTGAAAGAGCTGAAAGGGTTTGCAACCCCATAGGAAGAACAACAATATCAACCAACCAGAACCCCAAGAGCTCCCAGGGACTAAACCACCAACCAAAGAGTATACATGGAAGGACCCATGGCTCCAGCTGTGTATGTAGCAAAGGATGGCCTTGTTTGGGCATCAAGGGGAAGAGAGGTCCTTGGTCCTGTGAAGGCTCTATGCCCCAGTGTAGCTGAATGCCAGGGTAGGGAGGCAAGAGTGGGTGGGTGGGTGGGGGAATACCCTAATAGAATCAGGGGGAGGGAGAATGAGATAGGAGGTTTCGGGGAGGGAAGAATCAGGAAAGGGGTAACATTTGAAATGTAAATAAAATATCCAAATTTAAAAAATAAAGAAAACTTGCTAAAAGAAAATTAAAAAAGAGAAAGAAAGAAATCCATAGACCAAGCAAGCCATGGAGAGAAATCTATTAAGCAACAAGACTTCTTCTGCTTCAGCTCCTTTCTTCAGGTTTATGACAATAGCTTCTGCTCTGAGTTCCCTCAATGGTTGACTTCAAGGAACTAAGTTAAAATAAATCTTTGGCATCTCATACTGCCTTTGGCGTCCCAGGACTCTCCTATTCACTATGTCCCTATACAGGATAAAAAATTAAGTCAACCTAGATCCCCATCAAAATATATTGAATAAGAGAAATATGATTTATATATAAAAAACACTACTCAACCACTAAGCAAAACAAAATTGCTAAATTTGCAAGTCAATGGACAAACTTAGAGAAATTGTATGGAATAAGATAACAGGCCTAGAAAGACAAATACTGCATATTCTCTCTCCTATGAGGATCTCAGCTTTAAATCTTTTCTTATGTTTATTCAACTTGGAGCACAAGTGGAAGACAAGAAATTAGAAGGGGTCTTTCGAGGATGGAGGTTGCATGGGTTGATAATATCATTCCCAGAATGTGTTGGTTATTAAGTATAAACTAACTGAATTCAATGAAAATTAAAATGCAAGGCATGAGATACATTTTTATGAGATTTTATGATGCAAAGGTTTCAAAAACAATAGAAACGATTACCATTGCCCTTGTTTACACATTATAGCTAAGTGGCAATACTCTAAGGCTGAGGACACAATCAACATCAAACAAACCAGAAAAATCCTTGCCTACTGACTATCTTCAATAGTTTCATAAAGTTCCATATGATCTTTCCAGAGGAGACAGAACACCAATGATCTTATCCAACTATGAACCTTATGTGTTACACTATTACCATGCCAGATATGTCTACTAGTGTAATAATGGTCTCACTAATATGATGTAACTAACAACTTACTGGATAGATTTAAAACTGTTCCAGAGGAAGGAATGTCATGTCCTATACTGTAATCCTGGTCTAAAGGCCATAGCTAATGAAGTCATAGACTCTGGGGAGAATCTGATTTTGTTATTTTGCTAAGTGGTCATGGCATCAAACCATGTTCTAAACAGTTATATTTATACCCATAGACCTGAGGTTCTCTCAGTCTTTATCAAAAACCATTTTCCACGTTTTTGTTTGTTTGTTTGGTTGGTTGGTTGGTTTTGGTTTTTTCTTTTTGTTTTCTGTTTTTTGTTTTTGTTTTCTTTTTTTCAATCAACAGAGGGACACCTTACTGGTCAAAGTACTGAGAATAAGAGACTGAGGGCCCAACCCTAAATGAGACACCTATGTCAACTCCACATCCGTATAAGATTCAGGTAGCATCTCTGAAGAGGAGGTAGATGGAATGTAAAAGTCACGGGACTTAAAGGAGTGCTGTGCAATGCTATCTTCTAGACAAGGCTTGGAAGCATCACACTCATGATCTCACAGCATACATGAGTACCTGCACAAGATCAAACTAGCTAAAATCCAAGCATGAATCTGGGGCTCTGATCTCCAGGCCCCACCCCTCCTTACTCAAGCACTATTGGAAGCAGACAGTTTCTCAGGGAGAGTAAATTATTATTTCTTGAGAATAAGGCTGGTGATAGGATTCTCATGCTTTATGGCATAACCTCACACCCACACACCATATTGATAGCACTAACTAGACTTAGAGAGTTATTAAAATAAATAAAATCAGGATGGAAAGACACAATAGAGGTATTGGAGGGATTCGGGGGTAGTTGGAAGGAAATGGGAGAAGATATCACCATATATCTAGGTATCTGTATATAAAATTCTCAAAAAAAAAAAGCAAAACTTCTAAAACAAAATTCTAAAGTTTCAATAGTTGCGTTTTCACATGTATAAATTATACTTCAGTGTAATTCAGTTGTGGGGAAAAAAGAAACATAATCAAAATAAAATCCTCTAGAAGTAAAAGGCCTGTGTGTTCATATTGACAGAGCTCATGGCAGCTTTGGCAGCTTTGCAATAATTGACTCTGACTTTTCTAAACTCCCTGAAATACTCTAGTGATGTTATTATAGTATAAAGATAGAGAAAAATGTTCTCAGAGTTCACACAGCAAAAGATTCAACAGAGAAAATAACATAAGTCAAACCTCTAAAGCTTATCATGGAAACGATGGCAACAGTGGGACCACACTTTCAGACCACGAGGAATGAGTGAACCAATGATGCTATAACCAGCTAAGCCACCAGGTAGATGTCAAGGATGCAGGAGTGAGTTCACTCCAGGGAAAACTAAGCTGCTTTGGGACTGTGTGGAGGAAATGACCAGATAATGGTTTTCAGTCATCTGATAAAGAACGTGGAATTTTTGTCAAAAGATTAATGACAATAATCTTATGGGTCAAGTCATAGATGCATGAAAAAGAAGATTAAGCAAAACAGCAAAAGAGGGCAAACTCTTTGGATAACTACACAAAAAAGTAACGAATTCAACCCAAAAGATGGAAAAAGATAGGACAAAAAGGATGTTAAAAAGTAACAAGACTTCATTTACAATTAGAGTGGAGATCAAAATATAATCACTTCAAACTAATAGCAGTTATTAAAAAAAGGTAAAGTAAGATTAAGATAATGGAGAGGAAGGGAATTATGACAAGAAAGGCTGGAGAAGGCAATTTGTAATGCAAACAAAAACTTTTAATATAATGAAAGGCATAAAGTAGTACTTGTGGTTTAACTTTCCCACTAACTATAAAACAACTCTCTCTCTCTCTCTCTCTGTCTCTCTCTCTGTCTTTCTCTCTGTCTCTCTGTCTATCTCTGTCTGTCTCTGTCTCTCTCTGTCTGTCTGTCTCTCTGTCTCTCTCTCTCTGTCTCTCTCTGTGTCTCTCTCTGTGTCTCTCTGTGTCTCTCTCTGTCTCTCTCTCTCTGTCTCTCTCTCTCTCTCTCTCTCTCTCTCTCTCTCTCTCTCTCTCTCTCTCTCTCTCTCTCTCTCTCTCTCTCTGTCTGTCTCTCTCTCTCCATACTCCATACGTGGTATGTATATATACATATACAAGTATATAGGTATATATACTCTTCTATATTTTTACTCTTCCATCCATTTGCTCTCTGTATATGGCCACCAACCCTACACACATGGATTATTGATTGTATTGTATTCTGAGTTCATCTAGATATCTTCCATGCCACCCAGTGTTCACTAAGAATGTAACTTTTCAGTAGATCTCCTTTGTGATGCAGGCTTTGGATAAGTTGACCAATTAATACTGAAATCCTGCTAACTCATGCTATTTGCACTCTTTATCCACTAGCATGCTTTTATGAGTTGTCTATTGCCATCAATCTGTGAGTAGGGAACTAACCCTGATGGGGGCATAGGAAAGCAATAATGTCATGTGAACATTTTAAGATCTGTGTCAGTCTTGAGATAAAGTCTGGCTATGCTATGAGTAACCCTACAGAAGGAAGTGTGAAGTGAAACACGCAGCTACAGTTTCTGAAGTCTCCCTTTTTCTATCACTATTAAAGAAATCATCCACATTTTTTCTCCTTGTAAGTGAGAATTCATAGTTTGTTTTAATTCTATGGATTTTGGAGCATTGATGCATCATGCTGAGTTCATATGTTCCTCTGTCAATGGGTAGATTCTCACAATGTGGATTCCTACTTGCTCTTAATGATAAATTAAGAACTTTTTTTGGTTTCAGTTTGGTTGTACCTCTCTATCAGTTTCATAAACTAGAACATAGTAATCTCTCACTAGATAAAACTAATTTTTGATCATCCAACTCATTTAAAGAATTGCATTTATTTTTCCTTAGTGACTACTAACTCTGCTGTTAGCATTATTGATATCCTCAGATATTTGAGTTTTATATTTTTTGTTTTTGTTTTTCTAGAATGCTTTATTTCCCAAAACTGATATTCTTGCATATATGTTTATATAACACACAATTTTATTATAAATAATATTTAAAATAAAATGATTATGATTTAGTCAACAAAGATAAATAAAGTCACTTTATTTAGAAAGATTTGTTCTTATAAATAAAATCATCATTAAGAATCAGTTTAATTTCCTTTTATTATAAAGTGGCCCAGCATGCAAAGTTAGAAATACAGAAATAGACTCATGGTCTCCTTGGCCTGAGGCACTGGAGAGATATGAGATGAAGTCAAGGGAGATGGTGCCAATATTTGCTTGAAATGATGGAAATATGGCAGAGTGCACTCAGGTTATCTTGTGCATATCTATGAATAAACTGGAGGCCACCGGAATATACACTTTAAATAAATGAATTGTGTAGCTTAAGAATATTATCAGAATAAGACAGTAAAAGAAGAATCTTCTTGTCATATCCATTGTTTAGTATCTATTTGCTGAAATTGTTACTTTGCAGATGTCTGGGGTATCTTTTCCCTTATCTCCAGATCTGGTATCTCATCTCTTCACTAGGAAATACCAATACGGATTTTCAAAATCGTCTCTGGTCATTATTCTTATCTGTATTTCTGCTTTTTGATGTTATTTCATCCCCACACATTCATCCCTCTGCCAGTCAAGCTCTTTAGGATGGATCTGACCCACTAACTCATGTTCTATGTACCGTCTTGGCTCAGACACACTGTGCACAACAGCAAAAACCACATTCTCCAGAAACCTAACCACTATAGCCAAAGCTTTCAGTCAGTCAAACAAACAATAAACAAACCAGCTTTAACAGTGGAATTTAAGAAAAAAAGAGACAGAGAGAGGAGAGACCCTTTGGAGAATATAAACAGATTTTCAAATGTCCTGCAAACAGGACATACTGGTGACTGCCGGGCATGCTTCCGCCTGTGCCAGTTCTTGAGTGCCCTGGCTTGCACTTTCCCCTTCTGTACTGTGATTCAGGAGCCTGGCATTTCTCCACAGTGCTCCTCCGACCGAATCTCAGTAGCTAAATGGCACCTTTGTATTTACTTTGTTTTTTATCCTCTTCCCCATAACCCACTCTGCTACAAATTATAGATGAAAGTTGTGGAAGGCCAGTGGTATGAGAAAGTACTATGTTCAAATAATTCTACTTTTTCATTTCTATTACATTGAAACCTTTTATGAACTTTGGTATTTTACTTCTTTTTGTCTAAAACAATGCTAAAAATACTTAAAATTTTAGACAAGTCAAGAAGACTTAGAAAAAAAAAGAAAGCAGCAACCAAAGGAAACCTGCTTTTTAAAAAAAAAGTTCATCTGTATTCTTCTGAGGAAGCTACAACCAAAGGACACAAAATTTAACAAGTTAATCATCCATATTCTTCTGTGATATTTTAGGGATATTGGCAAAATTGATTTTTATGTATGTGTGAACATGTCTGTCAGCATTGGGTATGCATATGTGAGTACAGTTGCCCACGAAGGTCAAAAGAATTGGATCCCATGGAATCTAACCGTTCTGAGCTATTCTATGTGGGTGTTGTCTGATTCTCTGCAAAATCAATAGACACACTTAATGGCTAAGTCATCTCTCCAATCCCTATTTGGAGTTTTTCTTAATAAGTATGAGAACTATACATATCTAATACATACAAAGATAACTTTGAATGAGCTCATGACCTCTCTTCATAAGCATTTGGAAGGCTGACACCCATAGACAACATTAGGCAAGACATTCGTCTCCACTTCTTTAGGAGCTAAAAAGAAACAATGGTTCTGATGCATTGAAGGAGCTTCTAGAGACATTGCCACCAAATTGTCCACTTTCCCCAAATCCAGCATCAGAGCTCCTAAGGCTGTATCAGTAAAAGCCCCATAAGGGAAAAACATAATCACCCTTTGGGGAAATGGTAATTTAGTCCCTGAAAACCTGCTGATATATAGCAAAACCTATGATTACTTTTAGTTTGTCTGAATATGCATTTGCCTTCAAGTGAATGCCCTTCCCCTGGATAGAGTAGAATGAGTGGACAGCATCATTTTCTGGTTGTTAAGACTATTTACTGCAGTATCCCAAGTTAGTGGCAATCTCACTCCTCTTCCATTTTGCTTTGTCATTTTTAGAAGTGTCATCAGCAAATTCTCTAAGATTCTCACCTCTAAATTGAGCCCAGGAATCAAGAATCATGCATCCTGTCCTAGTGCAGAATGCCTACCAGGGGCTCTAATGCTCTATCTTCTACGAGGACACAGCACACCCAGTCATGCTTTTTGGTGGACTCTGGTTTGCTGGCTCCCATTTAACTTGTGTCCACCAGGTCCTATGAGTTTGCTCCCTCTCATTTGATCGCCACTCTTCACGTCTGGACAAACTTTGGTTTGACTTCCAAAGAACGACCTCTACTGTTCTTTTTGTCGGTTTTCGGGGAGATACATGTGTCAGCTGTTCAGGTGGATGTTAATCATTGACTGATCAAGCTTGTCCTTCCCTGGGGAAAGGAAGTTTGCCTTTTCATGTTTGTGCTACCGAGGGCAATGTCTAAGACATGATAAATAAGTAACAGCCCATGATAAATGTCCTCACTGGACCACACAAAAGATCCTCGGTCAAAGCAGCTGTCTCCTCTAACAAGACATTGTCCCCACAATGCTGATGTGGAGCAATAAACAAGGACTTTGAAGACCCATTTTTCCTACATTTGAAAGAAAGTGGTTGCAGACTTAATAAATCCTAAATTGTGGGGCAAGTCTGCTTCCATCTGTTTTTCTGGTCTGTTTTAATAAGCAAAAGTGAGAATTCCTCTTGGGAGCCTTCGATGCCTGATCTTGCTTTGTCATTGCATGACTCTTGGGAACCCATTACCCCTCTTTTCTTCAGTTTCTTTAACTATAAAGCAGATATTTCAGTATACACATACTATCTCTTTTATATCACATCATTCCAGTGAGAGCACGAACTATTCAAAATGTAAAAACAAAAAGACTGATTAGTATCATTATAACAGTTACACTGTTTTGAGGGTTGTTTGGTTGTGTGTGGTGTTGTTACTAAGAGAATGGGCACATTCGTGAGCAAAGTATTATATAATGTACCTTAAACGTGTTCTTTCCTTGTGTCATAAATGATTCAGGGTAAAATGAGCACACCCATAGTAATTCTTGTCCCAGATTTACCTTTTAACTATGTGCTCTGTGATACTGAGTTGAATGAGCCTCAAAATGTGTGGACATAGTTTTTTGTTTGCTTGCTTTTGTTCTTTCTTTTTCTTTCTTTCTTTTTCTTTCTCTCTTTTTCTTTCTTTCTTTCTTTTCTTCTTTCCTTCTTTCTTTCTTCTTTCCTTCTTTCTTTCTCTCTTTCTCTTTCTTCCTTCCTTCCTTTCTTTCTTTCTTTCTTTCTTTCTTTCTTTCTTTCTTTCTTTCTTTCTTTCTTTCTTTCTTTCTTTCTTTCTTTTCTTCATTCTTCTAACACCTTCAACTGAGAATCCTCACTATCTGCTTCCCTAACTTAGCACACTCAAGAATACACTCTGCCCTAAGGTGTTTTCTTATGAGTATAGATGAAATCCACTCAGTTACTCAATCTCCATGCTTCCTTTGCTTGGGCAGAACATTTTTTCAGAAATAATTCTTAGGATCCCTCCACCTGCTAAAAGTAAGGCCCTCTCTCCTCTATGGCTGAACCATGTTTGTTTTAGTCTTTAGTCACCCAGATGCAAGCCCATGAAGTCCATTTACAGTGCTAAGAATTGACATGAGTTCTCAATAAGGGGATACATGCCCACTAAGCTGGATCCTCACTGTTTTATTTGATCTTTGCTTCATGCTGTATAAAAACTGAGTATTTTGCTCACTTCCTTACATTACCAGCATCCAAAACAATATGTCTACAATCCTAAATAATTAACAAATACATAAGGATCAAATGAATGAAAAATTGTCTGCCCTGCACTTGCTGTGGTTTAAACTCTATAATATACATGTGTGTGATATATGCTTGCTAGAATTCACAATTTAAGAATTACTGAATATGTTGAGTGCAGAAACAAAGTTGCCCTAAACTTGGATGGAATTAGAAGACAGAAAGTGGGAAGAAAAACAACACAGTTTGAACCCAGAGTTCCGCATCAGTCTTCTCTAGAGCCTCATCCTTCCTCCTGCCTTTCTGGCTACAGTTGGCTACTCGCTTAATGCAATGGCCACTTTTGATTTTATCCTATTTATGAACTCAGGAATACATTGGTGATTTTCATAGTTAATGAGTGTCTCTGGCTTTCCTTCTGAGAGATAGAAGTATATCTTTTTTCCAATTAAAGTAGATATGTTGATGTTCAGTACAGCTATAAACATTCTAATAAATAATATTAAGTGGTGTGAACCCTTGAATAATGATAACATCACATCCAAGAATAAAGACATCTACTTATGTTAGACTTCTTTTTTCTCTTTTTTGTATATTTATTTTTAAGTATGTGAGTACACTGCAGATGTCTTCAGACACACCAGAAGAGGGCATCGGATTCCATTATAGATGCTTGTAAGCCATCATGTGGTTACTGGGAATTGAACTCAGGACCTCTTGAAGAGCAGTCAGTGCTCTTAACTACTGAGCCATTTCTCCAGTCTCCAGTTGTAGTTTTTAATATAATCTTACACTTTATTGATTAAAGATTTAAGAACAGGATGTTATTATGCTTCATAGTTCAACTGTTTTTAGCAATATTAGAGAAACATAATTCATTTTTGTATTATCATAATTATCTTCTGATTTTAACAAAATCATTTTATAGTTGCCTTGTAGGTTCTTTAAGATTTCCTCTGTAGATAATCATGGCATATGAGAACAGAAGAAGTTTAATTCTTTCTTTCCAATAAATGTCTTTTTAGCTCTATATTTTTGCTGATTTTATTGGTTCAAGCACAAGTACAATTGATTCTTTCGGTTTCTAGATTGCTGAATTGTCTATGGAAATGGACTACATTGTGCTAACTTCTGTCCTGTGTCTAACAAGGTAATACTATTGGGTCTTTTTCTCATTTTGTTAATATGTTGAGCTTCCAACCTCCTTTCCCCAACATTTCAAGTGCTGGAATTGCAGACATATGTCATTACATCTGGCTCAGTAAGGTTCCAATTATAAGAAATTTTGTAATATGAATTACCAGATTATCTGGCTTGTGTTCATAATAATTTCCTTATGATAGCTATACATTTATTCTGATTGATGATATGCCATGAAAACATAAAAGTCATTTGTGTTTCTTATCAATCCATTAACCTCATGCATTGAGCATAGGATGTCAGGTGTGTAAACATGTTCACCATTTTGATTTCCCCATTTTGTTCTAATTTCATTGGTGTCTATTCCTGCCTTTATTATTACCATGCTTCTTATGACTTTGTACTTACTTGGCATTTTTCAGATTCCTGGTATGCCATTATTAGTCTTAAAGTCAGACATTCTTGTGTTTTCTTTTTTTTTTTTAATTTTCTATATTCTTTATTTACATTCCAAATGATTTCCCCATTCCCGGTTCCATCTTCCCAAAAATCCCATAGTTCCTCTTTCCTCCCCCTGTTCCCCAGTCAACCCCCTCCCACTTCTCTGTCCTGGTATTCCCCTACACTGCTACATCCAGTCTTTCCAGGACCAGGGGCCTCTCCTTCCTTCTTCTTGGGAATCAATTGATGAGTGAATTGTGTCTTGGATATTCTGAGCTTCTAGGCATATCTACTTATCAGTGACTGCATACCATGTGTGTTCTCTTGTGATTGGGGTACCTCACTTAGGATGATATTTTCCAGTTCTGACCATTTGCCTAAGAATTTCATGAACTCATTATTTTTAATTGCTGAGTAGTATTTCATTGTGTAAATATACCACATCTTCTGTATCCATTCCTCCATTGAGGGACATCTGGGTTCTTTCCAGCTTCTGGATATTGTAAATAAGGTTGGTATGAACAGAGTGGAGCATGTGAATTTATTGCATGCCAGGAAGTCCTCTGGGTATATGCCCAGGAGTGGTATAACAGGATCCTCCAGAAGTGTCATGCCCAGTTTTCTGAGGAACTGCCTGACTGATTTCCAGAGTGGTTGTCACAGCTTACAATCTCATCAGCAGATGAGGAGTGTTCCTCTTTCTCCACATCCTCACCAACACCTGCTATCTCCTGTGTTTTTGATCTTAGCCATTCTGACTGGTGTGAGGTGAAATATCAGGGTTGTTTTTATTTGCATTTCCCTAATGACTAAGGATATTGAACATTTCTTTAGTGCTTCTCAGCCATTCAATATTCCTCAGGTGAAAATTCTTTGTTTAGCTCTGTACCCCATTTTTTAATAGGGTTATTTGACTTTCTAGAGTCTGACTTCTTGAGTTCTTTGTATATATTGGATATTAGCCCTCTGTCATATGTAGGGTTGGTAAAGATCTTTTCCCAATATGTTGGTTGCTGTTTTGTCCTATTGACAGCGTCCTTTGTCTTACAGAAACTTTGTAATTTTATGAGGTCCAATTTGTCAATTTTTGATCTTAGAGCATAAGCTATTAGTGTTCTGTTAAGGAAATTTTCCCCTGTGCCCATATGCTCAAGGCTCTTCTCCAGTTTCTTTTCTATTAGTTTCAGAGTGTCTGGTTTTATGTGAAGGTCCTTGATCCACTTGGAGTTGAACTTAGTACAAGGAGATAAGAATGGATCGATTTCCATTCTTCTGCATGCTGACCTCCAGTTGAACTAGCACCATTTGTTGAAAAGCCTATCTTTTTCCACTGTATGGTTTAAGCTCCTTTGTCACAGATCAATTGACCATAAGAATGTGGGTTCATTTCTGAGTCTTCAATTCTATTCCATTGATCTACATGCCTGTCACTGTACCAATACGACGCAGTTTTTAAAACTATTGCTCTGGGCGGTGGTGGCGCACGCCTTTAATCCCAGCACTTGGGAGGCAGAGGCAGGAGGATTTCTGAGTTCGAGGCCAGCCTGGTCTACAAAGTGAGTTCCAGGACAGCCAGGGCTACACAGAGAAACCCTGTCTCGAAAAACAAAAAACAAAAAACAAAAAAAAAAAAAACAAAAACTATTGCTCTGTACTACTGCTTGAGGTCTGTGATGCTGATTCCTGCTTTTGGCAAGATGGCCAGTTTTACTCTATTAATCCTGCCAATCTATGAGCATGGAAGATTTTTCCATCTTCTGAGGTCTTCTTCAATTTCCTTCTTCAGAGACTTGAAGTTCTTGTCATGCATATCTTTCACTTGTTTGGTTAAAGTCACACCAAGATACTTCATATTGTTTGTGGCTATTGTGAAGTGTGTCATTTCCCTAATTTCTTTCTCAGCCTGCTTATCCTTCAAGTATAGGAAGGCTACTGATTTGCTTGAGTTGATTTTATATCCGGCCACTTTGCTCAAGTTGTTTATCAGCAGTAGGAGTTCTCTGGTGGAGTTTTATGGGTCACTTAAGTATACTATCATATCATCTGCAAATAGTGATAGTTTGACTTCTTCCTTTCCAATTTCTATCCCGTTGACCTCCTTATGTTGTCTAATTACTCTAGCTAAAACTTCTAGTACTGTATTGAAAAGATATGGAGAGAGAGGGCAGCCTTGTCTAGTCCTTGATTTTAAGTTTACTATGTTTAGATATGGGCCTTGAATTCCTGATCTTTCCAAGACTTTTAGCATGAAAGGATGCTGAATTTTGTCAAATGTTTTTTCAGCATCTAGTAAAATGATCATGTGGTTTTTTTCTTTGAGATTGTTTATGTAGTAGATTACATTGATGGATTTCCATATATTGAGCCATTCCTGCATCCCTGGGATGAAGCCTACTTGATTGTGGTGAATGATCGTTTTGATATGTTCTTGGATTCGGTTGGCAAGAATTTTATTGAATATTTTTGCATCGATATTCATAAGAGAAATTGGTCTGAATTCTCTTTCTTTGTTGGATCTTTGTGTGGTTTTGGTATCAGCGAAATGGTGGCTTCATTAAACGAGTTGAGTAGTATTCCTTCTGTTTCTGTTTTGTGGAATAGTTTGAAGAGCACTAGTGTTAGGTCTTCTTTGAAGGTCTGATAGAAGTCTGCACTAAAATCATCTGGTCCTGTGCTTTTTTTGGTTGGAAGACTTTCAATGACCACCTCTATTTCTTTAGGGGTTATGGGACAGTTTAGATGGTTTATTTGATCCTGATTTAACTTTGATAGTTGGTATCTGTCTAGGAAATTGTTCATTTCCTCCAGAATTTCCAGTTGTGTTTAGTATATGCTTTTGTAGTAGGATCTGATGATTTTTTGAATTTCCTCAGTTTCTGTTGTTATATCTCCCTTTTCATTTCTGATTTTGTTAATTTGGATACTGTCTCTGTGCCCTCTGGTTAGTCTGGCTAAGGGTTTATCTATCTTGTTGATTTTCTCAAAGAACCAGCTCCTAGTTTTGTTGATTCTTTGTATGGTTCTATTTGTTTCTACTTGATTTATTTCAGCCCTGAGTTTGATGATATCCTGCCTTCTACTCCTCTTGGGTTTATTTGCTTCTTTTTGTTCCAGGACTTTCATGTGTGCAGTTCAGCTGCTATTGTATGCTCTCTCCAGTTTCTTTTTGGAGACACTCAGGGCTATGAGTTTTCCTTTTAGCACTGCTTTCATTTTGTCCCATAAGTTAGGGTATTTTGTGCCTTCATTTTCATTAAGTCTTTGATTTCTTTCTTTTTTTCTTCCTTGACCAAGGTATCATTGAGTAAAATATTGTTCAGCTTCCAATTGTATGTGGGGTTTCTGTTGTTTTTGTTGCTATTGAAGACCACCCTTACTCCATAGTGATCTGATAGGAGGCATGGGATTAGTTCAATCTTCTTATATCTGTTGAGGTCTGTTTTGGAGAAGGTACCATGAGGTGCTGAGAAGAAGGTATATTCTTTTGCTTTAGGATGAAATGTTTTATGTGTGTGTGTGTATGTGTGTGTGTGTGTGTGTGTGTGTGTGTGTGTGTGTGTGTGTGTGTTAAATCCATTTGGTCCAAAGCTTCAATTAGTTTCACTGTGTCCCTGTTTAGTTTCTGTTTTCCTGATCAGTCCATTGTGGAGAGTGGAGTGTTGAAATCACCCACAATTATTGTGTGAGGTGCGATGTGTGCTTTGAGCTTTAGTAAAGTTTCTTTTACGAATGAGGGTGCCCTTGCATTTGGAGCATAGATGTTCAGAATTGAGAGTTCTTCTTGGTGGGCTTTTCCTGAGACCAGTATGTAGTATCCTTCTGTATCATTTTTGATAACTTTTGGTTGAAAGTTGATTATAGTCAATATTAGAATGGCTACTCCAGTTTGTTTCTTGGGACCATTTGCTTGGAAAATTGTTTTCCAGCCCTTTACTCTGCGGTAGTGTCTGTCTTTGACACTGAGGTGCGTTTCCTGTATGCAGCAAATGTTTACGTATCCAGTCTGTTAGTCTATGTCTTTTTATTGGGGAATTGAGTCCATTGATGTAAAGAGATATTAAGGAATAGTGATTATTACTTCCTGTTATTGTTGATATTAGTTTTATGTTTGAGTGGTTATCTTCTTTTGGGTTTGATGAAAGAAAGTTACTATCTTGCATTTTCCAGGGTGTAGTTTCCCTCCTTGTATTGGTGATTTCCACCTATTATCCTTTGCAGGGCTTGGTTTGTGGAAAGATATTGTGTAAATTTGGTTTTGTTATGGAGTATCTTCATTTCTCCATCTATAGTGATTGAGAGTTTGCTGGGTATTGTAGTATGGGCTGGTATTTGTGTTCTCTTAGAGTCTGTATGAGATCTGCCCAGGATCTTCTAGTTTTCACAGTCTCTGGTGAGAATTCTGGTGTGATTCTGATAGGTCTTCCTTTATATGTTATTTGGCCTTTTTCTCTTACTGCTTTTAATAGTCTTTCTTTGTTTAGTACATTTGGTGTTTTGATTATTATGTGATAGGAGGTATTTCTGTTCTGGTCCAGTCTGTTTGGAGTTCTGTAGGCTTCTTGTATGTTCATAGACATCTCTTTCTTTAGGTTAGGGAAGTTTTCTTCCATAATTTTGTTGAAGATATTTACTTGCCCTTTAAGTTGTAAATCTTCACTCTCATCTATACCTATAATCCTTAGGTTTGGTCTTTCATTGTGTCCTGGATTTCCTGGATGTTTTGGGTTACAAGCTTTTTGCATTTTGCATTTTCTTTGACTGTTGAGTCAATGCTTTCTATGGTATCTTCAGCATCTGAGATTCTTTCTTCTATCTCTTGTATTCTATTGTTGATGTTTGCATCTATAACCCCTGATTTCTTTCCAAGGTTTTCTATCTCCAAAGTTGTCTCCCTTTGTGATTTCTTAGTTGTTTCTACTTCCCTTTTCAGATCCTGGATGGTTTTGCTCAGTTCCTTCACTTGTTTGTTTGTGTTTTCCTGCAATTCATTAAGATATTTTTGTGTTTCCTCTTTCAGGACTTCTGTCTGTTGATCCAAGTTCTCCTGTATTTCTTTATGTGATTTTTGTGTTTCCTCCTTATGGGCTTTTATCTGTTGACCCATATTGTCCTGAATTTCTTCATGCAATTTTTGTGTTTCCTTTGTAAGGGCTTCTACCTGTTGATTCATGTTCTCCTGTACTTCTTTAAGAGATTTATTTATATCCTTCTTGAAATCTTCTAATAGCATCATGAGAAGTCATTTTAAATCCAAATCTTGCCCTTCTTGTGTGTTGGGGTATCCAGGACTTGCTGTTGTCAGAGAGTTGTGTTCAGATGGTGCCATATTTCCTTGCTTTCTGTTAGTAACATTCCTAAGTTTGCCTTTTGCCATCTGGTTATCTCTGGCATTAGTTGGCCCTGCTGTCACTGGCTGGTGCTTGAACCTCCTGTGAACCTGCAAGGATATTTTTGCACCCCTGAATGACTGGGTTTCTCCTGACACAGATTGCTGAGAGGCTGGCCTGCTCCTGGGTGCCGTTGGAGCCCTGTGTGCCTTGCCCCAAGTGATGTTATACTCGGGATGTCTCTGTGTACCTGGTTGTCCCTGTCTGGTTCGTCACTGGAGCAAAGATGGCGGAGCCTGCAGGATTCCCTCCAGGTGCATGTCCCCCTGCAGGGCAAATGTCTCATGGCAGGGCTGGTGCACAGACAACCACAGAGCTGCCCAGCTCTTGGGTGCAGGCAGAACACTAGCCGGCTCTGTCCCAACCCTAGTGGGCTGTGTCCCAAGTGATATTATACTCGGAATATCTCTGTGTACCTGGTGTTCCTGTCTGGTCTGTCACTGGAGCAAAGATGGTGGAGGCTGCGGGGCTTCTTGTATTTTCAAACATACATATTCAGTGCTGTGAAAATGTATTTAAGCTCCTCCCTCACCTTTTCATTGCAACACAGTAAAATTAATTCCAGGTTTGTTTCCTGACTTATTCTATGGTCCTTTGGAGATTTTCAGCTAAGTTGGTGTTTCTAAGTTGCAATCCAATTGCCATTTCAAGACAAAGACTATCAAACTTCCAACTTTCAGCTATATTTCATACTCAATACTTTTGTCATTTTGAAATGTTGTCATGTTTCTAACATAATGAAACCTCTTTTATAGTCCCAAATACAGAATATATGCTGGTTAATATGAGAATCAAAGACATCTATTTCAGTTCTCTAAGTAAGTTCAATGTAGCACATGCTGTTGTTCAGAACATTCATTTGATTTGCTTATTCCTCAACTAGTTATACCAACTACAGAGACAGAAATCAATATATATATATGTATATATACATATATATACAATATATATGTATACATATGTATATATGTATATATACATATATATATATGTATATATGTATACATATATATATATATATTTCACTTACAATCATTTCCATTAGTCTAAGTAATTATTCAACAATAACTTCCTTTATTTTTAAATTTGATGGGTTGGCATAATATTTGTATTTATTTTTAAAATTCAGTTTTACATTTTGCCATGTGTATATAATATGTAAAACAAAGCAAGTAATTAGTATTTTCTTATAATCAAGGATTATCATTTCTATATGTTGGAAACTTTTAAATTTCCCTGTCAGTGATACCTAGGAGATTGAAGCATAAAAACGAGGCAGATTAAAGTGTGATGCAAGGGCCCACTTTGTTCAGAGCCTCAGATAATTTATACTCTAAGGGTTCAGAGAGGTCTCATAAGTAATATATACAATCACAAGAACATGCCACACATGACAAGAACATATTTTTTTCCACACAGACATCTATAAATAAAGGAATTACAATAGCCAATTGTAATGAATAATTTGAATTAAACTCACTCTTATCAGCCATACCTGGGAGGGGCGTGAATGCACATTCCAAGAATAGCCTTCCTTAAAACTCTGCTCCACTCTTTGTCTCTGTATTTCCTTTAGACAGAAACAATTCTGGGTTAAAAATTTGGGAACTGGTAGAATTGAACTGAGGTGTGTAGCAAGGGGGATTGGGAACTAGGGGTAGCAATCAGGTTTGCATTTCATCTATGGCATTTTCTGATCCCTGTGATATAATGCTCCCTTCTAAGCCATACCTCTAATAGGAGGGTGTAAAACTAGAAGATCTTTATAAAAACCCTGCAAGTTGACAAGACTTCTGCAGAGGATTTCAGCAGAAATATCACAGCTTTCTAGCTGTCAAGCTCCTGAGAGCCACACACATATAATCTTTTTTTTATTCAAGTAAATAGTTGAGGAGAGTTTAGAAAAAAATTAGAGATTCACTGATCTGTAGATCTACCTTCTCTGGGATCCCCATACTCAATTTTCAGCTTCTCCTATGGCTCCCAAGTCAGTTCTTTCACACCATGTGGAAATAACAACTAAAGCTATCAGTTTAGGGTCAAGTTGTAGAGCAATCCTACTGCAGAGTAAGCAATATGCTTTGGTGCGAAATGATATAGATTACGTGTTACCCACTGTGCTTCACTTCTTTCAAGGGTTGAACACTTATCATTCCGTTTGCTTTCACTTGTCCACTATACACACAGATGTGTGAGCATGGGAGCCTATGTATTTTAGTGCAGTAGTACCTGGTTTCATATTCTTTCCTAAAGAACTTCATCATTTCTGAGATTATACCTGGGAAAGTGTATTTCCTGAAACTTTGCTCTGTCTTCTTTGAATACCCTACACCTATCACCACCATCTCTTCAGAAAGCTCTTCAAGTTTGTCATCACAACTAAGGCCTTATACTCACCATTCCTTGCACTTTGAGACTGAATCTTTTTGGTAAGGGAAAGGGATATAAATTTGGAGAATGAATTCAGCAAATATGACTTACATTATGATTGAATATGACATTGTATTTTATTATTCTCAAATATAAAGTAAGGAGACATAGACATGGTTATGAAACACATAACTGGATTCTCCCTAATTTTCAGTAGTACATGGGGTTTGTATCAAATATTATTATCATCACAAATGCCAAAATATAGCCATGGAACTATTTCTTCTTACGTGCATTTTCATATTTTCTCCTCATGATCAAATATATCCAACAAAAACTTACTGAATTCACACATCTAGTTATTGGAGAATAATTTGTGTTAAAATTTTATTAGAAGTAATAATATGGTAGGGATGAAAAGAAAGCTTTCTATAGTACTTGTATTATGCCTCCTGACATCGGCTTAATTTTCACTTCCTGAACAAAATATCCTGGAATGACTTATACAGAGCCTGCATAATTATTACACAGTACAGATACATGATTCAGTCCACTTATGTGTGCTTACTACAAGGAAGTTAACAAGTAAAAGGGGTTAAAACACCATATTGGGAGGATTTCCATAAAGCAACAGTTGGAAGTAATTTCTTGCCTCTGAATCAAGTACAATTATATCACAGCACAGACATTATATGAAATACTTATAGAGCAGATGGATTTCAGGTGGTTTGGGCATGGTCAGAGTCTGTATCTTCAAAGAACCTTTTCAGCAGGAAATAATTGATGGAAATCATTTGTCCCATTATATAATTATTGCTCTTCTGCAGCAACGACCCTGGGAGTTGCCTGCCCCCACCAAGCACACCTCTCTGCCAAGAACGTTTGCATATTTCCCTTCTAAAATACCTAAAAATCGATTTGTCTTCTTACTGATTTTTGTCGTAAATGGAGACTAAATCTCATCGGGATTTAAGAATATCTGAGAGTTCAAATTATTTTTCTGGATAAATCTAATTAACCAGTAAAAATTTATTCTTCAACTCTTCCTCTAGACAAAGTCTCACTGATCCATTTTCCAAATAAGTCACCACATCCTTAAACAGCCCTTAGCTTGCTCTAGTTCATTAGGCATTCAAGGCAATCAGAAGGTTAAATTACACAGAACAAACACCAATAACAGATGCACATGCAACCAGAGGTGGGGGCATTCCCTGGAGGGCAGAGAGTGGCAGGACCAGTAATTTTGTGAATTGTATCATTAATAAAATATATTTTATTCTATTTGATGCTGACTTTAGGAAGGTTCCTGTGTGATGATTACATTTTTAAGCAGGTCATTTTTTTTATGGCTTTACCCAAGGCTAAAGGGAAATCTAATGCAAAATTCAAAAAGACTTTGCTGAATTGCACATTAAATTTTTAGTTGTGTCCTTTTAGGAATTTTTAAGATCTATATAAACTCAAAGCTGCCTGGGTGTAACAAACTATTGTATAACACACAATAGGAAACTGAGCAAAGGAAGTATGATGACTCTCTCCACATTCATGTGAAAAAATAATGTCTAGAAACTTCTGTTCTTCTAATTGATAATATGTAAAGAAAGTTTATGTTTAGAAAGAGACAACTACTCTATTATTTGTAACTAGAATATTGAAGTTAACTGAGAAGTATTTATATTATCTTTGAATACCTATAAGCATACATAAGGACTTTGGCATAAATTAATTATGAAAGGCTAATCTATGTAATTATAGATTTGTTGACATCAGAACCATCTATTTCTTAGAGGGATTCAGAACACTGTGCTGTGAACATTTGGAAGAAGGTAACCTCGGCATCATTCTGAGAAGTATTGTCTCTAACTTCAAGCAAGCAACGGAGGCTGAAGACAAATTGAGAAGAAACAGGGTAGAAATTGGAAAGCTTTCCCGCGCTTTTAGAACCAGCCCTCTAAAATGCAAAAGTGCCACTTTAATCTCAGTTACCAAACTGTCACATATTTGTCTTCATAGCTCATAATTCAACATTTAATGAGTTCCTTCCATGAGCAAGCTCCTGTTGCATACTTAAAGTATTATATATTCAAGGATAATGAAGCCAGGTTCTGTCTCTCTGTACTATGTGGGGTAAAGAAATAATATTTATGGACAAGTATTTCTGCTTTCGAATGATGTGTAATGTAATTTACACAAAAGTCAGAGACAAGTACTATGTCACACACAGATGCAACGGTTAGAAAATGCTCTGGGAGTGCTGGGCCGGGGAGGTGGCTCTGTCAGTAAGGTGCCTGCTCTATAAACATAGGGACCTGAGGTCATATCACCAGTAACAACAAAGGAAAAACAAATTCAGACATGTCTGTAATCCTAGCTTAGGTGGGAGTGGACTCAATGATTTTGCAAATCTCACTGGCAAGCTTGACTAGCCTGACTGAGAGCTGCATTTTTAGTGAGAGAACTTGCCTCAAAGATAAGGCACAAAGCAACCAAGGAAGACTTTCAATGTTAACCTTTGACTTTCAAATACACAGTACAAACACACACACACACACACACACACACACACACACACACACATGCACGCACGCACATACAAATTTACAATAAAAAAATGTTTCAGTCAATACTGGCCTTTTCAGAGAAAATAATTATTTCTTGTTTTAGTGTAAGAATAATTGTACAGATATGGACTGCAGTAAGGACTAAAAAATAGTATATGTGACATTCTTAGTCTTGACCAGGACATATTCTTAACGTTTGACAAATAATGGCTATTGTAATTATTCAACTATGAAAAATTGTCCAATTATTCATATTTCAGACCCATTTTCCTATAGGTAGAAAATAATTGATATCCAATAATATATATTCATACTGTAAGGAAAGGAATTAAGGAGGTAGATGATCCCAATTATAAAAGATGGCTAAGTAGACCCCACTGATAACGTGGTAAAATAAACATCTGTAAAAGGGAAAAGAAGTGACCTGGACAACTGTATTAGAAACCATCAAGGAGGAGAAAATGTTTACCCAACAACAACAAAAAACAGCAAGGGAGATAATGTGGCTAAATGATATGAATATAAGAGATGGAAGGGACATATGTACAAAATCCTAGGAGTCTGACCCCTCTTACTTTTTGGGTTTAGTTACATGTGAAGCCATGTCAGGAGCAGAGATTTGAAAAGATATGACCTACATCGTATTGAGATCCCTGTGACTGTGCTAGTTATTCCTGAGACTAGTTAGATTTGACTAAGACAGAAAAAGGAAGGCAAGTTGTAGGAATCATAGCATAGGATGAGAAGATGGTGGATGGAGCTCTACTTTTGGATTCTGGAATTCAAAATTGGCTGCTGGAATCTCCAGGGAATAAATCTGAGGTGGTTGGAAAGAATCCACCATATGGCGTGGGTTACAGGAGAGACTATACAATTTCAGTAGCAAAGAAGAAAGCTTCTTAGACTGTAGAAACTTGAACAACTCAACACTAAGGGGAGAGAACAAAAGACAGTTCTTAGAGCATGACACACGAATTGACATAGACATATTACAATATGTCCAACCTTAGCTATATGGGACATGCAAATTAAAACTGCATAGAAATTTCATTACACTGCAAATGTAAAGACTAAATTTCATAAAGGAAACAATTAAAATTCATTCCAGAAAGGAAGTGTGAAAAACAAACACACATTGCTGGTAAGAATGAAAGCTAGTTACTACACTAGGGAATAATCATGATGGTCCTTCAGAAGTCTGAATATAGACTACCATATAGTGCAGCTGTGCTACTCCAGAGAATATTCCCAAAGGAATATAGTGTTCTACAAAGATATCTGATTATTACAGTACTTTGCAACACAGATGTTACAGAATTAGCCTTAGTGGACGGACACCAAATAACCCCCCGGACACACACACAGACACAGAGAAGAAGAGACAAACAGAGAGAGAGAGAGAGAGAGAGAGAGAGAGAGAGAGAGAGAGAGAGAGAGAGAGAGAGAGAGAGAGAGAGAATGGGTATTTTTCAGTCATAAAAGAGGAAATTATGTCATTTGTAGGAAAATGGTTGCAACTAGAGATCATTATAGAAAGAGGAATAAACAAGACAAGAAAGATGGTCTCCAAAATGGAAGTGTAGATAGAAATTTATGTCTATATGGTGTGTGTGTGTGTGTGTGTGTATATATGTGCATACATATATATGTGACATGAAAATAGAAATGACATTTTCTGGGAAAAGAAAGGGAGCTAGTAGGTTGGGAGAGGAGAGATTGTAGACAGTAAATATGCTCAGAATACATGTTCTAGTTGAACTAAAATATTTTTATGAAAACTATCACTATATGAATGCCAATATCAAAATAAGAAGAATATGGTAATAGCTCACAAAAGAGAAAGTGGTGTATTGGGTAAGAATCTGTAATAGGGACCTAATGGCTTCTTGAGTAGAAAATTGAAATGGGACTCGAAGATCTAAAGTTTATGAATATATTTTGCTGCAGGGGCAATAGGTTTGCCAGTAGATTTACTGGCAGATTCCCACAGTCGAATGGGCATATACTGTGATCCTGGATGAGAAGAACAGAGAGAGAACATGTCTGCTTTGGAACAGGTCAGAATGTCCACTACTCATTACCAAATAGAGATCTTGTGGTTAATAGAGTAAGGCATTAGATATTTAAGTCTAGTGTTCATAGACAAATACCATCTTTATGCACATATTTGGAATCCATTTGCATACATAAGCCAACTGCTACTTAAAGCCAAACTCTGATATAAACCATTAAATGACAAGGGCTGGTACAACACAGTAGATGCCAAAAGACAATGACATGAGGTAAAGAAGAGAGGGGTGTGACAACCAAGAAGGAAAGGAATGGAAACATTTCCTACAGCAAAGAGAGATCTAAGTATCAATGTTATATCAAGGTAGGTTACTAAGAAGTAGCAAGAATGGATCATTAGATGCAAATATGGAGGAACCAGATAACAATTCGAATTAAGAAGTATAGGCAATCTCCCACTGGATTAGATTCATAGGCACGGGGGAAACTAATCTGAGGGAAGAGCATAGGCTTCTTTTATCCAGTTCTATTTACAAACAGAGACAAAGGGGAGCTACAATAACTGAAGCAGATATTAAGTCAAGAAAATAAAGACTTAAGCATGTAATATGAAGGGCACTTAACAAAAAGGAAAAAAATATTAATGCTGAAGGTGAGGGCAGATTTCCTTAGTAATATTCTCAGATAGAAACCATGAATTCTAATTCTAGGGGCACAGAGGGTGGGAAAGAGGTCAAAGTGCATTGCGAGAGCTTTAGTCTGATTCTGTCTATTTTCTCGAATAAGGAAATAAGCTGTAATCCGAACATGTTTATGAGATAGGGAAAGCCGTAAGGCATCATCTAGAAGAGTGCCAATGTTTCCTCATCTTCAGCTATAATGAGCTGTCTCCTGTTTGGAGCTACCTGACAAGCTAGCTTGCTATCTAGTTATCTCAGGTTGACATTTTCTCTGCTGTGATGATTCCACACCTGCTTCACAACTGCACTATTTGCTGAGAACAAGAGCCAAGACCCTGCATCCCGGTTCTGATCTCAGTGGCTGGCCCACAATGGACATTTAATCAATATTCAATAAATTAACAAATCCTCGAGGACCTCGTTGTTTTTAATAATATTTTTCACTGTGTGTTTTGCTGGTATGGTATCTTACTAGCTACTGAGCTTCTCCTAGCATTGATTATTCTATCCAAATGCTCAGGTTTTCGCCAAAAATTATCTTTAAAAAGAAGCATGCTGCTTTGGGGAATATTTTAACAGCCTAGATTCAGGCTACTGTTTATGTTTAGCAATGGTTTTCATCATTCTGTAATCCAGTGCAGAGATTTTAAAAGCTACTAGTCTACCATCAGTGTGAAGCCTAGAGTGTTTTCCCACTGACATAGCGTGTATCTATGTCTTCAGAATCAGATTGCACATTAAATGAGATATTGCAGTCCAGCTTAGAGTATTGTAAGAACCCAGTCAACTGCAGCTAAATGTTCCAATGCTTTGAGATTATATTCTTATATTTAAGGCAAGATGTCATTAAAAGTTGTCAAATTTGAGAGTGCAAATGGTTTAACAAACTATATTTGGAGCCATGAGATATATCAAATGTAGAAATGGAAGGAAACACACAGCTATATAAATGTAAGTCAGATAAACACAGTGGCCTGTGGGAAGAGTGCAGCCAGGTTTGCTACCACAGACTAAATGAAGCAGGCCAATCAACAGTCACTAGTTAATTTTATTGTCACTTTGATCAAATACATGGCAGAACTAACTTAAATGTGGAAACACATACTCCAGCTCATGGTTACAAAGGATTCTATCTGCAGCTGCTCAACCCCATGTTCTTAGGGTCAGCATCATAGCAATGGGAACCTGAAATGGACAGCTGTTCTCTACTCCCTGGCAGGTAGAAGCCGAGGTAGGAGGGAATGGGGCTTAGTAACAGGCACAGACTAACTCCTGTGACTTACACTCCTCCCTCCGGGTAGGTTCCACTGTCTAAGGTTCCCATAACAGCCCCTCATCCTAGTGCAAATGGTACCATTCAAACATGAGCAAGCAGTGAGTTGGGGGCATATTTCATAGTCAGGCCAAACAGAAGCAAACTAAAGAATTTTAATAAGGATGGGTCTTCATGTTCAAACACCACAGAAACTTCTGTACATTAATGAAAAAAAGGATAGCTGTATAATGCTTGGGCCAGCACTTGGATGACTGATAATAGGACAGGAAGCAACAGAACATGTCATTTACAGGTATAGTCATCTTCTCTCTTCCTTAGCCTTCTTTTGTGGTGGCCAGAATAAGCTACATTGATTTCCCAGGCAATTTTGCAAACTGTCAAGTAAAGACTCATGTTAGGTTTAATTTGAAAGCTACATAAAAATGCAGCAGTATTTGATGTAGCAGGTGAATTACATCACAATAATTTTGTAGGATTACCCATGTTCATAGGATAAAGGTAGGACAAAAATCACATGGACTGAATGTGAAGCTCTTTCATCTCAAGTAGCCAGAGAGACCCAGCAAATCCCAAAGCATCGCCCATGCAGGGAACCAGTTGATGCTTTTGCCCACCCTGGGAGAAGTTTCAGCTACTAACTTCTTAGCTGCCATACTAACTTTCTAGAAAAGCCCTAAACTTTTGGAGGAAAGTACCATATTCTGCTTTTTGTCATTTTATTTTTTTAATTCATAAATATGTTTTTGTTTTCCTTTAACCAGTGCCTCCAAGATTCTCCTTGCCGCCTCACCCTCCCAACTCTCAGTTCTCCATAATACTCAACACAGTGAGGAGCTATTCGATGGGTAGATTAGATAGTGGGGAAACCACAGTTTAATAGTAAGTAGTGAACCCAGGCATGAAGCGAATGGTCTTTTCGGATTCCCAGTATCCCCACAGTGGGAGGCTTGACAGTCTTATCTTCTTACGAGCTGACATCTTTATGTCTCAAGTGTGTGTATCCGGTGTCATTATCTCTGACATAGGGTTTTCTTTTCCTTGCCCACTTCCAGGATACACTGAGAATACTTTTGATCCTGAAAAGATAGAAATTTGAGAAATTTTATAGAAATTTGAGCACTCAACTTTAAAAAGTTAAGAACTTAGGAGGTGTGGCCTTTTTGGAAGAAGTGTTACAGATGGACTATGAGGTCTTCTATGCTCAAGCTATGCCTAGTGTGACACACAGTCACTTTTTGCTGCCTGTGGACTAAGATGTAGAACTCTCAGCTCCTTCTACAGTACCATGTCTGCCTGCATGCCACCATGCTTCTGGCTATGATGGTAATGGGCTAAACCTCTGAAAATGTAAGCCAACCCAAATTAAATAATTTCCTCTGTAAGAAAAAAAAGTTAAGGACTGCTTATAAAAAAATGGCATTAAAATCTTTGACGTACTAAACTTTTATATGCCCTCCTTTTTTCTTTCTATTAACTCCACCTCCTTTGAGCACATCCCTCTGCTCTATGACAGCAACTATATTTAGGAGTCTCTGCTTTTCTTAAAAGTGAAGAAAAAGTTAATTGTGCCAAAGGTTATGAATCACTTAATTACACATTTTAAGAAATGTTCTGGGCATTGGAAATATTTAACTGTCAGGTAAACTTCAGGAAAGCAGTAAGATTACACAGCACAGTGTTCCAGTTCAATGAGCAGCAGCCTGCATTTAAGGAACATAAGTGAACAGAAGAGAAAATGTGATTAAAATGTCAGCACTGCCAATGGTCAATTACTTTCCCCAAAAATACACTAATAGAGTTCCTCCAACAGCATTTTGTGTCTTTTATCTAAACCATCAGCCTCCTTCCGGGGCTAGTACGGTCGGTCTTCAATACAGTTTCCAAAATAGCTATTACTATCAAAGCAGAGGTAAGTCTACAAAAATAATGTAATTATTA
Source organism: Tokudaia tokunoshimensis (assembly GCA_036184795.1). Lineage (NCBI taxonomy): Eukaryota > Metazoa > Chordata > Mammalia > Rodentia > Muridae > Tokudaia > Tokudaia tokunoshimensis. The sequence goes on from BTHU01000019.1 coordinate 41,785,453, forward strand.
TTTAATAACCAACAGCTTGAATCTGCTGCTCTGGTTTTTATCCCTAATGGGAATTTAAGTCCTAACACTTTCAGCATGCAATTCTCTGCCTTGGACTCTTAACTTACTTTAAAAAAAATGTAAAATTGGACAATTAGGTTGAAATGTCTCAAGTCTGTTGCAGTTATATCTAAGTGAGATAAAACTTTATGTACAGATTAAGTCCCAACTCCAAAGAGCCATTGCTCAAGGGCATGTTCTTGCTCTGGAGAAGTTTCTTGAACACCAGGATCCCCATCATCACCCTGCCCACTGCAACAATCCGTCTCCCAGTCAGTAGTTTTAAGACTGGATTTTCATCATTTAAAACTACATACACTTCTCACTGCTTGTTAGTGTGTTGCTCTGTTTTCATGTTTGGGGAAACCAAAAGAGAAGTGGAAAAGCATATGATGCCTTTCTGTAAGAGCCAGTAAGTTTTCCTGGGGCATCTTTGTGTAAATAGATAAAGCCCGATTCCAAGTGCAGTGGTGCTTTGAATAAGGATAAGAAATGTCCCCAGAGAATCCAACCAAGGTCATAACAGGGAAGGAGGCTTGAGCTGCTACATGTAAAGTTCAGGGAGGCCAGATCTTAAAGGAAACAAACACACATTCTTGGAAAGAAAACTCTACATCCATGAAGGTGCTTTCTGGGGAGGGGAGTTGTAGCTGTATAGAGTCACAGAAAACTGTTGGCGATTACAGCATTTAAAAAGTGTCAGGTGGAAACAACCAAGAGAAAAGGTTACAAATGTACAGAGAGTTGTCAAAAACGAATTTTGTGCAAAAGAAAAATGACTATTCTGGAGAGGAATGCCAGTAAGAGGAGAGTCGAGGAAAGGAACATTAAGCCACCAATATGTCTGAAGAGAAAAGATCAAGGCCTTTGTGAAGGCAATGGAAACTGTGATGGGGAAACATATTGATAGAGTGGAGTTAAAATCACAGAATTGAATTTTACTGGAATATCTAAAAGGCAGAGAAAGGAGGGAATTGCAAGTACTTGCCTTCTGTGTTAAAATCAGATGAAAGGACCACTAATAAAATTGAGAATATAGAAGGGAGAACAGACTTGGCTACAGAAGCTGTTACCCAAATCGAATTGAATTATTTTGAGGTGTTCCTGTGATCTCTTAAGCATTAACATCCCAAGGGGAATTAAATCCAAGTGTCTGCAATTCAAGAAAGAACGCATATAAAAACTAGATAGGAATCATTAACTCCCAGGTACTGAGAGATGCTGGGTAGATTTTTCTGGTTTTGTTGTTTTCTTTTGTTTTGTATTTGGGGTTTCGGGGGGTTTTTTGTTGTTGTTGTTTTGGTTTGGTTTGGGTTTGGGTTTGGGTTTGGGTTTTGGTTTTGGTTTGGTTTGGTATAGTTTGGTTTGATTTGGTTTGTGTTTGTTTTTGTTTGGAGAGTATTGGGGGTACTGTTTTATTTTGTTAAGTTTTGTTTTGTTTCGAGGGGCTTTTCAGGTCTGCTATCCTCCAGACCTTGAATGTCTCCCAATGACTCTTTTGTAAAAGGTTATCTGGTCTCCGGGGTGGTAACACTGGGAGGTGTGGAAACTTTTAGGAAATAGAGACTAGCAGGACTTCTCCCAGTCTCCAGGCCTCTTACACTTTCTCCCATCTCCTTTGTGTTCTCACCTTGGGATGAGAGGATTTGCTCTACCCTACCTTCTAGCGTTGATGTACTATTTCCTCACACACAGGCTAATCACAGCTGGACCCTCTGAAACCATGAGCCAAATGTACCTTTGCTGTCAACAGATCCATCAAATCAGTTATATCATTATTGCAACAAAAAGCTAGCACAAGTTCATCATCAGTCCGCTTCTGTGCACGGAAGCCGAACACAATCTGTGATTACCACTGCAACCAGTGCCTTTCCGGTAAAGCAGAGCACAGAGTACATTTTCCCCATGTTCCTGTTCACAGTTCATAAAAAATGCCTGTCCTTCAGGAATCAACAGCAGAAGGACGATGCATGTGAGAACACTTGCTGCATAGTGAATTCCAGCCAGCCTAGCCACCGGATGAGACTGTCTCAAAACAATATAAACTATGAAATAAAACAAACAAAATTGTAATCTTCCTCTCTTGTGACACTCAGCATAGTATTTTCTTCTGTGAAATGATTTTCATTTCCTCTTAGTGTGGAGGGTTGTTCTGTGACTAGTTAAAATACACAGTACTTACCACTCCTTTGTTGTATATGTGAAATATATCATATATCTCAACATTCTTCACTAGTTAGTAACAACATATAATTTTGTATCAATTTAGATGGATGTATTTTTCTTAATTCCATCTTTAATGATTTAATGTATAAATACTGTATTTTCATCATTTCCAAACTTTCCCCTTCCCACCTCCAACTACTTCCAATGCCTCTCTCAAACCATATCTCTTCTTAATTACTGTTGTTACATATGCATTATTCCTATAAATATAGATAAACTACTAAATCAACAATGTATAATTTTAATGACTGTTTCAACATACATGAACATTTTTATTGTTCTCATTATATATACTTCATTAATCATAATATCAAACTAAATATAACGTCTATAAGTATAGTTGTGTGTATATATATATATTTATGTATATATATATATATTTATATATATATGTGTGTGTGTGTTTATATGTAAGACTATATAACTATACAGTTTTATATGTATACAACTATATATAAATGTATATAAATGTATCTATGTTATATACAACTATTATATATAACTAAATGGATAAATAAATAAATAAATATAGTTTTATATATATAACTGTAGTTATAGTTGTATACATTATATCTAGCATACTGTGTCACATAGAGAGGTATGTGACAAACATTTGCTACCTCTTTGTAAATGCATATTTTAAAAATTATATTACTAATGTTACTTCTGGGTGCTCTCTAAAAGCTATTGTAAGATTTACCTGAAATGATTTATGACAAAAAAGTGCTTATGAAGATTCTGAAGAAATATTATATTTTTAATTACATGATAGGTGTGTGCTGATTTTTGCCTTTTATCACATTTTCTAAGATGTGTTGTGTCACCTGATGTGACATTAGGAGACAGGCCTTATGAGAATTTTTTTACAGATTAGACATTGGCTGGTAAGAGCAGAATAACAATTTTCTGAAGTGATGGAAAACTTTTTGTTCTGAACTATCAAATTAGGGAAAAAATGTCAGGACCACAGTCATTGTGCAGAATGTCATGTCAATTATTTCTTCTTTAGAATTATGTTTTTAAAAAATAAGTACCTACTTGTAGACATTTTTACACTATTAAAATGTCTGTAGAAAATAACTTTGAAATTACTAATTAAATTATCTGTACTTCATGACATCTAGATCAATTATATAATTTTAATAATAACTTTATTGGGGTATTGTCATATCACAGTAGTAGGTAGAACTAGGAAACTGAATAAAATATCCAAAAGTATACTCATGTCACCCATTCCTTTTTATATTAAGATGCTTGGAAAAATTTTTGAAAAAAGTTTTCCATAATTGCTCTTGTCTTCTGTATACTAAACTTCACAGTTTCAGATAGTCACAGCTAATCTATTTTTTAAAATATTAATGAAAACTTCCAGAAATTAAAAAAACACAGATTTTCCTGTATAAGGATGTTTCTCAACATCTATGCCTATGTACCATGTGTGCACAGTGCCCACTGAGGCCAGAAAAAGCATCTGACCCCCTGAGATTGGAGTACGGAAAGTTTGTAAGCTGCTGTGTGGAAGCTGGGAATCAAACCCTGGCCCTCTGAGCTCTTAACCTCTGAGACATTTACACCACCCTTATGTATCAGCTATAAATGAGCTACAACTCAGAGCAGCATGGTGAAATTACTGCCTCTCTCTCCCAAGTGTCCTTGGTGCATACAATATCTGCCCCCTATTAACTTGGTAGGCATCTTGGTTAGCAGAATGATTATAGCAGCATGCCAATGACTGTGCTCAAATAACCTTCACCGCAATTGCTAATAGGCTCAAAATGCAAGACAATCTATGGTGCCAATCCAAATATGCTTGCTTTAAGTGCAAATGTGAACATGGCTCAGTAGAGAAAAAAAAAAGTTTTCAGAGGTTGGTAAGATCTACAGTATCATATTTTTAAATCAAGAAGGCCATATTTACATATCTTCTTCTACTGATATGTTATTATAATTATCCTGTTATTATTCATCTCTTACTGGGCTTAATTTAAAATTGAACTTTCTCTTAGGTATGTTTGAACAGAAGAAGCATAGTATAAACAGGGCTTGTTACTATCTGAAGTTTCAGAATTCACTAGGGGTCTTGGGTTGTGTCATCCTGGCATATGGGGGACCTACTGCAAATAGATAAATCAAAGGATTGCTGTGCAGCAGGGAAGACCTGTCTGGGTTTGCTTAGCATGAAATTGCAGTGGACCCAATTATCTTGGTTTTGTGACTTTCTTTAGTTACTGCTGACAGCCCAGTTGGAGGAAAGGAGACAGGGCTTGATGGGGTTATCCCAGGTTAGGGGTCTATAAAGTAGACTTGGCTGAAGGTTGAGAGTGGTACTGAGATATTCTTGGATGCTAATGAGACGTTACCAAACAGCTTGGCCAAAGGTTGCCATGTTTTTTAGTAATGCAAGTGGATTTAGAGATAGTTCAGAAAATAATTACTCAGAGAAGATTAGGGATTCAAATTTATGAAGACACAGAGAATTTCTCAGAAAACTAGGGGACTGGAATACGGACCTAATAAGTTGGTGGTAGAAAAAAAAATATATATATATATGATCTAGTCTAAAAGATAAGAATTTTTGGAAACTGTCACATCTCTGTGACTAAAATGCAAGAAATATAAAGAACAAAACAACTGCAAAAGCAAAAATAGTCCATAGTAAGAATCTTTTTGTTCTGCATTTTGGGACATTTTCATTATATAGCCAAGACTAGGCTCAAAGTTGCTATGTAGTCTTCCTCTTTCCTCAAATTTGAATTCCCTTCTGAGAGCTAGAATTACAGACATGCATTTATATGCCCTGACAAACTCTTAAGGCATTGCAGTCATTTAAGAAAATGAAGAAATGTCCCTCATGGGGCTAAACAAAGCCTCTGCCTAAAAATGCAAGTGTAACTGGGATAAACCTCAAAGATGAACAAGTTCCATGAAACCATAACCATAGCCTAGAAGTGGCACACCCACACCACACAACATACTTGTTCCATTTTGGGGTTTTTTTATTTTTAAATGTTGCTTCCATCAGCTTGCCTGAAGAGTTGTCAAACAGAAAGTTCAAAGGCGTCTTTCATAGCAGGGAATTCAGAAAGAAAGAAAGAAGGAAAGAAAGAAAGAAAGAAAGAAAGAAAGAAAGAAAGAAAGAAAGAAAGAAAGAAAGAAAGAAAGTAAGTTCCACTGCAGAAAGCTGCTGTGTAATTAAAGCAGAACTATGAAGAGGCAAAAACAGGAAAGCATCAACCCACAAGGAAATAGCTGCTTCAAAGATGGCAGTTTTCAAAACAGCACGATGAAGGAGCTGATAGAAGACATGGAAGAAGCAGAGGGAACCCAAGCCTGGAAGAATACAGCCCAAAAGCCTTGAGAACTCAGAAGGCAGGAGGAAAGGATTTGCTTCAAGAACAGTAGGTGGCTGGGAGGCTACATGAAAGCTGCAAAGAGCAGGAAAAAAACTTCATAGGAGAATATGGGCAAAAGGGATGGAAAAATATGTACTTTGCCAAGCTCTTCGGTGGTAAGCACCTATTGTCCCAGCTACTTGAGAGGCTGAATCAGGAGAATTCCTTGACCTAGGAGTTCACCACAGCCAGACCCCACCTGACAGGAGTAGGGGCAGAAACAGTTTAATCCTGCTTCATGCTGCTCCAGTAAATTCATGACTGACATTAGTAGTGACAGATAAGACCCAGGGATTGAAAACTCAAAGAAATCATGGTGGTTAGTGGAGAATGGAGGGGATTAACCTTTTATAAAATAAAGTGAGAATTAAATTTAGAATTCAATCACATTTTTGCGGTAAGGTCACTGAATCTAATGAAGTGAAGTAGCTTGTCCAGATGTCTTGGGCTTAGAAATGGAATTCATGCCACTTAGCTATATTTCCCCTAATTAACTATCAATCAGATGACGTGCTTTTAACCCACTCTCTGCTCAGAGCTTTATTTTTTTATCAGTATTTGCTTGCCTTTGTTCAATACTCCATTATTTACATGCCACAAGGCAGGATTCGTGACTCTCCCTGTGTCTGTGAAAGGCAAACGTGGTGTGGAGCTGGGTGCTAGCACTGCTCTATGAGGCATCCTCCCGCTCTCACCAAGAGGAACAGCATGTGAAACTTGAACTTGAGTTTGGAATTCTCACATCTCCACTGGCACTTTAGATCAAAGTATTAATTTATGAAAATGGCAAATAAACGTGCCGGTCCCTTTCTCAGCTGCTCTTAGATTTCTTCCCCAGAGATTTTGTCAGTGCAACAACAAGTATGAACTTGATCCAACCATCCCTACCTTTCTGGGTTAAGTCATTTGCATGTGACCTGAAGACATGCTCCAGCATTCCTTAAGCAGTAAAAGATGGAGGAGGTTGCTATGAAACTCTTTATATTTCCAATTCTTCCCTGCTCCCTCCCAAGCTCAAAGTTTAAGAAATACCTAACCAATGTGAGTCTGGAAGTCTGTGTCTTCTGCAAATTGTAATATATGGAATATCCTCTAAGGCATGCCCCCAAATGCCAGTTAGTTTGGTCTACTAACTGGCATTAGTAGACCAAATTAACATCTAGGCAATGTTAGTTTGGTCTACTGTATGTTTCAATGGCCTTGGGTGCTGTCTTAGTAAGGGTTCTATTGTTATGACAAGGCAACATGACCACAGTGACTCTTAGCAAAGAAATCTCTTAATTGGGACTTGTTTACAGTTCCAGAGTTGTAGTTCTTTCTCATCATAGCACTAGCATGGCAGCAGGTAGGCAGACATGATGCTGGAGAAGTACTTGAGAGTTCTATATCTGGATCTGGAGGCAGCAGAAAGCACAAGACACTGGCACTGGCTTGAGGTTTTGAAACTTCAAAGCCTACTCCTAGTGACTTACTTCTTCCAACAAGGCCACACCTACGACAAGGCCACACCTCCTCATTCTTTCATGGTGTTGCTCCCTAAGCACACAACTATATGAGCCTATGGGGCTATTCTTATTCAAATCACCACAGTTGTCTTACACTACAGGAAAGCACAGACTTCCAGGCTGTTCTGGTTCAGATATATCTTTGCATCCATATGTGGAATCACGATCTGGACACACTGGGAAGTGGGACACGGGAAATGAAATGCATCACAGAAAGAATTCAGCATTACCCCTTAGATCATGTAGACTAAACACATTTCCCAGACCTGCAGCATTTCAAGGGGTGGAGAAATGGCACCCCACTACATTTCCCGATGAGAGAATGAATTAATGACACTAGGAATACTCATTACGGATGGAAACATAGCACTTATATTCCACTTTTTCTGTGCTGAGTGCTTATAATAGGTGGTAATAATTCAATCAGCCAGCCATTCTTATATTAATGTGCTATTAAAGTGTTTACAATGATACATAGTTTCTCTTGTTTGGGCTTAAATGTAAGCTAAAGAAAAATACTATATTGTGAATGATTGTAAACAAAGAATATGTAACATTCATGAATGCTAATGTGTAGCCATATATTTAATTCTATATATATACACCTTCAAATTCTGGAAGTTCTGCTCTTTGTGTGATTGAATTTTTCTATTGAATTGATTTTTATTCTTGTTTATAAACATACAGTGTGTCTAACATTATTTATCCAATATGGAAATGTATGTTAAGTTGTACATTATAGTAATATCCACATGCAGTATTTTTCTGGTTTATTGCTACTTCTATATTTAGGAAAGGCTCCTACCAGTGTTATTTCAAAAAGAAAAGTAGTAAAGGAGTTTGAGAATAAGAATCACATGCCCAGATGTCCCTCAATGGAGGAATGGATACAGAAGATGTGGTATATTTACACAATGGAATACTACTCTGCAATTAAAAACAATGAATTCATGAAATTCTTAGGCAAATGGTCAGAACTGGAAAATATCATCCTTAGTGAGGTAACCCAATCACAAAAGAACACACATGATATGCAGCCACTGGTAAGGGGATATTAACCCAGAAACTCATAATACTCAAGACACAATTCACATATCAATAGATTTCCAAGAAGGTGGAAGGAGAGACCCCTGGTCCTGGAAAGATTGGATGTAGGGGAATACCAGGACAGAGAAGCAAGAGGGGGTTGAATGGGGAACAGGTGGAGGGAAGAGGACTTATGAGACTTTCAGGGAGGGAGGAACCGGGAAAGGAGAAATCATTTGGAATGTAAATAAAAAAAATATAGAAAAGAAAAAAAAAGAATCACATGCCACATATTTTGGCTTCTCATCATGTATGTGATACAAGTTACCCAAAGTTAGTAAGGCTGAGATCAAATGATGACATCAATGATTTGGGATTTCCAATAAGATTTTACCTTCTTGCCTCTTGATTTTTTTTCTTTATTTGCATTTCTATCTGTGGGTAGATTGCTATGGTAGATACAGCAATATCTTGCCAAAGCAGACTGAGGAATCTTCCAGCAAGCTTCATGCTAAAGTTAGAAGGTAGTTCATCAGTCCACATATGTTCCTAGGCCTTTGTCATCCTCCACATATTCTCATTACCATGATTTTCTGCCCGTGAAAGGAGGCCAGGTGATCACTAACTGATATTCAATAACTAGGAGCCAAACTCCATCTCTCCTTATTAACTTTAACCTCTCAGATATTCAAAAACAACTAATATTGTCAGAAACTAAAAGTAGTGTCAAGATCAAAGATGCTAGAGTCTATAGGCAGGGTTAGCTTTCTCCATTTATTTCTGGTGGAGACTGAGGAAACCCTTTTTGAATGGTAAGGATACATGGAAAATATGCTGGGGTGAAGGGAATGTTTTTATTTTTGCTTGTATTTCTCTAACTTTATGCATTGGGGTGTTTACTGAGTACCCACTTGAGTAAGCTTTCTAGTAGATGCAAACATTCAGAACTATTTCCTTTACGTTGTTGGTAAATCTTGAGTGTCTGAGTAACAGACAAAGAATAAATGAATAAAGAATGAATGAATAAAAAAGAATGAATGAATGAGTATATTACTATAATTTCATCATAAACTGAGTCCAACAATTGAATTACATGCTATTGCTTTACTGCCAAACCTGATACAGTTAGGATCTTTTCATTTGAACTGATTTCTACCAAGTCCTGTTCCTAATTCCTTCCTCCTTGATATGAAACATCCAACAGATTGTGCTACGTGCTGATCTTTATCTGGTGAGATAAACAAAGCATTTTTATTACCTCAATCATAGTCTTGTTCCTTCTGGGGAAATGCATAGCTTGACTCATGATACCTGCTGATGCTTATTACCGTAGACTGCACAGGAGGCAAGATAAAACTGGTCAGACTTATAGGGCTAGAACTAATAGGGATTCAGAAAGAAAATCATCTGGAAGAATTGATGATATGCAGCCATGGAAAGTGCCTAGTGGCAACATAGCGAGGGTCGGCTGAGGTTCCAGGGCAGCACACCTGATGATAGTCAAACTCAATATCCCAGACTTGAGGCAGCAGCCATGATTGCTGCAGTGTTCTGGTTTAGTAGTGACAGATGAGTTACAATCACTGCATGTGCATACAGTCTAAGATCCAGTTTGGAATGGACGAGATGACATCATTGACCTGAAAACCACAGCACTCATCTTAAAGGGGAAAATGGACATCAATTGTGGAGCCTTCTTGAGGGACCATGACTTGGGAACACAAATTCAGGTTACCCCAAATTCCATGTTCCAATGTGGAAGCACTTTAATGGGTTTTAATGGTTTTGGAGAACAAAGAAAGTCATAAGTCAAGGCAAGTTTAAAGTACCTTAGTGAATGCATCAAAGAGGTGGGTACAACATACTAGGGAGAGCTAATTTATAGGACTAAGATACAATCTTAGCTTTTAGACGGGTGGAAGCTATTATTCTGCTAAGTCAATAGCTTTGTAAGAGGTTCTTATTTATTATTACAAATTGTTAGTTCATATACATTATGGATCAAGAAATGGCTATTCCAGAAGGCTAAGACTAGACAAAGATAAAGGAATTAGCCTTTGAAACTACAGAGTTCCAGTCTGTCTGTTCAGAGTGCTGAAATTCCACTCGATCCATCAGTCTCTGTAGACACTAACTCCTTCCGGAATTCATCTGTTCACAGCCAGACACAGCTTCTTTTCAAAAAAAAAATGTCTTCCACAATGTTAAGCTAAGTGTCTGTGCAATGTTTTCACCCATGTAGGCTACTAAAAAATCATAATTCATTCTTTTCCTTTTGTAGGTGAAGTAAAAGTGATAAAAACATAGTGGAGACTCGAATCTAAGTCAGCTGTTTGCACCACTGTCATTCCTGTGACATCAGGGTTCCAGTTCCAGGTCTTTACATGGCTTGAACTGCATCTTGGAAATTCCTGTTTGGGAACCTATTGTGACAGTTTACTCCAATAATGGCCTCTCTTAATCAATTGCTTTTTGTTTCAGGCAGCATTAAGGGATAGTCTGTTGATTTTATTGAAACGGAAACAGACACATTAGACAACTTCAAAATGTACAGTTGACCTGTCTATTAGATTCTTTCATCATTGATCTATTTTAGGCATTCTAAACATTCTAAAAGTTATGTTTGTGACAATCACTTGGGGAAAGAAAACTTGTAAGACAGACTCTCAGACTTCGGTGTGTGGCCTAGGAACACAAAGCACCTGATTTTCTATGTAAGTTTTCGAAAGACCTCATTTTAGCAAATCCCCACCTAGAGTCTCCATCTAGTCACCATCTCCATGGCTTGAAATAACTATTGACAGAATTCTGCTTCCTGTGAATGTAAACATAGGTTCCAAGGAAAGTTGACAACCAACAGGACATGTAAGACCTGTCTGTCCACTCACACAGGTAGGCTGCCCTATAGTGAGAAGTGACCCCTTTCAGTAGGTGGGCAGGAACTAAGTACATGTTGCCAGGAAAATATGCTTTCATAACACCTTTTATAAACCATAACTGTATCTAAAATACCACATATTTATAATTTGAGCTTCTCTAGGGAGACAAGTGATTACTACAGCTGATTGGTATCCACAGTTTCAAAACAGTAGCTCTGGTCCTCTGTCTGTAGGTGGTAGGCCTACCAACATATTTGTTGTAATTTTGTTTTACTCATTGAGGCTTATACTGTTCTACTTTAGGGAATAGTATAATCTATATAGCAAGAAGAAATTTATCATAGTTCAACAATTTGCCAAATAAGCACATATCACTTGGGTGAAATTATGCCCTAAGCCTCTATTTGAAATCAGACCCTTATCTTTAGTACGTATTAGAATTTGATTGACTACAAAAAATGACAAAAGTTTTATAGAAATATTTTGGTAATAAAATGAGTGACAAGAGCTAATGCTAGTGTTTTATTTAGTGTTTCTTTTTTCAAAACATTTTAATAAAACCTTCAGTTTATATACCCTTCAAAGGAAAGTCCCTAACGCTGGTATTTAGGGTAACCCAACAGTGGGGTGTAGAAAGAAAGTCTATGAAAATCTACACTGTGTGTTTAGCAGAGCTTTCAACCCCAAACTGCCTCTGCACATTAAGAGATATTTTTCTCTCCTCATTAAGCACGACATGCTGCATATATATTCCTTGCCCTGGAATCTAAAATAAATCAAATGGAGAAATAGTTTTGGCCCTTGAATTGATTAGCTGTTTGGCCAGTGTTAATAGAAAGTTCCCATTAGGACTTTCTTAACATAAATACCCACCAGTTACCTGCCATTTGCCTAAAGCAATCCATCATGTCAATATGTAGTGGGATGCATGGATATCAGGGCTACTTCCCTGATGAGCTGCAACTACCCTTGCTCATCAGAGAGAAGCCTTGTCCACCTTCAGTGGCATTCCTTTGCAACACATCTCATTTGACACTTCATCTTATACTTTGGTGGAAATATGGCAAATAAGAAACGCAAATACGCAAGAGAATTCAATTTCTCCAGGTTCAGTGAATCTGAGCTTTCAGATAGACTGACTGGTTATTAACATTTTTCAAAAGCCCTTAGCTTGTAATGGATCAATACTGTCATTAAACTGCCTATCCTAAATGCCTAATTGTGTTTTTTGTTTGTTTTTGTTTGTAGAAAAGTGAGTCGTTTCATTCACATTCACTTTCTGATACAGCCACCACACTTAAGGATATCCAAAATAGAAGTCAAAAGATGGAAGAGAGTGTTGGAGAATGGAAACATGCTAGGAATTTGGAGACAGTGGGGTCCAACCTTTTGTAGCTGAGGAAAATGGGCTCCAAGAAGGAGTGCCAATCTGCATCAACATGTCACAGTATTTAGGAATCTGTCTTAGTCAGAGTTTCTATTCCTGCACAAACATCATGACCAAGAAGCAAGTTTGGGAGGAAAGGGTTTATTCAACTTACATTACCAAATTGCTGTCCATCACCAAAGGAGGTCAGGACTGGAACTCAAGCAGGTCAGGAAAGCAGGAGCTGATACAAAGGCCATTGAGAGATGTTCCTTACTGACTTGCTTCCTCTGGCTTGCTCAGCCTTCTCTCATATAGAATACAAGAATACCAGCTCAAAGATGGTACCACCCACAAGGAGCCCTCCCTGCTTAATCACTAATTGAGAAAATGCCCCACAGCTGGATCTCATGGAGGCACTTCCCCAACTGAAGCTCCTTTCTCTGTGATAACTCCAGCCTGTGTCAAGTTGACACACAAAACCAGCCAGTACAGAATCTTTTACTCCATCTTCATAGCATCTTCAGGATCCCAGATGACCAGGGTCTGCATTGTTCATAATGTCAACTCACACACTGAAAAACCACAGTTCCTGGCTCCTATGATGCACATCCCTGGGTAGACTAACAGTAGCATGAAAGAAATAAAATAATTCCCAATACATTGCAAACACAAGTTGCACATGCACACATGTACACGCACGCACACATACGTCATTCTAAGTGACTTACTGAACATCTCAGGAGTAGCCATAAGAAGAACCACTAACTCAGTTTTTAATTCTCTTATCTCATTCTGCCTTCATCTTACATACTAGGAGATTGCAGACAAGGTGCCTTTGTGGGTAACACAGCTCTTTGTATCAGAATACATGGGGAGGGTGAAAAGCTCTAAAAAGACTCAGCCAGATGTGTATCTCCTTTAATGACTGGGGAATCTCATCTTTATGTAAAAGATTACAAGGTTTTGGATTTAAACAGCGTTAGATTAAAATGCTTGTTCTGTTTCCTTGCCTCTGGCATTACTAAATTTATCATACTATATCCCCACCAAGTGTTCTTATAAACATTGGGGTTATGTTTGAAAAACCTAAGCTAACAGAAAGTAGTTTGTGGGGTACTCCCTATTATTTCACCTGTATTAAAACTTGACAGTTTACACATTTTAAAACGCATTGTATATGAATCTTCATAGACTTCTGTTAGGTGGACAAGAGAGATATTCTGTAATAATAAACAAAAAATATGTTATATTTAAGATATATTTCTCCATAAGTAAAATATTATCTACCAAATAATACATTATCTACTAAGTGTCAGAAATCAATGCTAGATATCACAACATGGTAAAAAAAAATATGAGGTAAACACAGACACTCCCTATTGTGGTTGGTTGAATTTCCCTAGTGGGGAAATCTCTACAAAGTCCGAGATAAACCATGGTGGAGTCTCACAGATAAATCCCATCCAGTTTGACAAGGATGAGTTTGAGTCACATCTTTTAGTATGAGAATCAATGTAACATGATAAGAAAGTAATGCAACTGATGAATATTATGCAAATAGGGAGGCTACCTTCATTAATTTACAAAGGAGACGTACTAGTATCCTTTGTGTGTACCTCTTGGGCACTTCATGTGGCAGATGGTCATTATTTATCTAGGTGACCTTATGTATATAATACTTACCCTTGTGCCCCAAAGCATTTGAATAGATGTTAGAGTCCAATGAGCAGAAGAAAATTGTCTAACTGAAGTGAAACACTTTCTTGAAGCAGAATTGCTCTTGCAAGCCTGAGTCAGGTAGGAGGGAACTACACTCCCCTTTAGACAAGATATAAAACTAGAAAGTGACCACAAAGAAGAGGCGCCATCCTACACAGTGGAACTGGGGAACCTCTGTCAGCAACCATCAGCATGAGCATCTGCAGTGTTCAGAATTCTCTATGTCATATGGGTGTGGTTTGTGTACACCTGAATGCGATTCCCCAGGTACCCCTCAGTGCTGGCACTTTGCTGGCCAAGTAGATAACATAGGCTGCCCGTGAAGATCCCCCCACCCCCATCCAAAGACTGTATAATTTTTTTCTTGGCTCAAAGTAAAACTAGCCCAGCTCAAAGTAAATCTGTTCCCTTTCAAACAGGTAATGCGGCTTCTTTATTATGACCTGATTATCCTCTATCTTTTTTAAATTCACCATATTTAGACATTATTCATAAAGTTTTTCCTGAGTCATGGATTAATTTAAAACTGGCATTGAAGAATAAGAAGTAATTTGGGGTCATAAAAACCCCCAAATAGTTTAAAGAAGGGTGGAGACTCCATCATCTTCTAGGGATGTGCAGTTTCATAGCAACAAATACTTCACAACCCTTCATTGTCATTTGTCAGAGTATCTATCTCTGTCCCAGTGTCCTGCATATCTGGCTGGGAAAAGAGTAGATACAAAATCTGTGGGCTCCCAGTAGCTTTTGGTTATGAGGCCCAAGAAACTGGATATTTATAAATCAATCATGAATAAAGTCTACCTTGATGTATGAATTCATGTGTGCTTTTTAAAAATAAACTTCCGATTTTACAATGGTTTTTATTACATTTATCAAAAAGTGCAAAGACAATAACCTGGGACTTGTGTACATTGTGCACATAAACAATTCTCTTGTCATCTCGCTTTAGTATTTCACATTTGTCAGCTAGTGAACTGATGCAAATTCATTAATAAATATTAATATAAATTAAATCAACATACATTAATATTAATATAAAATAAATATTATTAAAGTCTATACTTGATTCAAATGTCCTAAGTTTTTTCCTGGGGCTTTTTTCTGTGTTAAGATCTCATCTGAAAATCTGTAGTTCAGTAATAGTCCCATCTTCTCAGACTGCTCTGAATTGCACGTAATCTCATATTTCTCTAAGTGTTTTTGCTATTTTAAGGCCTGTTGTGTTTTGTATGGTATAGCCTTGGCTCAGGTTTGTTTTATGTCATGCACATGGAGTTCTAGGTCTTCAGGAAGAAGTTCAGAGAGATAAACTAACTCGTTTATCTCATCATGTCAAGAACAATACTGCACCTGTAGCTCATCACTGTTAAGTGAGCCTGCTCACCTGGTCATTGAATAGCCGGACAAATTTCTGTTGTTGGTTTTAAATCACTATTTTTTTTTTTTTGTACTTTGAACAACCCACACTCATGGAATGGAGAGTGAGTCATGACCTATCTCCTTAAAGTCAAAGTACATACATAGATTTTCTTTGGAACTCTGCATATCAAGATATGTCACTTGGTTTACTTTTTCTATCCTTTAGATCCTCAGTATATACGAGACTTTGCAATATTTTTCAGCACCATTTTGTCATCATTTTATTCTGAAATCTAAACTGTTCCAGCTTTGGTTATATCTCATACTTTAATAAAGACTTTAGTAAAAATGTGTTTAATACCTACTGTGTATAAAATTATGCTGAAATTATATAAAGATATAAATATTGAGCAGGTATTAATATTCTCTTCAAGGACAAATACATTAAAATGTATAGAAAAGACTGAGTCAGTTCTGAGTGAACCTCATGGTAATACCAAGCCTGAATCAGATGCTTACTTCGAACACTGGGCTACTCACTCATTTTGATTCTATATTCTAGTAGATTGAGATATAGCTTAGCAGAACAGTACTTGCCTGGAAATAAGTTTGATTCCCAGTAACACACCTGAAAGAGAGAGAGAGAGAGAGAGAGATTGAGGGAGAGAGAGAGAGAGAGGGAGAAAGGGAGGGAAGAAGGAAGGAAGGAAGGAAGGAAGGGAGGGAGGGAGGGAGGACGAAAGGAAAGAAAGTGACTGCTGGTTAGTTCTCTAACAGTTTCACACAAGTTAAAGTCATCTGGGAAGAGGCAACCCCAATTAAGAAACTGCCTCCATAAGACTGGGCTGTAGCTTCCGGCTATCATAAATAAGGCTGCTATGAACATAGTGGAGCATGTGTCCTTATTGCATGCAGGTAAAGTCTCTGGGTGTATGCCCAGGAGTGGTATATAATAGCCAGAAGCTGGAAAGAACCCAGATGTCCCTCAGAGGAATGGATTCAGAAGATGTGGTATATTTACACAATGGAATACTACTCTGCAATTAAAAACAATGAACTCACGAAATTCCTAGGCAAATGGTCAGAACTTGAAAATATCATCCTTAGTGAGGTAACCCAATCACAAAAGAACACACATGGTATGCAGTCACTGATAAGGGGATATTAACCCAGAATCTCGGAATACCCTAGACACAATTCGCATATCAATAGATTTCCAAGAAGATGGAAGGAGAGACCCCTGGTCCTGGAAAGACTGGATGTAGGGGAATGCCAGGACAGAGAAGCGAGAGGGGGTTGAATGGGGAAAAGAGGGAGGGAAGGGGGCTTATGGGACTTTCGGGGAGGGAGGAAACAGGAAAGGGGAAATGATTTGGAATGTAAATAAAAAAACTTAGAAAATAAATTAAAAAATATATATATTTCACATGTCTGCATCAAAAGTTACATTATAAATATGTACAATGTTTTTATGTTAAGAAAACCAAATCTGTTTATAAATTGTATATTACATAACTTATTAAAATTATGATTTTAATAAAATCCTCTCACCTCTTTAAAAAGAAAAAAAAAAAGACTGGACTGTAGGCAAGCCTGTAGGGCATTTTCTTAATTAGTAATTGTTGGGGGATGGCCCAGCCCCTTATAGATGGTTCCATTTCTAGGCTGGTGGTCCTGGGTTCTGTAATAAGCAGAATGAACAAGCTGTAAGGAATAAGCCAGTAAGCAGCACCCCTGCAAGGCCTTTGTGTTAGCTTCTGCCTACAGGTTCCTGCCCTGTTCCATTCCTGTCCTGCCTTTCTTCAATGAGGAACAGTAGTGTGGAAATGTAAGCTAAATAAACCATTTCCTCACCAAGTTCTTTTTGGTCATGGTGTTTCATCACAGTAATAGTAACTGTGACTATGACAGGATGGAAAGAAAGGAAAAATAAAAAAGAAACGAAAAGGAAGAGGAAGAAAGGAAGGAAGGAAGGAAGGAAGGAAAAGGGAAAGAATGAAGGGAAGGAGGGTTGGAGGGATGGAGGGAGGAAGAGAGATATTTCAGATGAATGTTTAGAAGATCAAACTAAAACCAATTTAAATATAAAGGGGTCATAAGAACTTGGACTCCACATCCAAATTGCTTTAGTTCATTCCCTGTACTACCAGCAATGTAACATTAGTAGCCTGCGACTCCTAAGTTTTCAACACCTAAAATGTGTAGTACTGGCTTATAGAAGTAAATATCAAGGAAGTTGATGTTTACACCAAGTTTATTACATATTTTAAGATATGTGATGGACTGTTGCAGGAAGAATTTTCAGTTAGAGAAAAAATATCTGAGTCATGAGTATCTTCATGACATTGAGATAAATTCAGTATTAATGGTTAAGCAGAAGATGTCATGAAGAAGTGAGACCTTGCCAGGAGCACATGCTGACAAGATTTGTAGCAACAGCCAACTGTGACTATATCATACATGTAGCATGAAAATGTTTGTTCTGAGCCTCCAGGAATATAAGTATAGAAACAACACACAAATTGTAAGAAAATTTTGTTTCTTTTGTGATCACATTATGAATTAACAAATTTAAAATTAAATAATAAAATAATTTTTGATGCAAATATCTATCTCTCTTTTGAATCTGAGCTTATGTTTGATCATAG
Organism: Tokudaia tokunoshimensis; assembly: GCA_036184795.1. NCBI lineage: Eukaryota > Metazoa > Chordata > Mammalia > Rodentia > Muridae > Tokudaia > Tokudaia tokunoshimensis. The sequence continues at coordinate 41,803,618 of BTHU01000019.1, forward strand.
CTCTACATCTTAGAATCAAGCAGAGTAGATGTATAAATATTTGCCTTAAAATGAATAATAGATAACATGTTTTGTTAGTGTTTATTAAAAGTTAATATCTAATAAAGTTCTCAACACTGAAAGTTGAGAACCATCAAATGTGGTTGATATCAAGTGAATTTCATTTATTATGGAAGACTCAGAGGTGCAACAAAGAATAGCTAATATATGGGCTTAGAAATGAAATATTCTTCCTGCTTCTCTGTAACCCAGTCATATCCACTGTGTGTCTTTCAATAATTGTAGCTACTTAATCCTTATTCAAACATATCCCTGTCTGGAATTCAAGAGACATGTGACTCAACTAAGATCATCCTCCACCTGGAAACTAGACTTCTCTGCATGATTCTAGCAATCAAAAGCAAATCTCTGATTTTTGAACACTGTTCCCACCACCCAAAGGTTATTTTTAAATACAACTGTATAACTTCCTAGAGCATGAGAGTATCACCATGATAAAAAGCAGATATGAGCATTTCACAGCCTCAGTTGTTTAGTAGTAATTACTCATTATAAACAAGTCTGTATCCAATATACCATCAGGTCAGGTTCTAGATAAAGCCTCAGATCTTGGTACACAAGTTCTTCCTGCTCATTGTCTCTGGTTATGTCCCCGATGAATGGGTCACCTTTAACTTCTTACAGCAAGAAATACCTCATATGCATGCCTCATTATAGATTTAGCCTACACTATTACAGGTCTTCTGTCCTCTTTTATATAGAAATATGACACAAATGACAAAATCTCCAGATGCCCTCATTTCCTCAAAAATGAGCATGTGTGGCAACTGTTGTGTGGTGTGTTCATTCTTGTAGTAGTTGAGAATGAAAATCAAGCGTGATATGATCTATTCAATCTTGCAGTGGTGGCAACTGGCAGTTGTGCTATTACATTTCAGTTCCTGTGATAATGGAGATTGACAGTCCTGGCATGACATATATCCATTCTGATGGTGATAATTAACAATCCTGGCATGGTGTGAGTCCATTCTTGTGGATGTGGTGGTAGTGGTGGTAGTGATGGTGGTAGTGGTGGTGGTAACTGATAATCAATATACAGTAAGTTCATACTAATGGAGGTGACTATGTGAATCTCCATTTTTATATCCGTTCACTTTATTTTTCTGGTAGAAATGAATGAAGACCAAGCAAAGGAGAAAAGAGTTCTTATTTAGATCTTGCTCTACTATGGGAATCAGCTCCAACCATGATTTTTACTGGGAAGATTGCCTGAGGAACTTTGAGTGAAAAAGATAGACACCTTCAGATATGTGCTATGGAGAACATTGGCATGTGAATTCTGGACAAGAGCTGACTGGAAAAAAAAATGTACACCAGACAAAATTTTACTTTTCTCTTTACTGTGGCAAAACACCTGGTGAGACAAACTGAGGAAAGAAGAGTTCATCCCAGCTCTCTGGTCCAGGGGATTCTTTCTCTCATGTTAAGTAAAGCATGCAGCCACATTGCTTCCATAGTCAGGAAATAGAAAGAGAACAGGAAATGGCACTAGGCTGTAGAATCTCGAGGTCCCCAGTGCCATAACTTCTCCAGCAGAGCCCCACCTCCACAGCCTTTCCCAAGCATTCCTCATCTACAGCCCCTCCTGGGAAAACAGAATTACCATCAAAATACAAGACCAGGGCTATCCTTAACAAGGAAGATTTTGCTCTTCGCCTGCTTACTCTAGCGCTCTCTCTCTCTCTCTCTCTCTCTCTCTATCTCTCTCTCTCTCTCTCTCTCTCTCTCTCTCTCTCTCTCTCTCTCTGCCAAGCTCATTATTTCACTGGCATTAAAGCCTCTTGTTCAGAGTTCTAATATAAACTGGAGATGAGCTAAGACATCTAGCCTCTTAGACTGAACAACTATTGGATTCTTGGACTTTCTGTAGGTAGACAGCAAGTTTTGTACTAGCTGGTCCACCGCCTGTAAGCCATTATAACCAGCCTCACATATATTCTGTCCGTTCTGCGTCTCTAGAAAACCTTGATTAGTACAACTCTTTTATAATTTTCATACTATGGGACAATTTTATGTATACTCATTTTTCTCAGATTCCAACAAGGATTGGGAAAAGAAAATATGAAATGTAGCCAAGGTTCACTGTAGAAAGAAACCTTCAGGTCTCAGTAGCTCTCTTCTAAAATAAAGAATGAATAAATTGGACACCTTCGTTTCTCCAAAATGTGCAGTGATGTTTGCCTTGATGATAAAATATTAAATGCCATGTTGCTGCTTGACTATATCCAAACTTAACATTAAAATGCCCTTTTTGTGTAAGTTTCCTAGAAAATGAAAAAATATGAATGTTCAAATAAGACAGGGTATCTTTTGAAGATGAAATCAAATGGAGCATGATTCAGTTCTTTTTTTGTTGGACTTTGCCAAGGCATGGAACTATTTTGAGATAAAGCAGCAGAAAAAAATTAGCATATAGTCAAACGTTTACTTCCGAAGCATTCAATTTCTTTCATTTTTGGAACTATAAATGGAGATTAAATGTGACCATTTAGTCCAACAGTGCATTCTATTGGAAGATGAAGTCAGATCTAAAAAAGATTAGATTTCAAATAAAATGTCTGTTCCTTGGATACCACCAAAAAGTTGTGATAAGCTTAGCAGTTAGCATCAAGTGAGGAAACCCATCTCAGGTAAGAACAAGAGGCAGAATGGTTATATGGTATCTGCTCCTGGATGCTAAAGACCTATAATCAAGCTAATGGAAAATAGAAATATGCTTATAAAGTTTGCAGATTTGTGACTCACACTTTATCATGTGACAATTAGTGTTAATTTCATTCTTTTTTTTTCCTCTTAGGCTTTTTGAAACCAGCTGTAAAAATGATACCTTCAGTTGAAAACACCTGAAGTATCTTTCCCCACGAACTCAGAACTCAACATAGCACATGACTTTTTCCAAGGGACAGAAGCATCATTGTCAGTTCTAAGCCCCACAAGGAAGCAGACAGGCGAGTCACCCTACCACAACCTCCATCTGAACATGTATACCCTTGAAGTAACATTTTGGAGGTTATCCAGCTGGGCTAGCTGAGTCACTGTTCACAGTAATTTTACTAATGCATGCCCTTCTGAATTTAAAATGTGCAGTAAGTAATTCCTTTTCACCAATTGCTTACATTATCTAGTAGAATGGAAATATATTCACATGTATCGATGCCATCCATTGCTGGATCAACAAAATTAGATCCTACTTTCATAATCCTTTAAAATGCACATGGACAAAATTAAAATGAGCAGTTAGCCAACATACATCATATAAAATATAAAATCAGATGTTGAGAGTTCTGGCTCATATTTTCTGTTCTTCTTCCATGAATGTAGTTAAACAACACACATTAACTAAGGACAAGGCTACATTTTGATATATGGTAGGACACTATCCATGTGTGGCTGTTTATGGCTGACAACAAAAATTATGCTCCCAATAACTTGCAAAAGGTACAGTACAGTAAACTGAGTTTAAAGTTTTCATAAGAAGCACACTCAGAGGGAACACTGACAACCTCTATGTAGAAATATCAATGTCATTGTTTTAGCACAGAGGGAGCAGCTTTTCCACAAAACAGTAATACCTTGCTCCTGTTCTGCAGCATTGCAGTGACTCGTCACTTACAGGACGTGGTACATCTGATCTTCAGGACATTTGGGGCAGTCTATTAGACTGGCCACACGTCCCCCAGAGACAAAGGCCTGTGACATCCTAGATGTCTGGGATAGGAACAGAACACTCCTATTGATCACCAATTCTATAAACAAACAAGTTAGTTATTGGACCAGTATTTGAAACTTTTTGCTTAGAGTTATTTCTGAAGACATAGGTGATTGCTTATATCCCTGTCTTTGGCCATGTGGTGCATTCTTGGTGCATTCTCGTGACTTTGTTTGTTTGTTTGTTTGTCTGTTTTGTTTTTTGTTTTTATGTGCTTGCTCTGTACACGCAGATTGTTAGTCTCATGAAGTACAGCATCTGATCATTTTATCAACATGTCAGCAAGATGATGATCTTCTATAAGCAACACTGCTGACGAGGAGGATTCCCTGCATGTTCTCCATAACTGACGGTCTCAGAGCTGGATAGAGCTTAAGGAACAACATCGTATTTCATAAAGGCCAGCAACACCGATAAAACTAATGAGTTTCTGTTCTTCAAAGAGTGCTAGTGCCCTTTAAAAGTTTCTATTCATCATAACGTAAGATTTTGGAATAGAATTAATGATCATAAAAGCCACCTGGTTTATGGGCTACTGAAATATAGTGAGTTACAACCTGCATGTCAAGGGTTTGTTTCAGTTTGATTTGCTTTTCTTTTTAAATTTTTGTTTTCTGTTTTATAATTCAGCATTTTTTCTAATTGATTTTTATTACTTTAATCATAAAAGTGTATAAGGCTCACTGTGGTAATTCAATACATGTATGCAATGTATACTGAATAAGTCAAGGTAATTAATGTTCCCCTCTCAATAATTAAAACATGCCTTGTAGTTGGAGACTGGCTGTCTTTAATTCATTGGTAAAATCTGCAATGGGTTATTAAAATTGGGCAGGTGAGATGCCTCATCTGGGAACAGTGATTGTAGCCTAACAACCTGAGTTCAATCCCCAGGTTCCACATGCTGAAATTCAAGAAATAACTCTTAGTAAGTTGTCCTCTGACCCTCACACTCACTACATGATATGTGCTTCTTATACATACAGTATATAAATAAGTGCAAAAACAATTTAAACTATGAAGCTTACCTTGTACTCTAGAATACTATAAAAACAATTATTGTGTTTATTCAGTTACTATTCAGTGCACACCATCTGATCTCCTTTTCTACATTCTCCCTTCCAAGAATCTCTGGTAATTACTGCTGCACATTTTGCTTTTAATATCCAATGTAGGTAAGCTATGGAATAGTAGCCCTACTGTGTTTACCATTCTCCATCCATTTTGCTGCAAAGCCAGCAAATCCTTATTTTTCATGGATATATAATATTCATAATTTACATTTCCTTCATCCACTGGTATGTATCTAAGTTTATTGTTAATGATGAAGCAATATATCAATTTGCATGTTTCATTGGCATGCTTATTTCATTTTCTTTGAATATATATACCTGGAAGTGGGTTAAGGGTCTCATATAGTATATCTATTTTTAGGGGTCTTGAGATCCCTCAACAGTGTTTTCTCTGACAAAATTCAATAGGATGTCCTCTTCTTCTGCTTCCTCCCTGATATTTTTGCTTTTGCCATTAGTTTTGCATTTTTGTTAATAGTAACAGGAATGAGATGATGTTGCATTTGTCATCTGATTCCTTAATAGCTAATGAAGCTTGCCATTTCTTCATATATTTGCTTGCCATCTGAATGTCTTCTACTGAGATGTATCTATTCCTATCATCTAGATTTTCTAATGTTAGTCTTATGAGTTCTTAGCAGGCTTACCTGCTCTGTAGCTAGTTTTGTTTGTTTGTTTTTTCGGGGGGGCTGGGGAGTGGTATTGTTTTTTTTTCCACTGTCAGTTATTTCTGTTGCTGTGCAAAGCCTTTAGTTTGATAGAATCTCAATTGTGCGTTTTGCTGTCACTGCTTGCAATGGTACAAACAATACCTTGGAGTGTCTTCCCCATTGTGTTCTCCTGACACTTTCACAGTTTTATATCTGACACGTAGACCTTTGATCCACTTTGAGATTTGCATTGGGCAAGAGATCAGGGCCAAGTGTCAATCCTCCTCAGGGGGGCAGTCACTCAGCAGAACTGCTTATTCTCCAGCGTGGGTTTTGGCACATTGAGAAAATTCAATCAGCAGCAAATACATGGAATTTTTATTTTCTTCTCCTGATCTCTGCATCTGCTTTTATGGCAATACTTTAACACACTTTAAAGTGGTGGCATAAGCTTTCTTCTTTTTCACTAAAATCATTTGGGCTGGTCATAGTGTTTTTTGCTTCTATTGATCTGAGTATTGTTTCGTCATGTGGAGAATAGCATTGATATTTTAGTATTAATGACATTGAATTTGTAATTCATTTTGTGCAGGTGTAACCTATCTTAGTCCATGTTCTATTGTCATGAAGAGAAATCATGACCAAGGCAATTCTCACAAAATTAAACATTTAAGTGAGGTTGGAGGTTTGCTTATCATTTCAGAGGTTTTAGTCCATCATTATCATGGCAGGAACCATGATGGCAGCCAGCATGGTACAGGAGAGGTAGGTGAAAACTACATCCTGTTCTGCAAGCAGAGACAGAGAGAGACTGGGTATAGCTTGAGCTTTTGAAGCCTCAAAGCCTACCCCCAGTGCCAGACTTCCTCGAACAAGGCCATGCATACTAATACTTATAATCCTATGGAAGAGTTCTAATGTATGGTGACTAAGCATTCAAATATATGAGCCTATGAGGGTCATTCTTTTTCAACCCATCACATAACACTTGCAATAATTAATATGAAAGGTCTTATCCTTTTGTAAGTATGTATTATCTTTAATTTCTTTCTTCCACCACATGGGTAAATGTATTGTAGGACTACCTCAATCCCCAGCAGGTACATAGGTGCATACCTGTAATTCCTAAAACCTGGGATATAGGGACAGAAGAATCAGAAGTTTAAGATCATCTTTACCTACATAGCAAGTTTCCAGGCCAACCTGTTATGTGTGAGCGAGTGTGTGTGTGTGTGTGTGTGTGTGTGTGTGTGTGTGTATGTGTGTGTATGAATATAGAATACTGAGTAAAGTCATCTTTTGTTTTTTCTTATTCTATTTTTCTGTTGGATATGATATTGGTTGATTGGTTGAATATTGATTGATTGTTGTCCTGAGGTGTGTACTTTTTATACTAAAATTCTTTGATGTTTTTATCAAGAAGAGATGTTGAATTTCAATGTTTTTCTGCATCTACTTAGATGATTATATTTCTTTTCTTCTTTGGTTTGTTGATATGATATACTCCATTTATTTATTTTTATGTGTTGAACCATCTTCCACTGTGGAAGTATTACACCCAATACTATAAAATAAGAACTATTAGATATAAAGAGACTTTAATCGAAGTACAATAGTAAAAGTCACCAATATTACATTCCCATAAACAGAAGGATTATTGAGACAAAAATTATTAAATAACAGTGTTAAAGTATATCATGGACCTAATAGAAGGTTTATAGAACATTTTATCCAACAGTTGTAAAATTCATCTTCTGAGCATGCACATGTGATAGAGTGTAGGAACTCAATCATATAATAGATCACAAAAGAAGACTCAACAAATTTCTATTCTGACCATGATCAAACAAATGCAAAGTTGAACAATTAAATGTACTTTAGACATTATGTAAATTTACATAACCTGAATGAACAGCATGTATTCAAATGAGCAATGGGTCAGTGAAGAAACAGAAGATAGCATTACAATTTTCTTGAAACAAATGAAAACAGAAACATTATAAAGAAAACAGAAAAAGGCTAAGAGGGGGGTTTAAAGCAATGACAAAAAAAACTTCTTACACTTGAAAAATAAATAATTCATAGTCAAAGAGAAAGTCCTGTGGGAATCCAAAAGTACCTAGAAATAAGTTAAAATTAGATTGCAACATTTATGAGAACAGTAAAAGCAGAGATAAGGGAAAATCCTTTAGCACTAATGACTTTCATCTAAAAAAAGTAAAGGCTTATGTTTATAATCCCTGTATATAGAAAGAATAATCCAGTTGTTAGGACAGAAGGACAAAATAAACCCTGATGAGTTAAAGAAAGGTTTACAGATTGTCACAAAAAAATCTATGAAGTAGATTTTCACTCCAATAATTAGCTGGTCATGTAAAGATCAATAACATAAGCAAAAATCTAAGAATACTGGCAAAGAAAAGCAGCAAGAAGATACAAAATGCCAATTTAGGGAATAAAACAAAAAACCGCAAACACAGCTACAGATGTTCCAGATATGAAAAGTCTGATTTTTGACCACTGTGAAAGAATTCCTAACAGAACCAGTTATGACAAGAAAAGATTTAATTTAAATTCTGGTTTCAGAGAGATTCCATCCATCATAGAAGGATGAAGTTGTCAAGTGGGTCAGACCATTGGCCTCACCCATGGTCATGCAGGAACAGCTTGTTTACATGGCGCTGCGCTGGGAGGCAGATAAAGTAACCTCACAAGAGTATGGAGTAAAGCTTCCAAAGGCCTGCTCCTCCTCCCCTATCTTTCTTTGTCTTTTATTCATTGTTCCTAAAGACTCACTGCTTTGGAGTGGTACCATAAGTTAGAGGATGGATGATCAGATGAAGCTGTAGGGGAAACTTTGTACCTGAAACTTTAACACCCTACAATTCAAAGAATACCAGTTTATAACTCAGAACCCCTCAGAAAGAGAACCAGGTCCAGGAGATTTCACGAACGTGTACTGAAACAGATTTCACGAACGTGTACTGAAACAGTTTTAAAGATAAATAGTACCAATTCTATTTAATCTCTTTCAATGAGTATAAAAGGAAGACAGACTCCTCCTCCTCAAAAAAAAAAACTATAGTCTAACATCTTTCATGTAAAAATATAATGATGATTTGCTTATTTTATTTTTTTGACAACCTCTGTCTTGTAACACAACTGGTTTGATTTCATAATATAGCTCATGATGGTCTTGAACTCATGGAAATCTTCCTCCTTTAACATATGTTGAAAGCATTCTTTTTTTTTTTTTTTTTTTTTTTTTGCAATGCTTTATACCAATCCCAAGGTTTAGAAGATGCTAGGCAATCCTGTACTACTACTACTTTTTGAAAAACCATGATTATTTTAAAATATAAAATATAATACTAGCACGCCAAACACTTAGAATCCAGGCATGTAAAAAATTGACACAAGAGAACTGTCTTCAAGGCCAGCTAGAGTCACAAAGTGAGTTGCAGGCAAGACAAAGGCACATAGTGAGAAACTGATATAAAAGAAATGTGTGCTGGAGAAAAGACTCCGTGGTAAAAGGCACTCATGTAGAAGATCCAAATCCAGTTTCTAATATAAACATAGAACAGCTAACAACAGTCTGTGCCTCCAGCTCCAAGGCATTTGCCAGCCCCTTCTGCTTCCATGGGCACCTACATGCGTGTGCACATACCCACATATACATTTCTACACATTACACTATGATTCAAAAATACATTATATTAAATTTGCATTAATAACTATAATACAACATATATGCATAATAAACTTAATAGAGAAAAATACAGGCTGTGGGTACAGTTTTGAAATAGAGTGCTCCATCAGTGTACACAAGCTCCTAAGCTTGTTTCTCAACACTTCCAGAACACTAACAGATACATTTGAGCAATCATTGAAAATACTGTATAACTTAGTTGGATATCTATGCTGTTTTAGTACTTAAAATTAATTCACTCCGTTTATCATATTGACAAACTAAATGGACAGATCACTTGATTATATAGATTCACAAAGGCATAGCTTCCATTAACATTAAAAGCTTTCAATTTAATAAACACCATCCTCATTAAAACAATATTCAGAAACCACATTATACTCCAAATATAAAATTAAGTGCTCTTACTCAGGATTGGGAATAGGGTAGAGTATATAGTGTCATCATGCATACTCAACATTTTACTGAAGTTCACTACATTCTACAAGGAGTGAAATGTATATTAAAAATGCACCAATCAGATATTAACAGTTAAAACTACTTTCAAATGATGTCATTGTCTGTTGTTCATCATGAGGAATTTACAATAGACAGGATAGATGTAATAATTAAGTCTAGTAAAATAGTCTATAACATTAGGAAACAAATCTCAAATCTATTCCCATGGTCTAGCAATGAACACATCAACATCAAAATTTTGGACTATGACAGTTTCATAACTTCATATGAAATTTAAAAATAGGGGTAGAAAAACATTATATGCCAAATGTTCTAAAAATTGCAATGCATAGATTTGTTTTGAAATTAGAGAAATCACAAATGGATTGACCATAAGAATAAAAGCAATTCTTTCCAATCTTACATGTAACATGACTTCCAGAATACTACCAACAAATTAGGTGAGTCCTAAAATTTAATGAAAACGCAAATGAACCAAAATAGCTAAATGAATTTGTGGAAGACCAAAGGGGAGGATCTTGACATACTCAATTTAAAGACTTTCCAAGAAATAAATATACACCACATGGCACTACTTGAAAGACGCCACCAATAAAATAAAATGTGCCATGTGGCATAGAGCTCAGTTTTATTTTTAAGAGAGTTGAAAGAGTTTCATATCTCATCATTACAGTGGAATTGTCTAGCATGCATCCTCACCTAAATTTAATACCCAGGAACACAAAAATAACATCCAAAGTACAGAAGTGGTTGAAATGCCAATGAATTCAAAAGTCTCCTTGTAAAAGTGATCAAAACTTTACAAATGAAACAAACCAGCAGTTGCATATAATAACAAAATGAAATCAGAACTTAGATAAGAAAGTTGGCAACATGGATGAGAAAGAAAGCAATAAGTGTTATATAAGAAATTCAGAGGGAGCTTTATACATTGAAAAACAGATATATGAAAATGTAAAATTAATTAAATTCAATTAAATCAAAGCACAATGGAAAATACCACTACTAAACTAGACTAAGCAGAATGAAGAATATGAAAAATGGAAGACTGTCAAGAAAATACTATACCAATGTCAACAACAATAATGAGAATAAAAGCCTGGCCATCATTTTTAAGAGCTCTGAGGAATAGTAGAAAGTCTAAATCTAAAAATAAAAGTTTAAAAAAAAATTAGATCTAAGGATCTAAGAAATAAAAGATCAAGAAAACTATATAACAAAATTATAGCCAGATATGGAGGTGTTTGACTTTAATACCTGCACTCAGCAGGTAAGAGGATCTCTGTGAGTTTCAAGCCACCGTGGTATAAATAGTGAGTTCCAAACCTGAATGGTCTAAATAGTGATCTCCAGGCCAGCCACTCATCTCAAAAATAAAATTTATTGGAGAAAATTTCCTAAATCCAAAATTGATATCCATGCAACAGAAGCATTTAGGTCACCAAACTGACATGGCAAGAAATAAATTTCTCCACTGTAAATTACAGTTCAAATACGAAAAGTACGAGACAAACAATAGTATGAAAAGCTTTGAGAGAAAAATGTTATCTCACTTGCAAAAGTAGCCCTGTCAGAAGAACATTGAATAAGTACCGTATTGTAACCAATTGCCCCACTGGAGCTAAAAAAAATAAGAAAGAAAAAAAGAAAAAAATTAAACAAGGAAGCTCACTGAATAATCTATTACCTGTCAGCAGAAACCTGAAATTTGGGGATTCATTAACTAATATATTTCAAGCCCTGAGAAAGCAAATAAGTATTAATGAGATTTACTAGGTTTACCAAAGTTATCTTTTTAAATTGGTGGAGAAATAAAGACCTTACAAGACAATTATGAACAAGACCAGTTCAGGACTACCAGCAGTATTGCAGAAAATGCTTAGAGCCATCCTACAGGGAGCAGGAAGACAAATTTAACCATGAGTGTGAAAATAAATTTCACAAAAGACACAGATAAACAATAGATCTATATATGAACCACCCATATCCAGTTCAGCAAACATTCATATTCATCTCGATACACATACTCTTTTAATATAAATAGATGGGAACTAAAAGGCCAAATGGTATTCAAGTGAACCCGCAAAGTTACTAACAAAAGCAAATCACTATTAATAAGAACTGTAAAGGTAAATTATCCTCCACTCTCCAATAAAAGTCACAGAAAAGGAGAACTTATTAAAACAAATAAAGCCCAATTGTTTTCTATCTGTAGCGGACATGTCTGACCCACAGAAACATAACAGGGAAGTTGGTATAAAAAGCAAGCAAAATTCAAAGTCAACAGATTAATTATATCTAACAAAACAGAGTGAAGTCAAAATTATAGAAGATAAAAAACAGAACTATATATTAACTGAAGGCAATAAATAATTTATACACTGAATACAGGAATATTCATTTTACTGTAATAAACAATACTGGACATAATAGTGGGTGATGTAAAAACAAACCTCAGAATTAAACTGTACTACAGACCAATTCTTTCTCACAGTTATAGAATATAATTTTTTTCATCAGCCCATGAAATTCTCTATAATATGTATCACACATTACACAATTAGAACATAAGTAAATAATACACAGTAGAAAAATTCCTGTACTCTATGAGATTATAATGGAATAAAAGCAAAAATAAACAGCAAGAGAAACTGCACTAACTATACGAGTATATGAAAATTGAGCAATATATTATTAAATAATCAATGAATCACTGAAGAAATCACAGAAGAGTTTTGCAAATTCCTAGAGTTATATAAAAATTAAAACACAGCTTATCTGACACCACAATAAAGCAAAGGCAGTCGTGATAGGAAAACAGAGTTTGGATGCTCATAGTAAAATTATAGAAACAGATCTGCTTATGCATGCTTACAATTCCAACACCTGGAGCATGAAAGTAAGAATATTGGGAGTTCAAGCACATCCTTAGCTATGTAGTGTGTTTGAGGCAACCCTGAGATACATGAGAAATGTTACAGAAACAAATTAATAAGATGGTAATTGTTAGCAAACATCAAAAACTCAACTACATAGCTTAATGATGCACCCACAAGATCTTCAAAAAACAAAAAACCAAACACAGAAATAGAATATGGATAGAAATTATAATTACAGAACAAAAAATCAACAAAGGGAGACTAACAAACTAGTATATAGATCTGAGCAGAGTTGGTTATTTTAAAGAATAAACAAGATCTCCAAACTAGACAAAGTAAACAAAGTGAACATCTAAATTAATATAATTAGAGAAATAAAAGGCGGCACATACCAATACATTTAGTGAAATAGTAGGGAATACTTTTGCAAAGTCATATTGTAAAAATCTAGAAGAAATGGGAAATTTCTTGATGTATATGACCTACCATAATTAAAGCAAGATAATCTAAGCAACTTAAACTTATCTATAATAAACAATGAGACTGAATCATTTACAAGGTACTTAAAAAGCAAATCCAAGAACTACAGGAAAATGCTGCTGAATTCTACAGAACCTTCCAAAGGGAGCTAACATCAACATTCCTTAGAACTATTTCATAAAATAAAAAGTTAAAGAACATATGAAACCCAGTCTAGGAAGCCAAAGTCCAAGGGCAGAGAAGGGAAGAAAGCTGTGGACCAACTGATGAGATTACCATAGACTCAAAATTTCTCAATAAATATTTGTGTGATGAATTTAGGCACACATGCAAAAAGATTCCATACCATGATCATCTTGGTTTTACTTTAGGAATGTGTACAGTACACCATAAAAGCATCAGTACATGAAATCTACCACTTGTATAGACTCAGGACCAAAACTACATGATCCTCTCAATAGATTCAAAAAGACCTTCGAAAAATTGCAACATATCTCCATAACAAAGCCCCAAACAAAGTAAATAAGTTCATACTTCTAAATAAGGACTATATAGAACAAACCTAAAGCCAACATATTGAATGAAGTAAACTAGAAACCATCTATCTACTTTAAACCAGAAGACAAAAATGACCAGTCTCTCCTATCTTAATCAAAATTGTACTTGACATCTTAAGCAATAATTCAAAAGGAAAGAGAATAAGAGAGGAAGGGTATCCAATATGAGCCCATATTACAAAGACCCTGCAGACTCAGACCTGAAACACACTTTTGGCATACATAAATCATTGTTTGTCTGATTATTAGTAAAAGTATGATGAAAAAGAAATCAAAACAAACACATTCAAAATAGCCCCCAAATATGCTGGGTGTAAACTTAACTAAGGAGTAAAGAAACTCTACAACAGAAACATTAGGACATCAAAGAGAAGTTGAAGACACTGAAGGATTTGGGAAGCTCACACATGCTTAGAGAGAGGGAGAATGAAAGTGAAAACTCATATATGCACAAATTCAAAGCAACCCGTTCCAAAATTCTCACAATATTCTTCACAGAAATAGCAGGGGAAAAAATCCTAAAATTCATATTGATGTGCTTCTAAAGTGTTTTCCTGTGAATTTAATGAATTTTCTTTTAATTCCATCTTCATTATAGTAGTCTTATGTTTTTTATTAAATTATATACACATAATCTGTTGAATATGTGAATATTTTACTAGTTTGAGTAGAATGTAGAATTCATGCATGTTGTGCTTTTCCTCTTATATGATTGTCAGATATTTCTTCTACCTTTGTTTTGATCTGTATTAAACACAGCATCCAACAGGGTATTCAACATAAGAAGGGATGCCCTATTGAAATTGCTGGCTTCACTCTTCCTGTTGTTCTTTCTCCTGGTTGCTAATGATTTCCTTTGTCATTTTCTTTCTGTTTAGAAGATTCCCTGAAGTTATTCATAGCAGGATTACATGTAAAAGAATGGCCTACTAATTTCCCTTGATCGGAGACTGTTTTGATTTCTACCTTGCTCCTAAAGAATGTTTTTGCTGAATACTGAATTTGGCATTGACATTTCTTTTGTTTTCCCACGTGAACACACTGTGCCATCCTTTTCTTTTTTTTTTTTTTTTTGATTTCTTTTTTTTTTAATTTAATTTAATTTTATTTTTTTTAATTTACATTCCAAATCACTTCCCCTTTCCCGTTTCCTCCCTCCCCGAAAGTCCCATAAGCCCCCTTCCCTCCCTCTTTTCTCTGTTCAACCCCCTCTCATTACTCTGTCCTGGCGTTCCCCTACATCCAGTCTTTCCAGGACCAGGGGTCTCTCCTTCCATCTTTTTAGAAATCTATTGATATGCTGATTGTGTCTAGGGTATTCTGAGATTCTGGGTCAATATCCCCTTATCAGTGACTTCATACCATGTGTGATCTTTTGTGATTGGGTTACCTCACTAAGGATGATATTTTCAAGTTCTGACCATTTGCCTAGGAATTTTGTGAATTCATTAGGGAAATGCACATCAAAACAACCCTGAGATTCCATCTCACACCAGTCAGGATGGCTAAGATCAAAAACACAGGAGACAGCAGTTGTTGGCGAGGATGTGGAGAAAGAGGAACACTCCTCCACTGCTGGTGGAATTGCAGGCTGGTACAACCACTCTGGAAAGCAGTCTGGCGGCTCCTCAGAAAACTGGGCATGACACTTCCGGAGGATCCGGCTATACCACTCCTGGGCATATACCCAGAGACTTTACCTGCATGCAATAAGGACACATGCTCCACTATATTCATAGCAGCCTTATTTATAATAGCCAGAAGCTGGAAAGAACCCAGATGTCCCTCAACGGAGGAATGGATTCAGAAGATGTGGTATATTTACACAATGGAATACTACTCTGCAATTAAAAACAATGAATTCACGAAATTCCTAGGCAAATGGTGCCATCCTTTTCTATCCCTGTGCTTCCTGAGGAGAAAGTACTACTGAACTCATCCTCTTTAAGGACGTAAGGACATTTTTCTCTTTTCACTGCTCTTAATATGTATTCAGTTCAAGACATTGATCATCATATTTTTTTAATTATTTTTAATTGACAAAAAAGTAGATAAAATATAATATCTTCAGTTTGATTTCTTTTAATTTATGCTGCTGGGGTTTTCAAAAATTCATAGTGTTTGTCATATCTTGAAGATTTAGTCACTGTTACATCAGTTATTTACTTCAGTCTCATTTTCTTTCTTCTCCCCTCTGGAAAATCTGATGGCATAAATGTTAGGTCTTTTTTTAAAATAGTCCCACAGACTGTTTGAGATTTATTTCTTCTCTCTTCATTTTTTTTCTCTCCCTTCCTTCCTTCTCTCCCTTCTTTATCTTTATTTCCTTTTTTCAGTCTTTAAGACTGTTTAATATCTCTTTCCAGATTTGATGACCTCTGTCATCCTGCCTTCAAACGGTCTAGGAATTCTTTTTTCTTTCTTCTTTTGTGACTGAGATTAGACATTGAAGTTCTAAAGGAGATTGCAACCCCATAGGAAGAACAACAATATCAACTAACCAGACACCTAGAACTCCCAGGGACTAAACCACCAACCAAAGAGTATACATGGGTGAGTCCATGGTTCCAACTACAAATGTTGTAGAGAATGGCCTTATCAACGGGAGGGGTGCTGTGGAAGCAATATGCTCCAGCATAAAGGGATGTTATGGGGTGAGGCAGAATTATATGGGTGGGTGAGGGAGCACCCTCTCAGTGGCAAAGGGGAGGGGATACCTGATGGGGAGGATACAAAGAGGAGACCAGGAAGAGAGACAACATTTGAAATGTAAATAAAATAACCAAAAAAAGAAAAGAAGAGAAAGAAAGAAAGAAAAGAAGGAAGGAAGAAAGGAAGGAAAAAGAAAAGAAAAGAAATTCTCATTCTAATGATTTTTCCTTTCTCCTGTTTTTATTACTTAATTTATGAACATTCCAGACATTAACCACTCTCCTGATCACTCTTCCACAGTTCATCCTATTCTGTCTCCCCTTTGCCTCTGAGAGGGTGCCCACTACCCCCCATGCATCCCCCTTCCCTGTGGCCTTAAGTCTCTACAGGATTAGGTGCATCCTCTCCAACTGAGATCAGACAAGACAGTCCTCTGCTACATATGTACCAGGTACCTGGGAACAGCCCAGGAATGCTCTTAGGTTTGTGGCTTCATCTCTAGGTGCTCCCAGGTGTCCTAGATAGTTGAGACTGTTGGTCTCCCTATGGGATTGCCATTCCCTCCAGTTCCTTCAATCCTTCCCCTAACTCTTCCATAGGGGTCCCTGACTTCAGTCTAATGGTTGATTGTAGGTGTCTTCATCTGTTTCAGTCAGCTGCTGGCAGAGTCTCTCAGAGAACAGCCATGCTAGGCTCCTGTTTGTAAGCACAACATAGCGTCAGTAATAGCGCCAGGCTTCGGTGCCCCACCCCTGAAAGGGATCCCGAGTTGTGCCACTGAATAGCCTTTCCTTTAGTCTCTGCTCCATTTTTGTCAATGCATTTCTTTAAGAGAGGAACAATTCTGGGTCAGAAATTTTGACAGTGGGTTGGTAACTCTGTCCTTCAGAGTTGGGGCATCCAATAGAAAGTGGGCTCTTTGAGTTCCCTCTCCCCACCATTGGCCATTTTGGCTAAAGTCACACCCACTGAATCCTGGAAGTCTCTCACAGGTCTCTGGGACTCTAGAGAGTTTATACACACACACACACACACACACACACCCCAGAAGATGCATATTTCCATTCCATAACAGGGCTCTCTCCTGTTAGCTCCTCCCTATACCTGATCCTGCCTGCCTTGCCCCCTCCCTCTCCCCTCTTGCACCCAGGTCCGTTGCTCCTCTGTCTCCTGTGATTATTTTGTACCTTCTAAGTGGGATTGAAGCATCATCACTTGGGCCTTAAGGTCTATGGGTTGTATCCTAGGTATTCTGTACATTTGGCCAATATCTACTCATCAGTGAGTACATACCATGCATGTCCTTTTGGGTCTAGGAGACCCCACTCAGGATGATATTTTCTAGTTCCATCCATTTGCCTGCAAATTTTATGATCTCCTCATTTTTAATAGCTGAATAATTCTTCATTGTGTAAATGAACCACATTTTCTCTATCCATTCTTCTATTGAGGGGGATCTGGGTTACTTCCAGCTTCTATTATGTAAAGGCTGTTATAAACACACTGGATCATGTGTACTTATGATGTGGTAGAGCATCTTTTGGATATATGTCCAGCAGTGGTGTAACTGGGTCTTCAGGTAGAACTATTTCCAATTTTTTGAGGATCACAAGATTGATTTTCAGAGTCGTTGTACCAGTACGCAGCTCTATGAGCACATCCCTACCAGCGTGTACAATCACATTCAAATGATCACAATTCTAGCTCTCAATTTTTCCACTTTGTTACTTTCATGTCTTCTATTTGAGACTTTTTAATTCTTTGCTTCAATATACCTTTCCATGTTTCTCTTATGTCTTAGGATATTGATCATTCATAACTAAATTCATTGATGACAACTTTATCATTTTAAGACCTTTGGCTCTAACATTTCAATATTTTTACCTATTGCTGATCTTTTTTATTTAAAATTAACTTTTTTATTAGATACATTTTTTATTTACATTTCAAATGATTTCCCCTTTCTTGGTCGACCCCCTCCCCCAAAAGTCCCATAAGCCATCTCCCCTCCCCCTGTTCCCCAATCAATCCCCTCCCGCTTCCCTGTCCTGGTATTCCCCTACACTGCTGCATCAAGCCTTTCCAGGGCCAGGGACCTCTCATCCCTTTGATGTCCAACAAGGTCATCCTCTGCTGCCTATGCAGCTAGAGCCATGGGTAACACCATGTGTACTCTCTGGTTGGAGTTTCTGTCCCTGGGAGGTCTGGGAGTACTGGGTGGCTCATATCATTGTTCCTCCTATGGCTCTGCAAACCCCTTCAGCTCCTTGGGTCCTTTTTTAGGTCCTCCATTGGGGACCCTGTGCTCAGTTCAATGGCTGATGAGAGTGTCCCCCTCTGTATTTGTCATGCATAAGGAGAGCTTCCCAGGTGACAGCTATATCCAGCTGTACTTGTGGATATCTATAATAGTGTCTGGGTTTTGTAACTGCATATGGAATGGATCACTAGGTGGGGTAGTCTCTGGATGGTCTTTCCCTCAGACTCTGCTCCACACTTTGACTCGGCATCTCCTCTTTATTTTTAATTAGATATATTCTTTATTTACATTTCAAATGATTTCCCCTTTCCTGGATCCGTCCTCCCTAAAGTCCCATAAGCCCACTTCCCTCCCCCTGTTCCCCAATCAAGCCCTTCCCACTTCCATGTCCTGGTATTCTCCTACACTGCTGCACTGAGACTTTCCAGGACCAGGGGCCTTTCCTTCCTTCCTATTGGGCATCATTTGATATGTGAATTGTTTCTTGGGTATTCCGAGGTTCTGGGCTAATAATCACTTATCAGTGAGTGCATACCATGTGTGGTTTTTTGTGATTGGGTCACCTCACACAGGATGACATTCTCCAGTTCCACTCACTTGCCTAAGAATTTCATGAATTCATTGTTTTTAATAGCTGAGTAGTATTCCATAGTGTAAATGTACCACATTTTCTGTATCCATTCCTCCATTGAGAGACATCTGGGTTCTTTCCAGCTTCTGGCTATTATGAATAGGGCTTCGATGAACATAGTAGAGCATGTGTCCTTATAATATGCTGGAGAATCCTATGGGTATATGCCCATGAGTGATATAACAGGGTCCTCCAGTAGTATTAAGCCCAGCTTTCTGAGGAACCGCCAGACTGATTTCCAGAGTGGTTGTCACAGCTTGCAATCTCATCAGCAGTGGAGGAGTGTTCCTCTTTCTCCACATCCTCAACAGCAACTCCTGTCTCCTGAGTTTTTGATCTTAGCCATTCTGACTGGTATGAGGTGAAATCTCAGGGTTGCTTTGATTTGCATTTCTCTGATGACTAAGGATGTTGAACATTTCTTTAGGTGCTTCTCAGCCATTCGATATTCCTCAGGTGAAAATTCTTTGTTTAGCTCTGTACCCCATTTTTTAATAGTGTTGTTTGGCTCTCTGGAGTCTACCTTCTTGAGTTCTTTGTATATCTTACAAATCTTTGATATTAGCCCTCTGTCGGATGTAGAGTTGGTAAAGATCTTTTCCCAATTTGTTGGCTGCCATTTTGTCCTTTTAACAGTGTACTTTGCCTTACAGAAACTTTGTAATTTTATGAGGTTCCAGTTGTCAATTCTTGATCTTAGAGCATAAGCTATTGGTGTTCTGTTCAGGAAATTTTCCCCTGTGCCCATGTGCTCCAGGCTCTTCCCCAGTTTCTTTTCTATTAGTTTCAGTGTGTCTGATTTTATATGGAGGTTCTTGATCCACTTGGACTTGAGCTTAGTACAAGGAGATAAGAATGGATCAATTTGCATTCTTCTGCATGCTGACCTCCAGTTGAACCAGCACCATTTGTTGAAAAGGCTAACTTTTTTCTACTGGATGGTTGTAGCTCCTTTGTCAAAGATCAAGTGACCGTAGGTGTGTGGGTTCATTTTTGGGACTTCAATTCTATTCCACTGATCTACCTGCCTGTCACTGTATCAATACCATGCAGTTTTAAACACTATTGCTCTGTAGTACTGCTTGAGATCAGGGATACTGATTCCCTCAGAATTTCTTTTACTGTTGAGAATAGTTTTAGCTATCCTGGGTTTTTTGTTATTCCTGATGAATTTGAGAATTGTTGTTTCTAACACTATGAAGAATTGAGTTGGGATTTGATGGGGATTGCATTGAATCTATAGATTGCTTTTGGCAAAATGACCATTTTTACTATATTAATCCAGCTAATCCATGAGCATGGAAGATTTTTCCATCTTCTGAAGTCTTCTTCGATTTCTTTCTTCAGAGACTTGAAGTTACTGTCATACAAATCTTTCACTTGTTTGTTTAGAGTCACACCAAGATACTTTATTTTGTTTGTGGCTTTTGTGAAGGGTGTCATTTACCTAATTTCTTTTTCAGTCTGTTTATCCTTTGAGTATAGGAAGGCTACTGATTTGCTTGAGTTAATTTTATATCCAGCCACTTTGTTGAAGTTGTTTATCAGCTGTAGGAGTTCTCTGGTAGAGTTTTTGGAGTCACTAAAGTATACTATCATATAATCTGCAAATAGTGATAATTTTACTTCTTCCTTTCCAATTTATATCACTTTGACCTCATTTTGTTGTCTAATTGCTCTAGCTAGAACTTCAAGTATTATATTGAATAAATATGGAGAGAGAGGGCAGCCTTGTCTAGTCCCTGATTTTAGTGGGGTTGCTTCAAGTTTCTCTCCATTTAGTTTGATGTTGGCTACTGGTTTGATGTATATTGCTTTTACTATAGTTAGGTATGAGCCTTGAATTCCTCTTCTTTCCAAGACCGTTAACATGAAAGGGTGCTAAATTTTGTCAAATGCTTTTTCAGCATCTAATGACATGACCATGTGGTTTTTTTCTTTGAGTTCGTTTATGCAGTGGATTATATTGATAGATTTCCTTATATTGAACCATCCCTGCATCCTTGGGATGAAGCCTACTTGATCATGGGGAATGATCGTTTTAATGTGTTCTTGGATACGATTGGCAAAAAATTTATTGAGTATTTTTGCATTGATATTCATAAGGGAAATTGGTTTAAAGTTCTCTTTCTTTGTTGGATCTTTGTGTGGTTTTGCTATCAGCGAAACTGTGGCTTCATAGAAGGAGTTTGGTAGTGTTCCTTCTGTTTCTATTTTGTGGTATAGTTTTTTTTTTTTTTTTTTTCGGTTTTTCGAGACAGGGTTTCTCTGTGTAGCCTTGGCTGTCCTGGAACTCACTTTGTAGACCAGGCTGGCCTCGAACTCAGAAATCCGCCTGTCTCTGCCTCCCAAGTGCTGGGATTAAAGGCGTGCGCCACCACCGCCCGGCTGTGGTATAGTTTGAAGAGTATTGGTGTTAGGTCTTCTTTGAAGGTCTGATAGAATTCTGCACAAAACCATCTGGTCCTGTGCTTTTTTTTTTGGTTGGGAGACTGTCAATGACCACTTCTATTTCTTTAGGGATTATGGGACCATTTAGATGGTCTATCTGATCCTCATTAAACTTTGGCAGTTGGTATCTGTCTAGGAAATTATCCATTTTATCCAGATTTTCCAGTTGTGTTGAGTATGGGCTTTAGTAGCAGGATCTGATAATTTTCTGAATTTCCTCAGTTTCTGTTGTTATTTCTCCCTTTTCATTTCTGATTTTGTTGATTTGGATACTGTCTCTGTACCCTCTGGCTTAAGGTTATCTATCTTGTTGATTTTCTCAAAGAATCAGCTCCTGGTTTTCTTGA
Source organism: Tokudaia tokunoshimensis (assembly GCA_036184795.1). Lineage (NCBI taxonomy): Eukaryota > Metazoa > Chordata > Mammalia > Rodentia > Muridae > Tokudaia > Tokudaia tokunoshimensis. Next base: position 41,825,538 of record BTHU01000019.1, read on the forward strand.
TTCTTTGTATAGTTCTTTTTGTCTCTACTTGGTAGATTTCAGCACTGAGGTTGATGATTTCCTGCCTTCTACTCCTCTTGGATGTATTAGCTTCTTTCTGTTCTAAAGCTTTCCAATGTGCTGTTAAGCTGCTAGTGTATGCTCTCTCCAGCTTCTTTTTGGAGACACGCAGAGCTATGAATTTTTCTCTTAGCACTGCTTTCATTGTGTCCCATAAATTTGGGTATGTTGTGCCTTCATTTTCATTAAATTCTAAAAAGTCTATGATTTCTTTCCTTATTTCTTCCTTGACCAAGGTATCATTGAGTAGAGCATTGTTCGCCTCCATGTGTATGTGGGCCTTCTATTGTTTTTGTTGCCATTGAAGACCACCCTTACTCCATAGTGATCTGATAGGAGTCATAGGATTAGTTCAATCTTCTTATATCTGTTGAGGTCTGTTTTGAAGAAGGTACCATGAGGTACTAAGAAGAAGGTTTATTCTTTTGATTTAGGATGAAATGTTCAATAGATACCTATTAAATCCATTTGGTCCAAAATTTCTGTTAGTTTCACTGTGTCTCTGTCTAGTTTGTGTTTCTCTGATCTGTCTGATGGGGAGAGTAGGGTGTTGAAGTCACCCACAATTATTGTGTGAGGTACAGGGTGCTTTAAGCTTTAGTAAAGTTTCTTTCACGAATGAATGGAGCATAGATGTTCAGAATTGAGAGTTCTTCTTGGTAGATTTTTCCTTTGATGAGTTTAAAGTGTCCTTACGTGTCTTTTTTGATGACTTTTGGTCAAAAGTCTATTTTATTGGATATTAGAATGGCTACTTCAGTTTGTTTCCTGGGACCATTTGCTTGGAAAATTGTTTTCTAGCCTTTACTCTGAGGTAGTGTTTGTCTTGGGCACTGAGATGCATTTTCTGTATGCAGCAAAATGTTGGGTCCTGTTTACATATCCAGTCTATGTCTTTTTTTTGGTGTATTGAGTCCACTGATGTTAAGAGATATTAAGGAATAGTGATTGTTGCTTCCTGTCATCTTTGATGTAATTTTTATGTTTGTGTGGTTATCGTCATTTGGGTTTGTAAAAAGAAGTTTATTTTCTTCCTTTTTCTAGTGTGTAGTTTCCCTCCTTTTGTTGGTGTTTTCCATTCATTATCCTTTGAAGAGCTGGATTTGTGGAAAGATATTGTGTAAATTTGCTTTTGTCATAGAATACCTTGGTTCCTCTATCTATGGTAATTGAGAGGTTTGCTGGGTATAGAAGCCTGGGTTGGCATTTGTGTTCCCTTAGGGTCTGTATGACATCTGCCAAGGCTCTTCTGGCTTTCATAGTCTCTGGTGAGAAGTCGGGTGTAATTCTGATAGGTCTAACTTTATATGTTACTTGACCTTTTTCCCTTACTGCTTTTAATTTTCTTTCTTTGTTTAGTGCATTTGGCGTTTTAATTATTATGTGATGGGAGGAATTTCTTTTCTGGTCAAATCTATTTGGAGTTCTGCAGGCTTCCTGTATGTTCATGGGCCTCTCTTTCTTTAGGTTAGGGAAGTTTTCTTGTATAATTGTGGTGGCCCTTTAAGTTGTAAATTTTCACTCTCTTCTATACCTATAATCCTTAGGTTTGGTCTTCTCATTCTGTCCTGGATTTCCTGGATGTTTTAGGTCAGGAGCTTTTTGCATTTTTTTGACTGTTGTATCAATGCTTTCTATGGTATCTTCTGCATCTGACATTCTTCTATCTCTTATATTCTGTTGGTGATGCTTGCATCCATTACTCCTGACTTCTTTCTAGGTTTTCTATGTCCGGAGTTGTTTCCCTTTGCGATTTCTTTATTGTTTCTACCTCCATTTTTAGATCCTGGATGGTTTCGTTAAATTCCTTCACCTGTTTTGTTGTGTTTTCCTGTAGTTCTTTAAGGGCTTCTCCTTGTTTACTTGTGTTCTCCTATATTTCTTTAAGGGAGTTATTTATGTCCTTTTTGAAACCCTCTATCAGTATCATGAGCTGTGATTTTAAATCTAAATCTTGCTTTTCTGGTGTGTTAGGGTATCCAAGATTTGCTGTTGTGGGAGAATTAGGTTCAGATGGAGCCATATTGTCTTGATTTCTGTTAGTAATGTTCCTACATTTGCCTTTTGTCTTCTGGTTATCGCTGGTGTTAGTTGGTCCTGCTGTCACTGGCTGGTGCTTGTCCCTCCTGTGTGCCTGCAAGCCTGTCTCAGCACCCCTGGGTGACTGGTTCTCCCCTGGCACAGAGTGCTTTGGCGCTTCCCAGCTCTTGGGTGCAGGTGGGTCCCTGGCAGACCTAGTCCCAAGTGACCTTATACTTGGGTGTTCCCTGCGTTCCTGGCTGTACCCGGTTGCTCAGTCACAGGAGCAAAGATTGAGGCCTCACCTCTAAATGAGGTACTCCCTCTCTAAAATGAACATTTAATTAAAGATTATCAATTGAAAACTGGAGTGCATGGGTTTATAAGATATTTTGTGTACTCTTGTTTAAACCATTAGGTGACTTTCTATAACATTGCAATGACAAAAGAAAAGTCAAGACAGATTTACATTTTTACTGCCAGATTGGATTATGGGACTTAGTCTCTGCACCCTCTCCACTGGTATGCAAATAGAGAATGTGTCTACTCCCTACTGCTGGGCATAGGTAAAAATTCTCCAGGACTTCACAGATGAGATTCTGAAGTATTATGTTTTTATTTTTGTTGTTATTGTCTATTTATTTTTTATCCTGGAATAACATGACAAGCATGTAGGGCTGCAATGTTAGAAGGTGGTGAAAGTTTCTTCTCTACTAGGATACTTGTGGTGTCATCAATTCAGGAAAATGAGAGGGATTTTTCACTGTTTCCATTATAGCAATGGAGGTAACTATCTAATCATCCTCCAGGATCATTAAAGGCTTCAACCATCTTTCTAAAGCTTTTCAGAGAGTTTAGTCACAGAGACTAAGCTCATTTCCTGATCAAAGCTTCTAACCTCACAGTGGTAATGGATTAGGATGCAATGTGTTCTGCCTGGTGAGGATAAAACTTTAGGATTTCCTTTAGTACCCTGTTGGCATGGGTTGCAATGAAGCAATAGCTCTTCTGTGATGTTTATCAAATAAGAGTCTTCTCTCTTTATAGTATTACCTAAAATCTTTTGGTTAAAGAGACAAGGCACCAATTTCTACATATCAGCTCCTAATCTGTCACCTGTGAGTAAGACCAGAAGCCCAGAGAGCTTATTATCACCTTGAATCCCAAGTTGAACTACATAGCCATTCTGCTTTATTGTCTGCTTTATTTATCTGTCAGAGCTCTTACATAAGTTTTATACAAGATGCCTAATGTGTCCAGCTACACTTTAGAGAGCATAGATAAAGCTTACATGTTCTAGCTTCCTGTAAGTAGAAGTCCTCTGTATTTCCTTTTGAGTCTTCATAAAGAACATTTTGCAAAAAATAGGTTTACAAAACTTAGGTTTCAGTTCTCTTGTGTTTCTGCTGTAATTCTTTCATTCCAGAGGGTCATCCTCATGATGGAGCAGGCAAGGAGAAATGTAGTTTCCTTTACATTGCCATTGTCTTATTGAGCACTTATTGACTTTATCTGCAGGCTTATTGGCTATTTTTGTTTTGTTTTGACTACTGCTGCTTTTGTACTGAAATAAGTTCTCTCTTACTTGGGCTGGTTTGGAACCCTCTATTCCCCTCCCTTTGCCTCCAAGTGCTAGGGTCTTTTGCCCAATAAGAGGCATGAAACTCAGAGCCTCATGCATGTTAGTCAAACACCCAATCCAGACACCATCCAGGAATGCAGATAGGCTAAGCACAGATCTTCACCTCTTCCTCCTCTCCTCCAAATTCACCCTTGCAGTCTCAACTCAGATCTGTATCAGACCATCTGCAATGGGCTCTCTTCCCCCTTCACCCCACCTCAAGCAGTTCATGAAGATTTCCTCCAGCTTTTCTTTCCCTTATTCATCTGTTTATTCCAGACCCCAAATCCAGCAGGCCTTCTCTTGGAATCCACTGGCCAAGCTGACCATAAAATCTGGTAGAGTAACGGATCATTACTCTCCCAGTTTTCTTCCAAATCCAGTACCTTAATCTCATGCCCAGCTCTGTAGCGGACCACTTACTATGGCTTCCCTTACTCTTCGTCACCATCTCCAGCAGATCACCCAGATCTTCTCTAAACTTCCTCCACACGCATTTCTTTGTGCTTCCAACTACAGCATGTACTCCTTGGAAACCCGCTGGTAAAGCCTGCCAGAGAAGCAGGTGCGCCCTAAGCAGGTAGTTGAGCTTCAGATCTTCATTCTCCTTTCTCTTTTTCAAATCCACTCACATGCCCAGCTCTGTAGGAAACTGCTATTATGGCCTTTCCTTACTCTTTACCCCTGTTCCCAGTGGACTAAACAAATTCTGCATTCCCCCTTCTTGTGGACCACCACAGCATCCTCCTTCTAGCTCATTCCTAAGTAAAACTTAGAAACATATTGTACCTAGAACCTGCAGGGCTTCGCCTAGCAGGATCCCAGAAGCATTCCCTACTTGGCAACATCAAGCTACCACACTTTCCTAAGAATGAGAGAATTCACAGAAATCAAGGAATAAAATAACCACTCAGCAAAGATAAGACCAAATATCAGCATCTAGAATTAAATTTTCCCCAAACTAGATCTCTAGGTACCAGCATAAAAATACAATCAATAATAGCTAGGATAACATGTCTCCATTAGAATCTAATAACCCTGCTACAATAGGCATGAGAAATGCAAAATAGTACAAGGAACGTAAAATAGCCTTTATGAACCTACTAGTGGCCCTTGAAGAGAAAATGAATAAATGCACTGAAGAAATATATGGAAACACAAATAAATAGTGAAAGGAAATGAATAAGACCTGAAAGTAAAAAAAAAATAAGAAAACTCACACTGAGGAAAACCTGGAAATTAAAAGCTTAGGAATTCAAGCAGGAACTTGAGAGGCAAGCCTCATCAATAGAGAACAAGAGATAGAAAAGAGATTTTCAGGCATTGAAGACAAGATGCAAGAAATGGATACCTCAGTCAAAGAAAATATTAAATCTAAACATATCCAGGCACAAAATATCTAACAAATCTGGGACATTATGAACAGAAAAAAAAAATCTAAAAATAATAGGAATACATGGAGGAAAACCCAGGTCAAAGGCACAGAAAACATTTCAACAAAATTAAAGAAGAAAATTTCCCTAACCTAAAGAAGATACCTGTGAAGGTACAAGAAGCATAAAGAATACCAAGCAGACTATACCAGAATAAAAAATTTTTCCAAAACATATAAAAATCAAAACACCAAATACAGAGAACTAAGAAAGAATAATATAAAACTGTAAAGAAAAGTACCATGTAACCTATAAGGTCAGACCCATTAGACTAACACCTAAATTCTCAATGGAGACTCTAAAAGCCAGAAGGCCTGGATAGATATTCTAAAAATTCTAAAAGACAAGAGAGGCCAGCTCAGACTATTATAGCCAGCAAAATGTTCAAACACAATAGTTGAGGAAAGAAAGATATTTCATGATAAAACAAACTTAAGCAGTATCTATCTATAAAACCACCTCTGCAGAAGGTACTAGAAGACTTCAAAGAGGTTAACAACACCCATGAAAACACAAGGAATAAGTAATCCCAGACCAGAAAATCAAGCAGGTATTAACATGAACACACACACACATACACACACACTACCACCATCACAACCACCACCACAACAACAACAATTTGGGGGAATTAAACAGTGTCTATTTATATCTCTCAAAATCTTTAGTCTCAATTACCCAATTAAAAGACAGAATAATAGAGTAGATATGAAAATACACACACCCTTCTGCTGTATCTAAGAAAAAGACCTAAAATTCAGGGATGAACATCACTTTTGGGTAAAAGGATGGAAAAAGATATTACAAACAAATGGACCTAAGAAAAAAGCCAATGTATCCATTTTAATATCTGACAAAATAGACTTCAAAATGAAACTCCCGGGACAAGACAGGGAAGAACAGTAAGTACTCATCAAAGAAAACAATCCCCAAGGAGTACATTGCAATTCTGAACATCTACTCATCTAATGCAAGGGCACCCAGCTTCAAAAACAAAACAAAAACAAAAACAAACAAACAAAAAAACAGAAACACAGTCCAAATCACATATTAACCCTCAAACAGTCATCATAGATGGCTTCAATAACTCATCTAGACAAAAATTAAACAGAAATACTGCAGGTGACAGACATCTTAAACCAATTAGATATAGTAGATATTTATGGAATATTTTATCTAAATAAAAAAGAAAATACCATCTCCATTCTTCTCAGAAACTCATAGAACTTAATTCATAACTTTCTTCATAGTTAAAAGCAAAGCTGCCAAAGACCAGCCTAGGGTTGGCAAGGAATTCTGAGGAAGGGGTGTCTAGAAGCAGAGAAACAAACAACTCAAAAGTCTAATAGATGTCCCTCAACGGAGGAATGGATTCAGAAGATGTGGTATATTTACACAATGGAATACTACTCTGCAATTAAAAACAATGAATTCACGAAATTCCTAGGCAAATGGTTAGAACTTGAAAATATCATCCTTAGTGAGGTAACCCAATCACAAAAGATCACACATGGTATGAAGTCACTGATAAGGGGATATTGACCCAGAATCTCAGAATACCCTAGACACAATCAGCATATCAATAGATTTCTAAAAAGATGGAAGGAGAGACCCCTGGTCCTGGAAAGACTGGATGTAGGGGAACGCCAGGACAGAGTAATGAGAGGGGGTTGAACGGAGAAAAGAGGGAGGGAAGGGGGCTTATGGGACTTTCGGGGAGGGAGGAAACGGGAAAGGGGAAGTGATTTGGAATGTAAATTAAAAAAATAAAATAAAATTAAATTAAAAAAAAAACAAAAAACAAACAAAAAAAAAAAAGTCTAATAGTGGGTACAACCTGGTATTTTATGTTCTGCAGGAGACAACTTTCTAGTCTGTTTTCTTTTTGTTTTGCTTTCTTTTTCTCTGATCTACTTTCTCATCTCCAGATAGCTCACTCTTATTCTACTCAAGAAAGTTCTCCAAAGCCTGGTGGTGGTGGCGCACGCCTTTAATCCCAGCACTTGGGAGGCAGAGGCAGGTGGATTTCTGAGTTCGAGGCCAGCCTGGTCTACAAAGTGAGTTCCAGGACAGCCAAGGCTACACAGAGAAACCCTGTCTCAAAAAACCAAAAAAAAAAAAAAAAAAAAAACAAAAAAGAAAGAAAGTTCTCCAAAGGGTTCTCTCTTCCTATTCTGTATTCTCTACATAGCCTGCAGATCATCACTTTTTTTATTTCACATATCAATCCAGTTATTTAATTCAGGTTTCTTTTTGATTATCCTGTGAATCGTTTTTCGGCCTTTTGGCTAAGATCAAGTGTTGATTATCCTGTGATTCAGAATCCCATTACCCCAGCTCTTTATTCTTAGGAGACTGCAAGCCACATTTTCTTTTAACTTTGCAAAAGAATTCAGAGATCTGCCTGCCTCTGTTAGGCTCAAACAATAAACTAGCTGGGTGGGCTGACTTCCTGAAGTTACAATTTCTGCTACACCTGGGCTTAACCTTGCTCTGCCCCAGGCAGACTCTGAACTCAGAAATTTGTCTGCCTTTGCAAGTATAAACAAAAATCTTAGCTGGGTTGGATCTCCTTCCATTATCTCTATCTTTAGTATTTTTCTAACAAGTTGGCTCACTGCATAGCTGCTTTTGTTCTTTTAGATTCATGAAGCCCCTCACATACTTCATAGTGCTTCCTTATTTTTTGAGAAATTATATACTTTTGAACTCATATTTTGCAGTTCTTTTCCACAGAATTTACCATTTCCCTAAGATGTAAACCATACCTTCAGTTCTCAGACTCATGTTGTCTCTGCTTATCATGGAGTCAGTAATTTTAACAGGGAAGACATTTTTAAAAGGAGAAATGTAAAATATGTGCATTGTTATATCAACAAGCCTTAGACCCATGGCAGTCATAAACATTTGTGAAGGCTCACATCCACTGGCACTGTCCCAGGGGCAGGAAGCTTGTCAGTCTGTCCCCACCAAGGCCAGATACAGCACAAAGCATAGCTCGAAGAAAACAATACAATTAAAGTAGCGCCCTGTATCCTATAGGCTAACTGTGGATTAAATCTTAATTTCAATAAGATAAAAACAACAGAAAGTATACAATCTGAGCAGTTCTGTGCTGAATAAAAGGTGAGTCAATACAGAAATTAAAGGCAGTTGAATAATAATGAACTTACATATTCATACAGAAACTGACCAGACTCAGTTGAAGTGGTTGTAGAGGAAGTTCATAGTACTAAGTGTCTGCATAAAAAAAACAGGGAGGAGGGTTGGCTCTTATGTATCTTATATTAGATACTTAATAGAACACCTGCAAACTGGAGAACAAAATGTAAGTATACCCAAAAGGAGTAGACTCAAGAAATAATCGAATAACCAAACTCAGAGTTGAAATCAATAAAATACAAATGAAAACAAGCAAACAACAAACAAAATATTACAAAGAATCAATGAAACTAAGAGAGGGCTTTGTTTTTTGTTTGTTTGGTTGGTTGGTCGGTTGGTTTTTTTAAGGAAATCAATGAGATTGACAAACATTTAGCCAAATTAAATAAAGGTGGAGAAAGATGAACCAAATTAGCAAAATTAGAGATGTAAAGGGGATAGGACCTGACAATGGATAACAAAGAAATCCAGAAAATCATAAAGACATACTGGATTCCACCAAATTAAAAAAAAAAGAATAATTTCCTTAATAGAAGTATATGTATACAATACATATGTATATACAATATATGTATATATACGTGTGTTTCAACACATCAGATTGTTCCTTATAAATATATGCAAAATTACATGTCAATCAAAGACTAAAGACAAAAAAGACCTGGTTGATGCTCAATCACTGATGTGTTTGTTTTGCAAGCAGTAATGCCTGAATTCTATCTACTTCCAGGACACATAGAGAAAAGCCAGGCATGCACCTAATTATAATCCCAGTACTGGGGAGGCCAAGACAAATAGACACCTGAGGTTCACTGGCCAATGACATACACCTTCCTGCCTAGTTTCAGGCCAATTGCAGGGTCTATCTTAAAACACCATATCAAATCATATCTGAGAAATGACACCAAAGGTTGACCTCTGTTTTCTACAAGCATGAACACATATATACACTAACATATCCACACATGTGCGTCTCAGGACAGAGAGAGAGAGAGAGAGAGAGAGAGAGAATAGTAAATAAATATAAAAATGAAAGTCTTATAACAAAGCAATCCAAGAAGAACGGCTTCTTAAGTTATAAGTTGTGCCTCTGTATCTGGTCTCACAGATGAAGGTGGGGGCCATGAAAAATTTGGTAACAGTAGAAGTTTCTGAATTTGTAATTCACAGTGCCAAAAATGAAATAAAAAATCAAATATGTAATGAATCTAAGTTATTTCTGGCAGGATTCACCTATTCTGCCCCTGAACAGACAACATATACACTGTTACCCTGATAGCTGAGACTATTGTGTATTCTGAATTTCAGTATATTTGTTATGCATACACAGCTTTCTGCTCTTGAAGAAACATGACGATTTAATTTCAGAAAACAAAACAAAGACTTTTGTATTTCCCTATTGTAATTCCTCAGCATGTAAGTGTCAAATTAGTATATCTTTGGATTGTATTACGTTTTTGAATGTTTGATTTTCAGAATTGGCATTTGAGTTTCTGACTGGTGTTTCATTAAAAAAAAAATGTTAAATAAACTTGGCTTAGGCTCAAGGAAGAATTTCCCACGGTATCAAGAATATCCCTAAGCATACTTCTGTCATTTTATACTATGCAAAGTGATATTCTCAGCACTGGCAACCATAAAATCAAAATATTAATCAACCGCAAAAAATCATGGAAAATGTTCTATAACTTACAGCATTAAATATTTAGCCAAGATTTGATTATTTATATAAAAAGTATCATTACAATAAAATTTTGATTTAATCCTTAAAAAATATTAAAGTTATATGAATACTTAAAATTATTTTAAAATAAACTCCTTTATGATTATTGTTAGTTAGCCTTTGACTGTATGCTTATTTTTTATACCCGTATATGCATGATTACATAAAATTTACTTGAATGAAAAGGGAACACAAATGGAAAAGTTTTAATCTGTAAGTTTTGTAGCCAACAAAGGGCAAATGAAAGGCGGAATTGGTTATAAACCAAGGCTGAGGGGAAGTAGCAAGCTGTCTCCCCTTCAGGGACCACCATCAGTCTGACTTTCATCATCTGTCTAAGGCATGCCTTAAACATCCATCTGCTCAGTGAAGAGATGGGTAAGCCTTGAGTGACTTGGCCAGCCCGCTTTCCTTGCTGTGACCAAAGGTGATCCACTGAAAGCAGTAAAGTTTCCTAGTTGAGTATTTCCAAAATACAAGGCTGAAAGAAAGAAACCAGAGGAAAAGGAGATTGTGGAGAAATAGTCATAGACTGGAAATCAAAGGTCAAGACTCCCAGTTGATTCTGGCATGTTTCCATCCCCCTATGTGTATAAATCCTTGTGTCTATTTGGGAAATTATTTTCCTCTCTGAAAATATAGAACCCTGAGAGATTGGGGAAAAGAAAAATGTCTTAAAAATTAATGTGGCTTTCTTACCTCAACCAAGTGGACTTATCCTGAGGTATAGAAACTCATAGAAAAAGAAATTTCTATGAGTTTCTATACCTTAAAATATTTATACATTATACCCACCATGTCTTAGCTACCTAAATTTCAACCAGAATAGATGCTAATTATTTTACGTATATGTACATAACATTTGTAAGCAAATATTTGCACTGTTGAAGACGCAAGTATAAATATTACATATAAACATTTGGCTCTGATTTTCTCAGGTACTTATTCATATGAAAAGAAATGGCAATGTTTTGTAAATTGAATTCCAGGTTTTCTACCTCGATACACATCCCCACATTTGCTGACGATGGAGAGTTAACTAGAATTTACCCCCAGAACGTGTAAGACACATGATGACCATTTTTCTAGTCAGGTGATGCTGAGTCTCTCTGCAGACAATGAGACTTGACAAGTCTCTCTGCAGACAATGAGACTTGGCATGGAAGGGATTTGTTTTAAGGTAATCCAAACACCAAGTGTCAGCCTCAAAGAAAAATAATGTGGGTAACAGAAATAAAAATGAATGGTGACAATCAGGACATTATTGAAAAGGGCACTGACATTTTTAACTAGACCATTTACATTTTTCCTCCTTCTTTCCAGAATCAACATAAAATCAGGAGTGAAAAATGTGAACTTTATAGGAATCTAGATAACCCTCTTTTAAATTAGTCATAATTTTCCTATTTTGAGCAGAAATGACTCCCCAAAAAGTATGATGTGTTTCCAGGGACAATTTCTACTTTCTTAGTTTCTTATTTGCCTATTAAAGGCTTCATTCTTTTGCTTCCTTCCTCCCTTCCTTTCTTCTTTGCTCTCTCCTTCTCTACCTTCCTTCTCTAATATATTCTATGTGTGCTGTGTGAGTAGCATTTAAAGCTAAGCATACAACTCTTGAGAAAAAGGATTCCATGTTAAGTTGAATTTGAAGGATACTGAATGAAACAATGCCACATGCAGCTATTAACAACCTGAGCTGCATTTCCTTGCCTACTGGAGTGAAGATAGCTGGACATATCAGCTTCAAAGTCAAACAAAATTTACAGAAACAATATGAGGACAAAGCTAACTAACATTATTTTTCTTTTTCTTCTACAAAAAAAAAATGCTCAGCAAAATATGAGTGTGACAGCTTTAGCACCAAGAGTTCCCAGCTGAATGTTCTTAACAGAAGCATAAGCTACCTAGTCCATCCTCTTCAGAACCCACAGCTGAAGTCTCACTCCCAATCATCTGACCCTGATTTTGCATATCTTAAAGGGCAAGCTAGGCATGGCATCTTTAATATTCTTTTCCAGCCTTTCCTTTTATTATATACTATGTATCTTTTCCTAGCAACAAATGTATTGTAATGTGAACAAATACACTGAGAAACTGAAAGCAAATATTAGGTACAAGGTATAGGACAAATATTCAAGTCGTCCGACCTGATATTCTATAAAAATATCTTTAAAGTTCATGTGATATACTAAATGATTAATAGTAGTCTAGAAAGCCAAGGAAGAATAAGATGAAGAATATGTAAGAAATTACCTTACCAGATAAAATAACTAAAATTCTACTATAAAAAATTCCATGAGAAAAGTAAAATTGCTTTCCTCTATTACAGCACATACAAAAACTGTTAATACATTATACTTTTCATTTTTATGAGGAATAGTAAAATCTTCAACAGAAAAATCTCAGATCTTACTATTTAAAATCTAAGACAAGGGAAAAAAACCTTTATTCACATCAAGAAATGCAAAATCAGATAGGAAACAGATATTCCATTTTTTATCATCATCTATGCCAAAACCAAAAAGGCAAGATCGGCATGCAAATGACAAATATCTAACCTTGTACCAGGACAGATGACAAACCTAGTGCTTATGTGTCTACCATCCTTAAAACCTACAATAAAAGTCTGAGCAAACCAGGAAAAATATGAAAACTAGGAAAATACAACTCACAGAACAGAAAATTCTAAAGACACGACCAGAGAGGTAAGTGAGACATTCCCATAATCCCAGAGCGCAAGAAACAGGAACAAATCTGGCCTGCAGAGACAGCTTGGAACATATGTACCTGTCTCAAAGAGTGGGGACATGGTTCCTAGTTGCCCAAACTATAGGAGTTAATTCCTCTGAAACGCTTGCTTTATAATAGGCTGCATTTATATTACCTATGAGAAAAGTCTACATAGACATTTCCTAAACCTATCAAAGTCCAAAGGACCCAAGATGGATGACAGATAAAATATGCAAACTGACTTCTGTAGTCAAGGCCAGGAGAAAATTCATCACCCCTGTAGATAAAATGAAACAAATCAAAATCCCAAGAAATTGCTGAAAATTATACATGCCCTCTCATAAGAATAAAATATATAGAGGTCTCAGATAAAGGATGAGCAGGTCCTTTCCCATAGAATCTCACCTGGTACTAAAATTAGGCATTGTTGATAGGATAGGAGCCAGAAGGACCATTCAAAGCAAAACAGGAAGATACTACAGTGCTCTCCCTGAACACAAAAGAGAAGGATAAAATCAGAAGGCTGACTTTCATAGTGAGTTCTCTGAACTATTATCTAGCAACATGCAACTAAGCAACTTAAAGTGATGAGCCAGAAAAAAAAAACTGTGCCATTCAGATATGACCAACGATCCATTTTGTCCCACCTTCCTGCCCAGTTCTTGACCTGTTTTCAGACTATGTATTCACCTACAGTGGACATTTCATTAAAAACAAAATTATGTGTCACTTTTAAGATCTTTTCTGACTGCCTTTTTTCCCTCAACAGTATTCAGAGTCCATACACATGACAGGGTGTATCAGTTCTTCATTTCTATTTATGGTCGCATAACCTCACATTACATTCACGTACCATTAGTGTGTATGACACATGTTCTCATTTGGTTGTTTTTTTTTTAATTGGCTATTTTATTTATTGACATTTCATATGTTATCCCCTTCCCAGTTTCCTCTCCACGAACCTGCTATCCCCTCCCCTTCTCCCTGCCTCTATGAGGGTGCTCCCCACCTACCCACCCTCTCCTGCCTCAGTACCCTAGCATTCTTCTACCCTGGGTCATCAAGCCTCCACAGGACAAAGTGGCTTCCTTCCCAGTGATGCCCAATAAGGCAACCCTCTGCTACATATCTAGCTGAAGCTGTTGTCCCTCCATTGTATACTCATTGGTTGGTGCTTTAGTCCCTGGGGTATCTGGTTGGTTGATATTGTTCTTCCTATGGGGTTTCAAACCCCTTCAGCCCCTTCAATCTTTGCCCTACTTCTCCCTGCACTCAGCCCAATGTTCATTTGTAATTTATGATATATAGTATTGCTATGCATACTCACATCTCACATACATTTCTATTGGATGTTCTCTTTAGGGGGACATCTGTACTCTCAGGTAGAATTGCTAGGTAGAGTGGTAGCCCTGTCTTACTATTTGAGGAATGACCAGTTTTTCAAAGTGGCTGCATCATGTCTGTTCCTGACGTCCAGGAATGAGGTTTCTAATTTATCAACAATTTTGCCATCTATCAGTTTTCAGTCTCTTGAACTATAGCCATCTAAGGGAATAGTCTCTCCCTGTGCCTTAAATATGCACTTTCCTAATTATTATTCCCGATGCAGGTATGTCTCTTCATATGGTCACTGCTCTTTTCTATATTTTCTTGGGAAAATGTCTGAAGATATCTTTAGACACACACACAAACATATATATATATATATTCATTTTGATTTTATGTGTATAAGTGTTTTGTCTAAATATATGTATGTGCACTATTGTAATGCCAATGTCAGAATAAGATGTTAGCTCTCCCCACTATAGTTACAGAGAGTTGTGAGCCACCAGGTGTGCTGGGCATCAAATTCAAGCCTTCTGAAATAGTAGCAAGTACTCTTAACCACTGCTCCTCTTTAAAGCCCCCTCTGATAAGTTTTAAATAACTATTTATTTATTTATTCATAATGTTGTGCTGTAATAGTGTTTTATATATTTAACATTCATGTGACGTGCCAATTATATGGTTTAAACACTTTTGTCTGCTCTGTGAGTCATTACTTCATTTTCCTGGTGGTATCCTTTGATTGACAAAGCTTTAACATTGTCATGCTTTCGTAGATATAATTGTTTTCATTTTCACATTTATCATTGTGAGTTCTAGGTACACAATTACTTTTTGTATCTTTCTAAATTTTATTAGTTCTAATAAGCTTTCAGCTAGTTTTTTGAAAGTACTTGCCAGGACAGAGAAGCGAGAGGGGGTTGAATGAGAAAAAGAGGGAGGGAAGGGGGCTTATGGGACTTTTGGGGAGGGAGGAAACAGAAAGGGGAAATGATTTGGAATGTAAATAAAAAAACTTAGAAAATAAAAAAAAGTATTTTCATTACTTCTTTGAGGATTTTATGTATGTTGTGATCATATTCAACCTCAACTCTTTCCAAATCCATTTCTCCTCTCCTTCTCACCCAACTTCATATTCCTCTTTTAAAAACATAAGCCTTATCAAGACTAATTTGTGCTGATCCAATATTCTTGGATATGGGCCCTTCAATGGAGCATCCTTGATTTGCCATGGGCTATAGACTCTTAAAGAAAACTGTCTCTCCCTCTCCAGCAGCTATCAGTTACCAATAGTTGCTCAGTAAGATATGATATTTGGTTCCTAACTCCACTCTCTGTGTTGGGATAAGGTCTGCCTTGGGCTTTCAGAGGTCTTGTGAATAGTGAATGTCACAAACACTGTTTGCCTCATATCTACAGCTTCTCTGCTGTGTCCAGAAGACATTGGTCTCTTGTAGCCATCCGCCACCTCTGACTATTATAATCTTTCTGCTTCTCTTTTTCAAAGATTCCCACACTTTGGAAGGTTGAAATCTATTATGTACATTCAATATAAGGCTGAGTACTCAACAGTCTCTTATTTTATGTACCTTGGTTAATTATGGGTTTTGTGATGTCATCTTCAAACAGAAACTTCAGTTGAAAGTTGGCAGGTGCATTAATCTATGACTATAGTGACAAATTATTATGTGCTTATTTAATTCTGTATCCCTTTGGCACAGTAAAAGTAGAGTCTCCTATTGGGTCTATGACATGTCAAACCACAGGCTCTTAGCCTGTAATAGTGCCAGGGATGGGTTTCATCTAACGGAATGGTAAGTCAGAAAGTGATTGGTTACTCCAATACTGGTTGTCTCACAAGTGCATCAGTGGGCATGTCGTTCCAGGAAAGTCATTATTGTAGCTATCAAGTTTCCACAGATAGATGATAATGATGATTACTTTTCTCTTCAGAGAGTATGTATAGAATCTTCTAGCACCAACATTATGAAAGTTACCCTGTAGGGTTGAAGCTTCCAGACTGACACCAGCTTGGTTATTGCATGTTCTGTAACTCTAGTTTGTATGGCCTTTAGCAACAGGGACTTTCCATAAAGTTCTAGGGGGTAACCAGGATCATTGTCCCCAAGAGCATTGTCAGTAGTGCATGATGGAAATTTATGGGACCTCATCATCTTATGACTCCAAATGAAGTAACCAGTTTGGAACTTGGATTTTTATTTGTGGTGTCCTGGAGGGATATGGTTGTCCCCATTATACTTCCATTTAATATATACTTTGAAACTTCTGTAATAGCAGGCTTCCATATAATGTTTTCAAAAGGTCTTTAGTGTTATTTATACCTCCCCACATTTCACTCTCTAGCCTGTCCTTATTTTCCACACCCAAACTTAAACTTTCCTGTTCCACATTTCTGTGACTAAAGATGGTTACAGCTCTTCATTTCCAATCAGAGCACCTCTTACTGATTTTCAGTGCCCAATTGTTCTATTGAGAACCTTGAGTAATCAAGTGATAAGATGAAATGTATGTACCTTTTCCTTCTCCTAAGAGGAAAGCATTCAATCTTTCAATATTAAGAATGTGCGTAGATGCCGGGCGGTGGTGGCACACGCCTTTAATTCTACACTGGGGAGGCAGAGGCAGGCGGATTTCTTAGTTCAAGTTCGGCCTGATCTACAGAGCAAGTTCCAGGACAGCCAGGGCTATACAGAGAAACCCTGTCTCGAAAAACCAAAAAAAAAAAAAAGAATGTGCGTAGATGTGGTGTTTTCATAGACACCTCTCCTCTGGTTAAAGAAATTTACTTCTAATCCTACTACCTCTGATGTTTTCTAGTGGGAAAATACTGAGAATTATCTAATGCATTTTCTGTACTTACTGTGATTACACTGCCAGATTGGGGTATTTTTGTTTTTCATATGCTTACTTTATTGTTAAGGTATATATGATGGCTAACATGATTGTCAACTGAAGGGAATATGTATTCTAGTTATGTTTTTAAGTCACTTCCAGAGAAGTTTGATTGAAATAGGAAGGTCCATCCCGAATGTGGGTAGCACAATTATGTGGGCTGGGATTCCAACTAAATCAAGAGAAGAAAATGAGTAAAATACCAGTCTCTGTCTCTATCTCTCTCTGTCTCTATCTCTCTCTGTTTCTCTCTGTCTCTGTCTCTCTCTCTCTCTCTCTCTCTCTCTCTCTCTCTCTCTCTTTCTCTCTCCCTCTGTTTCTTAACTCAGAGCACAGCATAACCACCTTTTCCACCTGCTTTCTTGACTTCCCTCATCAGAATGGACTGTGCTCTCTGAAACTATGAGCTAAGAGAAACTCTTCCCTCAGTCGTTTATAATCAGGTATTTTTTCACAGCTTTGATAAAAGTAATTAACAAAAGTATACTAATCCATCACCTTTCTCATGTTAAGACAACCTTAAGAGTTAGTTGAACTGTACTTGGCCATGGTGCATAGTCTCTTGTTTGCTGCAAGACTTCACCCCAGCATGTCATTGATATTGTTTTGCATTCTATTTATAAAAGGCATTTTTTTCTCTATATTTTTTAATTTGGGTGATGTTTTTTATCTGATAGAGGTATCATAAAATAAGATAAAATAAAATATGGCCACAGTGAGTGTGTGTGTGTGTTTGTGTGTGTGTGTGTGTGTGTGTTACAAAAGATGATAATTGGCCTACTGAACTGATTCAACCAGTTGACTATCACAGAAGACAAAAATAGCTAAATACATAATTAAATAAACAGATTTATTACTGGCAAATATGGAACATAAACCCTTAATAAAAATCAACATTTAAGTTGTTTTTCTTATTTTGCAAAGCTTTGAAAGATTTTGAATTTCCTAAAATAAAGTAATAGCAGTTCATTCATACATTATCTTAGCTAATGACATTTATGAAACTTAAATGTCTGATAATAATAAACAAAAAAAAGTGAAGGGGGAAATCAGCACTATTGTGTTTTAGTTCCTTATCCTCCCTGAAAAAAGATAAGAGTGTTTGCAAACCTTAAGGATCCTTCACTGGCAGGAGAATGGGAGTAGTTATCAAGATAAACACAAGTTTGTAGGGAAAGACTGGAAGTGCTTCCTTTCTTGGGCTTCTTCTAAAGAATACAGTATAATAGGAGTCAAGTACAAATGAGAGGTAAGGTACTATGGCCAAGGCCTTAAACAGATATATACACTTTGTGTCCAATGTTTTTGTGATTATTTTTTTCCAATTCACTAGTCCACTTCCCTTGTTTCAAGTACTTTCCCTTTCTATATTTAATATAAAATACTTAAATCCTGAGTCTACTTCTAACCAGGTATCCCTGGTGCAAGCTTTGTCCTGGGACACACTGCCTACAATGAGGTGATCTCAGAACTCAGAAATAAATAAAAATTACATTTTATTTATTTACTGAACTTTCAGGATTAGGTCTCTCTCTCTCTCTCTCTCTCTCTCTCTCTCTCTCTCTCTCTCTCTCTCTCTCTGTCTCTCTCTCTGTCTCTCTCTCTCTCTCTCTCTCTCTCTCTCTCTCTCTCTCTCTCTCTCTCTCTCTCCCTCTCTCCCTCTCTTCCTCTCCCTCTGTCTCTCCCTCCATCCCTTCCTCTCTCTCTCTTTGATACCACCCTAAGGACTTTATAAATAGGCTCCCAATGCTGCACTTTCTTACTGTTTCTTTGACCCTCCCTCCCATGCCTTACTTAAAAGAATGACTTCCTCCATCTTCCCTTCTCTTGGTACCCGCTATGTTTCCAGCTTGCCTGCCCTACTGCTGTTTTTGCTTAACACTTTCATAAAATGGCCCTTGAGCTTCCTTCCACATCTGTTTTCAAATTCTTTTATTAATGAAGCTAACCACCCAAAGAAAACTTCAGTTCCCTTGGTAAACACATCAAACCACCCTCAGGCTCAGTAATTTGCCAGGACTTAGAGAACATATAAACCCTTTATTCTCATGGTTAGTTTATTGCAGTATAAATCTAGAAATTAAAATTGGCCAAAGAGGATTCTGGTTCAGAACTAGAATCCCCCATGTCCTTTTTCAGTTGAGTTAGGTGGAGCACCATTAATTATATGTGAGAACACACAGAACATTGCAGTCTTGGAAATCTCATTCCAAGTTGGCTTCCACACTTTTAGTTATCAATATGACTAATCACCCAATGCTTAGCATCTCCAGCCTCTCCAGGGTTCAAAATAATACTTGCCTGCTTCAAGACTCCAACATAGATCACATTGTAACAACAGTGGGCTACCTGACATGGCTCAAAGTCTCCAGGCAGGTACACTGATTATCAAGCAAGACATTCCATGTATTGCGAAGTGAAAGTTTAGGATTTGTTGTAAAGGCTAAATATATCTTTGGGCAAGATCAGTATTTTACTGCACTTTGTAATAAAAAGAAGTATAATATAAATCTCATGAAGGCACTTAAAACATTTTTTTAAAAAGTATCAGTAAGGGGGAAAATGGTGTAATAAAATGAGCAGTTAGATAAGCAAATCTAAAAAAATTAAAAAATAAAACATTAAAAATAAATAAATAAATAAATAAATAAATAAATAAATAAATAAAATGTAGACAATCCAAAGTTAAGACAGAGAGACTTAAATGAAAGACTATTAAAATAACTGAAAAACAACTCAGTAAATAGGACACATACCACTTAACAATTTGTGTGTGTGTGTGTGTGTGTGTGTGTGTGTGCAAGCACACTAATCATAAGAGAACTAGATAGTCTTTCTAAATTTCAGACAAAATAGATTTTAGAACAAGGAAGCAATCTTGGATAAGTGGGATAACATACCAAAACCACATAGTAATATTATTTAAATCGTACTAATCACAGATCACTTGGTTAATGGAGGAGAAACAACTCATGAATACTGTATTAGTTAGCTTTAATTATCAACTTAACAGAGCCTTGAGTTATCTTGGAGGAAAGTATTGATTGAGGAATTGCCTAGGTGAAATTGAACTGTGGGCATGTCTTTTTGGCATAATTTTCTTGCTTACTAACTTACGGAGGAAGGCCCCGCCTACTGTGGGCAGTGCAATCCCTAGATAGGTAGCCATGAGTTGTTTGACAAAGTTAGCTAAACGTGAGCTTGTGGATAAGCCCACGAGCCAGCCAGTGAGAATCACTCCTTCATGGTTCCTGCTCTGAGTTTCTTCCTTGAAGTCCCTCAGTGATGTACTGTGACCTGGGAGCATAAAACCTATGTGGTTTTTCCACCACTAGGTTGCTTTTTAAGTCACAGTGTTCTATCACAGCAGCAGAAAGGTAACTAGAGCAAATACATAATAGTCCTAAGAGTGCATTTGTAACTATGAAGTATTTCAAAATACATGAGGCAGGGACAGTGAGAGGATCAACAAGTAAATATTTCCACCAAGCCTGATGATCCAAGCTTGATCCCATAATGGAAACAGAGAACTTAACTGTCCTTCAAGCTGTCCTCTCACAGAACACACGCACACACATACACACACACACACACACACACACACACACACACACACACACACACACAGAGAGAGAGAGAGAGAGAGAGAGACAGAGAGACAGAGAGAAAGAGAGACAGAGAGACAGAGAGAGAGAGACAGAGACAGAGACAGAGACAGAAAGAGAGACAGAGAGACAGAGACAGAAAGAGAGACAGAGAGAGAGAGACAGAGACAGAGACAGAAAGAGAGACAGAGAGAGAGAGAGAGAGAGAGAGCTAATCCTGAAAGCTCAGTAAATAAATCAAATGTAATTTTTAAAAATTCAAGAAGCAAAAATAGATAAAACTAAAGTTTGTAATAGAAAATGTACAAGTACAGATGGAATTTTTTGTGTTTTTTTCTGTTGAGTCAATAAAATGAACTGAAATTTGAGCAACAGGCTCAGTGTGACTTAATGTACTTGAAGCAAAAAAAAAATTAAGTATCAGGATGCTCTCTTCAAGTATAAATACAAAAATTAGTATTTAGCTTTTCACTACCTTATATACATTGTACAAAATAATGTTGCATTTACACACAAACTTATCCTTAGATTAGGTACTCTATTCATGTCGAATCATCTTAAAGAGGGCAAAATGGCTGTTGACTGAGCCAAGGAAATCACCAAAGCTAGTAAGCAGTAAACCAAGGCAAAATAGGAAAGCAAGTCGACAAAAGCTAGTCTCACTCTCTGCTCGTATCAGATCAATTGAGGGAGAAATACCTGCACAGTTCCAAATTCCAATATTATTAATTAGACAAAGTGAATACAAATTGGATGGTATTTGTTGAGTTTTCATGAAACTTTGACAAATCTTAACTTTCATGGCCTGATACCTGCTCAGAAGCTAATAATCATTTCAACTTCACCCATCAATATCTGAATCCAGACCATCTCTACCAGGGCACCCTCTCCTGAGACTGACCCAGATAAGTTTTCAGTTCCATCTTTTCATTTCCACAAACCAAGGTTCTTCGAGTCATTCCTGACCATTACGCTTCTCCTGGCTCTGTCTCTAAACTAATTTTTTAAAGCTGATTCTACTTTGCAGTTGTTAAACGGCCAGAACCCAATCACTGTCTCTTTCCCCCACCCTAGACAGAACTCTCATCCTCTCCTTTCTGGATCCTTGCAGCAGCACCAGGACTCCTCATGTCTACCAGTGCCCTCTACAGTCTAATCTCAACTGGTCCATCATCATTTAATAGACATTCAATGATTTTACTTCCCTTCTTGACTGCTGGTGGTTCATCATGTCTCTCTAAGCATGAGTTTCAATGCATGAATCTTTAGCATCCAGCTAGGCTGAGTGTTCCCACTTCAGCTCTCCCACAACTCCCTAGGGATACAGTAGTGAACCTCAGGACATACTTCAAATCCTCCCTCAAATGTCACCTTCCCATGAGTCACACCCTGAGCAAGTCAGTCACTCCCCACACCACCATATCTTTTCCAGTCTTAACAGTCCCTCATAATTCCTTATTCCTAACAGAGAAGGTTACCTTCTGAGACACAGTACAATTTATAATTTATCCATATTTGTGACTTGTTTTTAATCTACTCTATGAGAAAACAAACTCCCAATTCTCCTGTTTAGTTTATTATTGTATCCTAAAGAGCAAGCAAGTCTGATATAATGTAAATAGATAATGAGTAAAATCAGCTAACATGATATATGTATTTATGCTTTCATTTTAAAAGTGAATATTAGAAGAATCCATCCAGTTTTACATTTTGCACTACATGAGAACTATTTGCCATATCAAATTAGTAGTTTGTGTATGAAGGTATAGGTCAATGGAAAGGCACTTTACTAGCATGTACAAAGCTCAGGAATCAATTCTTTGAATTGCAAAATGGTACTTATGCTTCCTCAACTAATAATACCAGCATGCTTTGACCTTACCCTAGGGATGGCCCTTACTTGTATATGTCACGGTCCATTCAACTGTATAAAATCTGACCTTGAATATCTTCATCATCATCATCATCATCATCATAGCATTATTCAGCTCATTTATTTGAGACAAGACCTTCCTATGCTGATAAGGCTTGTCTGAAACTCCTGGTGAAGCTCACCTTAAACTTAACCTTGAGATCCACATTGCAGGTGTGCATCAACTATATTGTTATCTACAACTAAGCTAAATATCACTTTGTAAACATACTCTAATTACAAGTTTCCCTAAGTCTGATTTTAGCCAAGATGGAATTTTTAAAACTTTTTTATCTCTCTCCTTAAACTTTATTTTTTTAGCTGACACACTAAATTGATACAAGTCACCTGACTTACTGGAATATGAATCTGCCATCTATCCTGCTACATCCCGATTCAATGTGTCAGCTGAATTCATTTTCAAAAGCCCTGCAGCTCTGCAAAACTACAGCATTTTTAAAGCCACATAAAAATAATAACAGGTTTCAGGTAGGATGGTAACTTTCTAGGTACAACATGTAACAGAATGGACTATCCATCACTGTAACCTATATTGTTCTACAGTGGTGTTCAGAGCATGCCACCTGCACCCTGTATAATCCATGAGTTCTATTGCTACAAGGACCAAAACAATCTTCATTATAAAAGGACTTCAGACAGTCCTCAAACCTGACACTGAAATGCTGAAATGTAGCCTCTGTACAGTGGGGGATAGTATAATGGGCAAACCCCTTTATTTCTACATTAGGACACAGCATTCCATGTACTGAAAAGGAGATGAATGAACCTAGATGATGAATCCTTCTATCAAAATGGAAATGTCCTAGAAAGTCAGATATTGCATCTGGAATCTTCACTCACTCATCCCAAATTTAGGCACAAAAGGTCAATACTCTTTGCCAAGACAAACGTAAGCTTTAAAAAGAAAACTTTTCAAATGATGTGTTGACTAACTTTGCATACACCTTCCCATCTTAGCGGTCTATGGCTGTGAAGAGACACCATGACCACAGCAACCCTTACAAAAGAAAGCACCTAATTGGGGCTGGCTTACAGTTTCAGGTGTTTAGTTCATTATCGTCATAGGGGGAGCTTAGCATGGCACCATACAGGCAGACATGGTTCTTGAGAAGTAGCTGAGAGTTCTACATTCAAATCCTCAGGTAGGAGGAAGAGAGTCACTGGCCTGGATTAGGCCCTCTGAAATCTCAAAGTCCACCCCAGTGACACAGTTCCTCCAAAAAGGTCACAGTTCCTCCAGCCAGGCCATGCCTCCTAATCCTGCTCTAGCAGTGCCACTGCCTAATGACTATGTATTAAAATGTATGAACCTCTGAAGGCCATTCTTATTCAAGGCTAGGTCATGGTATCTAGAAATTTCTTCCATCAAACACTTATCGATCCTTTGCAGTGAAAGTATTTTCCAGACAGACTAACTTTCAAATCTGTAGATGCAGAGTAAACAGGTCCCTATTACAGCCTTGAATCAATCAGACTGACATTCTCAAAAAGGAGGCAATTTTACCATCTCTCTTTTGGCTCAGCCTACCACATCAAGAGTTTCTAGGTCGCAGGCCCACCAGCCGACCCTGAGGAATATTGCTAACAGTCTCTACAATCAGATTACAAATTAAGTCAATCTCTCCATATGACACTCTCTCTCTCTCTCTCTCTCTCTCTCTGTGTGTGTGTGTGTGTGTGTGTGTGTGTCTATGTTTCTCTCTTCTTCCCAGTCAGTCCCACTTCTCTGAAGAATTCATACTGAAATCTATGATTTAATATCATTTGAGACAAAGATTAGAAATTAATATGAAAGATAAAATTTGTTTCACATTCTCCACTCTTTTTAGAATTGAGAAATATGCTTATGAAACTTGCTTTGAGGCAACTTCTCCTCTCGCTTGAATATCTGTGTCATTTTTATGATAACCTCTTAGAGAAAAAACAATGTTTAATGCTCCACTCTCATTTTTCTTCAGTTCCCATTACAATTTCATTTTGCTGGGTTGTTTTCTTGCTAATTCTTTTGTCCAATAAGAGTGAAGAAACCTAAATCCACAGTCAGATGCTGTAATATGAATATATAAAAACATTAAAAAATACACTCAATAAACAATTCCCTCCTAATTAGCTGAATCTTGGTTCTTAGCCCACATTTGTATATTCTCTGCTTAATGCATAAAACTATACTATATTTGAATCCTGTCCCAAATATAAGAGAAATAAACCCTCACCTTTTTCCTCTACTGTCTTGTTTTAATATAAGGTAGTTACCATATGGACATGTTAAAAATCAAATCTAAAATTATATGCATGCAGATGCTGCACAAATACTGGTTTAGAGAAAAGCATTTTTAAAAATCTCGATGTCAGACATATTCCATCTTTATTTAATGGAACAGTCTAAACCTTGATAAAATTATGGTTTTCATGATTGATTACATCGTTGATCAAATCCAACCTATTCTGGCATCAACATCTGTTAATCAACCAGATGTTCTTTATGGTATCACTGGCTGACGATGACTCTTTCCTTGCTGGTTATAGACCAACTGAAAGGGGGGGAAGGGTAATCTGTGTTGCTCTTGTTTTTCAAAAAACTGTACTCAATGATGCCTAAGAAGGGAAAAATATACATTTGAAAAACCAGAAAGTAGATACTGATTCCATTCCTATCTGTATGATGGCTTACTATAAATGTGAGCATTTACAATCTATTGTCCTTTCTTGAGTCATTATGAGACATCAATTTTAGTCTTATTTTAAGAAAATATCCTCAGATTCTCATCAGTTAAACATCTGCAACCAGTAAGTAAATATACATATATACATATATACATATATACATATATACATATATACATATATACATATATACATATATACATATATACATATATACATATATACATATATACATATATACATATATACATATATACATATATACATATATACATATATACATGAAGATTGTGAACCACAGCTCCTTATTATTTTATACAACCCAGACTTCCTGAGTCTTGGCTTGGCTGAATAAGTTGTCAATATGTAATTTTATTTACTAACATTAATTCTAAACCCTCAATGAAGCGGGAATAGCCAAACCCATTCTTTTCATTCATGCCTTTTAAACAAGTATTACAACAAATGTAACTTTATATCCTTTACTTTAAAAAATGGAGAGAGAAATGAGAAAGAAAAGAAACAGATTGAATAAGAACAATCAAAGAAGGAAAAATGGAGGAAGGGAAGAGATTGCGTGTTACAGTCTTTTATAAAGCTGTGTCCTTCAAGACCTCTCAAACAAATGATGATTCCAAATTATCTATCAGAGTGTGGTCTGAAAATGATTTAAAATCTTGAATTCTATTTACACCTCATTCCATCCCAAATATTCCCTAAACATACCAACAACAGGACTAGAGAGATAGTTCTGCACTTAAGAGCACTTGCTGCTTTTACAGAAGTCCTAGGAGTGATTCTTTGACCCATAGATGGCTTAAAACCACCAGTAACTCTAATTCTAGAGGAATCTGATGCCCCCTTCAGGCCCTCTCAGGCTTCTGCACACACAAGGCACATGTAAACTCACACAGGCTTATGCATATAGACACAAGAATAGTAGATGGATAGATAATAGATGATAGATATGTAGATAGATAGATGATAGATAAATAGATGATAGATGATAGATAGATGATAGATATATAGATGATAGATAGATAGATACATACATACATACATACATATAGATAGATACATAGATACATAGATCGTTACATAATAGATATACAGAAACATAGATACATGGATAGTTACATATATAGATACATAGATAATAAATAGGTTTCTGAAGGAAAGAATAAATACAACTAAATGAATATTATGAGTCATAACAGGTCCAAAACATTTTAACTTTGAACTTTAAGCAGCAGTTCTCAACCTGTGAGTTGAGACTCCTTTAGGGGTCAAATATCATATATTTACATTATGATTTGCATTAGCAAAATTATAGTTATGAAGTAGCAAAAAAAATAATTAAATGGATGAGGGTCACCAGAATATGAGGAACTGTGTTAAAGGGTCACATGATTTGAAAGATTGAAAACCATTGGTCTAAAGAATACAAGACAATGGAAAAAGACAGGGAATAGCTCAGAGGTTAGAAACACTAGGGAGTTATTTACTATTCTTGATCCCCACAAAGCATTAGAAGAATGAAGTGCCAACTTGTAATTATAGCCCTCCTTGATCTGCCCACTCTCTTGATCTGAACACTTTTTCAGGTCAGGGAGCCAAGACCACAGCAAAGCCAGCCTGACCTCAACGGTGCAGGTGATACTCAGTACACCATTGGAGCTAGGCTGATGTTATCTTTCTGTTCTTGTCTCAAATCATCTCAACTTCATCCTTACCATAAACCTATGAGCTGAGGAATACAGCCCATATTTCACAGTCAAGGTAACTGAGGCTCTGAACAAGCCAACAGCCGCAAGAGAGCTGATCATTTCTAGAGAAGCTGTGATTCCAAGTTGGAAATTCAAGTCTCAAATTAGAATTTTCTCTATTCTCCAGAGCAAAAGAAATGTTTTGCAGGATCAATGAAGAAAAGTGAGAAAGGATCAGGAGGCCAGGGTAGCTACCCTACTACTGTGTTGAAAACTACTACTACTACTACTACTACTACTACTACTACTACTACTACTACTACTGCTGCTGCTGCTGCTGCTGCTGCTGCTGCTGCTACCCTACTACTTTGTTGAAGACTCAACTCACAGATGCACTCAATTATGCTGCAAAGCTCTAGGTGCCTGATCCTTACTTTAGGGGAAGGATAGATAGCTCTCCCAAGACAGCTGTCTAACCACTTGACAATTATGCCTTGTGTATCAAGGAACTGTGATGGGTTTTCACTCACAAGCAACCACTGAAATAACAGAGTCCAAATAGTTCCTATTTGTGGATGATTCTTGGCAGCAGGGACAATTGCTGGCCTTTTGAAAAGCCACTCGCTGCTGTGCATTCCGCACCTGTGTTTCACCTTAGAGCATCACCATGAGGAGTAATAACAGAGC
The DNA here is from genome assembly GCA_036184795.1 of Tokudaia tokunoshimensis. Lineage (NCBI taxonomy): Eukaryota > Metazoa > Chordata > Mammalia > Rodentia > Muridae > Tokudaia > Tokudaia tokunoshimensis. Next base: position 41,853,120 of record BTHU01000019.1, read on the forward strand.
TCCTGACAGCAGAAGCCCTGGGAGAGCTTTGATGTTGCATCAGGGATCTGGCAGGCCTTTTCTGTTCCCTAGCTCCTCAGACCAGTGCTACTGGCACAGCATCTTAGTGTAAGGGAAAGTTGGCTTGTGAGGAAAGTTCCTGGTGAGCAACCACCTCCTTTCCCAGAGAAGAGTTGTCAGCTGCTGCCACACCCCCTTGCTCTTATCCTACCCTTTCCTTTCCATGGGATTATCATAGATTGAGGTAGTAACAAAACAGAAATGGCTTTGGGCCATAATCCCCAGAGCTATGCTCCCAAATGGCATCAGCCAAAAAGCTTAAATCAATCCCTAGCTTCTAAATCCTGAAACATAAATATCCCAGAAATATAGCACTGGAAATGACAATAATTCTCTAAAAGACGCTTCTTTTACATTTTAAAATGGATTTACTTGAAGAAAATAAATACACAGCCATCCCACAGCTTGTTTTGCATTATGATATAGTAAAAGTAAATGTGTGGTGTTCTTGGGAAGAGAGGAAATAGGAAGGGGCAAGCAGGAGTAAAGGGCAAGAAAGAAGGGGGTAAATATGACAAGAGTACTTAATATGCACATCAGAAAAGCCACAATGAGAGGCATATTTTATATAATGAGTATATGCTGATGAAACATTAAATGAGAAGCAAAATGCTTAAATAAATTGCAATGTGATTGATAATTGTGTGTAATCTGATAAATCTTTTAGTGACATCCATCAAACACCATGATGCCACCACCTTATATCAGGTATACAAAGGAATTCAGATGTCCAAAAAATAAATAAATAAATAAAAGGGAACGGGGGAGGGGACATCTCTCATTTGCCAAAAAGTTTTACCATTTCCCATATGCCACCATGCACACAGAGATAATGACACTTTCAGAATCAAGGTTGGAAAGACAAATTAGAACTCTTTACACAGTTTATATCTCCCATATTGGAAGTGAGGTGTATTAGTTTATTTTCTGAGGCTAGTTATAAAAGAAGGAGTTTATTTTTGCTTAGGGTTCCAAAGGTGTAGTTTTTTTTGTTTGTTTTTGTTTTTTGGGTTTTTTGTTTTGTTTTGCTTTAGTTGAACAAAGGCATGGTGTCTGGGTCCTGTATCAGCAGCTGAGAGATCCCATCTCTACAACCAGGAGGCAGAGAACACACTAGGAATAGTTTGATGCTTTTTAAGTCTCAAATCCCACCCCTATGACACACCTCCTCCAAAAGGTCACACCTCCTAATCACTCCCAACAGTTTCCACCAAGTGAGGACAAAATATTCAAACACTTGAGCCTACTGGAATCATTCTCATCCAAACCATCACAGAATGAAATGATGCAATACACAGCATATAGTATTGTAAGTGTTGATTTTAAATAGTGGGAGAAACTAGAAGAAGACATCAACAAAAACTGAGTCTTCAAAGATATCTCAGCATATGAGAAGTGGAACCCCATGGATTGTTTACGAACAACTCTCAGAGGTTGTCCTAAAGAGCCTGACAAACTTCCCAGTGCTGTATCCATTTTAGTCATGCTTTTTGACGAATGCTTTCCAAATCCAAGGACACATTTGCCTTTATTTCCTATGTGACTGACCCACCTCGTCCAATGTAGACATATACTACCCTCTAAAAACACCCAAACCCAGACATTCCCAAAATAATACTGTAGAGGTTTCTAAGTATTTGTCTCCCTAGCACAGTACAACTGAAAATACAGTAAAGTCTCCCCAGGACCCAGCATCCTACTTCGTATATCCAGGCTCTTTCAGTAAAGACTGTGTTTTCACTAGATTTCAGACTTCAGGATTTCAGCATTCAGGATATTGATTTTTTTTTTGTGGGTATGACATTCAGGATTTCAAACTTTGGATATTTGGATGTTTTCGAATGTTACATTCAAGAAGACAGCATCAAGAATGCGGTTTGGACTATGATTGACACTTGGGAGAAAGATGCTAGAGCATCAGGGCTAAATGATAAGCTTTGATTCCAGTCCAAAGTCTGACCTCTTATCTCTTCTTGTCCTCTACTTACCAGGAAAGGAATTCTTCAGCCAAGATGCCACAACAAAAAGCCTTTTTCTATCCCTGAAATTGTAAGAGGAGCACTTCTAGACAAATGCTATAGGAATTACCAGAAGCAAACTCAGCTTGCAGCTATTAAAAACTTAACACAACTTCCCCAGTCCTTCTGAGATTAAGACACTTAGAATCCTTTTACTTTAAGCATCCTAATGGTTACCAATAGCCTATTGAAGCTTTGCAGTTGTGAAGGTGGCTCGTTTGGGAAACAAGATATTTTTGTTCAGATACAAACCTTACTACTTATGAATCATTGCTTTTCATCTACTTAGTACAAATAATTACAACCAAATTTTAGGATGTTCATGAAGATTATACAAAGTTATATGTGCAAAGCATTTAGCATCTTGGAAGAGTAGTATATATGAATCACTTAGTATATAGCCAACCATACTCCAAGTTCTCAATTAATGTTAATTACACAAATTTTATACGTGTGTGTGTGTGTAATTTCAGCAGAGAAATGTGTTCTATACTTAAAAAAATGATATAAAAGAAAAGTTTATAAAAATAATTTTGTTGATTTTGCAGCAGGGAACCGGGCAGCTCCATAGCCTTCTGTGCTTAGCCCACCAGAAGAGAATGATCTCCCAGCAGCGATTTCACTTCTGAGTGCGGAGGTGAGATCTCCACCTTCTCTCTGGAGGGGTACAGCTAGGAGCGCACAAGGCATATGATCATTGGAGCAGCTGGGACAGGAGTCTTCCCTTCTAGCCGCCATTTACAGCAGGGAACCAGACAGCTCCACAGCCTTCTGTGAACAGACCCTGCCAGAAGAGAGTTGGTCTCCCAGGAGTACAGACACAGGTTTACAGGCCCATAGGAGGGGCAATCTCCAGTCAGAGACAAGACCAACTAACACCAGAGATAACCAGATGGCGAAAGGCAAGCACAAGAACCCTACCAACAGAAACCAAGGCTACTTGGCAACATCAGAGAACAGTTCTCCTACCACAGCAAGTTCCAGATGCCCCAGCACACCAGAAAAGCAAGAGTTGGATTTAAAGTCTCTTCTCATGATGCTGTTAGAGGACATCAAGAAGGACATAAATAACTCCCTTAAAGAAATACAGGAGAACATGGGTCAAATGGTAAAGGCCCTTAAAGAAGAAACACAAAAATCCCTGAAAGAAATACAGGGGAGCATGGGTGAACAGGTAGAGGCCCTTAAAGAGGAAATACAAAAATCCCTGAAAGAATTACAGGAGAACACAAACAAACAAGTGAAGGAACTAAACAAAACCATCCAGGATCTAAAAATGGAAGTAGAAACAATAAAGAAATCACAAAGTGAGACATCTCTGGAGATAGAAAATCTCGGAAAGAATTCAGGAGTCATAGATGCAAGCATCAACAACAGAATACAAGAGATAGAAGAAAGAATCTCAGGGGCTGAAGATACCATAAAAAACATTGACTCAACAGTTAAAGAAAATGCAAAATGCAAAAAAGCTCCTGAGCCAAAACATCCAGGAAATCCAGGACACAATGAGAAGACCAAACCTAAGGATTATAGGTATAGAAGAGAGTGAAGATTTCCAACTTAAAGGGCCAGTAAATATCTTCAACAAAATTATAGAAGAAAACGTCCCTAACCTAAAGAAAGAGATGTCCATGAACATACAAGAAGCCTACAGAACTCCAAACAGACTGGACCAGACCAGAAAGTCCTCCCGGCACATAATAATCAAAACACCAAATGCAACAAACAAAGAAAGAATATTAAAAGCAGTAAGAGAAAAAGGTCAAGTAACCTATAAAGGCAGGCCTATCAGAATTACACCAGACTTCTCACCTGAGACGATGAAAGCCAGAAGATCCTGGGCAGATCTCATACAGACCATAAGAGAACACAAATGCCAGCCCAAACTACTATACCCAGCAAAACTCTCAATACCATAGATGGAGAAAACAAGATATTCCATGATAAAACCAAATTTACACAATATCTTTCCACAAATCCAGCCCTACAAAGGATAATAGATGGAAAACACCAACATGAGGAGGGAAACTACACCCTAGAAAAAGCAAGAAAGTAATCTTTTTCCAACAAACCCAAAAGAAAGTAACCACACAAACATAAAAAGAACATCAAAAATAACAGGAAGCAACAATCACTATTACTTAATATCTTATAACTTCAATAGACTCAATTCCCCAACAAAAAAAAATAGTCTAACAGAGATGTTTTTCATGTGGATCTTCGATTTTATCAGAAAAAGTTTGTGAGATGTTTTTCATGTGGATCTTCGATTTTATCAGAAAAAGTTTGTGAGATGTTTTTCATGTGGATCTTCGATTTTATCAGAAAAAGTTTGTGACTCTGCGGGGCGGTGGTGGCGCACGCCTTTAATCCCAGCACTTGGGAGGCAGAGGCAGGTGGATTTCTGAGTTCGAGGCCAGCCTGGTCTACTGAGTGAGTTCCAGGACAGCCAGGGCTACACAGAGAAACCCTGTCTCGAAAAACCAAAAACCAAAAACCAAAAAAAAAAAAAAAAAAAAAGTTTGTGACTCCTCTTTCAATTCAGTAATGCTTTTTGTGTCTATCATTTTGACTGTATTATTTTCCATGATAATCTTTAATTTTAACATTTTTTTCTGTGTATTTCTTCGATTTTGTCGGAGGTGTTTTTCATGTAGATCTTTGGTTTTGTCGGGGGGGGGGTGTTTGTAGTTTCACTTTCAATCAATTTAAGAATGTTTTTGTGCCTACCATTTTGTTGGTATAATTGTCCATGATAATCTTCAATTTTAACGTTTCTCTGTATTTTTCTTCAATTTTTTCAGAAGTATTTTCCATGTGGATCTCCAGTTTTATCAGACAATGTCTATAATTTTACTTTCAATCAACTTAGGAACATTTTTATACCTTCCATTTTATCTGTATAATTTTCCATGTAATAGTCAGTTTTAACATGTTTCTCTATATATTTCTTGAATTTTTTCAGGAATATTTTCCTTGTAGATCTTCAATTTTATCAGAAAGTGCTTATAATTCCACTTTCAAAAAACATAGGAATACCTTTATGCCTACCATTTTATCTGCATAATTTTTCCATGAAATACTCAATCTTCACGCATTTTTTATATATTTCTTCAATTTTATCAGAGACATTTTCCATGTAAATCTTCAATTTCATCAGAAAATGTTTATAATTTCACTTTCAATCAACTTAGAAATATTTTTATGCCTACCATTTTATCTGTATAATTTTCCATGATAATCTTCAATTTTAATGTTTTTCCATATATTTTTTCCAATTTTATCAGAAATATTTTCCATGTAAATCTTCAATTTTATCAGAAAATGTTCATAATTCTACTTTCAATCAACTTAGGAATATTTTAATTCCTACCAATTTATCTGTATAAATTTCTTCAATTTTATCAGAGATATTTTCCATCTAAATCTTCAATTTTATCAGAAAATGTTTTTTACCTCTACTTTCAATCAATTTAGGAATATTTTTATGCCCACTATCTTATCTGTATAATTTTTCATGAAATAGTTTTAACGTGTTTTTCTATATATTTCTTGAATGTTATCAGAAATATTTTCCTTGTATATTTTCAGTTTTATCAGAAAATGTTTATAATTCCACTTTCAATCAACTTAAGAATATTTTATGCCTACCATTTTATCTGTATAATTTTTCCATGAAATAGTCAATCTTAACATGTTTTTCTGTATATTTCTTCAATTTTTCAGAGATATTTTCCATGTATATTTACACAATGGAATATTACTCAGCAATTAAAAACAATGAATTCATGAAATTCTTAGGCAAATGGGGAACAGGAGGAGGGAAGAGGGCTTATGGGACTTTCGGGGAGCGGGGAACTGGGAAAGGTGAAATCATTTGGAATGTAAATAAAGAATATAGAAAATAAAATAAAAAAATTTTAAAAAATAATTTTGTTTTTCAAATGTTTTTCTAAACTCTTCCTAAGAACTGAAATACTATAATTACTAAGCAAATAGTTATTAAATTCCTGCTTATATTTCTTCTGATTGGCCCCTAGCCTTAACTCTAATGTAGCTTCTCTAATTGAATTTCATAATGTCTATTATATTTTGGATCTTGAGTTAGGATCCGTGTGTTAAGACAGTGCTAGAACGTGGCAGGATGTTTAAGAGGCAGAGCCCAACAAGAAGGCTTTAGATCACTGGAAGCTTACCCTTGAAGGATGTTGTGAGAGTTGGCTTTCATGCTCTCACTCTGTTTTGCAATTTGGTTTGTGAAATGAATAGAATTGTCCTACTACGTGTCCTACCATGTTGCATGGTTTTGCAACGGGCTGTAAAAGCAGTAGGTCTACACAACCATTGACAAGAACATCTGAAACCATCAGCTAAAATAAATCTTTTTACAAATTCATTATGTAAAAATTTTTATAGACAGCTGACCAATAAAATGAAATTGACTAAAAAAAAAAAAACACACAAACAAAAACAAGCAAAACAACATAGAAGCCAATTAGAATGTGAAAAAAATAAAACTTTCCTCACAAGGTAAGTCGTAAGTTCAACTCAGCTTGATGGGGAACTCAGAGCGATGTAAGATTAATTTCCCCAAAGGCAGAATTCAGTGTTACAATCCTTACACATGTGGGATGCAGAGTCATGTACTTGGAAAGGAAAGCAACTTTGGAATACCTTCCTTGTTTGAAGTTAATTAAAGTAGTAGAGGAATAGCTTGTAAAATACTGTCTGCAGTCAACTAATTCTTTAAGAGCAAGCATGTTGATTTATCTTGCTTCGGGTACATATATTTTTTTCAAGTGTAGTTTTCGCCATGAATTAAGAAAGAAAACACTTTTGCTACTTAAGACTCTTCTCTGTGAAAATTAAATGGATTTAAAATTAGAAGTTTTGAGTATTTAACACTAATTCTTTCTTTTCACTCATTTCAATCCATAGGTAAATGGGATGAACATTAGCTACCCTATATTTTCTACCTATACACTTGAATAAGGTTCTGCCTATAATACTCACAGAATAACTTTTTTATAAACAACTCTAGAGGAACTTAAGGCATGTAAAACACAAACTAAATGCAAATCATTTAAACCAGTTTATATACATAATCAAAACTTCCTGTTAGCCTTTCTTCTTCCTGCCCCACAGTCTGATTGGCAATCATGCATCATCATGATCACTTAAAGAATGAGGACAGATTCTTGTCTTCTAAGCTGTTTATGCCCAAGGATGTCCTCCTCACATAATTGATAAGAGTCAACCAAAAATCAGATGATCTAGGCTGATTTTCATTTTCCCCAAAGTTTTCTTATCAACTTCTTTTCACATTTGCACTTTGTGTTCATCCTCTTCAGGGCTTAACTGCTCGTTATCCACTGGCATTCATCCAGAGATGATTTACTGTGTTCTACCATTTGCTTTATAATCAATGGTTTTTAAGTTGTAAAGCAAATGGGATGTAAATAGCCTTGCCCTAGTTTACGGTTGAGGAAAGGAAGGTTGGGGGACTTTAATTATTTTTAGAGTGGAGTTGCACTGTGAGAAGGAAAGTAAGATAAAATTGATTTATTTTATTTTTATATTTACATTAACTAATTTTTGTGTACATGGGTGCATGTGTGTGTCCATGAATGTGCATATATGCACACATGGCACAATTTTATGTGATGATTAGAGAAAACTTTGTGGAAGTCAGTTGGTTCTATTTGTTTAACATTTGGGTCTCAGGAAAGCAAGCACATATGCCCACTGAGTCATCTCACTAACTAATTACTTGTGGGACATTTTCAGCTTTGTTGAGGAATGAATAATAAACAAGTATAATCTATATTTATTAATAAACACATATAATCTATATTTATTGTGTGAAGCATGTTTGGAAATACACACATCTTATAAGACTACTTACAAGGATGAGAGTGAGTAAAGTATACATCAGCTCATATAGCTGCACTTTCTCTAGACTGATGAAATGTCCTCATATCTATTCTCATAGCAAAACTCAAATTACAGTAATTCCTAGCTATAGACTAGGGATGATGTTCCAAGCCACAGGGAATGGCCGAACCTACAGAAAGCTTGAAGCTATATCATTTAAGTGCCTCCCTCCAGTTCCTGCACATTTGCCTCCCAAAATAGCTGGAACCTTTGCGGTTTGGGCCAAAAAGTAGCAAAGATATCAGAAATCTCGTTCTTTACAATTTCATAGATGATAAAACTATCATCATCAGTCTGGAGGGATTCTTCAGTGGTTATGAGTGAGTGTTGCTCTTGCGGGGAACCCAAGTTTGATTCCCAGCGCTCTAGTGAGACAGCTCACAGCTGCCTGTAACTGCAGCTCCAGGGTATACAATTCCTCCGGACTCCATGACTTCTGAGTTCATGTGCATAAACCCTTGCACAGACATACATGCACACACATAATTAGAACAAAATAAACCCTTAAAATGAAATTTAAAAATCTTTGTTGTACATCTTAGGGACATGGACATATGTTTTGCTTCCTTATATGGAGGATTTTTAAATTGTCACCCAAAAGAAGCCCCTTGCACCACTCCTTGGCATATCTAGATTGTTAGCATCATTGCTCTTGTTCCTCCCAACATTAATAAGTGAAATGAGGGATGCTATATTATAACTGCAATTGTATAGCATTTCTAAATACTTTATTTTAAAAGTAGTTCCACTTAATATCTTTTGTCTTTTAACCTTTGTACTAGAGTTATACGTGGGTCACACATCTCCATTATAGTGTTAATGTATTCTGAAGTTCTGTGTTATTTTTACCAGTAAATTTTATACCTGTATATTTGAATATATGAATAGCCCTTTGTTCCAAGATTATAAAGTCCTTTCAACATTTTGTATAAGCCAATTTCATGATGACATCCCTTGGCTTATCTGTATCAGGGAAGTCTTTGTATCACCCTTGTTTCTGAGTGACAACTTTGCTGCAAAAACACTGAATTATTCAGGGTTCTCTAGGGAAACAGAACTAATGGAATGAAAGTGTGTGTGTGTGTGTGTGTGTGTGTGTGTGTGTGTGTGTGTGTGTGCATGTTTGTATTTATACATATACATGTATATACACATACATACATATGCATAATATAATGTTATATATTACAGTGGTTTATAAATATTATACATAATATATATTAAAGTGGATATATATGGATATATAATTGTGTATGTATGTGTCTGTGTGTGCGTGTATTAAACTGGCTATGGTCTAGCTAGTTCAACAATGTGTTGATGAGGATAGATGTCTCAGCTCATCTTCAGTCTCCATTGGAATCCCAGTAAAGTAGGCTCTAAGAGCAACAAAGGAGTGAAAGGAATGCTTCAGCAATAGGAAAGATGAACCTGCCAGTGAGAGCGAGGGAAAAAGGGCATATAACAAAAGCTTCCTTCTTCCATGCCTTTCTATGTGGGCAGCCGCTAGAACGTATGGACCAGATTTGAGTGGGTCTTTCTGCCTCAAATGATCCAATCCAAAAAAAAAAAAAAAAAAGCCCTCACAGGCATGCTTGGGTTTTACTTCATTCCAGAAGTGGTAAAGTTGACAGATTAGCTATCACAATACTTTTGGTTAGTTTTGTAATTATTAATGGGGTGGCAGGAGACAGTGCACTGGCTCAAGTGGCAAAGATCCCAAAGCAGAAACATTCAGTGATTCCAGGCCCAGAAGGGTACAGTGTCTCTGTGCTGGAGACACTGACTTGCTTAGCAGTGTGATGCATGACAACAACATTAACTGCATGGTCCTTTGTGACAAGCACTTCTTATAGTCTGTGGATGCATTGAGAATAATTAGTGGTGTAGCGACACCTTTGGTCCCAGCATCCAGAGAACAAAGCCCCAGAAATAAAGGCTATGGGACTGTTTGCACGGTCTTTGTGGATCATCCAGCTACAGATTTATGTTAAGGATGAAACAGAGCCAACTTGAGGTTTATGTAAGTTAGGAAGAGGCAGCAATTGGAGGAGTCAGGGCCAGTTGCTCATATGTAGAATCAAGTACAGTGACCAACTACTGTTAGCAGGTACAATGGTTGGAGCAGTTCATGGAGGACGGAACAGTTGGAGATAGCTTCTGGAGTCTGCAGTAATAAAGAAGTGGAGTCCTCTGTGGTACAGCTGCAAGAGTATAAGCTGTCACAGGGAAAACTCTGTGACTCTGTACTGCAGAGATGCTATCTAAGGGTTCTCTGTTTTTTTTTCCATTACAACCTTGCTTTTACTAGCACCCATCCAAGACTGATTTCCATATCCATGATTTCCCTTTCATACCCTAACCCAGATATGCAGCTACACACAGAACATTTCAACCTGGACAGACTTCTCCATTCAGTATTAGCTAGGCATGACCACCTTGAACCCATTTTCTTTGTAATCAGGTTTTTTTCAAGTTCCTTTGGCTGAGGGGAGTATCGCAGCATCCTCTACTTAAAATTCTACCAGAAACTGGCTACTGGTTTTCCAATATCTGTGGTCGCCATTACTGTCATACTGTCTGATACTGTTACCTAACTCCTTTAAGATTAAGTGGTTCATAAGCCTAACCTGTGTCTAAACAGCAAATGAAAAGACTGATATGTTTCCCTTCTGAAATGGGTTCTAAAGTCTTGGTATATTCTGGTCTCTGTTATGTTCTTATCACATTTCCTTTCCAGATATGCATGGACTTGGATAGCAACTACAGATCATGACATGGTAGAACCCAGGGAAGGAGCCGGTTTCCTCAATGACTGTTGAACAGAGATGGTTACTCCTCTACCAGCCCTTGTTAGAGCATGATTGAGTAAAAGTAGATTCTTATTATGTTCAGTGGCTGAGATTTTGTGGGTTAATCATTAAAGAAATTTCCATATCCTACCAGATACCTCTCAAACATCTTAAGCAATTATTGTCTCTGCTCTCTTATTTCTTCAAGTTACACCACCCTTCACAAGCCTCCGTGGTTCTTGCTCATCATTCACTCTCAAATCTGTTTTAAGCATCGTTTTCCCCTGATTTTTTAATTCTCATTTAATCTTGGACTTTAACAACTAAACTGGTATAACTTATTCTGATCTATTTCTCTCTCAAACATATTGTCTATCTTAACTCTTCTATGGCCTTATTCCCTGAGCCCAAGTTAACATCTAGGTTTAAAGCTCTTGGTGGCCTTTTCTCTTTGTTCTAAGGGTAAAATTCTAAATTACCTCATGCAAATATTCTCTGCTCAAATACTAACTATTGTAGCTTTTTTACAATTTTATTCAACATATTTGCTTTTCATTGCCAGGACTTTATATATTCTAACTACAAGTACCTATTATTTTATGTTTTACATATTCATATGTATTATTTTAATTATATACATGGGTGTGGGTGCAGATGCCCTCAGTGGCTAGAGGAACTCCCAGAGTTAGAGTTACAGGCAGTTGTGAGCCACCAGATGTAGATAAGGAACACCAAATACAGGTCTTCTGTAGTAAAATACACATTGAATTGATGAGACATTCCTCCAGGCCCATGCCATGTATTTGAGCATGTATTCTAAAGAATAATGACCTTTATTTCCTGCTGTCCAAAATTTCTCAAAGCTCAAATTCATCTATATATTTTCCAATGTCAAAGTTTATTCCAGTACCCATTTTGTATTCATCGTCACTGTAATTTTATCTACCTAAATGTACTGGTTTTCCTGTTATTTTGAGATGGGCTTTTATGGTTGATTGATTGTTTGTTTGTTTGTTTGTTTTTTCAGTACTAGAGCTCGAACTCAGCTCCCATTTCTACCCTAGACAACACTTCTACAGAACTCAATCATCAACCTCATTTTGAGAGGTTTTTGAAGCTAGGTATCAAGCTCCTTTCCCTAGGCTGCTTCCTGCTTCTTTAGAACAAGGTTTCTCCTTACATGAAGTACCCACTAACCATCTGCGGAGTAGAAGAGAAGGTGAGGATTGCAGAAATACAGTGTCAGGCATAGTTTATGGAGAGACACTTTGTGCTGCTGCCTGTGAGGATGGTTCAAGTTGTGGTTTCTCCTTTCAAAACAACGTCTGATGGTCCTCCAGGTACATTTCAACTCATCAAAGATGTGCTTTTGTTTCTCTATAGTTGGTCACTTATCTCAACTCTTTGAAGAAGTTAGAGTTGAAAGCTGCCTTGTAGTGTTGTCATAGTTTAGGATTTAATCTCAGGCTTTCTTGAATTAAATGAACAAAAGCACTTTGGAAAATGCACTGAAAGATCAAAGTGAAATAACTCTGAAGAATAAACTTAACAATACAGAAAGGGTAGCGACATCATCCTTTCAATCGCATCCATCCTTAAAGCCCAAGTACTCTCTTTGCTTGTCTTGATTGTCAGTGTTCACTTCTTAGCCCTACCAAGTGCTAAGTTATTGGATTATAACTAAGCATCCCCAAGTACCTAACACTAGCCACTCATCCGTTATCAATACTCACTCATTGAGATCATTTCCTACTTAGGAGTATAAGGATTGTAGACACACATGACAGAAGTCAAGTCACTTCTTATTATATGGACAGAAAACAATGAAACGGATGAGCCACCATGTCATGGTGTTGACCAGTGAAAGTGACCACCCCCTTGTCAGTTGATTCCTGCCTCCTTTCTGGTTCTCTGCTATTGTCAGAACTATTATTTTTCCTCCAGTTACTAATTTCTTTTTTATTTTTAAAAAACTAATAAAATTTATTTTGGAATATACAACTCAGTATTGACATTTCTTAAGTCATCAAAATAATTTATAATAGTAAAATGCCTCTTAAATATACATGATATCTTCTAAAGCTAAAAGTAATATGTGCTCAACCAGTTTTTAAAATCTATTTGGAATTTTAAACATGACAGAAGTAGAAAAAAATCTCTTATAAAGTCCTCTATGAAAGGAAATTGTGACAAGTTCCTGATTAGACAGAAACTGTTTGTACTGTTTGTATGGGAGCTGAGTTCGAGCTCTAGTACTGAAAAAACAAACAAACAAACAACTTGACACAAGCTGGAGTTAATGCAGGAAAGAGGCTTCAGGTGAGGAAGTGCCTCCATTAGATCCAGCTATAAGGCATTTTCTCAATTAGTGATCAAGGAGGGATTGTGGGTGGTGCCATCCCTAGGCTGGTAGCCTTGGGTTCTATAAAAAAGCAAGCTGAACAAGCCAGGGGAAGCAAGCCAGTAAGTAACATCCCTCCATGGCCTCTGCATCAGCTCCTGCTTCCTGACCTGCTTGAGTTCCAGTCCTGACTTCCTTTGGTGATCAGCAGCAATGAGGAAAGTGTAAGCTGAATAAACCCTTTCCTCCCCAACTTGCTTCTTGATCATGATGTTTGTGCAGGAATAGAAACCCTGACTAAGACACCATTCCATCTCCAAAGAAGAATACTCAGCATAACTGTGGCTTCATAGAATGAATTGGGTAGTGTTCCTTCTGTTTCTATTTTGTAGAATAGTTTGAAGAGTATTGGTACTAGGTCTTCTTTGGAAGTATGATAGAACTCTGCATTAAATCCATCTGGTCTTGGGCTTTTTTTGGTTGGGAGACTTTTAATGACTGCTTCTATTACTTTAGGAGTATTGGGACTGTTTAGATGGTTTATCTGATCCTGATATAACTTTGGTATTTGGTATCTGTCTAGAAAAATGTCCATTTCATCCAGATTTTCCAGTTGTGTTGAGTATAGGCTTTTGTATTAGGATCTGATGATTTTTTTGAATTTCCTCAGTTTCTGTTGTTATATCTCCCTTTTCATTTCTGATTTTGTTAAGTTGGATACTGTCTCTGTGCCTTCTGGTTATTCTGGCTAAGAGTTTATCTATCTTGTTGATTTTCTCAAAGAACCAGCTCCAGGTTTTGTTGATTCTTTGTATAGTTCTTTTTGTTTCTACTTGGTTGATTTCAGCACTGAGTTTGATAATTTCCTGACATCTACTCCTCTTGGGTGTATTTGCTTCTTTTCGTTCTAGAGCTTTCAGGTGTGCTCTTAAGCTGCTAGTGTATGCTCTCTCCAGTTTCTTTTTGGAGGCACTCAGAAATATGAGTTTTCCTCTTAGTGTTATTTTTATTGTATCACATAAATTTGGGTATGTTGTGCCTTCATTTTCATTATATTCTAAAAAGTCTTTAATTTCTTTCTTTCTTGACCCAGTTATCATTGAGTAGAGAATTGTTCAGCTTCCATGTGTATGTGGGCTTTCTGTTGTTTTTGTTGCTATTGAAGACGAGTCTTAGTCCGTGGTGATCTGATAGGATGCGTTGGATTATTTCAATCTTCTTGTATCTGTTGAAGCCTGTTTGGTGACTGATTATATGGTCAGTTTTGGAGAAGGTACCATGAGGTGCTTCGAAGAAGGTATGTTCTCTTGTTTTAAGATGAAATGTTCTTTAGATATCTGTTAAATCCATGTGATCTATAACCTCTGTTAGTTTCATTGTGTCTCTGTTTAGTTTGTGTTTCCATGATCTGTCCATTGATGAGAGTGGGGTGTTGAAGTTTGTGTGGAGTGTGATGTGTGCTTTGAGCTTTAGCAACGTCTCTTTTATGAATGTGGGCACCTTTGCATTTGGAGCACAGATGTTCAGAATTGAGAGTTTGTTTTGGTAGATTTTTCCTTTGATGAGTATTAAGTGTCCTTCCTTATCCTTTTTGATAACTTTTCATTGAAAATTAATTTTATTCCATGTTAGAATGGCTACTCCAGCTTGTTTCTTGGGACTATTTGCTTGGAAAATTGTTTTCCAGCTCTTTACTCTAAGGTTGTATCCCTCTTTGACACTGAGGTGCATTTCCTGTATGCAGCAAAATGCTGGGTCCTGTTTAAGTATTCAGTCTGTTAGTCTGTGTCTTTTTAGTGGGGAATTGAGTCCTGATGTTAAGAGATATTAAGGAACAATGATTGTTGCTTCCTGTTATTTTTGATGTTATTTTTATGTTTGTGTGGCTATCTTCTTTTGGATTTCTTGAAAGAAGATTTTTTTTCCTGGATTTTTCTAGGGTGTAGTTTCCCTCCTTGTGTTGGTATTTTCCATCTATTATCCTTTGTATGGCTGGATTTGTGGGAAGATATTGTGTACATTTTGTTTTGTCATGGAACATCTTGGTTTCTCCATCTATGATAATTGAGAGATTTGCTGGGTATAATAACCTGGGCTAGCATTTGTGTTCTCTTAGTGTCTGTATAACATCTGCCCAGGACCGTGTAGCTTTCATAGTCTCTGGTGAGAAGTCTGGTGTAATTATGATAGGTCTGCCTTTATATTACTTGACCTTTTTCCTTTACTGCTTTTAATATTCTTTGTTTTGTGCATTTGGTGTTTTGACTATTATGTGTTGGGAGGAATTACTTTTCTGGTCCAATCTATTTGGAGTTCTGTTGGCCTCTTGTATGTTTATGGGCATCTCTTTCCTCAGGTTAGGGAAGTTTTCTTTTACAATTTTGTTGAAGATATTTACTGGCCCTTTAAGTTGGAAATCTTCACTCTCTTCTGTGACTACAATCCTTAGATTTGGTCTTCTCATTGTGTCCTGGATTTCCTGGATGTTTGGGGTTAAGAACCTTTTGTATTTTTCCTGATCTCTTTCCTATATTTTCTATCTCCAGAGTTGTCTCCCTTTGTGATTTCTTTATTGTTCCTATTTCCATTTTTAGATCCTGGAGGGTTTTGTTCAATTCCTTTACCTGTTTGGTTGTGTTTTCCTGTAATTCTTTAAGGAATTTTTGTTTCCTCTTTAAGGGCTTCTACCTGTTTACTTGTGTTCTCCTGTATTTCTTTGAGGGAGCTATTTATATCTTTCTTAAAGCCCTCTATTCTCATCATGAGATGTGATTTTAAATCAGTGTTTTGCCTGTTTGGTGCATTGGGGTATTCAGGGCTTTCTGTGGTGGGAAAACTGGGTTCTGATGATGCCAAGTAACTGTGGCTTCTGTTGCTTATGTTCTTGTCCTTGCCTCCCACTATATGTTTATCTCGATGTTAGCTGATCTTGCTGTCTCTGACTGTGGCTTGTCCCTCCTGCAAGCCTGTGTATAGTACTCCTGGGAGACCAGTTCTGTCCTGGAGGAATTTGGGTATGGAGAGCTGTGGCACAGTGTCAGCTCAGGGGTGCCAAAAGAAACTGGAAGGATGCTGTCCCAGACTGCTCCTTTGTTCCTGTTTCCTAAGGGCTCTAGGCACGTCCCTCTGAGCAGAAATAATAGTCTTACCTGTGCTCACAGACTTGTCAGCAATCCTGGGAGACCTGCTCTCTCCTGGTGGTATTTGGGTATGAAGTGCTGTGTCACAGGATCAGCTCTGGGCGCTGTGGCACAGGATCCATGGTTGGTAATTTCAATGTGCATTTATTTTCTCTATACCCATAAAACTTCCTTCCAAAATTCACAACCTGCTTCATACATTATTCGAATAATGATTCATTTTTTAGCCGCGCTTTAAATTTTCAAATATACAATAAAATACGCATGTTTGTTATAAGTCATTTGTGTGTGTGTGTGTGTGTGTGTGATTTATCTCTACTTAATGTTTGTCTTTCACTGACACTTATTCTTTTACTACAGGCAGCTGATGCCAGCGAGCCACAGGAAGCATTCTGACGGAGCCTGGGCTGTATGGACATTCAGTATGAAGGGGACTCATCTTGTGATTAGTAATGCTTTGCTCATGGTACGCATGTTCAAGAACATTTGAGTACAGAATGGGTTCTGAGGAACAGGTAGTGAAGATGCTCTGTATATTACTAAAAACCAGGTGTTAGAGATGAGTGGTTAAACCCCACTTTTATTGGTCAACACCATGATGTAGAGGCCATTACCTCATCCATTTCATTGATTGATTTCTGTCCATACAATAAGAAATGACTTAACTTATGTCATGTCTGTCTACTTTCCTTTGATTCCTAAGTAGAAAATTATCTCAATGAAGGAGTATTGATAACAGAGGAATGGTTCCTGTTGAGCACTTGGGGATGCTTAGATATAGGTCAATAACTAGTTGATCATGATCATTTCCATACTGATAGTCAACCAGTTTCTCCTTGAGGTGTGAGTACATAATAAAATAAATAGAAACAATCTCTCTAATCTTTACCCACCACCCTCACAGGGGGTCCTGGCTAGAAATCCAAAATTATGAGTACATAGTAAGAGAAATAGAAACAATCTCTCTGATCCTCACAAACCACCCTCACAGGAACCTAGCTGGAAATCCAAAATTCCCCATTCATATTCCTTCTACTTTATTTTGAAATTGGGGTGAGTTGGTCAATCACAACAGCAGCATAACTGAATAATTTCCACAAGAAAAGTGGACACACGGTGGTGGCACACGCCTTTAATCCCAGCACTTGGGAGGCAGAGGCAGGCGGATTTCTGAGTTCGAGGCCAGCCTGGTCTACAGAGCGAGTTCCAGGACAGCCAGGGCTATACAGAGAAACCCTGTCTCGAAAAACCAAAAAAAAAAAAAAAAGAAAAAAAAAGAAAGAAAAGTGGACACTAATTTGACTAATATCTGTTTCTTTTTCCTCTCCAATTACCTAATAAAGAAATAAATGCACACCAGTCCAAATGGCCAAGATCAAAAACTCAGGGGACAGCAAATCCTGGAGAGGATATGGAGAAAGAGGAACACTCCTCCATTGCTTGTGGGATTGCAAGCTGATAAGCACTCTGGAAATCAGTTTGTTGGTTCCTCAGAAAATTGGACATAACCCTACCTGAGGACCCAGCTATACCACTCCTGAGTGTATAACCAGAAGATGCTACAACATGTAATAAGGACACATGCTCCTCTATGTTCATAGCAGTCTTATTCATAATATCCAGAAGCTGGAAAGAACCCAGATGTTCCTCAACTGAGGAATGGATACAGAAAATGTGGTACATTTACACAATGGCGTACTACTCAGCTATTAAAAACAATGAATTCATGAAATTCTTAGACAAATGGATGGAGCTAGAAAATATCATCCTGAGTGAGGAAACACAATCACAAAAGAACAAGGTATGCACTCACTAATAAGTGGATATTAGTTCAAAAGCTCAGAATACCCAAGATACAACTCACAGACCACATGAAGCTCAAGAAGGAAGACGAAAGTGTGGATACTTTGATCCTTATTGGAAAGTGGATCAAAATACCAATGGCTCACAGCCAAGCAATAGAATGAGTATAGGGACCCCAATGGAGCAGCTAGAGAAAGGACAAAAGGAGCTGAAGAGGTTTACAGCCCTGCAGGGCGAACAATAATATGTACCAACCAGTAACCCCAGAGCTCCCAGAGACTAAACCACAAACCAAAGAGTACACATGGAGGGACCCATGGCTCCAGCTACATATGTAGCATAAGATGACCATTTCAGACATCAATGAGAGGACCGGCCATTGGTCCTGTGAAGGCTCGGTTCCCCAGAATAGGGGAATGCAATCAAGAAATTGGGGGGCAGGACAGGGGGAAGGGGGAATGGGATAGGTGTTTTCAGAGGGGTAACTAGGAAAGGGAATACCATTTGAAATGTGAATAAAGCAAATATCTAATAGAAAAGAGAAATAAATGCAAGTGACATGACTTAAAATTATATTCAGAATAAAATATTAAGGAAACATCCACATCCATTCTTTTTATTATTTATTATCATTCTGTAAATCAGTTACATTCCAATTGTCTTACAAATATTCATGGAAAAATCATCTGTTCAGCTGGTATCATTCAACCTAAGACAAAGAGATAGAAAACATTTCAGAATGTCATTGGCACCTACCATCAGACTTCTGAAATATCTGTGCTAGGAAGCACTTGCAGAACACAGCTAGCTCTCCCAGCAATACTTAGAGCTCATGACCTTTAGGGGGTCCTGCTGAGAGGGCTTCAATCAGGTGGAAATCTTTGTTAGTATTTGTTAGTAACATGGAAACCACAGACATCACTTCAAGTAGCCTGAAGATCCTCTCATTGTCCTTTCATTTATGTGAGTTAATTCTCAGAGCCAACAACCTCTCCCTCAGCTCGACCTAGAGAGTATGCCACGTCTGGTTCAAAATGACCATCCCTTGTCCTATTGTGTTTCTGCAGTGAGGAACAATACTGGTTAAACTAGGATATCTGCAATTTGCATTGATCCTCCCCTGCTACTCCTTACTGACAGGTGGCGCTGCTGCAAAGCAGATCAACATGCTAAACTGCAAGTCGGGTCCACACCTCTGCTACTGTGACAGCCGTCAGGGAACCCATTTCATCTCCACAAATGATTCTCATCACTTAGCAGGTGATTCATCTACAAATTAAGACACTGTATTTACTCCGGACCCAAACTCTGACCTGTATCTGAATAAACCTAGGCTTTTCTCTAATCGTGTTTTTTTTTAAATTCTTTTTCTTAAATGAGCTTAAGGATACTCAGTCATTAAAGTATTTTAAATATTTATTACATTACAATTCCCTCAGCAGGTCCTCCTGTTAGGCTGTTGTTGCCTGTTTTATTATGAAAAGCAATACTTCCTCATTTCTACCTCTTCTTTCCTTCTCTGATATCCTTGGTTGCTTTGAGAACAATACCATCTAATATGGTCAGGGATCATAGGCAAGAACAGAGAGCCATATGTATATATACAAACATATATACAACATACATACATTCATATATATATATATATATATATACATTCAGTATGAGATAAATACATGCATACATATGTATGTTGCACAAGATAAACATGCATATGTATGTGTGTATATATATATATGTACGTATGTATGTATGTGTGTGTGTTTGTTTATCTCATAGAATCTTTTCAAATGTGATTTACTGCAGGCCTTTTTTAATTAGGCATTTTCTTTACTTACATTTCAGAAAAACAGTACTCTTACTGAGATGATGGGCTTAAAGCAGAGTGAAGTTAGGTGGACAGCAACAAATTGAACCCCATGAAAATTCTTCTGAATGACTGTTGATAATCTGAAGGGAGGGAGGAAGTCTGAGGTAGATAAGTCCACTGCACAGCTCTCCCCTCCACAGTGGTGGGGAATCTCAGAGCAAGTGACTGTGTTGAAGAACCTGAAGCTATGGGACAAGAAGAATGCGCTAGACAGACTTCTGTACTCTTCCCCTGATTTTATTTTGTAACCAAACAACCCAAAGCTGTCTCAAATTGGTCCTGAGCATTTTTGCTTATAATTGTGAGAAGACATGACTTTCCAAAGACAACCTAACTTTGTCCTAAACCATTCCCTTCCCCAGACGCTATCAGTCTGAACTATGTCCAGAAGCCAGCAATAAGCAGTTGCATAATTAAATGAAAGCAGGCAAGTGTCGATGTCATAAGCTGGGCAGATTTGGGAGGCTAACAGTAATCACAGCACAGTCCACACAATCACAGCACGGTCCACACGGCAGTGCCTGGACACCAGCTGCAGGCAGCTCCAAGTTCAAGGCGGGAACAGCTTTGTTCCTACCCAGCTGAGCCTTCCTAAGTAGTGCCATCTCCTGGGAACCAATGCCACACTGTAGCTAGGAGTCCTTGAACCCAAAGCCTTAGCTGGCCATACTGAAGGTACTCCATTGACCAGTATTCCCTGAGGGATATTTTAAGCATCTAGTTTTGGAAATCCTGTCTTAAGCTATTTTAGGAAACTTAGATGTTTAGGAAACTATGGCAGGTAAATAACCAAAGAAGATGATGTGATGCTACCAGCAAAAGGACTGAAGCCATGGCCTCCAACATGATGGTAAGATTATTGAACCATGAATCCAATTTATATAGAAAAATATCCCATTCCTGAAAGCCCTATAGTATATTGCAGTCCTTCCCCCACATGATGCTATATGGCTCTTGAAACACTAACTTTTAAGCCTGAATCATTTTTATTAAAAATGATTATTATTATCTTCCATCCCAAAAGACAAAGAATACTTGAAATTCAATTAAACTGTTTGATGGTCTGAAAATGTTTAAGTTTCATTTCAGTCTGGCTTAGATAGCCATTGAGCCCCCTGTATTGTGTGGTCCCTTTTTCTCCTCTTTCTGTTGCTTCATTCTCAGAAGCTTTGTTATGTCAAAGATAGGCAAGAGAAGATGCTCCAGGGTCCTCAAGGGATCCTGGTTTATCCCTCCCTGGGCATCAAGGAATCCTGGGGGCAAAAGGCAGTGTGAGAGCAGCCATCCCTCTGTATTTAGAAATACATTTCTAAAGTATTGTGGCAGCAGTTCTGTGACATGTTCATTGACCTCATGGATGCCCATTCCATTCTTAAATAGGATATATTAGATTTTGAGGCAGTGGTTATCTTACCCTACTTCTTCAGACCCGTTCACCTCAATTGCAGAGCACTATCCTTGATATTCCCCACCACCCCTACATCATCTTAGTAACTTGTGCTTACTTTCTCTTTCTTTCAATGAAGAGTCTGTGTTTTTTAAAAATACTCAAATGCTCCTTACAACATAAGGACTTAGAAGGGAATTGTGATGAATAAATGAAGAGAATAAAAATGCAGACATTATGGGGATATGAAGAGCCCCTCCCCCAGAGTTGAAATGATGCTTTTCATTGGCTGAGATGAAGGATGCTAGTACAATGACTTTTGCTACAAAGGTCACCAAGAAGAAGATAATATTTATGCAGAATATTTTTTTCAAATAAAAATGTTGAAAGAGGAGTGCGACATAAGATCTAAGTGTAAACGGCCTTAGAATGGCCTCGGTGTTTCCCATGTGTTCTCTATGAATCTCACAATTCATAAAACAATTCATTTTTGTTTACAGTAAAGAAGATTCATCTCCCTGCATCTCTCTGACTTAGAGTTTTACCTTCCTGAGAGTGATCCCCTCTGTCGGGCACACCTCAGGAATGAACATGGGGTTTATCTAAATTCCCTAGCAACTCTCTGGAGATAAAACTTCAGAGGCCAGCAAGGCTTCTCTAGGGCCATTGTATAGAAAAGGGAGTGTCACTCACTTCTGAGAACTGCTCTTGGGCAGCCCTAACTTCTTCAGTGTCTCTCTGCTAAATCCCATGCCTTAAACCTATGTTAAAATGCCTTTGTTTTAAAGACTTGTGTCTTATTATTTATTTGAGTGTGTGCATGCATGTGTCTGTGTATACCTGCATTCACAACTGAGTATGAAGGTAGATGCCATGTGCACACTTCCTGCTCTGTCATTCTTGGCCTCTTTCTTTGAGATGGGGGTTTTGTCCTCAACCTGGGGTTGCAGGTTTCTCACCTAGGCCAGAATCAAGCAAGCCCCAATGATCCTCCAGTCTCTATACCTCAGAGTTGGGGATACAGGGGTGCACCAGACACCTGGCTTCTTGTCATGAGTGCTGGGATCCAAACCCTGGTCCTTATGGTTACATAATAAGTATTGTAAGCCACCGAGTCATCTCTCAAGTCTTCTACATTGTCTTTTCATAGATTCCATGTAAATTCTTTTATGCAGTCAAGTCAAGGATGCCTGAGTCCCAAGTAGAGACTTAGGCAGGGAAGAGACTTTCTCTGGCTGAGTTCCTGCACTGCTGACGACACGTTCTCACTCATCCTGTTATGGTAAAAAGAAATAATAAAAAAGCTAATTAACTATCCTTCTTTACTAGTTGTAATTCTACGTAATACGGTCAATTCGAATGCAGTTTTATTTCTACTTGTAAAGTTACTTCTCTTGGCATATGTGGGGCTTAGCAACCTTTCTAGATTTCTACTCCAGTGGTGTTTTTTTTTCAGGGGAGGGGACTCTATAGGACTTATTATTAACATCTGTATTTGCATGTTCATAAAAATAGAAGCAATCAATATATCCTTGAGGCTTAGGATAGAAATGAATGCCTGTAGTCCCAGCATATGGAGGGAGAAACAGGCTGATCTCTATGAGTTGGAGTCTAGCCTGGTCTACATAGCAAGTTTGAAGCTAGCCAAGGGTATATAGTAAGACCATATTTCAAAGAAAACATGTCTTCCAGTTACACAGACAAGTAGACTATGACACATATGGACAATGAAATATTTTAAGCTATTGTTAAAACTTTTCATAGTTGAATAAAATCAGACTCATAGGGTTATATGTGTATATGCTATGTATGTAACATTTTTGAAAAGAAAAATCACAGAACTGAGAAACAAGCAAGCTTTCTTTTTTTTTTATTTTCTTTATTTTTTTATTTACATTCCAAATGATTTCCCCTTTCCTGGTTCCTCCCTCCCCGAAAGTCCCATAAGTCCTCTTCCCTCCCCCTGTTCCCCATTCAACCCCCTCTTGCTTCTCTGTCCTGGTATTCCCCTACATCCAGTCTTTCCAGGACCAGGGGTCTCTCCTTCCATCTTCTTGGAAATCTATCGATATGTGAATTGTGTCTTGGGTATTCCGAGATTCTGGGTTAGTATCCCCTTATCAGTGACTGCATACCATGTGTGTTCTCTTGTGACTGGGTTACTTCACTAAGGATGATACTTTCCAGTTCTAACCATTTGCCTAAGAATTTCGTGAATTCATTGTTTTTAATTGCAGAGTAGTATTTCATTGTGTAAATATACCACAACTTCTGAATCCATTCCTCCGTTGAGGGACATCTGGGTTCTTTCCAGCTTCTGGCTATTATAAATAAGGCTGCTATGAACATAGTGGAGCATGTGTCCTTATTGCATGCAGGGGAAGCCTCTGGGCATATGCCCAGGAGTGGTATAGCAGGATCCTCCAGGAGTGTCATGCCCAGTGTTCTGAGGAACCGTCAGACTGCTTTCCAGAGTGGTTGTACCAGCCTGCAATTCCACCAGCAGTGGAGGAGTGTTCCTCTTTCTCCACATCCTCTCCAACAACTGCTGTCTCCTGTGTTTTTGATCTTAGCCATTCTGACTGGTGTGAGATGGAATCTCAGGGTTGTTTTGATTTGCATTTCCCTAATGACTAAGGATGTTGAACATTTCTTTAGGTACAAGCAAACTTTCTTAAAGATTGTGTGTGTATATATATCTGTATCTATATATGTGTGTATATGTGTATGTGTCTCTCTATATGTGTGTGTATATATGTGTATGTATGTGTTTGTATGTGTGTATGTGCATTCATGAGTATGTGTGTGTAAATGTGTGTGTGTGTGTATGTGTGTGTGTGTGTGTTGCCTTGTGAATGTTAGGCAACCACATTGCAATTGAGCTATGCCTCCAGCTGTTTGAATAATTTGAAGGATACAAACAGGGGAGTTTTAGGCAATAAAATGTATGCTGAGTAGTATTGTGCCAGAATCTACGGTCTTATACATCACAAACAGCAAACTTTGCCATATGAAAATGAAAACAAATAAACACAAAAAGTTGAAGATGCCAGGTAGGATACAGGCCAAGCAGAGAATCTAACTATAGTGCAGGTGTCTAGGGGAACCCCACTGAAGGAATGAGGGCAAAGAGCTGACCTAAATCAGTTTGTCAAATGTCATGTTGACCAGGAACTATAAGAGTAAAAATAAAAATAAAGAGCTATATTTAGCCATATAGAATGGTCAGTAAGTTGTTTATTGCAGGCATAGATTAGCAATTCTGAAAATACACATGTGCAGCTAGCAGGATTTAGTCACAGACACACCACACTGTGTTACTCTAAATTTCTGTGCTATCACCTCATTTACTTTAGTCTGTATAAGCTCACTCTAGATTGTTTACACAATAACAACATTCCTTAGCCATGCTTTTAGTCAAACATTTCCCCATTAGTAAAAAATGCAAGACTGTATTCAGCAACAGTAGTAAAACTTAAGTAAGTGAATGAATGAACCGGAAATAATGGAAGCTAAGTTTCTCATTGTCAGGTAAAGGAGACACAGATGATCAAATGAAAGGTGACAGAGAGTAGCAAATATAAGTGTGAGCCCAGGCTTGTGGTTCACAGAATTAATATATGGTTAACAGATAAGTGGATAGATAAAAAGACAGATGATAGGTGATGTAGATGATAAGTACAGATGATACAGTTAGAGATCTGTGCATAGTAGATATCTCGACAGAAGACTGGTAGATTATTGGTAAATAAAATACATAGATACAAGAGACAGACAGAGAGAGAGAGAGAGAGAGAGAGAGAGAGAGAGAGAGAGAGAGAGAGAGATTTGGGTGATAGAAGTAGGCAGATAATAAATAAAAATTAATAATAAGAAATTGATAGTTAAAATAATTTATAGATAGATAGACAGACAGACAGATAGACAGACAGATGGCCCGACCTGTGTACTCATTATCAGTATAATCTACACACATATTTACTTTGCACTTTACACTGTGAATGCCACAAAGCAGGGGTCAGGGTATACTGACAGACACAACAGCACCTGGGATTTAAATCCAAAATGATGTTCTCCAATAGCATGAATGCAGACCCTGTACAGGCTAGGAAGGGCTCAGAAAAATGCAAAATGATACTGGAGCACACTGCAGTGCCAGGAATGTTAAAAAATAATAATCAAAATAAGCAGAAATAAAAAAAGCAACAAGGACTCCAATGATTAACTCTGAAATCAAATATTGGGTTCCAGAATAAATGACGAAATTCCATGAATGTTTACATGCATAAGTAAGTTGTAAAAGGCAGTCTAGCTTCCTTCTTACAGGAGTAACACGCACTAATAGAACTGTCTTGCACAGGCCACAGACATATACTAAAGCTCGTGCTCATGCACAGAGCATAAAGGCGGAGTGGGAGGAATTTTGGCCATGACTCCCATGGCTCATATCATCACTAGGAATTTTAGTACACACCCACAAACTTCTTTCTCTTACTTCCTGCAGGAGGTACTCTCCAATTCCCATTACCTACCTGAAGTGTAATTGAACCTAGGGGTTTCTGTTAAATGCATAAACTTTGAAAAGTTGTAGTTCAGCAGAAAAACACACCAGGCCTCAATTGATGGTGTTGAAAGTTAGAGTCACCATAGTGAGCCAGAGAGACACATGTCCTCTACTCAACCATGGGAAACCTACACGTAATTTAAGAAGAGTTCAGGATATTTATCTAGAGCTGTGTTCTCAACCTTCCTAATGCTGTACCCCTTTAGAACAGTTCCTCATGCTCTCTTGGCTCCCAATCATAAAATTATCTTTGTTGCTACTTCATAGCTGTCATTTTGTCATTGTTATGAATCATAACATAAATACACAGTATGCAGATGGTCTTAGATGATCCATGTGAAAGAGCAATTAAACCCCAGAAGGGATCATGACCTACAGATTGAGAACCACTAATCCAGAACTTTCCCAAAGAGCCTATAAGCAAAACGGAGACTGGAAAAACAATCCTAGATTATTGGAGACTGGGTCAGCATGAGGACTAAATAGAATGTGGTGGTGCAGACAAAAAGCCTCATTCAGAAGGCTGGAAATAATCAAGTAGACTTCAGTTTACTTTCTCATACAGCCAGTGTACATGTGCACGTGTGCATATGTGTGCACATGTATGTTCATGTGCGTGTGCATGTGTGTATATGTGTGTGGTTCATGTGTGTAATTAAGTATCCATTTAAGAAAGGAGGTGAGAAAATGTGCCACTTTCCAAGTCTAGATTATTGTGTTTAATATGATGATTTTCTCTTCCATATCATGCTTTCATTACTCATTCATGGGCCGATTAAACATAAGCTAATTCTATTATGCAGCAATGCATACAGGTCATATAAAATAATTTTAGGGGAAATAAAAGAATCTCCGAGGTCTTTCCCACAAGTACTACGATGAAGCCACTCTCAGATACAAATTTGCAAAGAAAAGGTGTGATCAATGGCAACCTGGCAGTAAAGACTCTGGGTTAACAGGGTCACCGTGATGAGCATCCACAAGGGGAGGAGTGACAAACCTAAGCACTGGGTAGGGAGCACAAAGCAGACATCCACAAAGTCCAAGGAAAGGATGTGAGCATGGACGAAGCAGTGGGAAGCCACAAGCCGTTCAGAGAGCAGAGTGACAGCCAGTTAAGGCTGAGGACAGACATAATAAGAAGCAGGGCAAAGGTGCCCTGCAGTTATGCATGTACGACATAGTAAATATCATACATATTAACTGTACTCCTCAGGGAAGGAGTTACTTCCTTTCTAGACTCCACACAACATGTCCTTAAATTGTACAATTACTAAAGACATGGTTGCTTCCATCTGTCTTAAGGTAGTTTTGTTCACCACCAAGATCATGGATAAAGCATGCTTGTGATGGAGGAAGTTTTGTGAGGGAGTCTGGTTAAACTCACAGCACAGTGATCAGATCAGTAAGTGATACAGGTTTCCTTGTTTAACTGTTATTACACTCGAAGACCCATGCAAGGCTCCTGAGTCACACAGTCCTCAGATACATCACTTCTCCTAAGCTGATGTCTCAGCTGAAGACTCTTTTGTCTTACCCTCCTTCTGTATGAGGAATTTGAGATATAATTTCTTTATTATATGAAGCTAATGCAGTGTCTGCCGGAACAACATGGCATTATCTATGCTTTGTCCCCTCATCTTCACCTACTAGTTGCCTACATTATCCAAAAGCCCTCCGTAGCATTCTTTAGTGGCCAGCTTCCTTCACCTTTCCTCTTGTTATGGTAGAATCATGAGACTAGTCCTGGGGGGGGCGGGTAGTGGGGGAACTTGGCTGGTTAGTTAAAGTTACACCAACACTAGGAGCTACAGACAGTGCAAGGATGGGTTCTAATTCCCTGCACAATCTTTGTTTTGCTGACAATCATTAGATGCTCCTGGCAAAGCATTCAGTGTATCAGCCCCATTCTCCCACCATCCAAACTCAAACAACCACTAGCCCTGCTAGCTACCATGGGTCCTGAGGCACAAATACTCCCACAGGCACACATACACAGATGCACTTCATCCTCATTACCAGGAAATCAAGCTTAGAAATACTGGAGAGGAAAATTATTTCTTTCCTGCAGGTAGTGAAATGTATGAAAATATGCCCACAGACCTCCCTGTCTCCTAGCGACTTGCTGTAGCTAAGGCAGAATTGCTGCCTGTCTTCAGCTGGAAGGTGAGGGTGTGGGACTTCCAACATGTGGAGATGGCCCCTGGAAGAAGTTTTACAGATCACAGTACCATAGCTGTTCAGAGGCAACCCTGGCAATAGTCTATTGTGTCTACACCATATTGCAAGATGACCAAATAGAGACAGACAGCGGAAAGCTTGTAGATCTCTTCTTGAAATTAATTTAAGGTTAAAATCACAGTGCACTTTGAACTGTCCTGTCAGGACACTGAGGAAAAAGATGCTTGAACCCATGCAGTAAATTACAGGTAAAGGGGTAAGATGACAATTTAGTATGAAAATGAGAAACCAGTCTTTGTGGCAGAGCAAAGAAAAACTCAGGTTCCTGTGACCAGCATGTCCTCCCAAGGCCTGCCAGGTAACAAAAACCTGTCCTAGAGGTCAATCACCTTGTTCCTGAAGCAGCAGGAAGCTGCTTGTCTCTTGGTCATGAAGGATTAAAGACTGTTGACAGCCTGCACATATACTGCTGTTCAGAAGGAAAGAGACTAAAGGAAAGCTAACTGTTGCCTTCCCAATGCCTCATAGTACTGATTAATTCGCCTCTGTGAATTCTCTTAACTCTCCCCGTGCTTTGAGATTCTTTCTGCCTGGCACACCCACTCACATACAACACCCAAACTAACTGGAACTTATCCCTGCCTACACTGAGATACCAGGCTCTTTCTTATACACAGTGCCAAGCAAGAGTAAGCACTGCCTGCTCCTCATAAATTCTGTTTCATTTCAACAAGAAAGTGCCCTCTTTTTCTATTCTCGCAGGCATTCCCAAGCAGACATTCTCTTACTCTCTGCCTGTGATCAATAGGATGACTCTCTCCTTAGAAAAGTAGTAGAGTGGGCCTCCTGAAACCAGCAGGCTCAGGAACTGGCAGGGTTGGAAGCTTTTTCTAGAAGAACCAGTAGGGTGATCAGCATGAAGCCTGGCTTCAGCCAGGGAGAGAGGAAGCCAGCCAGCTCAGAGTGTGGGGGACACATGGCCACTGAACTCAGTACAGGGTGTCCTGACAAGATAGCTTGGCATTAGATAAATAGATCACCAAGATGAAAAAAATCAAGAGAGAAAATAATTGCAATTGGCAGAGAAGAATGTCACAGAAACTGTGATATTTCTGGGTTCCCCAAATGGTTTTTTCCAAGAATTCATTCTCAGTCATGAGAAAGTATCACAGTTAAAGGGCCAATAAGGTTACAGGACTCTATTATATCTTGAGGAGAAGAGGAAAACAAACAAAACAGTCAAACAGAAATATTTAGGAAGAAAACAATAACACTGGTTTCTTTCACACCTCAAATGAGAAACTCTGAGGATCAATTTACAAAGAAAGTCTTTTGCCTACAAAGTAGGAAGTCTTCAGATAGAAAACCATTCGATCTTTTTGAAGACTTCAGTTTCTGCAAAAACAATCAAACAAGCAAGCAAAAAACCTCAAACAAAACAAAACAAAAATCCCAACATACACACAACTCCAAAACAAACAAACAAACAAAAACTCTACAACACACAGTTCAGGTCATGTTCTGAAAAGTACCTTCCTCTGGGGACATTTGATGACCAGATATTTGGAATAAAGTGACCTTTTCTGTTTTCTCTTCCTTGATGCTTCAACCAAAAACAACCCTCCAGGTTAGGTAGACTCCTGTCCCCCAGCTGTGCCCAGATTTGCTGTCTAGTCCTAAGCTGAACAGTTTTGAATATTATATTATATTTGAATATTTGAACTATGACATAATTGTCTTTGCTTAAAAAAAGATTATCAAGCTTTGAAATGTGCTTAATTCTGTCATCTCAGCACATTACATATGTCCTTTAAAAGCTCAGGAGAAGCTCTCTATCAACCTTGCCTGCTTTCTTGGGTGGAGCAGAAGGACCCATGGAAGTCAGACAATGAATGGTCCCATGGTCCCACCTTCCAGAGAAGCAAGTGAAGGTTTCTTTTATGATGAGGGTGCTCTTCCCTCCTACCTTGCTTCCTGTGTTTCAGTGGCTTTCTCTTCCCTGGTACTTCACTGTTTAAAAAGAAGAGGAGGAGGAGGAAGGAGAGGAGAAGGAAAAGAAGGAGGAGAAAGAAGAGGAGGAGGATGAAAAGGAGGAGAAGAAAGAGGAGGAGGAGGAAGAGAAGGAGGTTTTTATCCTCAGTGAAAAGATGGTTTCCAAACTCAAGATGCAATCAGCTGGCAAAAGGAAGAGAGGAACCCTGTCCCATTCCTGAAGTCTCTAATACATTCTTCTGTAATTCAGTAAAGCAAAAGCACCAGACATTAGCCATTGTTCTCAAGTCACCATGGTGGTTCCATGGTGGAACACATGGAAAAACTGGCTCTACTCATGTCACTGTTGCCATTAAGCATCTTGTCTGTATTGTATTCATTACCTACTGGTATCACAAAATAACTTAACAAGTAGCTTAGAAGATCTAGGAAGCTTAACACTAGGGATCTTTGTTGCCTTTTTAAAAGACATATATAAAATCCTTAAAAGTAGTGTTTATATCCCCAGTGCTTCAGTATTTAACAGCAGTGCAGAGATATTTTAATGAGTAATAATGGAAGTCGGTTAATGTAAAACAGTTTTTAGAAACTACTAAGTACATTCATTTTTATTCTAAGAAAAACAGAGAGAGCTGTATTCTCCTTCAAGCATCATCAGAATCTTTTTGCAAGCATGCCAAGATAAAGACAAACAGCAGGGCTGAACGTCAGAGCCTAAAAGAGGCATGAAGCTGGCCCTTACTCACCCAGCTGAATGGAATTTGAAAGCATACCATGAATGATGAAAAATCTTCCCTTTGCTGCTGGCAATTTTGCCACATATAACGACAAGAGTAAGAAACATGGCTTAACTCTTAACTCTTAATTCCATCTTGGTGTAAGCAAGATTTCTAGCCATGTAGGTTCTTGGAACAAGGGTCCACCAGAAGAACAAACAATCTATACATAGCCCAAATGGCAATGATGTACCAACTCCACGCATAAGCACAATGTCAGTGCCTTATCCCCCAAACTCCATCTCACATAATTCAATATACTCAGTGTGAATTTAAATTATGTGTGTGGAGAAAGAACCTTAAAAACTATACACAATAAATCCTATGTAGCAATCAATATGTAATAGCTAACCCAGTTCTCTTTTGTTTATGGTGCTCTTTGTAGATTACCACAACTGAATAGCAAATCAGCATTGTAAAAGAATTATATAAAAGTAGAAACAAGGCTAGGTGATGGCTCAGTGGGTAATTCATTTGGTGCAAAAGCAGAAGGACTTAAGTTCTACTCCCCAAACACCTTTAGTTAATGCCTGACTCCACAGTAAGGGTCCTTAATCTCAGACTGCTGAGGTAAGATGGGAGGGAGATACAGAAGAATCTCTGGGAGCTCAAAAGCCAGCCAGCTTAATGCATGCAGCTACAAACCAAAAGACCCCGTCCAAATCAAGAAGGAAGTCAAGTACAGACTCCCCACCTGCATGCTATGACACAGACATATCCATACTCACACACACATACACACACACACACACACACACACACACACAAACACACAAACACACACACACACAAACACACAAACACACACACATACACCATACACTCAAATATGCATGCATTATACGCTTAAACACACACTCACATCATCTAAACAGATATAAACGTATCATATGCACACACATGCCATCTCCACACCCACACACACATTCACACACACCACACCACTTATATATACTTAGACAGAGATGGAACAAAATAGGAATTGCATATATATATGTGTGTTCACATATGCACATGTATGGTTATGCACACACTCATGGTTTTCTTAAAAGTTTGTTTATTTTTTATTTTCCTAGTGTTTTGCCTGCATGTCTATCTACGTACCATGTGTATACGGTGCCCACAGAGACATTGACTCTCCTGAAACTGAATTTGTAGATAGATTTCTAGCCATGTAGGTTCTTGGAACAAGGGTCCACCAGAAGAACAAACAACGCCTTTAACCGTTACCCATCTCTCCAGGTCTTATACATATATGGTTTTAAGTTAAAATATATGTGTGTGTCTATTTCTGTAGGGTATTTCTCTCTCAGGAATTGTAAAAATCTAGTCCACTGCCTTTTTTAAAAATTTATTTGAATACAGGCACACTCTTTTGTTTATATATTATCTCCTGCTCCCTTCGTGCACATGTGATGGAGAGCTGAGTGATTTCAACACAGGCCAGCTGGCCTGTACAGTCTAAAATCTTCACTGTCTAGCACTTTGTAGAGAACACGTATTAACCCATGGCCTACCTATGCTGTGGAGCTATCTATTTCTGTAGGACTGAGATTCATTAAGGATGTTTCCTAAATTTATGATAGCAACAAATTCTGGAGTTAATTCTGCAAGTTGATCATCAGATAAATTTATATACTTGAACAACCTGTGACTATATTTCTTCTGAACGTGACACAGCTGAGAAATTAGTGCTTATATAATCTTGAAAGCACAGCTCTGTGTCTTTCTGTGATGACCTTTGACATCAGAAGACCCTGAAATGCTGATCAAAAGCATTTGCCATCTGAAAAATGAGTATTTACCTGCATGCTTTCCCCACAAGCCCAGTCTCCAAGCTTCTGATCCTTGCCGAGCGTAACGTGAATTGGACATCGCCTGGCTATGAGGCGTGCTCCTCCAGGCTCTCTCCAGTTTATTGGGCATCAGTGTGCCCCTGAGACAACAGAAAGGTTGAAGCTGTATTTGTTTTGCATCCCATCAAGTTCACAGTTGCCAGAGAAGTCTTGGGGCACCAGAAAGCTCTCCCAGACCCCCAGAAAATGGTCTGGATTGAAGGCTTCGTCCACGCACTGACCCTTGGGCCTGATTTTTATTAACCTGTTTCCCTTATCTCTCTCCATGGTTCTGGTTCTAGTGTTCCTTGACGCTGGTTTCCTGCCTCTAGCTCTGCTGTCGCACGTATAGCTTTGTCATCTCCTCTGCATTTCATTATCGCTGTGCTCAACTCTGCTTTAATCTCACCACAGGGGCTGAATAAGATTAATTCTCACTGCTTCTCCAGAGAGGCAGTTCACTACTGGCTCCCGCCCTCTATTCCTCTGCTGCTATTCATGCTAGACTTTAAAACACTTTCTGTGAATTAAATTTTAACAGTACGTGCTTATTTCGATTCAAGATCACTGGGAGACATTTCTATATGAAGCAAGGGTTTTTTGCTTGTTTGTTTATTTGTTTTAAATCTAGGTGAAAGGTTTTTTTTTTTTTTTTGAAGGAGTTGTCCATTCTTCTGAACCCTGATGACGAGATTTGTGTTGGGTGGCTGTTCACAGAAATGAGCGCTAGCAACAGCTTCATCTAAATAACAGAGAATCATTATTTCAAAGTATGCAATGAATATAAGCATGCACCTGCTTCCTTTCTGGAAGTTCAGCCTTAGATAAAACATTTGTGTGCAGTTTCTCTAAAATTTCTATAACTTTAGCTCCCCCTTTCTATACAGTTACAGATCTTTAAAAGAAAACCACAAAATTGCCTATTGCTTATCATGATTTTTTTTCTGTGCTGTTGATGTTTAGTGAACGCATTCCATGTGCTTTCAGTAAACAACCACTGTTTTTAGGATATTATTATTATTATTATTTATTACTAATGTGTTTGAGTCTATGTGAGTAAATGCCATGTGTGTTCAGGTGAACATAGGATATAGAAAAGGATACCAGATCCCTCAAATCCAGAGTTAGAGACAGTTGAGAGCTGCCTATTGGGTGCTGAGAACTGAATTTTGGTCTGATGTGAAAACAGCACATGATAATGAGCTTTAAGCTATCTGTTCAGCACAGAAAAGCACTATTTTAGATTCACCTGGTCACCCCTCTGTATGTGCTTGGGAAAAGATAATATGTTTGTGAACTCATGGAGATAAAGCCAAGGGTTTTGAGATCTGTATATTGTTACACCGAAACATGCATATGGTATATGAGTATTTTGATAAATATAAATACAATATTTGAAAAGTAGGCT
Organism: Tokudaia tokunoshimensis; assembly: GCA_036184795.1. NCBI lineage: Eukaryota > Metazoa > Chordata > Mammalia > Rodentia > Muridae > Tokudaia > Tokudaia tokunoshimensis. The sequence goes on from BTHU01000019.1 coordinate 41,887,218, forward strand.
GCCCACTTGTTCATTCTGGCTATACATGATATAGAGGAAAATTAAACCTATGCAATAATAACACTGATTCACAGGAAACTATAGCTTTCTCTTATTATCTTGTGGCAATTCATTCTTTTTATGGCTGTAGGAGTATTCTGCGCTTACCCAGGTGTTTTATTTGGGGAGAGATCTGTTGTAGAGTTATAGGAAAATTTAATCATGCTTGAGTCTCCCAGAGACGTGTGCCTTCTGTACAGAATGTCCAGGATAAGATGGCTGTAATAGCCTGGGCTGCCTGGATATGGGTATATCTCCCCCTTTCTCACTTTGTCTACATCTTGTCTACTTGCAAGAGCTCCTTCTCAGTATGGCAATCTCAGAGTAATTGAACTTCTCATGTAGCAACTGACCTTCCGCCAAGCAAATATGATGCAAAGTCATTTTGAATATGTTTAAAATGTGTTTGTAATCCTTCAGTGAGGACCTATCTTGGTTACTTTACCTTTGCTATGATAAAATTCCCTGACAAAAACAATTCAAGGCAAAAAAGAAAGGGGGGTGCTCATAATTGTAGAATATATCCATCATGGTGAGAAGATAGGGCAATGCCAACACAAGGCATGTTGGCAAAAGCAGAGGACTGCCAAGTCACACTGCATCTACATTCAGAAAGCAGGAGGTAAATGTGAAGTCGAATTGGGCTTCTGGAGTGGGAACTTCAGGGTTCTTTGGAGGGTCAGTTGTGTTAGATGGTGTTTTGCTGGGGCAAATATGTAAAGGAGTGTTTTCCTGAAGTGAACACAGGTAAAAGACTAAGGCAGACTCGTGAAGGAATGTTTCACTGAAGCAAACACAGGAGAGAGGATGTTCTGCTAAAGCAAACGTGAAAGGACAGGTGATAAAGGATTCTTTGCTAACAACATGCATGTATTGTTCTGCCTTACATAGTTGAGCTCCATTTGTTGGGACTACTGCAACTGGAGCTAATTGGATGTACATGCTAAGGCAAGACCCATGTTGAAGCAAGGCACATAGAGAACACGGGATGTTTAGACGGTATAAATAGGACTCATCGGAGTGACAGAGACAGAGTTTGGCTTACTGGTACAGTTAGCTGTACAAGGTTTGTGGATCTCGCATCTTCACTGATCTTCTCTTAGCTGAGAGAGGCACAGCTGAGAACTTTCCTGGCATTCCTCCTGGTTCCACTTGTTGACTTGTACTAAGACTGAGGCCGCTGCTGCTAACCTAACTCTACCAAACTGTAGTCGCTGCTGCGTAGGGGTAAATTAAGGAAGAGTAACACCCTGCCTGGCCTCTGCACCAAATCCCGACAGGTCTTGCACAGGTCAGCTCTCACTGTCGCCGCCGAGCCAATATTTCCCAGCTAGCTCTCACAGCATCCCATCTGTGTTTCCTCTCTGCCATAGATTCTGTAAACAGTGGGAGTTCCACGCTTCTGCCCAGTACCCACTCCTTCCAAGTATCCAAAGCATGATTCTTAAACTTGAATAGTTAATCAAATATATTTATGTACATAAAACTCCCAATTACATAATGCCAATTTACAATGATAAAGTCTTATCCCAATATTTCTAACCTCTCCAAAACACTAGAAATATGTCTGAAGCCATCTGGATATCTGCGTCTCCTCCTCTGCCCAGCTCATGTGTCCACCGAGCCTCTCTCTCTCCTGCCCCTCATGCCTCCTCCTCTCTCCCCTCCAATCACTGGCCTCTCACTGCCTCAATGTGAATGGATAGGAAATACCTTGCAATACTGTGTATCCATGAAGTGTTTGCAAAAGGATCAAATAGCCGCTGCTAACCTGTGAACTGGACTACCAATTTCCAGACAACACAGATGGGAATTGCTCCAACGAACTTTTTTAAACAAGTCCACTTCCCCATATCCTTTTTTTCTCCACTGTCTCCAGTGGGTGATGGGCTACAAGGAAAGTTAGGACACTTAAGAACCATCATTAAAAATAGGATTTGAAAAAAAAATTAAGTTACAGGCTAAGAAGCCTCAAGTCCTGTACCAGTGACCCGCTTCCAAACAGCAACTCTTGCTGGCAACCCAGTTATTCAAAACCATGAGCCTATGATGGACATTTCCCATTCAAACCACACTTTGTATTCCCAGTGAGATATTACAAATGTACTGTACTTCTTCCTCATGAGAGCAACATAACCCTGAAAATTACATACCACAACTCCTAGTTTTCATTGAGAATCATGACCTAGTTGCACCAGTGAACTTAATTTTTCTCTTAATAAGTTCATATACTTCTCTTCTGCTTAAGTATTCTGTCACACAACTGGAAGAAAAATCTAAAAGACAATTAAGAAACAAAATAACTAATAAGAGTACAGTTGCATGTTGCAATCACATGGTTAATATCCAAATTAAAATATAAGCAAGTATACTAAGTGTGGAGCAGAGAGAAAAGAAGCACCCTTCTAAGAAAGTGTTCTAAGTTCTGCAAGGATGTTTCTTTTCCCCCAACAAGAAGTAAAGGTAGTTCAACTAGGCATATATCAGAATTTTTTTTTGCTTATTTCAAAACTGTGTTCAATATGTTTCCCTGAATACTCATATTAAAATTCTGTAAGGCAGAGCAGATAGAAAATTTTGCAGTGGTTTTGCGTAATAACTCTTCATTATCTAGATACTTTACTGATTTCCTTTTCACCCTATTAGATTATATGACCATTATTATTTAATCCTAGAAGAGAGCCCAATCAGCTGATTAGAGCAGGAAGAAAGGATTATTTCATTAGAAGAGGCTGTTATACTTTTGTGCATGGTGATCGTAATGCTAAATTGACTGAGGGTTTGTTCCTGCTGGCAGCACAGAAAGACAAATGGGTCTAGTGTGGCCTTGTTATGCACTTCAAAAGTTTGTCCTCCACTTGCTAGCCAGGGTGTTACAAAGTTTAGAGCTTCATACATGTGGCTTTTGTTTCCTACAGTACCTAAATCATTTTTTAGAGACCAATCCAAAGACTGTTCTATTAAGCTCAGATTCAGGTCGGGGGTGAGTATGAGGAGGAGGAGGAGGAGGAGGAGGAAGAGGAGGAGGAAGAGGAGGAGAAGCAAGAGGAAGATGAAAGATCCTATGGGACTCAACGTGAGTTCATCTTAATTTTGGGTAAATTGCCAAAATTGAGTAAAGTAGACCCATGAAAAATTGGACTGTAGAGCCATTTGATGAGTCTACAAGCTGGAGCTTCACAATCCCCTCCATTATTCCAAATTGGAGGCAGCCTTGCCTGTGAAAGTGTGTACAAGTAATGTCCAAACCTGTGTTTTCTTGGCATACCTGTATTATTAGGGATTCAACATTCTGTAGATTTCTGTCAGTCATGGGTTGACACAGAGCAATTGAATGTGTACCACCAAGTACCCGAATTTAAGCTCCTGGGTACAAGCTTCTTGCATTCTGAGACAGCAAGTCTCTGGGTTGTAAGGGTTCATTCATAACACATCATGAGCATCCTTCTCTTGCCCACTTCACCCTCTATCAACATCATACTCTTGGAGTTGGCTTCACCCCAGCTCATGTTCTATAACTTGTTCTGGTTTTGTTTTGCCAATCTTCCCTTTTGAATGACTACCACAGGCAAAGAAAATATCTCCTCCAGAAACCCCACTTGCATTCCACACAAAATTGACCAACCATCTCAATGAAACAATCTACTGAAAACACCCATAGATTACACTTTAGAAATTCACTGAGAATCAAGAGGATGTCATGTTTTCCTTTGACCCTCAAGAGCTGCTGTATTCTTTGAATTCAGCAATATTTGTTGAGAAGAACCAAAAAAAAAATGGTAAGAGAGATCTCCATAAGAAAATGTGGCTATTAGATTGTCTGAGAGCCAGCAGGGTCTGCTATATCCCTTAGCAAGGATTACATAGATGGGGATATGGCTCTTATCACCATCATACTGCCTCACCAAAGCATAACTACATTTCCTTTTACTTTCTATGTCTAATTGGCTACAAAAACACAGAAGCACAGTGGAGGTTTCTACTAAGTATCTGAATCTTTCTAATTTCCCTTAGGAGTCTCAGGAAGAAAACAGAGGAAAAATAGAAACCTGAAACTGCCAGAAGATTCTGTAGTCTCATGGCTGGCATATGAATTTCTTATTTTTACCAAGCAAGTATCAAACCCAGGAAAGCAGATAGGATGAACTGAGACCAAATTAAAGTGCTGTGCTATCCCAGAATCAGGGTAAAGAGTACAGATCAAGGTTGTCCAGCATACATGGAAAACAATCCAGGCCAATTTCCTCAAATAACTGACACCATTAGACTTAGCTGAATGGGCCAGACTTGAATGTCTCCTGCCAGAATGAAGAAAGAGCTGACTCCTTGATGTGACATCCAGAGATAACAGTATAACCCGGCCTGTTCCATGATAGATCAGAAACAATGAAACCCAGGATGCTGGCTGCTCCCAGGAATCATCTCAACACTGATCAGTAGATCACAAATTTATTGAAGGCCAGCAGGAAACAGAATCAGTATCAAGGCCCCCCTAAGGTTCTCTGATCCATTCAGAAGACAGGGAGGCAATGGGTGCAGTAGACAGTCCTTCCAAAGCCCTAAGCCATTATTTGCTTCTCGGGGCGGGGGGGGGGGGATAGGAGATGGTGTCAGCATGAAAGGATGAGGAGACACTTCCTTCACTATCAAGCTGTGAACCCATCAGGAGCTCAGCCTCAGTCTTCCTACCCAATGCTGTTAGCATTAGGTCTGCACAGTGTTGCTTCTGCAATAAATGGCATGGATGCTTCCAGTGTGGTTTAAATCACCTAAATCAAATAATCCCTCATTTTCCTCAGCTTCATTGTCAGCAGAGAGGATTCATGACTCCAGACTAAGTGAGGTTTGGCTTTCCTCAGGTTGCATCTTACCTTTGAGAGCAAGGCTTGTTACTAAGCTCCAGAGAGATAGACTGGAGAACAGAAGAGAAGAGTAAACTGCAGTCCCCAACAGCACAGTGACTTTTCCCTATTAGCTCACTACCCTTCCCAGTAAATCAACTTACTCTCCATTACAATAGATGGCAATAGTGCATTACTTGTCAACAGCATGCTGTAATAACAAAGCATTTTTTTAGGCAGCCTTACAAACACAGACAGCAATGTCTGTGGAGGAACAGAACTGCCTTTATAAAGAATATGAGCAATCATTCTATAATAAGGCCAGTCCCAGTATTTCAACACGAGGCTCCCTGAATATGCCTGCATCGTGATAAGTAGTATATCACAAAGTGCATGATAAGAATGCATGGTCTAATTAAAAACCTTTTAGGAAATTGGGGCACTATCAATGCCTCATCCAAAAAAGAAAGAAAAATCCAAATTCTGCAATGTTTGAAGCCTGCAGACACTTCAAACTGCCTGAGAGAATATACAGCTAGCCACAATGCCTGACTTCAATGTTTCTCCAGTTTACCACCTCAGTGCCCATACTTACTCCCAGCACTACAAATGTGTAATAGACACAATAAATAATACTTCATATGCAGGTTCAAATGAGGCAACATCTGTAATGTTCTTACAATTACTGCAAAACTCTCTGATGTTTGCTTATTATTATCATACCCAAACTTTTAAGTTGCCAACCTTGTGGGGCCAGATGTTTCATTTAATTAGGATTACCCATGGCAATGCTATTCCTTATCTATTGCCCTTCCTTTCATGCCAACTAAGATTCAAAAATTGCAGAGAATATTCCAGGGGGACTGATATTTGAGCTTTCCAAGGGAAGAAATAAAGAGACTAAAGTCAGCTTGTCCCTACTGGGCTGGCATATGACAAAGATCTGAAGTGGCTCTGAGGCATCATGGAGAACAGCCGAAAATCACATTGTCAGCCTGAAATGCATCAAAGCTCTTTGCTGGCTTGAGACCCCTAGGGAGAGTTTCCACTCATCTCAGTCTGTGCCAAATCACATTTGGTCCTAGAAGGATGGGGGCAGGGGCAGGGCTCAGTCACTATTCCATATGACAGCTTGTAGTAAGCCTTCGATGAGGAAGAAATGATGACAGTAATAGTCCCTCTTCACCCACAAATAGTGCTCACATGGGGACATGTGTCATCATTACCACCACGGAGACAAATTCTCATGGTTTTGTGCTGTGGCACACTCAACAATGCTCTACCATTTGCAGATAATAAGGCCAATAGCTCACTTAAGCTGAGAACACTGAGGAAAGCTACCAATATTAACAAGCATGCTTGTCCTGATGTTTGTGTGCCTGTTGCTAGGCACAAAGGTCTAAGACATAGTCTTCATGGTTTTTTTCTTGTGTTTAATTCTTCATTAGCCAGAATCATAGCTCTCTACCTCAGGATAATCCAGACTCAGGAATATATTTAGTTTTCTTCTTGGGTGGGTAATTTATGTTCTCTCTCCTACCACAAATGACCCTGCAAGCTTTGGGAGGGAGAACTGTTTATTGGCTACACAGCTGTTCCTTAGATATATATCACATGAGCTTTTCATGATATAGTTTGTTATGGAGAATGATAGTTAATACTCGTTGCCAAGTTGACTGGATCTAAGATCACCAAGGTGACAAAACTCTAAAGGAGTTGCGCATTAAGGTTAAATGAGGTAGAAAGACTCATGCTAACTGTGGGTGGCCCTATTATTCTGTGGAATAGAGTCCAGACTGAATAAAAGACGGGAAGAGAGCAAAGAGCCACCATCCATCTCTCTGCCTCCTGACTATGGATGCAGTGTGAGCATCTTTCTCAAGCTCCTCCCACAATCACTTCCCTATACTGTATCCTTGAACTGTGAGCTAAAATCATTCTAATTGCCTAACTGGGAACCTTACCATACCAACAAGAAATTGTTACATACAAATAGAGAGGCATACCAACAAGAAATTGTTACATACAAATAGAGAGGCACAGGATGCTCTTGAGATAACAAGTCCTAAAAATAAGACATAAGACAAAAAGACTCATGCTGTAGGGCAGGGTATGTTGAAACTGGGAAAGCAGGCTAATGGTAGGATGTATCTACAACATCTGGAATTTTCGAAAGAAGAGTAAAATGGTGTCTTTTCTTTCCTGTCGTCCTAAGATCTCAGCATTCTGAAGAACTGGATGAAATGGTTATTCTAAAGCAACTAGCAGCCAGACACTCACTATTCCCAGTGTAAGCAGAAAGAACCCAACTTTGCCTCTTCTTGATTTGGTGTCTGTGGTAGTTTGAATAAAAATGGCCCACATGGGCCCATAGGGTGTGGCCTTGCTGGAGTGGGTGTGGCCTTGCTGGAGGAAGTACAGCTCATGCTCTTCTGCTGCCTAGGGATCAAGAGGTGGAACTCTCAGCCCCTCCTCCAGCACCACATCTGCCTGCACACTGCACTGCTTCCTGCCATGAAGATAAAGGACCAAACCTCTGAAACTCTAAGCCAGCCCCAAATAAATGTTTTCTTTTATAAGAGTTTCCATAGTTATATACAAGTCCCACTTGACTCTGAGCTCCTTTTTGGTCTTTGAAAATTTTTCTCATATGCACCCGATTCTATGGAAAATATTGGGTGAAGTGAAAATAAGTTGTAAGGGTTGTTTGTTTGATTTTTACATTATCTTTTTTATTTAGATATATAAATTGTACAAAATAGCAGTCTTCCCTCTGGCATTTTCTTACATGTCTAAAAGAATCATTGTCTGTCCTTTGCTTCTATATGTCCAGCTCTCTTATCCACACTTACTCATCATCTTCCCTTTCTTTTTTTAATATTTTATTTCAATAATTTTTAAAAATATTCTTAATTTTTAATAATTTTTAAAAACATATGAAAGAAAGCAGGTAATGATTCTCTCTTGGAGTCTAGTTCAGCTTCCTTAATGCTAATCTTCAGTTTCATCCACTTTCTTGTAATCACCACAATTCATTCTTCTTAAGAATGAATCATATCTTTGGGTACATCTGCCAGATTCTCCTTAACCTTTCACCCACTGGTGGGTACCTGAGTTGGTTTTATTACATAGTTATCGTGATGATTATATGGTAATTGTGTTGAAGGAAATATAGTAAAATGCTTTGAATCATGAAACAGCCTCAGAGGTTTCAAATTAGATCTTCTCCACATTTAGCACTTAATATTAATGTGTAAAATCAATTCCATGAAAACTGTAGGATACATACATGCATATACATATATATGATATGTTATATGTGTTTTTCAATCTAAAGCCATTTAGGGGTTCTTCCTTCAGACCTGTAGATGAAAATTTAGATGGAGGGGAGATAATTCTAGCTATTTACGGACTGAGTTCTGTGTTTTGGGTTCTGTCTGCCTGTGTTCAAATGAGCTTTACTACTCACCACCCTCATTACCTCTCCAAAATTCCACTTCTTGCTTTAAAATGGCACTAAGAATATTCCTGTTTCAACAGATCATGTTAAAAAGCCAAAAGAACATTTAACCCAGTGCCTCTGTCAGTAAGCACTCAATGAACATTGAACCTTGGTGACATAGGTCCTGTTTTGCTGAACTTTTCTATAAAGTGTGCAAGTAACTTTACTCACCATCTCACCCCTTTGTTCTTTGTCTATGAAAAGAGTATTTTGGATATAGTATCAGTAAGAGAGAGAGAGATTTCATTGCCTCCTAGAGGAACCACATAAGATGGGGGAACACCCAGGGCAAGAGCAAGATTTTCTCTTATAGACATAAAAAAAATCAATAAACTAAAGATACTCTGACAAGAGGTAAAGAAGGAGAGGGGATGTCTGGTCCAGGGAAGTCCCTGGGCAGATGAGAGCAGCCTGTCTCTGAGCCTGTGGGAGGTGAGCATGCCACTGAATACATATCCAGGGGAAATGTCAAAAGCACATTCAACTAATTTCCTAGACACAGTTTATTCCTAGTTGGCTTTCAGCAATGACAAAAAGAAATCTTTGGGTAATGGAAGAAGGCAATACTTTTTAATCTGAAGGACCTGGGATTATACAAAAAGTATCTCAGCTAATTATCACTGTCACCTTCTATGGTAGTTAATGTTGTTTTCCACCTTTAAGAGAGTAGTTAGTTTTAACCCCTTTGTAGGGCTCACATTTATTTTTCTAGACTCTAATGAAACCTTCAGCCATTCCCATAGGAAAGTTCCCATACATGAATATGCCTGATATGACTTCCCACTATCACATGAGGGTCATTCATAAAATTCCTTTAGTATAGTGTAAAGACACAGTGTAGAGAATTTGCTCAGTGCATTCATAGAGTATATATATATATATATATATATATATATATATATATATATATATATAAAATTCATGTTTCTTTTTGCACTGACAGATGCATGAGAGGTAGTTTCCAGTCAATGAATAAATGAGTATCTGTGCTGAGTCAAATGTTTGACAAACATGATCTCAGCGAATGTTAGTAATATTCTATTAAGGAAAGATCACACTCTATGTTGTCACAGAGGAACAGAGCTGGTAGAATTATATACATTTGCCAAGGTCACACAGCTTGCAATTACAAAGTGAATCTTGAGCCCAAACTGTCTGGTTCACCATCTGTGTGTTCCCTCTACTGTCAGCCTAGGATGGCACAAATAACAGAAAAGCATCTCAAAGATCTTATGGTCCGTAAGTCCAAGATCAAGGTGCTGACTGATTTTACTCCTCCCTAGTACACAAACTTCTTTTTCAGTGTCTTCCCATGGTGGAAAGAGAACTTGGACTGCCTCTTCTTCAAGGAAACCAGGATTAGTAATAGGTTTCCAACCTTCTCTTCAGTCATCATTTAACCTGCATTACCTCCTCATTTGACAAAATGTAGCCATCTTGGGAAGTAGAGCTGAGAGCCTATGAATTTGGGGACTCAAATGTTCAGTCAAGAATATATATCATTCTGCAGCCAATTTTACAAAGTCCGAAGGGTTTATTTTGGATAGAAGGAAACCCATGCTAAGCTAATGTTATGTTCTGTACTGCCAAGAATGACTGGCTTCTCCCAAACAGAATGTGGTTTCTACAGATTGGAGTTCCTCACATACTGATACCCTGTTTATATACACATGAAGAGTTCATTATGTCAGCAAAGTCATGAATGTTGCTCCCATGGAACTGAATAGATTTCACATGTGGCTGATTGAGAACCTATGGTTTGGGGACTTTCATGTAATTTCTGATTGTCCTATGAGAAAGTTATCTTAGAGACAGAAGATAGAAACAATCAAACCAGACCCCAATCTGCTACTGTATCACCAACTGTTCTGGATAGATTTATGTCAACTTGACATAAGCTAAAGTCATCAGAGAGGAGGGAACCTCAGTTTTAAAAGTGTCTTTATTCGAACAGGCTGAAGGCATGCAGGTAGGATATTTTCTTAATCATTGATTGATGGGGGAGAGCCTAGTTCAATGACATGATGCCATCCTTGGCCTGGTGCTCCTAAGTTCTAAATTAAAGAAAGTTGAACAAGCCAGTAAGAATCACCCTTCTATGGCTTTTGCATTAGCTCCTGCTTCCATGTCCCATTCCCCTTCTATGGCTTTTGTATCAGTTCCTACTTCCATGTCCCTACCTTGTTTGAGTCCCTGTCCTGTTTGCCTTCAGTGATGGACTATAATGTGGAATTATAAGGCCAAATAAACCCTTTTGTTCTCAACTTGCTTTTTGGTCATGGTGTTTCATTACAACAAATGAAACCTTAACTAGGACACCATCCTTCATTCACTTAAGGAGGCCGTTCCTTCTCTCCTTCATACATGCTTCCTGGTATGTGACAAAGCTAACAGCATATCAAGGGATTCTCTTCCTCTGTTCCATATGTCACTTTTAGGAGAACCACTTGTCTCCTCTTGTGGATTCTGAGATGTTGACCAGCAAAGCTCCTTTCCCTAGGGATGTTTTACTACAAATAGGCAAGAGATACCCAAATGACTTATTTTAAAAATATAAAATAGTTTTAAATTGAATATACTAAATGATAAAAAAGTTAAAACCATAAATACTGACAACCATGAAAAGTCAAACTACTTATTTATGTCAATTATTAAAATGAGTTATATAACAATATACTTTAGCAATTGACTACTAATTAGCACATATTTTAGTAGTTCTTTTGCCAGCTTATGTTATTTTATTTTTTTCATCATCTGTTCCCTGGCAGAGATAAAAAATTGCTAGGTGCTTACAGCTTCCTGTGATTTAGAGACAGTGAGATTGGATCTGAATCGCCTGTTCATATAGCTTTTATCCCACCAGGACGTTTTTTTGTAACAAGGTGACAATGAAAGCATATATTTACTTTGTCTTTACTATGTACTTAACACAACGTGTAGATCATGCCCTCATGACAGCCAAATAAAGTAGATACTATTGTCGCTCCCTTTATTGTTTTTATTTATTTCTGTGTGTTTTTTTATTTATTTACATTTCAAATGTTATCCCCTTCCCAGTTTTCCCTCCACAAGATCCCTATCCTGTACCCCTGCCTCTATGAGTGTGTTCCCCCACCCATCCACTCACTCCTACCTCAGTGCCCTAGCATTCTCTTATGCTAGGTCATCAATCCTCCACATGCCAAGGGGCTCTCCTCCCATTGATGCCTGATAAGGCTATCCTCTGCTACATATGCAGCTGGAGTCATGGGTCCCTCCATATGTACTCCTTGGTTGTTGGTTTAGTCCCTGGGAGCTCTTGGGAGGGGGATGGTCTGATTAGTTGATATTGTTGTTCTTCCTATGGAGTTACAAGCCCCTTCAGCTCCTTCAGTCCTTTTCCCTAACTCCTCCATTGGGGTCCCCATGGTCAGTCTGATGGTTGGCTGTAAGCATCTGCCTCTGTATTAGGTTCTGGCAGAGCCTATCAGGGAACAGCTATACCAGGCTCCTGTCAGAAAGTGCTTCTTGGCATCAGCAATAGTGTCTGGGTTTAGTGTCTGCAGATGGGCTGGATCCCTAGATGAGGCAGTTTCTGGATGGCTTTTCCTTCAGTCTCTGCTCTACTCAATTGCTATGCAAGCCAGTGACAGACAGAAAAGGTGGTAGGATCAGGATTCAGAGATGAAGGTTGGGCCCCAGAGTCTGTACTGGAGACCACAGGCTCATAGTTCTGCAATACCTTTCTTCCTTTTTCCTTTTTACATACTTATACTGCTGGTGGTCTAGGCTTGCTATGGTACTGAGCTTTTATTTATTGAATAAATATTTGCTATGACTTGCTATTTCATAAAAGCAATTTCAACTGGTGGAGAAAAGAAGTATAAATGCGAATAGTGAATAATAACTTGCTAAAAGCATCCAAACCATTAATCTCTCTATATCTTGTGTATTAGGTGTAGTCTTTCTACACTGCTTTTTTTCCACTGAGGCTGTGAAGGTTTCTCCTTCTCTCTCTCTCTCTCTCTCTCTCTCTCTCTCTCTCTCTCTCTCTCTCTCTCTCTCTCTCTCACTCTAAATCAAACAGTTTTAAACAACACAAGTGCTGTGCAAAACAGTGTATACACTGTTTTAAAGACTATCTTGGGTAACTTCCTTATAATGTATGAATCTGAAATATTTCCCCCTAAACCCACAATTTTCCATCTAGTCCAGCTGTTAAATCACCCCTCTGAAAAGCAGAAATTACTGATGATTTGATTTCCTTTGTTTTCTTAAGCAAGAACAAAATGTTACTGATCTCTTAAAAACCCTTCCACTATTGCCAGTATCCCCCTCCTCAGTTCTAAAACTCTACACAACTTTCAATGTCAGGTACTCACAGAAACATTAACCTACAAAGTGTAGAGCAAGATATGTGGTCCAATATGTACACCAGTATGCTTAGCAATTTCCTGTGTCTTCTAGCCTGATATATAACAAAACAACAGCAACAATCAAATAGTCATAAGATCCAGGAGCCAGTATATTGTGTGTGTGTGCTCTCGTTTGTGTGTAAATGTGGATGTACATAGAAGCCAGAATGCAACTTCAAGTGTCATTCTTAGGAGACATTTATATTGTGTTTTGGTACCCACCTGCCCAGGTCTGGAGTTAAAAGCATGCACTGTGCCCAGACTTTGTTTCTCCTGCTTATGTATCTGCTGTCCATGAAGCAGTATTATACCACTGCTTTAACTGTTGAGATAAGATGCCAATCTTCTATAACTTTTATATGTGTAACACAGAACAAAGCAAGCAGACCTTTGTCTTATAAATTTTGTCATCAAAGTGATACCTTTTGGAAGACGATGAGTTTGAACTTTCAGTTTCTATTTTATGCCAGAGTTATTGGAAGTGGAGATTGAACAAGTCATTAATGACGAATCTCTTCTCTTGTATCTGGATTGTGACATGTTTAAGATGAAGGAATAACAGATAGGCAAAATGTGTATCTGTTAGCTAACAAGTGAAGTAATATAAGTAATATAATGTCACCTCTTTAATCAATGAATCCATAATTTGAGAGTTTGCTGTCAACTGTTCTTGCACCATAATCCTAGATTGATTTCTTCATACGAAGATGCAGTATTTTAAAAACCTTCCATGGTTAGCACTTACTCTATTTGCCTTGTTCAGTTTTTGAGTGTGTCTTCTTTTTTTTTTTTCTTTTTGAACAGTTTTTGTTTATTTTGTGTTTGTGTGGCTGTGGATGTATATGAGTATGCATGTACTTGGTTGAACCTATAGAGACCAGAGGACAAATTGCTGGAGAAGCTTTTCTCCTTTCAACATGTGGGTGCTGGGAATGGGACATGGGTTGTCTGGCTTGGGAGCTTGTGACTTTACTCACAGAAGCCTACTAACCCTAGGTTTAGGTAGTTTGAGTTGTGGTGGTGGTGGTTGTTGCTTTCATCATTATTATTATTGTTGTTGTTGTTGGGATGATGGTGGTGGTGGTGGTGGTTCTGGAGTTTGTATTGTTCTGCATAGTTATTTTTATATAGAATATCCTAATTAGCACATCTCTGAGTTGGTTTATGGTTTTGATATGCTGGCATTTCTTCATTGTGTACTGTATGATTTGGGCTATTTTAGGAACACAAAGCTAACGATTTCATCACAGTTCACATGAAACATATATTATTGAATGAAAGCTTGCACAATTCTATGATTGAAAAGCTAAAACCTACCTAAAAACTTGTGACAGAAACATACACACATACACACACATACGCACATACACATGAATTACAACAGCTTTTGCTGACTAACCAACATGGGACACTTTGACTCTATTCAGTTTAAGTAAGGTGAAGATGTTAAACTTAAAAGGACTAGACCACAATTTTCACATGAAGTGATTCTTTTGGTGCACAATGTTTGCATTCCTGTTGTTATTTTCATGTTGAGATAAATCTGATCACTCAACCAAGTAATGAATTCAAAATCATGGGTCATGATATTTTATGGGTCATTTAGGATTTTCCAATATTTATATGGACATTATAAGTATGAAAGTAGCAGAAATGTTCATTTTTCCCTGCAGTTGGTGAAGACTTTTCCTGTATTATTGTGTCAGTTGGTTGAATCAAATGTGAACCACTGAATGTCCATGGTAAGAACTGTAGTAAAAGATGGATTCCTAAGACAAGGGTAGACCATGAGGTATCATTTCAAATCAGCATCCTTAAACATTGTGAATTCTCTCTTCTTCTTGTGAACACTATCTTTTCTGTTATACTGTCTTTTAAAAAGATTTTATTTATTTTTTATGTATAAGAGAGCTTTGCCAGTATATAAGCACATGAAACGCCTGTAATGCCTACTTAAAAAGAGATACATACCGAGTTAACAACAGTTGTGAGCTGTCATTTGGGTGCTAGGAACCAAACCAGCCTTCTCTGCAAGAGCTGAAAGCTCTTTTAAGAGCTGGGCCATCCTCTCCAACCCCTTGTTATTATAGTGACTTAATTCTCACCCTTTTGTACTGCTTTTTTTCCTGGAGGCTTTCTCCTTTAGTCAGATTCATAATTTGATAACTTCCTTACCTTCCCAGGGCAAATGATTCCATATTTCTGTTTAAACATCTAGTGTCAGTCACTTCCATTTCTTTAACCAAAATGGAGTGAATTCTATGTACTTTGTAGAGAAATTCTAGTTTATTCGACATTAATTCTCAACCTCAGTCTTTCTCACTTGCAGACACTCACTTCCTGAGAGTATCCTCAAGGCTACCTCAATCTCTCCCATCACCACCTTAGAGGATTCATATGACTGACACACAGTCTTAAATCTCTCAAGAATCTATTTGTCCTGGTGCAGAAACAGCAATAAACATGTATGATGTATGGGATGATGATTTACACTTCGAAGCAAGTACTACAGTACATATAATTAATATACCCATCAGATCACATAGCTTTCAATTTGGGCGTACATACAGAGATCAGATTTCAAATATGCAACTAAGTATGATACTCACCAGATCTCCAGAACTTGGCATCATATTTTTGGACTAACTCCTTATCTATAGTCTCCAGCCATGACCATTCTCCTCTGTGCTCCTCTGAGTTCCACTTCATAAGATTCCACACACATGTGTAATTACACAGCTTTTCCCTTTCTGTACCTAGTTCATTTCATTTCATATGACATCCTGCAGGATCATCCATGTCAACGCAAATTCAAGCTCTCCTCTTTTAAAGATTTACCATGCTTTTACACACTCCTCCATCAAGGGTCCCTTTGCACATTTGATTACATATCTTGACTGTTGTTATAATGATGTCATAAATGTGGGACTGAATAAATATATATAAGACCTAATGTCTGAGACTGAGTTTTCATACATACATCTAGGAGTGGTACTGCTGGATCAAACACTATTTACATATTTAACTGTTTCAAGGCTACCCAATACTGTTTCTCATTATGACTATACCAATTTTCACTAAGAGCATACAATGTTCCCTTTTATCTCTATGCTTTGCAACACCTGTTCAGCTTTTCTTTTTGATAACAGTCATTGGAACAAGTATAAGGTAATGTCTCAATTCAATTTCCATTTTTCATCTCTCTGATGACTAGAGATATGACCGATCTTTTTACTAGCTTTTGATATTTGTAAATCTTTATTTCAGAAATATTTTTCTGATATTTTGCCTAGTTTTATTCAGTTGTTTGTTCTCTAGCTACTAAGTTGTCTGAGCATCTTATATATTATAGATAATAACTCCTTATTAAATTATACTTTGCAAATATCTCCTCCAGTTCCATAGGTTTTGTCTACTGGTTCTTTTGCTTGGTCTTGTCTTATCGAGTTTCATTTCTGTTGCCTTTGGTTTATAGCCAAAGAGCAAAATTAATTTAATTATAAAAACACTTTCCAGACCAATAATGAGAACATTTTCCTGTTTTCTTTTAGTATTTGTAAACTTTTAGTTCTCACATTTAAATTTTTAAAAATTCATTTGAATGTGACTTTGGTAAATAATATACAGCAAAAATTTACTTTTTTCCCTGAGTGTGAATATAATGTTTACAGAAGAAAGCACCTTTCCTTTCATTATCCTTGGACTTCTGGGTAGAGTCATCTGAGTAAAAATGTGTGGACTTATTTCTATAATTCATATTGTTTCACGGGTCTCATATATATATGTCTATCTTCATTCTAGTAGTATACTGTTTTAATTATGAAAGAAATACAGTATATTTTGACAAGAGATAGTGTGTTCTTTTTAGTTAGTTCTTTTTGCCTACTAATCCTTAGTTTAATCAGAGTCTTAGTTTCAATATGTATTAGTTACCTTTCTATCACTGTGATAAAACACCATCACCAAGGTAGCTTATAGAAGGAAGTGTTACAGTGGGCTTATGCTTCCAGAATGTTATAGAGCCCAGGATGGCAGAGCTGGTCGCAGCTTTTCTGCAGGTGGCGGGCAGCTAGATCAGATGCTGAAAAAACACATCTAGAACCAAAAACAGGAAGCAGAGCAAGTTCACTCAAAGTACAAAATGATGTAAGTCTTTTGGAACCTCAACACTAACTCCCAGTGATATACATTACTAGCAAGGCCACATCCCTATGAACTTCAAAGGGTTAGCAACAGGAGACTAAGTATTCAATGGCCAAGACATATGAGGGTTGTCTCATTTGAACCACCACACCACATAAGTTTTTTCCCTATTTTTGTAAAAAAAAAGATATTTATACTTTAATTGGATTAATATTGAATTTATAGATATTGGGGTATTATGTGGGCATTTTGACAATATTCTCTCACTGAAAAAATAATCTTTCTGTTTATTTGTGTTATCTTTATTTCATATATGTGGTATCAATTCCCCTATACAACTCTTTCACTTCCTTGCTAAATATGCTTGTTATCATAAATAACCTTTGATTTCATCTTGGTGATATTAAGTTTTATACTAAAAGGAAGTGATTTGTATATCCACAGTCTTTACTAAAATTTCTTTGTTAGGTCAAAGGATTGTTCTGTGGAGTCTTTAAAGTAGTCTTATAGGAACTCATGTCATCTCCAACAGACTGTTCTACTTCCTCCTCTCCATTTTAGATGCAGATTCTGCTAACTTTCTCCTCTTATTTTTAGTTGCAATATAATATAACATTCATTTCTCCCTTCCCTTTTATCCTCCAAACCCTCCCAAATAACCTAACCCTCTCTCTCTTTTAAATCCATGACCTCTTTTTATCACCACCAGTCTATCTACCTACACACACACACACACACACATATATATATAATTTTATATAAATTATTAATGCTTAGATGAGGAATGAAGACTACACTTAAATGTGAGTAATAGGACAAATGTTATAGATTGCTGTTAGGGATTATACTGGATTAGTAAATTAATGGTTGTAGAATCTCTTCCAATAATTGTAACTTCAGAAGCACTGAGTAGTTGTGTTTCCAGTACTATAAGTGGTTTCCCTTTTGCTGAGTAGTTCTTAAGTTTAATTAGAGAGCTGTTGGGTACCACCAAGGTATGTGAGCCACCGCTACTGCATCCTTTAGGGTTATTGTGTCATGGTGATTGCTGGCGTGGATCATAAACATCATAGTTTGGTAAGACTGTTGTTTGCCTTACTCTTGCAATTTTTCATGGTACCTTTGGCACAATGAAAGCTAGTCCTCAGGGAGGGCACATTCAGATATGTTCTAGCACAGGTGTCTTGTCTAGCACTGTATTGAATAGAAATAAAAAGGGGGGCATTCTGGTCTTCTTAATGATCTTAGAAGAAAACTGTTAAAACTGAGTTTTATTGTGTACTGTATACAAATAGAGACTTTACTGTACTACGGTTCATTCCCTTTGCACCTAGTTTTTAGATTTTGTAGCTGTTATCATTAATCATGAAGGGATGCTGAATGTGTCAAGTGCGGCATCTTTTAAGCTGACTATAGAGGGTTTTCCTCCATCAGGTTAATGTGATACATTCTTAAAGCTCAGAGACGAATCCCACACAAGGTCGTGCATTGTTTCTTAATGTGCTCTTCAATTCTTACATTGGCGTGCTGTTGAGGGATCTTATGTTCATATTCATCTCACCTATGGCCTATAACTTTTTTCCAGTGTCCTCATCTGCCTTCAGTGTCAGGCTAAGGCTAGCTCGTGCTTAACTTTGGACAGTAAGTAAAGTGATGAGGCATCTCAAGAAAAGAAACCTCTGGAAGAACAAAAGAACTTCCTGATAGTAATGCATACACCCTAAAAGACAAAACCTGAAATGGGAGCTGCTGAAGCCAGAGCTGTAGAAATCTAGAGGCAAAGATGGATGGAGCATCCAAGAGAAGTGGCAGGAGGTGCCGGAGTTGCTGCTGATCTGGGAAGGCGTTTATGGAACATGCCCCTCAAAATCTTCTACTGTGAGTCTGAGCTTGGGAATTCTCTGGCAACATAAAATAGAAATGTAAGTGGGAAATACTTTTTCTTGCCTCACACATCGCCAGCTCCACCTGCCAGGGAAAACTACAAATAGCTAGTCTTGAGAAACTTAATCCATTTAACCTTGAATCATAAAAGAACAGTGGCTCAGAATTCACACAAAAGTACTATTAAAAATGTGTGAAACAGCAGTAAAACTTTCCAACAGGAGAGAAGTCCTGGGAAAATATTGTCATGTTGTAGCTGAAGATCTTGCCCAAAATCCCACCATTAAAATGAGTTATGAAGCAATCTTTACAAGAAGGAAGACTGTGAAGCAGAAAAATAAGAGCTCAAGGGGGAAATGGTCACTCAGCAGTCAAGACTGAAACATGAGCTGACAGAACCATGAGAGAAGTGAAAAGAAGCAATGGATTAAAGAAATGAAGACAACTGGAGAGAATGTTAGAGCAGCTGCAGTTGCAACCAGCAGCTATAGAAAGTTGTTAGAGATGCAGACAACAAACAGAATTCAAACCAGATTCAGTAATGGTCAGAAAAGCTGGCCACTGTCTTTGGGCTCAGTGATGATGACCATTTTCATAAAACAGCATTTTCACATTTAGACTCCTTAAACATATATATATATATATATATATATATATATTAAACAAAGCAACATTTTAAAGTGCATTGGAATTATTTTTAAAAAGATAATGAAGTCTTCAATTTACATTTTTATACTGGAAAAAATTAAACAAGGCAATAAACTCCATGGTGTATACTAAAATTATTAAATGTTAAAGATAATGAAAGATTCATTTAAATCCAAAGAACAAAAATATGCAAAAAAAAAAAAATATGGTGGTTTGAGTGAGAAGTATCCCCTGTAGACTCAGGTATTTGAACATGGAGTCGCCTGTTTTTGGCATTGTGTAATGGGGTTATGGGACTTTTAGGAAGTACAGCCTTGCTGGACAAGAATATCACTGGTGTAGGTTCCAGAATATAGACCACTGAGGGTTTATCACCCCACTTGCTGCCCTTTTTTCTGTTTCTTGTGTGCAAATGAGATGTGGTCTCTCTCTGTTTCTTGCTTCTGACACCATCCTGTGCTTCCCTCAACACGGTGGACTCTATCCCTCTAAAATCATACATTAAAGGAATCCTTTTGTCTTTAAGTTGCCTTTAGTCATAGCATTTATTGAAAAATTAACTAATGTACATCCCCATTCTATCAGTAAAGGACCACATTATTTTTTCTATTCCGGTACACAATGCACAAAGATAGTGAAGTACCACTAAGAAATAATAAAAGTGAAAAGAACTTTATATCTAGTAAGAATAAAACACAAAAAGCCACATATGAAAGCTACAGGCAACTAGTTTAAAACAAAAAAAATCAAAAAAACTCAGAAAATACATTTTCTACAACTTCTTCTTGAAAAATTGGTTAACAAATATTTTATTCAAACACAAATAACTGGGAAAAGGTTAGGAAAAGACTGTAAATGATTGATTAATGTAGATCTTTACAACTGATATCAAAATATCTATCAGAATGAAGGCAGAATAGAAGAGAAACTCAAAGTTGTCCTGATACCATTTGAAGTAAATTGTCAGGGTCTTTTCAATATCAAGGGGGAAAAAAGGATAGTTAATGATAGTAAGTCAAATAGGAAATGCAGGTTAAAAAAAACAAAGATGCTCAGATGTACTTGGTTCTCTTGCAGAAGAGCAGAGTTCAGTTCCTATCACCCAAGCCAAAAGGCTCACAATCACTTGTAATTGCAACCACAGCGGATTTATCTTAGTCAGGGTTCTATTCCTGCACAAACATCATGACCAAGAAGCAAGTTGGGGAGGAAAGGGTTTATTCAGCTTACACTTTCCACATTGCTGTTGATCACCAAGGGAAGTCAGGACTGGAACTCAAGTAAGTAAGGAAGCAGGAACTGATGCAGAGGCTATGGAGGGATGTTTCTTGCTGACTTGCTTCCCCTGGCTTGCTCAACTTGCTTTCTTATAGAACCCAAGACTACCAGCCCCGAGATGGTACCACCCACAAGGGTCTCTCCCCCTTTGATCACTAATTGAGAAAATACCTTATAGCTGCATCTCATGGAGGCATATTCTCAACTGTAGCTCCTTTGTCTGTGATAACTTCAGCTTGAGTCAAGTTGACACAAAACCAGCCAGTACAGAATTCCTCAATCTCTGTGGTCACTCAGGGCATGTGTCTCACATGTTCCTACTGAGATGCTACCCATATACCTCCACATCATTAAACATAATAAGAACTAACATTTAAAATAACTTTTGAAATAACACCACGGTAAAAACTGAAGAAAATGTCATTGAGGAAGTTTCACTAGAGAGAAGTAATCAAGGACAGAAAGGAAGAAGGATGAGAAGATATTAATAAATGAATTAAGCTCTCCTAATCGGCAGTTCACAAAGCATAATTATGATGGGAATGACTTCATAATGCAAACTTTTTAATACCAGAGATTAAAAAATAAACATAGATATAATGCACATTACAAACATATATTTGCATAATAAACAGAAGTATACAAGAAATCAAAGCATAGAGACCTTCCCCAAAAATCAGTGAGTGTGGCTTTGCTGAAGGAGACATTTTCTCCAAATATGAATACTGGACATAATATTTCTTTGTATGCCCAAGGAAAAAAATTATTTTAAAATAAATTACATTTCAACTCCAAATCTTCCCCCCAAATCAGTTCTTGGTCTTTCTATACCTTTACACTCCCATTCTGTTTCTTCTTCACACACTTAAACTTCTTAAAAGAGCAATAAATATTACATGAGCAAGGGCCAGAGATAAATTACATAAGCCATTTTTGCTTCCTCACCATTTCCACTTTCCACATAAATATTTGCACTTGATCGCAAGGTCACCAATGATCTCATGAGGACAAAACTATGAAGATTAATGTTATTAATATACCTACTTTTACTTGATAACTGCATAAAATGCTTTGGCTAAATCAAATGCTGGTGAAATCATCATACTACACACATACACAGACACACACACAGAGACACACACACACACACACACACACACACACCAGGATTTTGATATGTAGCTCAAGGTGGAGTTGAATTCACAATCCCTTGCCTTAGACTCCCATGTCCAAGAAGTACAAGCACAGGCCACCACATCTGGCTGTAATTGACTTCATTGATGTTTAATAAAAGCAAGAGTGATTTTTTTTTTTTTAGCAAATGATGATTATATTCTACTTTTGTTTGCTATTTTGAATTTGAATAGTACAGAAATTGATGTTGAATTGACATCTGGTTAGACTTTTTATTGTTTTTAAGAATAACTTTTATAAATTCTTTGACAATTTCATGCATTGCATCTTACCATATTTACCTCCCTCCCCTTCCCTAAGTTCTTCCTATGTGTTGTTTTTATTTTTCCATTATAATCCACTGATTCACCTTTGTCCCGCCCAAATGTTCCTCAGTGTAAGACCATTGACTAGAACATGATCAATGTTTCAGGAGCCACACCCTTAAAGAAAACTGACTTCTCTTCCCCAGAAGCCATCACCTGTCCATAGATGCTCAGGTAGGAGTGGAGGCTCATGAGACACATGATCTTGTGCAAATGTTCTATAGGCAACAGCAGCTACTCTGAGCTCATGAGTCCAGCAGTCAGTTCTATAATTTTAAGAAAACATTGTTTTACCCGGGTCCTCCATGACCTCTGGCTCTCACATACTTTTGTCCCCTCTCCTGAATGGCTCTCCAAAGTCACCTGCTCCCTTTACTTTGACCAGTTGTGAATTGCTGCATTAACCACAGTCCACAAGGCATGAAGAAACTTATGTAATGAGGTCTGAGAGACATACTAATTTATGGATGGAGAGATGCAGATTTAGAGGACAGTTTGACAGCATGTTCATATAGGAGAACAATAGCAGTAGGTTTGCCCCTTGGACTGTGAGTTTCTCTGTAAGTTCTTAGATGCATTTGCAAATGAGCCCCATGTTTTCACAGGGCTCATTTAGTTTCTATGCTCACACCATACAGTGTGATTCAGTCAGCCCTGTTACTAATAGTACAGTAGCACTTTAAGAGACTCCTTGTTCTTCTCTTCCAGGTTTTCTTCTCACATCCTCAGCATCCACACACTTACCAGACTAAGAAATGTTCACCCTTGAATGAATGAAGAAATTCATTAGTATGTATTAGTTTCATTTACTTAAAGCCAACCCCATTCTTCATGCTTAGTGTGATCAAAACAAAGAACCTGAATTTGTATTTTGTCTGAAGTGAAAGGGAAGCATTAATTTTCTTGACAGAAATGAAAGATAATATATTTTTAAAATAAAAATGAATACATAACATGGAAAATGGCCATTGTTTTCCTTTCAGGGACAGATCTGGTTTTATTATGCTAATTCTGGAGCACAGGCAACAGAAGACTGACTTAAATTGAACCATAGTGAAACTGAATAATCCAGGTTCTTTATTAAATGCAAAATCTGTACATTAAATTGAGAATAACAAAAGAGCTCACAGTGTTTCTAAACTTCTCCTGCATTGGAAAGCTAAGGTTCTCTTGCACAAGATGTATGTGCAGCATAAGACATTTGTGTGAGTGCACGTTTTGCAGTGTGTTTGTACAACAACTTGGATGGGACTCTAACAATATTCAACAGAAATATTTAACTCAACTCAGGCAAATCCAAGAACCGTTGTTATTTGGCAAAAGCATTCACAAAGAAAGAAGAGCAAGTAAAGAGAAAGTAAAGCATTTCATTGATGAAAAGATGCTGGACAACACATTCACTGCTCTGTGCAAAGAACTTCTGCTTTGTATTCTTCGGATACATCACTGCAGAGCCTGGATGCATTCCTGGATAACCTACTCTGTGATGGTTGTCTTCTTAGATATTGCATGGCTACAAATGACAAAGAATATTCTCAAGAGAGCTATCAATTATCTAAGAACCAAAATACATATGTATGTGGTGTACATGAATGTTTATGTATATGAGTACATACTTGCATGTATCAATATTCATGTACTTACAACATTATGGTAGGCTAAAGAGAAATAAGGCTAATGAAAAAAGGGTCAAGCCAAATTTCTTCAAATATACTTTATGTTGTAAGATGATTTCAAAATCACATGCCTATCATATATAAATTATAAAACAGAATTAAATTTTATACAATGGTCCTAGAAATAAAATACAGGGAAATAATCATGATTAGGTAATTGGTAGGATATGGGCCCTCAAAATCAAACCCTGTGCCTTACGTATAACAAGCTGCTTCTCAGTTGCTGAGTGACACCCGAAGCCCTCAGATTCAGTCATTGGCATAACCATTTGGAATGGGAATCTTGCTTCAAGTGACTTTAAAAACTGGTAATTTGCTGCATAGCCATAGTAGAATAGTTTCCTAAGGGAAACAAACCATGAAATTAAAAATTATCTATTTTCAGTAATCATATCATTGCTGATACTGTATAGTTATTATGATATATTGCTATTAAGAGTTCCTGTGTGTGCTGAGGAATAAATCTAATGAAAAATTACCTTAGTGTTACTAAGCACTAAGATTTTGGCACAAGGTGCAAGACAATCTGGTGTGGATGCAGTACTGCTGAGCACCAGACCGACCACCAGAATGACCTCATCATGTATTTCTCTTAGAATGCATACATAACTTAGGAGAATCACAAACTGCACTCTCTTCTAAGCCTCAACTTTGGGGCTCACATATTAGCATGCAGCAAACTTAGTTCCAATCTTGCCCAGTCTCTCTCTCTCTCTCTCTCTCTCTCTCTCTCTCTCTCTCTCTCTCTCTCTCTCTCTCTCTCTCTCTCTCTCTCTCTCTCTTCCTCTCTCCCAAAGCCTTCACACAAGCAGTTCACTCTTCCTTTGGGAATCATTCTTTACTACCAAACGAAGTTCTCATTTCATGGACACTAATTCATTCCATGTATCTCACACCACTGATAATCACAGTCATGATCTCATTGCTCTGTGGCTATCAGGTACCATGTTAGTCTTCCAGTACTGGTATATGACAAACATACCTTTCCATAATGTCTTTCTTCCATATTACAATTTCATCCTAGTACAGCTAGATTTTTTTTTTTTACTTTAAAATCTCTAGCATCTGTTGGACATTCAACTGATGCTTATTTGATGGAGCACATTGGATGGATAGAGGCACATAGACAGATAGGTAGATGAGTGGATGGATTGTGGAAGGATAGATGAATGGATGAATAATTAGTAAAAAATGCTTATAACCATGATCAGAATTAATAGTTTGTTTATAATTCTAGCCTTGTATGGTCTTGCTCATATAAACATGTGAGTAAAATTTTTTTCTTTTTATTTCCTTTTTTATTAATTGATTATTTGATTTATTTACATTTCAAATGTTGTTCCCCTTCCTCACTTCCTGTCCACAAACTCCCTATCCCATCCCCCTTCCCCTTTGCCGCTAAGAGGGTGCTCCCGTACCCACCCAACCACCCACTTCTGCTTCACCACCCTAGCATTACCCTATGCTGGGGCATCACGCTTCCATAGGATCAAGGGCCTCCCTCCCATTGATGCCAGATAAGGCAATCCACTGCTACATATGTAGCTAGAGCCATGTATCCATCCATATGCACTCTTTGATTGGTGGTTTAATCCCTGGTAGCTCTGTGGGGTCTGATTAGTTGATATTGTTGTTCTTCCTGTGGGGTTGCAATCACTTTCAGTTTCTTCAGTCCTTCCCCTAACTCTTCCATTGGGGTCCCCAGGCTCAGTCCGATAGTTGGCTGTGATATCTGCATCTGTCTTAGGCAGATGCTTATGGAGGCTCTCAGAGGACAGACATACTAAGCTCCTATCTGGGAGCACTTGGTATCAGCAATAGTGTCTGGGTTTGGTGTCTGCAGATGGCATGGATCCCAAGGTGGAGTCACTTAATGGTCTTTCCTTCAGTCTATGCTCCATTTTTTGTCCCTGCATTTCTTTAGACAGGAACAATTCTGGGTTAAAATCTTTGAGATGGGTGGCTGGCCCCATCCCCCAACTGGGGGCCATGCATATCTACTGGAGGTGGTCTGTTCAGGTTCTACTTTCCCTTGGTTGTGTATTTTGGCTAATGTCATCCCTGTTGGGTCCTGGGAACCTCTAGCTTCCATGGCATCTGGAACTGTCTAGGGGTTCCTTGCCCCCATTTCCCACCTCTGCTGCTACATATTTCTATTCATTCTCCTGAGCCTCTAGACTTACCTCCTATCTCTTCTGACACCAGATCCTGCCCCCCTTTATACCCCCCTTCTGTCTCCCTCTTATGTCTCTCCTTCTGTCTACTTCCTGTGATTATTTTGTTCCCCCTTCTAAGTAGGATTGAAATATCCACACTTTGGTCTTCCTTCTTGTTAAGCTTCATATGGTCTGTGAATTTTATCATGGGTATTCTGAGATTTTGGACTAATATACACTTAGTGAGCACATACCATGTATGTCCTTTTAAGTCTGGGTTACTTCACTCAGGATGATATTTTCTAGATCTATCCATTTTCCTATAAAATTCGTGAAATCATTTTTAATAGCTGATTAGTACTCCATTGTAAAAATGTACCACATATTCTTTATCCATTCCTCTGTTGAGGGAAATCTGTGACTGTTTCCAGCTTCTGGGTATTATAAATAAGGCTTCTATGAACATAGTGAAGCATTGTTATATGTTGGAACATCTTTTGGGTATATGCCCACTAATGGTATAGCTGGTTCTTTGGGTAGAACTATTTCCAATTTTCTGAGGAACTGCCAGATTGATTTCCAGAGTGGTTATACCAGCTTGCAATCCCAATAGCAATGGAGGACTGGTCCTCTTCTCCTACATCCTTGCCAGCATCTGCTATGGCCTAGGTTTTTGATCTTAGCCATTCTGAGTGGTGTGAAGTAGAATATCAGGGTCATTTTGATGCAGGGATAGTTCAATATACAGAAATTTCTCAATGTAATCTACTATATAAACAAATCCAAAGGAAAAAAATCATATGATCATCTCATTATATGCTGAAAAAAATGTTTGACAAAATATAACACCCTTTCATGTTAAAAGTCTTGCAAAGATCAGAAATTCAATGCACATACCTAAACATAATAAAAACAATATACAGCAAACCAATAGCCAACATCAAATTAAATGGAGAGAAACTTGAAGCAATCCCACTAAAATCAGGGACAAGACAAGGCTGCCAAGTCTCACCCTATTTATTCAATATAGTATTCGAAGTTCTAGCTAGAGTAATTAAACAACAAAAGTAGATCAAAGGAATATAAATCGGAAAGAAAAGAGTCAAAATATCACTATTTGTGGATGATATGATACTATACATAAGTGACCTCCAAAATTCTACCAGAGAACTCCTACAGCTGAAAATGACTTCCTCTACACAAAGAATAAATGGGGTGAGCAAGAAATTTTGGAAACAACACCCTTCACAATAGTTACAAATAATATAAAATATCTTGGTGTGACTCTAACCCAGCACATGAAAGATCTGTATGACAAGAACTTCAAATCTCTGAAGAAAGAAACTGAAGAAGACCTCAGAAGATGAAGAGTTAATATTTTTATGAGTGTTGTAAGTAATAACAGATATGTAAAAGCTTTGTAAACAATGAGACTATGTAAAATCTTAGATAGTCTTTAGGTTAAGTTAGACTACAGTAAAAACTATGAAAGCCATCCTTATTCAGGAAATCCTGACTATGGAATAGGCACCATTTTGACTGGAAACGATCCAGTGTGATTCACTCAGCTAATCAGCTCTTCTGCATCTCCTCACGTCCAACACTCTGTCCACTTGAAATGTAACCCTCTCTTGGTTAAAGATGAGATGTTTGTTGGACCATGTCCTTGCTTCCTGTTAGCAGTTCCTCTACCCTGTAAGTGTACAACATCAGAACTGCTCTCTAGTATTTGAGCCATTCTGATAATTCATTGTACTATGGCAGCTTCCAGAGGAAATCTGTGTTCCAGAAGAAAGGCACTTGCTTTGTACCTTAAATGAGGGTCCCCCCCTCCAGTTAAATAAGAATTCACTATGTAGCCCAGTCTGGTCTTGAGTTTAAGGTTCTTCCATCTTAGCCTCATCATTAGTATATGCTACCATGTCAATCAGAAATTAAAAGTATGTGCCTATAGATTTTAGACTTGTGTGTGTAATCATGAATGTCTACAGTGTATGCATGATGGATGCATTTTAACAACATGAGTTAATTAAGGGAAGAACTGTAATGGGCTCCCCACTGATATCCTTCCACAGTCAAAGCTTCAGGCCAGGCCCTGTCTGTGGGCTGACCTTTCCACATAACAACTCTCCTGGCCATGGCCTCCCTTCAACACATCAAGCAACACAAGCTGTGATGGTACATTCAGGCAACTTGGACTCAAGAGTGCGGGGAGCTGAAGGGACCTTGAGTCAATGGTCATTTTTAATAAGGTCCGCAAGGCCTTAGAGCCATGGGAGCTGGAAAAACCTTCCTCAGGTCAAGCTGGGAACTGGCTGTTGTGGATGTTGGCAGTGTGTGCAAAAAGTAGCAGCCTCAGCCTCCTCCTTCTTGATTGCAACCTTAAATGTCTCCCCTACAGATACCTCTTACTAAGACTAGATAACTTCCCACCCCTGTGTTGTAGCGATGAGCTCACAAAGGTTCCCAGTCATTGTACAGCTTGAGCCTTCCGTCACTGTGAGCTCAGCCCACTTAAAATCAGATTCTCTGTATGTGCATCTATCTCTATGTGTCTGTCTTTCCTCCCTTTCCTCATCACTTCTGTCAGGTTTCCAGTTCCAAGCCTTGCTGGATCCAGCTTGAAAGGACAGAACAGGGTGCCAGTTCTTTGCAAGGATGACCTGGAACTGCCTACTGTTCAGAACTGGAGCACATGAAAAGTCATGTCGCTGTCCATGAATATCTTAGGACACTGACCTTAAACAAAACTCTTTAGCTTGAAAAAAAGATGCCCAGCTCTCCAAGCAGGGCCTTTGTCTAAACCACTGGAAGGGTGTCTTGTAGGTTATTTAAAAATGATCTTGTGTTTTTTATTATGCAAAGCAACATAGAAAATCAAAAATGAGTCCCTTTTGTGCTACCAATAAATTAAAAAGTAAAAATGGTCTGAAATACTACATTTACTTATGCATTTTTCCTATTTATGGATTTCAGTTAAAGATAATACTTTAGTTTTTCTCACATTCACATGAGCCAGTTAAAATATGTAAATTTCTTTGGCCTTGAAATGCTCCCTCCTTTCTTTATGAGAAAGAAGAAATGACCCACATCATCCTAGGCAGAAGAGCGAACAGAGAGACTTCTAATTTCTAAGTATGTCATTGAGGAAAACTATAGATGCATCAAAATATAATGTGCAACTCTAAAAGCTATTTTTTAATAGACACTTTATCTACTTCCAAAAACATTATCCACATATTCAAAGTTGTATTTTAAGCTTATTAAAAAGAAAACAAAATTATTTTTTTCTGAGATGAAATCTGTCTGTTCCCCTCTCAGCTAATTGTAATTGTAATGATTCAAAATCATTCCTCATTCTTTCCTAATATTAAATGGTGTACTTAAACACCCAAGTCTGTGGACTGCTGAGTGCCACTTTCAGAGTTCATCTATGAGGTCTATGGCTACAGGAATTTCCATTCTTTGGTTTTTTTGGAGAGCTTAAATCCATACTCCATACTATGCTTCCACTAATGTCTTGATCCTTATACTCATCTTCATTTACTTATTTATATAAATGAGAATCTTTTAATTTGTTTACAATGTCATACATGAGTACTGTGGTAATATTATTTCTACCTTCCTTCTTCCTCCTCTAACTCTTCCTGTGTTACCACAGCTTCTTCTCAAATTCATGACCTGCTATTCTGTAATTATTTCATATACTATATAAGTATAATCTGTGTATCTCTATAATATATATGTATATAATATATGTATCATATACATACATACATATATGTATATATAACCTGCTGAGTCTGTTTAGTGTGGCTCATATGTATATATGTTTAGGGATGATCACTTAGGATTAGATAACCTATCAGGGGACTCATCCCTGAAGAAGAAAGACTCTCCCCATCACAGCAGTCTAAAAGTCTTCATATAGTGGTAAGGATTTTCCCCACCCATGTTGACATGTCTACTCTTGTTTTCATAGTGACAGTTTAGATCACTGTATTGTTGCAGTTTCCTGAGTGCACCTTTCCTGTCATATACAAGGCAACATCTCATAAGCAGATATCCAGGTCCTCTGGATCTTATAATCTTTCTAAACCCTCTTCCAAAATGTTTCCAAGACTGTCTTAGTCAGGGTTTCTATTCCTGCACAAACATCATGACCAAGAAGCAAGTTGGGGAGGAAAGGGTTTATTCAGCTTATACTTTCCACATTGCAGTTAATCACCAAAGAAAGTCAGGACTGGAACTCAAATTAGTTCAGGAAGCAGGAGCTGATGCAGAGGCTATGGAGGGATGTTTCTTACTGGCTTGCTTCCCCTGGCTTGCTCAGCTTGCTTTCTTATAGAACCCAAGACTACCAGCCCAGGGATGGTACCACCCACAAGGGGCCCTCCCTCTTGATCACTAATTGAGAAAATGCCCCACAGTTGGATCTCATGGAGACACTTCTCCAACTGAAGCTCCTTTCTCTGTGATAACTCCAGCTGTGTCAAGCTGACACAAAATCAGCCAGTACAATTGACCCCTTGTCAACTTGACACACAAACACATCACTATTAAGCCTTAACCCTTACTTTCTTATTCATCCCCAAAATCTAAATAACTTTAAAAGTTCCACAGTCTTTAAATATTAAAAATTCAATCCCTTTAAAAGATCCAATATCTTTTAAAATTCAAAGTCTTTTAAAAATTCAAAGTCTCTTAACTGTGAGCTCCACTAAAATACTTTCTTCCTTCAAGAGGGAAAAATATCAGGGCACAGTCACAATCAAAAGCAAAACTCAAACTCCAATGGTTCAATGTCTGGGATCCAACTCACAATCTTCTGGGCTTCTCCAAGGGCTTGGGTCACTTCTCCAGCTCTGCCCTTTGAAGCGCACAGCTTGTCTTCTAGGCTCCAGCTGCCTGTACTCCACTGCTGCTGCTGTTCTTGGTGGTCATCTCATGGCACTGGCAACTCCAAAAACTGCTGTCTTCTGCTGTAACTAGGCTTCACCAATAGCCTCTCATAGGCTCTTTCATGGTGCCAAGCCTCAACTCCTATGCATGACCCCTTCAGTCCTGGGCCATCAATTGCAACTGAGGTTGCACCTTCACCAATGGCCTTCCACAGCCTCTCACAGTGCCGAGCCTCAGCTGCTCTTTATGACCCCTTCATGCCTTCAAAACCAGTACCACCTGGGTGACTCTTACACAGTACCAAGTCCAGTCACAGAACAAAATACAACTGTGGCTATCTCTGGAACACAGCCTCTGTGCTCTCAGAAAACACTTCTCAGAAGATTTCACCTCAGTGATGCTGGTCTCTTCTTAATCACCACTAATTTCTTAGCTCCAGCTAACCAGCATCAATAGTACCAGTAACACAAAGGTTTGCTTTAGTGGTTCTGGCATCTTGTTAATCACAGCTGATTCTTCAGCCCCAGCTAACCAAAACCACAGAATCTTCACAATCAAAACATGGATCTGATAAGAGTCTTTAATCTTCCCTCTGAAATTTCACATGCCAGACCTCCATCTTCTGCACTGTTCTTAACATTATCTTCCAAGCTCCTACAGAACTTTCCACAGAGCTCTTAACATCCTAATGGCTCTTCTAGCTCAAAGTTCCAAAGTCCTTCCACAGTTCTCCCCAAAACATGGTCCAGTTGTCACAGGAATACCCCACTATGCTGGTACCAATTTGTCTTAGTCAGGGTTTCTATTCCTGCACAAACATCATGACCAAGAAGCAAGTTGGGGAGGAAAGGGTTTATTGAGCTTACACTTCCATATTGCTGTTCAACACTAAAGGAAGTCAGGACTGGAACTCAAGCTGGTCAGGAAGCAGGAGCTGATGCAGAGGCCATGGAGGGATGTTACTTACTGGCTTGCTTCCTCTGGCTTGCCCAGCCTGCTCTCTTATAGAACCCAAGAATACCAGCCCAGGGATGGCAACACCCACAAGTGGTCCTCCCCCCTTGATCACTAATTGAGAAAATGCCCCACAGTTGGATCTCACAGAGGCACTTCCCCAACTGAAGCTCCTTTCTCTGTGATAACTCCAGCCTGTGTCAAGTTGACACACAAAACCAGCCAGTACACCAGGCCTTAGCTGTAGAGGTTGTAACGTGGATGTATTGGGGATGGGCACCTCACTATAACTGTTCTCTGCTGTTTGACCAGTTATAAATATATGTAATGGTCCCTACTATTGATACTTT
The DNA here is from genome assembly GCA_036184795.1 of Tokudaia tokunoshimensis. Taxonomy (NCBI): domain Eukaryota; kingdom Metazoa; phylum Chordata; class Mammalia; order Rodentia; family Muridae; genus Tokudaia; species Tokudaia tokunoshimensis. The sequence continues at coordinate 41,919,484 of BTHU01000019.1, forward strand.
CTTAAACCAGTATAATTTCTAAGTGTATTCTAGATACTTATCCTTACATCCTCAGTTAAGTATATCTCTAACTGCCAACCAAAGAATCTTTGGCAGGCATAAATTCTTAATTTTATTTAAAATGAAGACTTTAAAATTATTATATGTATGTGTTTCTTTGGGTGTATCTCCTCTCTCTCTCTCTCTCTCTCTCTCTCTCTCTCTCTCTCTCTCTCTCTCTCTCTGTGTGTGTGTGTGTAGGTCAGAGGGCAACTTGCAGGAGTTAGCTGACTTCATCCACTGTGTAAGTCCTACATGGGTCCTGCTTGGTAGAGTCTTTACATTCTGATCCAGTTTGACTGGCCCCAAATGAAGATTTCTTTATCCCTGAAATGTCAATTCCACAGCTAAATCTATGGATTCCACTTTTCTCATCAAAATAAATAGTTTTGAACTCCAAGCCCAGTGTATGCCCTGCATGTCTACAACTAAACTATATTGGCACTTTCAGGTTGGTTGGATACTCTACTTCATATCCTCATAGAACAAAGTGCTTCTGCCAGACATCAATAATCATCATTGAATTATTTATATAATTTTTGTTATAGACTCTTATTATACAAAGTCAAAGTTGCCAAGTGTTTGATTTCTTTGACTTTCTGGTTGTTGCCTATGTCTAGTTTAATATCCTACCTTTTAATCAGTTGTTCAAGAAACCTGAAGTGCTGTTCAATTGGTGTGTGAAAAGCAAGACCTGCACAGTAACTGTTGTCATTGCATTCTGCTCTCTCCATGATACCAAGGCATAAACAGAGCTTTCACTGTGTTGCAGGAATTTATGACACTGTTCACATGTGGAGACATTTTCTCCTGAAGAACTCATAACCAAGGTGTGAGCAGGGGGCTGTTACCTGAATTCAAATAGTGGCCTCCCCTACACCTACCATTAGGAACCTCTGCTGGGGTAAACCTGCAATAGCAAAGGCAAATCTTCTCTGCAGTGATACCACTCAATTATTCCCCACTCTTCTCTTGCTTGGGCCATTCATCATTTTGACAAGCTTTACACCAGCATTTGTGTCTATTCACCAGAGACTCATGCACACTCATGAATTATTTTGTCAGAACTTTGCCCTCATGTCTTACTTGAATCATGATAATGAGATCATGAAGGGAAATATACAAAGCGTATCAGTTGGGAGCCATGCAAAAAGGCAGTTCTAAATGATGGTTTGACTCAAAGTGGGCCTTTGTGACCCTAGTTACTTTGCCGTCCTAATTCAAGTTCTCACTGAGACAAAGCTTACCCATCCCTCTCCCTCTAAAAAGAGAAGGTAAAAGAAAGAGTCTAAGAAAGAGTTGCCCTTCTATAATATATATATATATATATATATATATATATATACAGTACTCTATAGTACATATATAAAAATACAAATGCATATATACATATATGTACACAGTGGGTGAATTTCTGATAGGCAGTCAGTAGACTTACATTTTGTTGGGTCAGTTCTTTGGGTACCTTGGAATGCTTTGCATCATTTATTTATATGCTGGTAATTCAATAGCTATATTCCGAGAGAAAAAAAATTATCACCAAGCAGATGTCTTCAACTCAAGGAAAGCAACTGTGTTAGTTTATCTGGAGGATGCACAGTTAGTGAAATTGTGAAGCTTCTGTGCTGTTGCTCAAACTATGTTTTGTCTACACCACAAATACTATTCTATTTTGTCCCTGAAGTCTATTCCACAATGGCAGAACCTAAGGATCTTTGTCTACACAGAGAGCATGAAGCACACAGGTCACCTTCACAGCCACGATGCTACTCTCCCTCCCTTCTCTTGTTTCTTGATGTGTAGTTCACACTTTTTAGAAGTGGAATCTTCTTACACAAAAACTCAAACATAATTCAACTTATTTAAATTATTTTTTACCAGTCGGCTCTGCTCTGACTTGTTTCTATGCATTTGAGGTTCTGTGCTTATATTTATTTTTGTGACCATGTCTTATTTGTGTCATTGCTACTGTGACGACACCAAGAGGATTGTGCTGTTGCCTTATTATGCTTAAAAAAAATAGAACCTGGTTAAATTTTCAATTTTTTTCTGTACTTTATCAACTGCAATGTTGGAATATAAGAACATATTCAGCCCAGTTAAGTATAATAATGCACAGTTGTGTCTATTCTTTGACAAACTATTCCAACAATTAACAATCCAATGGCTTCAAGATGAGCTATGACAACCACATTGACCTAACATACAAAATAAGAACATGTAAGTAGTCCATGCTTGTATTAAAATTATGAATAATGTCATTGTAGTGTAAAATGCTTTTATGAAAGCACACTTCCTTCTCACGTTAATGGCTATAACTATTATAAGTATACTTATACACAAAATGATGATTAACTTGAGATCATGTAAAAGAAACTCCTATGTCCCCTTAGGAATTTAGCATCAAGCTGAAAAGCATTCTAGCCCCCCTTTTTCATCAGAAAGGTAACATGTATTTTTGATTGATTCTTTAAAAAACAGTGTAACTATTTTAAACTTGAGAATCATTTTATGCATGCATTTACTGGTGTTTTCTAATATTGGAATTTTTTGTGACTTACCAACAGGGAAAGGAAATCTGTGAAGAGAAAAACTTGCCAATATATTTTAAGTTCAAATATGGCCAAATATGTCTAATAGAGGATCCTATTAGAGAACTATGATTACATAGAGGAAACATTTTGGCATGAGGAGTGCTAATCTGTTGTATGAAGCCCTGAAGCTCTCCTTTCTCTACCCTCTATGACATCACACCAAACCCTGTTTGTAGACTGGGTTTACCAATTAGCTCTCTATCATGAGCAATGGGTACCTTCTCACAGTAAGGGATATCCATTTAGCTACTCTTATTATTTCATTGCAACAATTGAGTAGTCTTGTCTATTTCATAATGGCTTGATATTACAAGGTGGTCAAATCCATTCAAGCAAATTAAATAAGACATGGCTTGGTTTAATTCCGACAGTAATTTTACAGAGATTGTCTCTGTAGCCATGCTGTAAATTGAATGTCAGCTTCTTCCTGTCAAATTTATCAAAACTGTTATTTCTCCTTGAGAGGACTGAGTTAGCTAGAGCCAGGCTGACTCCATGACAGGCTGCAAACTGGTAGTTTGCGAGACTAGGCCTAAGAATCTATTTCTGAGAACTGGAGAGGTCCAAAACAAGTCAATTCCAAATCTCTGATTGGTCACTTTGTCTGCCACCCAATTAGACATCACTTTCAAACATGGGTGCCTCCTTGTACAAACTAACTTTTCCTTCATTGTTTGGGATTAAATGTGTGTGCTAAGGCTGAGCCATACCACAACTAGAAAAGGTTTTTTTCCAGTACATAGCACAATCTCAGCATTCACAGTGTGATCAAATATCCTACAACACTGGTGGAAAAAAAAAAAGAAAGAAAAAGAAAAACTTGTTTTCTGATTTACACTTTCAATTTATGTGTACATTTAATTCAAAAGGGATTTCTTATAGGCTATATTAAGTTGCATAATGTTGACTGTGGGGTTGAATTCACTCATACATAAAGGACTTACTGAGTCTCATTGTGTTGTTTTCTCCCTGACAGCTTTTTCTTAGTTACATTTATAGCGCCCCCGCCCCCCCCATGGAATTCTTCCTTCAAAGAGCCAAACATCCTTTGCTTTTAAAAAAACATATTTGTTTTTAGTTTTTTGAGTAAACTCACAAATTTCATTGAGAGCCCACTCTGATAAGCAAAGCCCTGCGTGCATCCGTCTCCATTGACATATTTTTATTATTGTAGAGTTTCCCCCATGTTTGTTTTGTTCAATGTCTTGTGTTGACTTATGCTATGGGGTCTGTCCTCTACACTGTACAGGTGAGACTCTTGCTTACTTCAGTCATCTGGTCCCCTGGGGCGTGTGCCTCTGGTTTGCATTCCCATTCATTCCTGTCACGTTTACCACTTAACAGCTGATAAGGCTTCAGGATTTCACTGTTGGGACAAAACCGTCAATATCTGTGATAGTTCTTGTGCAGATAAAATGATTATCCTCACAAATAAAGCTGGCGGTTGTGTTTTGAGAGCAGTGTCGGCGAGGACAAACTTCCCAGCTTTTACCCTCACACTCTTCTCAGTTTTTCTTTTTCTTTCTTTTTTTTTTAATTTACATTCCAAATCATTTCCCCTTTCCCGTTTCCTCCCTCCCCGAAAGTCCCATAAGCCCCCTTCCCTCCCTCTTTTCTCCATTCAACCCCCTCTCGTTTCTCTGTCCTGTTGTTCCCCTACATCCAGTCTTTCCAGGACCAGGGGTCTCTCCTTCCATCTTCTTAGAAATCTATTGATATGCGAATTATGTCTAGGGTATTCCGAGATTCTGGGTCAATATCCCCTTATCAGTGACTGCATACCATGTGTGTTCTTTTGTGATTGGGTTACCTCACTAAGGATGATATTTTCAAGATCTGACCATTTGCCTAGGAATTTCGTGAATTCATTGTTTTTAATTGCAGAGTAGTATTCCATTGTGTAGATATACCACATCTTCTGAATCCATTCCTCCGTTGAGGGACATCTGGGTTCTTTCCAGCTTCTGGCTATTATAAATAAGGCTGCTATGAACATAGTGGAGCATGTGTCCTTATTGCATGCAGGTAAAGCCTCTGGGTATATACCCAGGAGTGGTATAGCCGGATCCTCCGGGAGTGTCATGCCCAGTTTTCTGAGGAACCGCCAGACTGCTTTCCAGAGTGGTTGTACCAGCTTGCAATTCCACCATCAGTGGAGGAGTGTTCCTCTTTCTCCACATCCTCGCCAACAACTGCTGTCTCCTGTGTTTTTGATCTTAGCCATTCTGACTGGTGTTATCTCTCCTTTACCATTTCAGTTCCCTGAAATGACTCATTTATCTAATTTTAAACTTTGCTTTTTAAAGGCAGGACTCACAGACACTTAGTGACCACATAGGGAGAAGTTTGCCTTCTGCAGCAATGGGAGAATTCTCTGAAATAATTTTTGCTTCACACAGCCCACCAAGGTAAGTTAGATAAGACATCCCTGTTGCAGGTTGTATTCTATTTTATTTCCTAATCCAATTTTTAGAAAGTATGTCATGCATCTGCTACCATTTGCTTTGGGCAGCCATGTTCACTACACACATTTTTGTCTGAAAAATGCCATTGTGGTGGTTTGAGTAAGACAAACTGTCTAATAATTTTGTCCTGAATTCTGGGATTTTGAAAAGCGTAGAGCATCTCCATACAAAAGACAGTGTGCACCTTCCTGAGTTAAATGGTCTGTTTAGTTCTTTTGTTTAAGTAATATTTTGTCTTCCTTTGTGTGCTCCATGTTTTCAATTATCTTGATTTAAATACATTTGAGAAGCTCCATTTTGGCTGGGTAAGGTTTATTTTGCTTATGCTTGAATATCACTGTTTATCATTTCATCATTAAAGGTAGTTAGGGCAGGAACTCAAACAGGTGAGGAACCGGAAGCCAGGTGCTGGTCCAGGGGTCATGGAGGAGTGCTGCTTGTTGGCTGGTTCATCATGACTCACCCAATCTGCTCTCTTTCTGTCTTTTTCTAATGAAAGATAGAATTTGTTTTTCAAACAATATATTCTGATTATGCCTTCCCCTCCCCCACCTTCTACCAGATCCACTTTGTTTCCCCCCATGCAGTGCAAATCCACACCTTTCTCTCACTTTTCCATTAGAATACAAATGAGCATCTTAAAAAATTAGTAAAAAATAAAATAAGATAAAGTTAAAACAAGCAAACCAGACTAGAACAAAATGGAAACCTAACACTAGAGAACATTCCTAAAATATGTACATCTGTGAAAGTAATGTAAGTAGAATCACCAAATAACTTGGAGGATAAAGCCCCAAGGAGACATTTCTTATTACCAAATGAAATGTTCAATGACCAGAATGGGTTATGTCTAGTCAAGTTTTTGACAAAAAGAGTCCCATGGAAACCTTCCCAAATTCCAAGCTATTGTCAAGGCTCTTGGCAAACTGATGGTAAGTCCACATTGCTGAAGACAACATGCACCAAACTCACTGAACATGGAAAAGTCCAGTTGGTCCCTCCAGAGAGCTCTCACCCCTGCTAGTGTTTATGGTACTGGAAGGTACTCTGCATCCTACAGAGAAGAAAGTTAAACATCAACTCAGCTACAAAGCCTGTGGTCTACAATGGCGACTAGCTTGTAAGATATGCTGATACAGTAGTGGCACAAGGGTTGTGGGAGTCATCAACCATGATCTGATTGCAATTAAGGCAGGCCCATTCCATGTAACCCATGCTGACACTGCCCTGTCTAGGTAGCCAAAAACCTGAGACAAGATAAGCCACCTAGGGGAAAACTAAAATACTACTGCTTGGCTGAAGGAAGGGACCAATAAAATAATTCCTTACAACAATCTCCTATAAACATAGAACAGTGCCTTACTTAGCACTATCTTACTTATCACTAGAGAAGGAAATAATAATAGTAATAATAATAATAGGAACAAATACAGAGAACCACAACTCCACAACTGGACAATGTACAGAGAGTGAGAGACTTTGGAACACTTGGACCTAAATGGAATGTCTCCATCAAATGCCTCCATCAAATACAGGGCTCATGTGGAAAGATTTTTAGAATAAGAGTACAGAAAGACACGAAGGAGAGATACAAGAGAAATGCATATATGATTTCAGAGACTGTTGCAGCTTGTCCAGGCCCTACCCAGGTCTACACTGGATGGGGTCCGAGCACTAAATGGGGGAGTAGACACAAGCCCCAATCACAAACCCAGAAGCTACCTCCAACCAAAAAACGTTCATGAAAGAAAATTTTGTATTCTTCAACAGAGTCACTGGGAATATAAATCTGAAAGGTTGATTTAAAATTTACAATGAGGCCATCTTTGCTCCTGTGACTGAGCAGATTGGTGCAGCCAGGTACACAGGGAACACTCTAGTGTAAGATCACTTGGGACACAGTCTGCCAGGGCCCCACCTGCACCCAGAAGCTGGGCAGCACCACAGCCATCTGTGCACCTATCCTGCCAGGGGACATCTGCTCTGCAGGGAGTCCCGCAGTTTGAGGTGAGGCCACCATTTTCACTCCTATGATTGAGTGGGCTGTTAAAGCAAGGAAAGGAGAAAACATGTGAGAATAAGATCACTACTAACAGAAATCAAGACAATATGGCTCCATCTGAACCCAACTCTCCCACAACAGCAAATCTTGGATACCCTAACACACCAGAAAAGCAAGATTTAGATTTAAAATCACAGCTCATGATGCTGAAGGACATAAATAACTCCCTTAAAGAAATACAGTAGAACACAAGTAAACAAGGAGAAGCCCTTAAAGAACTACAGGAAAACATAACAAAACAGGTGAATGAATTTAACGAAACCATCTAGGATCTAAAAATGGAGGTAGAAACAATAAAGAAATCACAATGGGAAACAATTCTGGACATAGAAAACCTAGAAAGAAGTCAGGAGTCATGGATGCAAGCATCACCAACAGAATGCAAGAGATAGAAGAATGTCAGATGCAGAAGATACCATAGAAAGCATTGACACAACAGTCAAAAAAAAATGCAAAAAGCTCCTGACCTAAAACATCCAGGAAATCCAGGACAGAATGAGAAGACCAAACATAAGGATTATAGGTATAGAAGAGAGTGAAGATTTACAACTTAAAGGGCCAGTAAATGTCTTCAACAAAATTATAGAAGAAAACTTCGCTAACCAAAAGAAAGAGATGCCCATGAACATACAAGAAGCCTAAAAAATTCCAAATAGATTTGACCAGAAAAGAAATGCCTCCCATCATATAATAATTAAAATGCCAAATGCACTAAACAAAGAAAATTAAAAGCAGTAAGGGAAAAAGGTCAAGTAACATATAAAGGTAGACCTATCAGAATTACACCCGACTTCTCACCAGAGACTATGAAAGCCAGAAGAGCCTTGGCAGATGTCATACAGACCCTAAGGTAACAAAAATGCCAATCCAGGCTTCTATACCCAGCAAATCTCTCAATTACCATAGATGGAGAAAACAAGGTATCCCATGACAAAAGCAAATTTACACAATATCTTTCCACAAATCCAGCTCTTCAAAGGATAATGAATGGAAAACACCAACAAAAGGAGGGAACTACACACTAGAAAAAGGAAGAAATTAATCTTCTTTCAACAAACCCAAATGAAAATAACCACACAAACATAAAAGTTACATCAAAGATAACAGGAAGCAATCACTATTCCTTAATATCTCTTAACATCAAAGGACTCTATACCCCAATAAAAAGATATATAGAAATGGACTGGATAAGAAAATAGGACCCAATATTTTGCTGCATACAGGAAACGTGTCTCAGTGTCAAAGACAAACACTACCTCAGAGTAAAAGGCTGGAAAACAATTTTCCAAGCAAATGATCCCAGGAAACAAGCTGGAGTATCCATTCTAATATCTAATAAAATAGACTTTCGACCAAAAGTCATCAAAAAAGACATGGAAGGACACTTTAAACTCATCAAAGGAAAAATCTACCAAGAAGACCTCTCAATTCTTAACATCTATGCTCCAAATACAAGGGCACCCTCATTCATAAAAGAAACTGTACTAAAGCTTAAGGCACAAATTGTACTTCACACAATAATTGTGGGTGACTTCAACACTCCACTCTCTTCAATGGACCGATCAGGAAAACAGAAACTAAACAGGGACAAAGTGAAACTAACAGAAGTTTTGGACCAAATGGATTTAATAGATATCTACAGAACATTTCATCCTAAATCAAAAGAATATACTTTCTTCTCAGCACCTCATGGTACCTTCTCCAAGGGAGGACCTCAATAGATAAAAGAAGATTGAACTAATCCCATGCCTCCTATCAGATCACTATGGAGTAAGGGTGGTCTTCAATAGCAACAAAAACAACAGAAAGCCCACATACACATTGAAGCTGAACAATGCTCTACTCAATGACAACTTGGTCAAAGAAGAAGTAAGGAAAGAAATCAAAGACGTTTTAGAATTTAATGAAAATGAAGGCACAGAATACCCAAATTTTTGGGACAAAATGAAAGCAGTGCTAAGAGGAAAACTCATAGCTCTGAGTGCCTCCAAAAAGAAACTGGAGAGAGCATACACTAGCAGCTTAACAGCACACCTGAAAGCTTTAAAACAGAAAGAAACTAATACACCCAAGATGAGTAGAAGGCAGAAAATCATCAAACTCAGGACTGAAATCAACCAAGTAGACACAAAAAGAACTATACAAAGAATCAACAAAAGCAGGAGCTGGTTCTTTGAAAAAATCAACAAGATAGATAAACCCTTAGCCAGACTAAACAGAGGGCACAGAGACAGTATCCAAATTTTCAAAATCAGAAATGAAAAGGGAGATATAATAACAGAAACTGAGGAAATTCAAAAAATCATCAGATCCTACTACAAAAGCCTATACTCAATACAACTGGAAAATCTGGATGAAATGGACAATTTCCCAGACAGATACCAAACACCAAAGTTAAATCAGGATCAGATAGACCATCTAAACGGTCCCATAAACTCTAAAGAAATAGAAATGGTCATTGAAAGTCTCTCAACAAGAACAACAAAAAAAAAAGCACAGGACCAGATGATTTTAGTGCAGAATTCTATCAGACCTTCTTTTTTTTGTTTGTTTTATTTTATTTTCTATATTTTTTATTTACATTCCAAATGATTTCCCCTTTCCCATTTCCTCCCTCCCCGAAAGTCCCATAAGCCCTCTTCCCTCCCCCTGTTCCCCATTCAACCCCCTCTCGCTTCTCTGTCCTGGTATTCCCCTACATCCAGTCTTTCCAGGACCAGGGGTCTCTCCTTCCATAAGGACACATGCTCCACTATGTTCATAACAGCCTTATTTAAAATAGCCAGAAGCTGGAAAGAACCCAGATGTCCCTCAACGGAGAAATGGATTCAGAAAATGTGGTATATTTACACAATGGAATACTACTCTGCAATTAAAAACAATGAATTCACAAAATTCTTAGGCAAATGGTCAGAACTGGAAAATATTCTTAGTGAGGTAACCCAATCACAAAAGAACACACATGGTATGCAGTCACTGATAAGGGGATATTAACCCAGAATCTCGGAATACCCAAGACACAATTCACATATCAATAGATTACTATCAGACCTTCAAAGAAGACCTAACACCAATACTCTTCAAACTATTTCACAAAATAGAATCAGAAGGAACACTACCCAACTTGTTCTATGAAGCCACAATTTCGCTGATAACAAAACCACACAAAGATCCAACAAAGAAAGAGAACTTCCTACCAATTTCCCTTATGAATATCGATCCAAAAATACTCAATAAAATTCTTGCCAATTGAATCCAAGAACACATCAAAATCATCATTCACCATGATCAAGTTGGCTTCATCCCAGGGATGCAGGGATGGTTCAATATATGGAAATCCATTAATGTAATCCACTACATAAACAAACTCAAAGAAAAAAATCTCATGGTCATTTCATTAGATGTGGAAAAAGAATTTAACAAAATTCAGCATCCTTTCATGTTAAAAGTCTTGGAGAGAACAGGAATTCAAGGCCCATACCTGAACATAGTAAAAGCAATATACAGCAAATCAGTAGCCAACATCAAACTAAATAGAGAGAAACTTGAAGCAATTCCACTGAAAGGCTGCCCTCTCTCTCCATATTTATTCAATATAGTACTAGAAGTTCTAGCTAGAGCAATTAGACAACAAAAGGTCAAAGTGATATAAATTGGAAAGGAAGAAGTCAAATTATCACTATTTGCAGATGAGTATACTTAAGTGACTTTATGTATAGTATATTTAAGTGACCCAAAAAACTCTACCAGAGAACTCCTACAGCTGATAACTTCAGCAAAGTGCCTGGATATAAAATTAACTCAAACAAATCAGTAGCCTTCCTATACTCAAAGGATAAACAGGATGAGAAGGAAATTATGGAAATAACACCCTTCACAATAGTCACAAACAATATAAAGTATCTTGGTGTGACTCTAACCAAACAAGTGAAAGATCTGTATGACAAGAACTTCAAGTCTCTGAAGAAAGAAGTCAAATAAGACCTCAGTAGATAGAAAGATCTCTCAGGCTCATGGATTGCCAGGATTAATACAGTAAAAATGACCATCTTGCCAAAAGCAATATACAGATTCAATGCAATCTCCATCAAATCCCAACTCAATTCTTCATAGAGTTAGAAAGAGCAATTCTTAAATTCATCTGGAATAACAAAAAACCCAGGATAACAAAAACTATTCTCAAAAGTAAAAGAACTTCTGGGGGAATCAGTATCCCTGACCTCAAGCAGTACTACAGAACAATAGAGTTAAAAACTGCATGGTATTGGTACAGTGACAGGCATGTAGATCAATGGAATAGAATTGAAGACCCAGAAATGAACCCACACAGCTATGGTCACTTGATCTTTGACAAAACAGCTAAAACCATCCAGTGGAAAAAAGATAGCCTTTTGAACAAATGGTGCTGGTTCAACTGGTGCCTAGCATGCAGACGAATGCAAATCAATCCATTCTTACCTCCTTGTATGAAGCTCAACTCCACGTGGATCAAAGACCTCCACATAAAACCAGACACACTGAAACTAATAGAAAAGAAACTGGGGAAGAGCCTTGAGCACATAGGCACAGGGGAAATTTTCCTGAACAGAATACCAATAGCTTATGCTCTAAGATCAAGAATTGACAAATGGCACCTCATAAAATTACAAAGTTTCTGTAAGGCAAAGGACACTGTCAATAGGACAAAATGGCATCTAACAAATTGGGAAAAGACCGTTTACCAACCCTACATCTGACAGTGTGCTAATATCCAATATATACAAAGAACTCAAAAAGTTAGACTCCAGAGAACCAAATAACCCTATTATAAAATGTGGTACAGAGCTAAACAAAGAATTTTCACCTAAGGAATATTGAATGGCTGAGAAGCACCTAAAGAAATGTTCGACATCCTTAGTCAATAGGGAAATGCCAATCAAAACAACCCTGAAATTTCACCTCATGCCAGTTAGAATGGCTAAGATCTAAAAACTCAGGAGATAGCAGGTGCTAGGGAGGATGTGGACAAACAGGAACACTCCTCCACTGCTGGTGGGATTGCAAGCTGATAAAAGCACTCTGGAAATCAGTCTGGTGTTTCCTCAGAAAACTGGGCATGATACTACCAGAAGACCCTGTCATACCACTCCTGGGCATATACCCAGAGGATTCCCCAGCATGTAATAAGGACACATGCTCCACTATGTTCATAGAAGCCCTATTTATAATAGCCAGAAGCTGGAAAGAATCCAGATGTCCCTCAAAGGAGGAAAGGATACAGAAAATTTGGTATATTTACACAATGGAATGCTACTCAGCTATTAAAAACAATGAATTCATGAAATTCTTAGGCAAATGGGTGGAACTGAAAAATATCATCCTGAGTGAGGTAGCCCAATCCCAAAGAGCACACATGGTGTGCACTCACTGATATGTGGATATTAGCCCATAAGCTCGGAATACCCAAGACACAATTCACATATCAAATGATACCCAAGAAGGAGGAAGAACAAAGTATGGATAGTCTGGTCCTTCTTAGAAGGGGGAACAAAATACCCACAGAAGGAGATACAGAGACAAAGTGTGGAGCAGGTTCTGAGGGAAAGTCCATCCAGAGACTACCCCTCCTAGGGATCCACAAGTACTTGCTGACTGGAGCCTGGTATAGCTGTCACCTGGGAAGCCCTGCTAGTGTATGACAAACACAGAGGGGACCACTCTCAGCCAGCCATTGAACTAAGCACAGGGTCCTCATTGGGGGAGCTAAAGAAAGGTCCCAAGGAGCTGAAGGGTTTTGCAGCGCCCTAGAAGGAACAATGATATGAGCCATCCAGTACTCCCAGAGCTCCCAGGGACAAAATCATCAACCAGAGAGTACACATGGTGTTACCCATGTCCAGATGTATAGGCATCAGAGGATGGCCTTGTTGGACATCAAAGGGAGGAGAGGACTCTGGTCCTGGAAAGGCTTGATGCAGCAGTGTAGGGGACCAGGACAGGGAAGCAGGAGGGGTTGATTGGGGAACAGGGGGAGGGGAGATGGCTTATGGGACTTTCGGGGGGGAGGGTAACCAGTAAAGGGGAAATCATTTGAAATGTAAATAAAGAATATCTAATAAAAAATAAAATTTACAATGAAAACTGGCTATCTGAAGCTCTCAATTCTGTCATTATTTAGTGTGTTGATCTATTGATTACTAATTACAGCTTATTTCCTGTCATTTATTATACTTGGTTGTAAAATTGTGTCTTGTTTTATGTGAAAAATCGTTCAGTGTAAGAACCAGCTCTCTCAAGAAGACATCCTGATCTTGCTGTGTATCCTGGGACTCCACACATCAAGTAGCAGGTAATTCATCGTTTTCATCATTCTGTAACTATGGTAATATAATTTTGGTCCCCCAAATTTATATTCAAAAAATATCCTTTTACAATTCCTAGGAAATATTGAAAATTATATGTATGTATTTGCATGTATTTGAAGTGTGTGTAATGTGTATGAATGATGTGTTAGTGATGTGTGTTTGATGTGTATGAGTGATGTGTTAGTGATGTGTGTGATGTATTTGAGTGATGTGTGGGAGTGATGTGTGTGTGATGTGTATGTGTGATGTGTATAAGTGATGCATGTATGATGTGTGTGAGTGGTATGTGTGATATATGTATGTGATGCATGTGTGTGATGTGTTTAAGTGGTGTGTATGTGATGTGTGTGAATAATGCATGTGTATGATGTGTGTGATGTGTGTGTGATGTGTGTGTGAGTGATGTGTATATGATGTGTGTGTGATACATATGTGTGAAGGTTTTGAGTGATGTGTGTGTGATGTGTATGAGTGATCCATGTGTATGATGTGTGTGTGATGTATGTGATGTGTGAGTGATATGTGAGTGATGTGTGTGATGCATATGTGTGATGTGTTTGAGTGATGTGTGTGTGTGATGTGTATGAGTGATCCATGTGTATGATGCGTGTGTGTGATGTATGTGATGTGTGTGATGTATATGTGTGATGTGTGTGAGTGATGTGTGTGTGTGATGTGTGTGATGCATGTGTGTGATGCATGTGTGTGATGTGTTTGAGTGATGTGTGTGTTGTATGTGTGTGTGAGTGTGATGTGTGAGAGTGAAGTACGTGAGCAATGTGAGTGTGTGATATGTTTGAGTGATGCATGTGTGTGATATGTTTGAGTGATATGTACCACAAGTATGTGTGGTGGTCAGAGGACAACTTTTAGAAGTCAATTCCTTATACTATGTGAGTCTCAAGAAACCAAAGAACTCAGAGTGTCAGACTTAGTTGCAAGTGACTTTGCCTACTGTGCCATCTTGCTGACCCCTTAGAAACTTCTTTAAAACCTAAATCCAAGGCCAGGCCAGGCCAGTCTCTAACCCATGACTCTTCACAGATAAGTAGAAATGCCTAGCTCACAATTTTATTCATTTCATTTCATTCTTTTATTTTGTATCATTTGTTTGTTTGTTTATGTGTGCTTGCACGTGCCATACCATGGTCCTCAGATGTGGAGAATGACAGCAACTTTTGCCACCGAGTTAAGTTACTGGCACTGATATTTAACCTGTTTTCCAAGTCTCAGGTTAGCCTGCAGATCTAAATTCTAATTCCTGTCTCTCAGAAGACCCCCATATCTGTTCAGCTATACAGCAGTAGCATAAAGCACAGGCCTGTGGACTGCAGATGTCCTTTAGTCCATTGGGATATTTTAGCTTCACAGTAAGCTTGATCTTTGGGTCTCAGGTCTTTGCTATTGGCTTCTGCACCCTCTGCTTAATTTTAAAAAACTTTGGCAGTACACTGAAAAATAAAATCTTTAGTAACATTTTATATGGCTTTCCTAAGGTTTTTCTTCAGCTGCCATATATATATATATACACAATGTTATCAGATTGCATTTAAGGATCTTTAGAGAATGAATTTTAGAATATCCTCTTTTCTTCCCTCCCTCCTCTTCCCACTCCTCCCAGTATTCATCCCCTCTCCCTCCTATCCTATCTCTTTCCTTGACTGACAGCCTTCCCACCCTCCTCCCTCCCTCCCTTTTCCTTCCCTCCCTTCCTTTTTTCATTCTGTCTTTCTGTCTTTCTTTTTTGACAGGGTCTCACTTTGTAATCAAAGCCAGCTTGGAACTCACCGTTGTATCTGGCCTCAAACTTGTATCTGGTTTTCGGCTTCAGTACCCCAAATTTTGTAATTACAGGCATGAGCCACCAAGTTCTGGAATTTGCTTAGTAGAAAAAAAATCATACAAGCATAACATATTTATTCAGTGGTCTCATTTTTGCTGAGTATCATTTCCTAAACAATGTATCACATTGGCTGAGTCATCCAGAATCTTGTTAAATAATTAGAGTGATTACATTATAGCCCATTCACAGTTCTGATGACAATGATGCATATTTCTTTATTTGGCTTTGGCTCTGCATTTGGAATAGCTGTCAATCATAAGAATGTCCCATTTTTTTATAGTAGAGTAATTTTTAGTCATAAGTCAGAGCAAAATATTGCCAATATATTTTTCTTTTATTCTTGAGCTGGATGCTAGGTTGTAGTAATTACTTACCAAGTGAAACCTGTTATACGTTAAGGATTGGGGTCTCGTACCAGAACAGTGGTCCTAGAATGTCAACCCAGGCCATAGTTTGTGGTTACAAGGGAAACATGGGAGATTTCTTTTTCTCAAAGAGAGACAAGATCAGGATCCCTCAGTAGTGGACTTTAGTATCCACAGCCTTTAGGTCTTCTCCTGCAGTTGATGCAGGGTGATGGTCTCTCTGTATCCCCTTCTTGATGCAGTAAAGTATCTTGGGGTCTTGGTTACCAAAAGGCAGGACTATGACCACAGATCATATGATAGTTTAGCCTAGTCCAATATGACATCTCAGATAAAGCCTTTCATAGGGAATGATACTGTCAAATAAGACAAGCACATTTTGATTGTGCCTTTTCACTTAAAAGGAAATGTCTCAGGCCTGAGTATGCACACTCCTATATTACAGTACAGGAGTTAAAAGACAGTCTACACTAAGTTGTTTTCTTTTTATATATCAGTTTTTAAGTATTTAACTAATTTGCATTCTGAAATTTCAAGTATTGCTGTGATAGACTAAATGCTGTGCTCCCAGTTTCTATACTGTGAAAGGATGAAAAGGATGGGGTCTTAGGGAGACAAGCCAGAGCTCACTATGAATAGGATTTCAATTGTCTTAAGAGTCCTGAGACAATTTACAGCTCCTGCTCCAGTGTGAGACACAATGAGAGGCACTATTTGTATTGACTAAGCATAGGCTTATCAGCTCAATGATCTTGTGAGATCGATGCCTGGATCTTGGTCTCTCCAATCTCCAGAACTGTAAGAGATAAATTGGGTTGCTTATAAACTATGTAACATATGATACTTTTGATAGTAGTCTGGACTGAAACACCTACACATACATAAGCGCACATGTCCACATACATATAACTGTGTTTGATTACTTCAAGTTTTATTTCTGTACACACGGAGGGCTTTGATATATGTTATATATCTAAGTATTTGAATTATGCTATTTTTTAACATTTGTATTTTTCCTTAGTTTTTTTGTGAAACTAACAAATTTAAAACAATTATGTGCTCATTTTATTTTTCTGGAAGAATGATGTAAATACAGTTGTTAATCTTGTACCATTCAATCTTTTGCCAACTCATTCTGTCTTTTCTCTCTTTTTGAAAGGACACATATCTCAAAGAATTTGCATATTTAACATTTGTATTTATTAGTGGTTTTATTGAGGAGACTACTACATACTATGATATATTGATTTCTGTAGTTATATAATATTCAACAATATGAATAAAGCACAACATATTTGAATATCCTTAGTTAAATTAGTAATCAAATGAGATAGGAAAATATTTTATTCTTTAGTCATTAGGTCATTTTAATTTATCTTTATAAACAGCAAATATCTTGCCATGTGTGAAGTCCCACACCTTTAGTCCCAGAATTCAGGAAACAGAAACAAGTGGATCTCTGTGAGTTTGAGGCTAGCCTTGTCTACAAAGTGAGTTCCCAAATAGCAAGAGCTACATAATGAGACCCTGTCTTAAACAAACAAACGAAGAAAACAAAAAAAACCTCAGTGAAAATCTCACATAAATCATATTATATAGGTATGAAATTATAATGCAGTTTTTATAGCTATAATTATAGAATATTATTTAATCCATTAGATTGTTCATTTTCCATGTGTTTATTTTCTTGAGTGTTTTGAAAATTAAAAAATAGTTTTATAAAATTGCTTCCTTTTTTATAAATGTGCAGAAACATATTGTTCAAAACATCATCTTTTTATTATATGAATCACCAAAACACCTAAACACCTAAACACCTCTTGATATGATATTTTATATGACTTCTAAAGGATCTCTTGTATTAGGTATAATTTATGTACTGAAAACAAACGAACATCACACAGCAGAGTAAGTGCTCACAATTTGAACAGACCCAGAAAAATCATGACTCAAATCAAAACCTTATCCATTGTTTGCCTTAGTTTTTGTTCCTTCTCCACAATCAAAAGCAAGCTCTGTTTTCTCACCAAGTTACATTAGCTATTTATAAAAGTTCATGTACATATCTATACGTGGGACACGCAATTCTCATTGCATTAACCCTCATATTTATAAATAATAAATATATCCATTCTCCAGTGTTGTTCTTCCCTTTTTATCTGTCATTTTATGCAACACTACTTCTCGGCCTCAACCACCCCCTACAGTATTTGATGTTTGGAGTTTTGACTATCATTTGTCTTTTGTCTCTGGGACTCTCTCTTTGCCATATGCTGAAGGAAGTATCTCTTGGCACATCATCCTCTTTGGATCACACTCTTCCATTCTTCCATTGGCTTACAGCCCTCATCATTTAATTGTTATGTCAGCTGCACATCTATTTTTGCCATTTTTTTTTTGCATTTTCCATTTCCTTAAAAATATTTGTTCTGGTTTTTTTTTTTTTTAAATCAACAGCCTTACTCGATGTCTTAGATGCTCTTTTCCTTTCTACCCTGCTTCATGTTTACAGCAGCTTTTGAATGTTCGTAATGAGTTACATTGATTATGGAAACATTTCAACCATCAGGTCTTCAACAATGACATACTTATTCCCTGAGTTTTTACGTATATGAAAACTCTAAATGGAGACCTCTCAAAGTGTAATGGGGATCCTTTATTCTTCTCTCTGTATCTTTCACTTTCTTTTACTATCTTATGTCATCATTCTGGCTATTTCTTAGGATCTATCATTCATGTTACATTATCTATCCATGGTAATCCTGGTCATTAAATCAACTTCTTATTGCAACTATTATATTTTTTTTTCTTTTTTTGGTTTTTTTATGGTTTTTCGAGACAGGGTTTCTCTGCATAGTCCTGGCTGTCCTGGAACTCACTCTGTAGACCAGGCTGGCCTCGAACTCAGAAATCCGCCTGCCTCTGCCTCCCAAGTGCTAGGATTAAAGGCGTGCGCCACCACCGCAACTATTATATTTTTAAACCTTGAATCTAGATCTATGAAAATTTTGATTTTTCTAGTTCTGTTAGAGCTTGTTCATAATTTGATATAAGTCAATAAATATCAATTATAATAATAATATTTTTTGTTTACATTTGATAAAGAATCTTAATCTTTTATGGGTGAAAAGTACTTTGATATTTTTTACCTTAGGTTTAAGGTGATAAATTTCATATTTGTAGTTCTTTTGTGGGAATACTCTGATGACATCAATCTATGGGCTTTAGACATCTATGTAGGAAAATGAAATGAATCTCTTGTGTCATCTCTTATTTTCACGGTAACATGTATTTTGTGAAAAAAAAAGCTTGATGATTATTTGTCCTTTATATTGTAATTGTACTATGATGGGTCAATATGTGATCTTTTGCTATGCATTGTGTCTAGTAGTTTGAGCACACTCTTAGCATCATAAATATCTCAGCTTTAATATTAGACATTTCTCCACTTCTACACTATAAAACTTATTTCTCTAAAATTCTTTTTCTTTAGCTCTTTGGATGTGTTTCAGAGAATCTTAATAATATATTCTCAAAGATTCTTAGTTCTCCTACATGTGTGAAATTGTTCCTTCATTTTCCTGTATTCTGATGTCTTGATCAGTATTAACTAGTTCTCTTTCTCTTCTTCCTTTTTTTTTCTTTTTCAGTTTTGAACCTTGTGCTATTAGTTTCAATGGTTACATTATTCATTCTCAAGATCCCAACATTTTCCCTAATGCTCCTATTTGTTTCATTTCAGTTTATTTAGCTTCAGTTTATTCATCTTTTAATGAATGTTGTTCCTCATTTTTTTAGAGCATTGCAAGTAAATCTCTGAAGATCTGTTTTCTCCTATGGTGTGAAATGACATTCAAATGCTGGTTTTATTTTGATCTATTTTAAAGTATCGTATTGAAGCATCCTAGGATATTGATTAGTAGTATGGTTATTTTGAGGTCTGTAGCTCCTTGTATATGCTCCCCCCTCTATTATCTCCATTCTTATGTAACTTTCTCCTTCATGCAGATTAGCAATTGCCTCCATCTAATACCAGGGCCACAAGTGTAAAACTTAGCCTTATGTGGGTCTTTCCAGACTGTGTGTTCTTATATTGCTGCAGGAAATTATACTTGGATCTTAAAGCAGTGTGTGATTAGTTTCACCTTTCAGTGACAAAGTGCTAATATTCTGATTCTTGCTTCCCTACATAGCAGGCTCCACTCTCAACTTGGATTACTCCACCCATAGCCTCTTGTCTAGAGCCAGAGAACAGACTTTGATTTGCTATCTGGTGCAGTGCCATTTATTCCCTGTGGCATTTTGTGACTCAAGATTCTCACCTTCTACTGGCCAGAGCCCAGAAAGCCTCTGTATTATCCACTATTTAGAAGTTGTTTTCTTGATGATGCACAGAGCTAGTCATCTTGGTTTTGAGTCAGATAACAACTGTTTATTCTTTTTCCATGTGTTCTTTATCATTCCTCAATGTTAAGAATAGATGTCTCTATATGCTAAAGAGCAGAGTTAATGCATCATGTTGGTCAGATGTCATATTCCAATACCCAGCGTTTTAAAAGATATGTTCAAATATCTGAGTTCTTTTGGTTTACATATACAATTGCACACACCAGTTACACACATGGAAAAAATATATAATAAATTCTCTCCAGATACTAATGACCACACCCTTGCAGTGGCCTCTATCACCTCTATTCTGGAGCTTAAGAAGTCCTTATATCTGACAAGATGAGCAGAAAATGACTTTGAATAAAATTGCAAATGAAAGTCTCTTAATTTTTATTTTCAGTAAAATGCTACTTAACATGTAAAGTAGATCTTTTCTTCTTTCAAAATGCTTGCCAACCATTTACTAATGAATGCTTTTTAAATCTATTGCCTGAGCCTTAAAGACATAGGAAATTACATTTTCCCCCACTGTACCTATGGAGAAATATGAACAGGTATAGGCTGAAAGGAATCAAAGTGAAAGCTTTATTTAAAAACTAGAAGAAGATTCTGTCTGTTAAACTAACATCTATTTGCAAATCTTTTATTATTAATAGCATAACAGACAGGTATTAAGTACCCTTTAAAGGGTCCAAGGAGGATGTCCCTTCTCCAAGTCTCAGGAAGAAGAGAAAAATGAAAAGAAAAACCAAGGAAATGGGAAGGTATCCGTAAGAAAGGGGATATGTATGGAAAGGGCTGTAAATGAAAAAGGAATGCCTATCAACTGTGCCTTTTACTTTATATTCCAAGTAGCCTATCTTTCCTTTCCAGAAGGCATTTTTACAAATGCATGTAATTAGTAAAGGATGTTACATTCTGACGATGGTACAAGCTACTTCCTAAAACTGTATGGACCACACTATTTTATTTTATATATTGTGTATTTAATTCTATTGTTAAGATTTATTTATTTTAATCCATTTATCTATTTAGTTATTATAATGCTTTCTTTTTATATTTTTTATCTTAAACAAACCATATATTCTCTTCTTTCTACAAATTTGATGTTCAGACCCTCTCTGGTACACATTAATTCTTCAGTCCTTGGTCTAGAGTAAAATAGGCAGCTTTGCTATAAAGACACACTCACTGGGCCTCGCCCTGTTCATATAACTAGACACTGGACACCAAACCCTGCATTTCTCCCAGTGGTTTGCTTTGATTAGTTGACTTAAGGTAATAATCCCTGGGCTGCATGCTATTAATGAAGGGATGAGGATCTTGGGACGTGACATCAATCAGCTTTTTGACATTTGTAGCCTGCATTTATGATTCAGAGAAGAACCTGCAGGACCATCATCTTCCTGCTTCATCCTTACACCTGGAGATAGCTGTGTGACTAGTGGAGGAGTCATGAAGCGAGTAATGCTTAGCTCTTCATGTTCTGTTTAATTATCTTTGAATTATTAACTAAAATGATAATTGATAACTTCTATTAATTATCTTCCCTTATCGTGACTATCCACCAGAGAACATAGTGCCAATGAGAAGATCAAGAGAGATAAAAGAGTGAATGAATAGATAATATCCCAATGTGGAATGGTGAAGGAGTACAGAAAGAGATGAAACTAAGGAGTGAAAACCCGACGTGAATATATACATCAAACAGCTTTGCCAGCTTCCACTTAACAATAAGAATCCTGCTCATTTTCCTTCCAGTAAGGAATGGTATCAGGCTGTTTCTCCTGAGCTTCCACAAAGGCCACCAAGTGATGAGATGTGGGAATTGTTGCATTTCTGATTCTAAAAGCCAAAGTCATACTGCTCAAAAGTTGCCTGTTCTCTGACAGCAAAGTCTGCATCTGCTCTGAGCTAACACATACTGTCTTTTCTAATCAAAGTTTATTATTTTGAAAGCACTAATGCATTAATTTTACTGTCAGAGACTTGTGTGCTTGTTATTATTTTTAAGTTCCTTTCATTCTTCTGTGTCAGCTGCTAGAGCTGAATCTCTGGGAGGCTGGTGCTCAGGGAGGATTCCCACGGTTCAAGTCAGAAGGCACACTTGCAGCGTCAGGAAAAACCTGTTTAGTTGGAATCATATCTCGGTGCCCCGCTGCCCTTTTCAGACAAATGTATTGGATTTTCCTACTTTATTGCTGCCTCGTAGCCCAATCTCTAAAATAGACCTCTCTAATTTTGTCTGTGTGTGAGAGAGTTTACTTAACAAAGACCCCATATTGCCTTTTACAGGGAAGGTTGTTAACCTGGAATATTGTACACAGACAGAACATCCCATGTGAACCGCTCATAGCTTTTAACACCCGTTTCTCTTCTCTGCTTTCTAGCATGTTCATGGATCAGGTGCTGGGCTGTAACCATACAGGGCTGAATAAATGAATGACAGCATGCTCATGTTAAGTTGCATTCATTTCTGAAATGTGTCACTCTGATTAAACACGACTGTCCCAGGGAATGACTGGCATGCAGTATTCTCAGAGGAGATGTGTAAAATATCTCATTTAATTGTCTTGCCAAGTTCAGGGATTGAAGTTGCCAGCTGTTGGCCTTTTGTCCGGTTGGTTTTTAGTCTCTCCACATGTATTAGCATAATTGTATGATTAATAGAGACAGTGACTTTTATCTCAAACATCCAGCAGTTGCAGAGCTAGAGAGAGATATTAGTTGCATCTTCATAAACAGTGGGCAGGTTCAAGGGAGAAGAAGCTGCAATATTGTATCACAAATGTCGGGAGGTAACTGGTCCATGACCCATGCCCAAGAGAAGCAGCTTATTTTAAGCTCCTAGAAAAATTAATTTTAACATCTATTAAAATTTAAATTGTCTACTAAGCCCATTGACGATGTAAACTCTAACACAGATATACATTGTATAGTACGTGCAGTTCTTCTTCCAGGAAGCCTTACGATGGTCTTTAGTCTCTCTCTCTTTCCAACTGTATCTGTGCTCTGTGCCTAAAGGTCTTGATGTCACTGGCTTCTCCATCTTGCTTTCGTTTGCAGATCCTGAGAGAGGATAATCTACTGTTTCAGGCAGCCAAGACATCCCCTCTTCATTTGAATGCTTTCATGTTAAAAGTCATTAATTTTTTCTTTTGTAAGTACTGATGTTATTTTTCAGTAATCTACATTTAAAATATTACCCCATACCCATCTCCATCAGGAATAAAGTTGCCTCCATAACTTTAGTTATTTTTTTGTGGGATTTCAAGAAGGAAGGCCACCTCCTTGGCAAGCCATCTTCCTCCTTCATTGGATAGAAGTGGTTGCCCTATTTTTACCTTATGCAGTTTCCTTAGAGTTTTGCTACTTATATGAGCAGATTGGCTAAAACTCTTCCCATGTACTAGAATAGCTTGTCGGCCTGACACAAACTTCACCAGGGAAGAAGGAACTTCAACTGAAGCATTCTTCCAATTGAAGTTGAAGAGCTCATGACTGGGATCAATGCTCTCAGACAAGTGGCCTTACCTTCACCTTTTGACTCTGTGGTGACAGGTGATCGGGCACCATCAGGGTCCTCAATGCATGCTGAATCCATCATCACCTTAATCTTGTGTTTTCTAGCATTCATAGCTATGAGAAATAAATTAATAATATTTAGAACCCAATAATTCTTCAGTATTTTGTTATAGCAGCCTGATCCTTCTAAGACATATTGGGTTATAGTTAACATTATAGCTTAACTATAATCCAAAATCATCTCTTTGGAACACAGTGTATTTCATAAACAATTATTTCAACTGCAGAAGACATAGATAGCTTAATTTCTCGTGCAGTTGAGTAACTTGTATTCACTATCATAATATGCCATAGTTAGAAACTGATGATTTTTAAAATGCCAGTGACATCAGTTTTCGGCAGAGGTTAACAGGAGGGTCTGATTTACCCTAAGTCAGCTCTTGGCAGTGTGAATTGAGTTGCTTTATGATCAGATTCTCAGGCTAGTTGTCTTTTTCCTCCCCTCCCTCCTCTTCTTCTTTACAGTGTGTGTGTTAGCATGTGGGGGTGCATGTGGTGTGTATGTCTGTGTGTGTGTGCACATGTGCAAGTGAGTGTGTGTACATGCAAGGGTGTTTTAAGGCATTCTTGTAGATACCAGAGAACAGGTGCTATCTTTCACCACTGGATCCCTGGATCAAGCTCAAGTGGCAAGCTTATGCTGCAAGAAGTTTTACCCATGATTCATCTTACTAGCCCCAGTTCTTGCATGGTATGCTGTTGTTGCTTGGACAGGGGTGCTAATCTTGAATGATAACTACTCAACTGTTTTATCCAAATAGGTATGGTTATCTACACAAATGAAAGAGCTGGACAGGTTTTAAAATAGCTGAAGTTATACGAACGCAGGAAATTCACGGGTATGGCATAATTAATATACAGTGTATAATATAGGGCATACAACACTTCAGGTAACACTGAAGGTACAATGTCTGCTCAGCCAATAATTAAATAAACCTCGCTGACCAGACATGCCTGTGGCTTGCGCTGTGAATTTAGAATTACAGAAAATGGATCTTGTTCTTGATGTTCTGCAACCATTTACTTACATCGGCCTTGGGCAATTTTCTTCTAAAGTCAAATTCATTGTTCTTACCTTCTAACAGTGATAATATATCAGCTTTGTAGAGTCTTCTTTAAAATTATGTATGAAGGCTTACTCCTTCAGATTAGGATTTATTTAAAGATAATTTTGATTTCCCACAGTTTCATTCATCATTTTTGCTAGAATTATTAATGTCAAATTAGCTTATCTATTTTTCAGATGCCCAAAACAAACTGATTTTATTTTTGCTCCCAATGGGGACAATAGTAAGAACGAATTATGGTCATAGAATCTTGAAAATATAACTATTTTCATTCTTTCTTTTCTCTTTCTTTCTTTCTTTCTTTCTTTCTTTCTTTCTTTCTTTCTTTCTTTCTTTCTTTCTTCCCAGAAATGCTCATTTCTAACAAGACTGCCACATAGTCTTAGGCCATACAGGAAGACAGGCAGTGACTGAGTAGTTTCTGGGAGACAGGTAAAGCGTATTTGGTAGATTAATTCTCAATTCACCTTCTCAGAAGGAAAGGACAAACCCCTCATTTACCAAGATTCTAAAGAGATTTCCAGGCAAGTCCCCCAGCCAGGCCCCGAATCAGTCTTTTCTTTGAAGTATCCATTCCCCAGAGTTTGGTTTTCTCCATCAGGACCCAAACTTGTTATCCAGCAGCAGGAGCTCTGTAGGAAAAATCAGCTCTTTCCACCAACATGCACAAGCCTGGTGTCCTCAGAGAGGGACATTCTACTTGTTTATCAGGTAATCAATCTTTGTCTATCATCCCCTTTGTCTTTAGGAGAAAGTAAGTTAGTACTCCACAACAATCACTTCACCTTAAGCCAAGTCATTTGTTCTCCATTCAGAGGTGTTTGGGGGTGGGTGGCACTTTGACAAGATTTTTGTTGTTGTTGTTGTTGTTGTTATTGTTATTGTGTGTGTGTGAGAGAGAGAGAGAGAGTACTGAGCTTGGTAACCATTGAGGAAGCAGTTGCCAAGGCTGTCTTTTAAGCCATGCTTTCCTTCTTTAATGAGAAGTGAGGACCCAGATTTCTGTGGAGCCCCGGACAGGAAGTCATCTGTCCTGGGGAAGGGGGTTGTCTCCTGAAGCTGATAGCCTGCTCCAAAGGATGGGGTAAAGAGACAACTTTAAGGCCCTTCCAAGATCAGTTAAAGATCAAGCCATCTAATACAAGGGGACTGGGAAAGTGTGTGTGTGTGTGTGTGTGTGTGTGTGTGTGTGTCCGCGCGCGCGCGTGCTTAAACAAGTGTTCTCTGTTTTGTTTCTACTCTGAAGACTTTTAGCATGTCTCCTTTTGAACTTTCCCTTTACTTACTAGAAAGGCAGTTTCGAGGGGCCTGGATTGAAATGAACAAAAACATAAGTGACCTGATGTGAGGCAACTTTTGAGAGCTTTGGAGATTCCAGAGTGGCAAGTATAACAAAAAAAAGGGGGGGGGGATGAGTTTTTGCTTTCTTACAACAAAACAAAACAACACTTGATCCCATACATCCCCAGGCACCCTAGATTCATTTCCCCCTTTTGCACATTTGTGCACATTTGAAGCTAATCGGTCTCCTTCTCTCCCTCCCTCTCTTCCTCCCTGCCGCACCCCTCCCCGGCCGGCCCCCAGTCCCCCCCAGGATGGCTGGTAAAAAGTGGAAGCGGGTACAAAGTTGAGCGAAACCGTTGGTTTTCCTGGAAGCCACTGTCTCGGAGTTAGCGAGCCAGACGCCCACATTCTGCCGCTGGGCGCTCGCCTCCAAGAGGCCGGGCTGCTCGGCACAGCTCGCGAACGCGCGTCCACGCCTCGGGCCTCCGGGCTCGGGCGCGCTCCCTTCCTGCACGCGCGGGGGCCTCTGCGGCGGGGAGGCGGCGCCCGCACGTGCAGCGGCTGCGGACTCACCTGCGCCTCCCGCGCCAGGCCCCGCCCACGGCCCCGCCCCGGCGCGACTCATTGGCCGCCACTCGGAGGGGCGGAGCAGGGGCGGCCCCGGGGCTCATTAGCGATGCGGTCTCCAAGCTCCGCTAGGTAGTCCCGGACCCGGAGCGGAGCAGGGGCTGCGGGCCGCTCAGCGGGGAAGGCGGGCGGCGCCGCAGGAGGCGATGGGGACGCGCGCTGCGTCCCGCTGCCCATCTGCTATCCCAGCTCCGTTGCTGTAGGGAGCGGCGGTGGAGAAAAGCGACTCGCCACAGACCACCGCTTCCGGGGAAACCTTCTGGTGTTGGCTCCCCGCCGTCGTTCCTCGCGGACTTCCAGGGCGTGGAAGAGGAGCGAATCCTGAGAGGAGCTCGGAGCATGGGGAAAGGGGCTGCAGACAGCAGCCGCGGGGCGCGCTGGTGGCTCCCATGGCTAGGACTTTGTTTCTGGGCGGCGGGGGCTGCGGCTGCCCGAGGTAAGCGCTGGGTGGACGGCGGTGCGCGGGGTAGCAGACGGAGGAGGATCGGGACTCTCACCTTCAGCGTGGGCTTCCCAAGTTGTGCTTGCTTCTCTCCGCGCGCGGAGCCCGACTCGGTGTCAACCGTGTAGAGGAGCTCCAGGGGACCACTGCCTTTCAACCCAAGTTTGCTATCTGCAGTAATCCTACAGGTTGCTCTGACCGGGGCCCCTACCCTTGAGTCTCTGCACCCTCTGGAGATTTTCTAACCTCCCCCCAAGCCCCCCCCCACGCCCCTCAATTGTTGCAGACTGGATAACTCGTCTTCCACGACATTCTTTCTCGCCTTGGTCCTCTCCACTTTTCCTTCTTGGGCGAGCTCGTCCCTGGGTGGGCGCCCTCGGTGATGTTCGAGAGTACATAGGGAAAGAGGAATGCCAGTGGGTTCCAATAGAGACTGCGCTTTTTTCCCTTCAGGGGAAGCATCCAAGCTGGTCACTTCGCTCTGCACCAAGCCCCTCGGGCGACCCCAGCCCGGGCTCTAAGCCAGCACTGGCTTTGCCTTACAGAAGCTGCGAGGGTGCAGAAGCTCTGGGGAGCTGTGTACTGTACCCTGGGGTTTAACTGCGCCTGCAGTGCCCAGCCGGATAAGCAGTTGGCCTGAGGCTGCACTCTCGGCGCATCCACTCCCTACCGGGTGCTTATTCCAGTTTAGAAGCGGGGCCCTACTGAACAGCAGGGAAATCTCTGCTTCTAATAAACTCAGAGCCCCCTCCTCCTATTTTTTTTTCCTGGATTCGCTGCACTCCAGCAGAGCATCAACTTAAAGATAAACCTCCCGGACCTGTTTTGAAGCTGATCACAGGCAGTTCCAGACAGCCCCAGTGCTGTGGCTACCTTTGAAATAATCCAGGAGCTTCTCATTCCCTGCCCTTTTTTACCTTTCTTCTTTGCTGCTTGCCATCCAGCGGGTTTAGAATATGTAACTGCATTAAATGATTTACCTAACGCTTGTCTAGCAAGAAGTGGCACCCGGCTAACCACGTCTCTATCGCTGGTAGATGTGAGGCCTTTGGAAGGGTTGACAAAGATGCCGAGAACCACCGGTATAATCTCATTTCTTTATAGAAGCTAACGGTGTTAGGAGCAGCGATACTGCCTGGAAAGAGGAATTAAAAGGGTGGATAGAGGTTTTCAGCGGGTTGATCCTTTTCTATGCCTATTTGCATTTCATTTCCTGAACTTTTCCCCCCTTTTCTTTTTATAGTGGAGCAGGCTTTCAACAAATAAGGAAAGGCTTTAAATACGAGTGATTGTTTGAGTGAGGTGTGTTTCTTTCTCTTGCTGGAAGAGCATGGGCATCAGTCGTTTAATTTACTACGGGGGAAACTGGCAACTGCCTAACTGCTCAGCCAACTCTGAGTGGTTTCTATACTGTTGGGGGAAAGTGGGGAGCCTTTGCCCCTCTCTTTCTCCTACATGAGGACCGAAATGTCTGAGTTACTACTTTCTAGTCACAGCGTGGGCTAGCTCGTGGTTACTGACTCCAGGTACTGACCCTCAGAATTTGGTTTGTGGAGTTGTCTTTAAGCCAGCTCGAAACAAGAGATGGGAACACGCCAGCAGCCTTTTGGTTGGAGTTTTGCTGGCTGTGAAGCGAAGGCTAGCACCTCTTGTCTGCAAGCTGTTCTGTAAAGGTCTCCTGGAAAACATAATGTACACTCTGCAGGCTTATTTACAACAAATGCCTTGCACAGATCATAGAAATGCCCGAGAAACATGGAGCAGTAAATCTGAGTGATGATTCCCTTGGCATGGTTTCCATTCACCTTTAGCGGCTTTGGGAGATACTTCAAGAAAGGAGCAGTAAACGGTCTCCAAAACCAGTGAATTCTCTCGCACCTGGCTTTGGGCAGGTGGGCACACACAATAGAAGTTTCCAAATCAAAGACGTTTTCTGTATTGTTCTATCATTTAGGCAGGTATGGTGCATCAAACCCAGGATGCTGCGGACATGTGTAGCATCCTTCTGTAGTAGTCTCCTTGTGCTGTGTATGGTCGGTTGGTTCTACAGGTAATTTCTGTATTTGCAAGTTAAATAGTTTATATTTTGAAAATCTTTTCCTTTTGTGGTGCTGGGAGTGGGGGTGGGGGGTAGGGATTGAACCCGGTGCCCAGCATTAGCTGGGCAAGTACTCTCTCAGTGACACATAACTGTAGCTCATCAAAGATCTCTCTTGTGGATTTGATCCAACATGCCATCACGTAGTCTCCAAGCTATGTAAAATCACACTATTTGCTTTGGTGGTACAGTACTGTGAGATCAGCAACACTGTTCTGATAGTATTTATCATATATCCATTTCCATGATGGTGGTGCCATTTTCTTTCTCTCTAACTTTTCTCTGCTTCAATACCTGATATAAAAATCTCTGGAAACCTGAGCATCATTTTGGATAATTGGTTTCAGATGTACTCAGTGAGGAAACAGACACTTGGGACAAGGCTCAAGAACAGAGAACAAGTTTTATCCCTCCTGGTAAAGTATAAGGCTTGTTAGCACTCTGATATCATCATTATGGTAGGCTTTGACACTTTACACCTTAGACTAGTGATGTTTAAAAGTTACTTGTGACCTGCCAGGTGCTAATTGAGTCCACATCCTGTCATACTGATTTGTTTTATTCTTAGCAGAGTGTGTGGCTTATGGAGTTGTGACTTGCACTAGATAGTGTGCAGAAGAGATCACGTCATTAGGTGGGCTAGATGATGGCATATGCCCCCGATAACTAGAGGGTTATGCCAATAGCACGAACTTAAGTTATAGGCACCGAGGGTCATATGACTTACACATGCTCACATCCCTTAATCCATGTCTTAGAGTTGTCGGCATTTTCATAATGTTCTTTGGGAATGCTTCCTGTGAGTCAAAGGTACAGTCTGATCATAAGACTGAAGGTAAAGCACCTCCTCCCTCCCAATCCTCCCAACTTCCGGCCAGGCCTTTTCTGATTCACAGGTTGTGCTCTTGGTGAGAGCAGCACTGTGGCATCTTCCCTTCCTGCTCAAGAGATCTTTTGAAGCTTCTCAGTTCTTGAAGGGACATTAATTGCTTTGACTTGTCTGAGGAAAGGAGTGAAGGCCCCTGAACTCTTCATGTTCTTTCTCACTCTGTGAGTGACCCAAGTATGCGGTAGTGCTCTGAAGCATCAGGAGGTCCAACAAGTGCCCAGGCTTCTCCCTGGGAGCTCATGAGACTGATAAGGTTGGTCAGGAGGATCTAGACCAGCCTTGCTGGGAACGAAAGGCTCACTGTGCTCCTCTTTCATAGGTGACTTGTAAACTTGTGTGTGTGTGTGTGTGTGTGTGTGTGTGTGTTCATTCCCTGAATATCGTACCTGTCTTAGAACATTGCCAACATGGAGTTTTATGAAGGGATCTGTTTCTTGGAACATAGCAGCTATTTTGTTTTGTTCTTTAGACATCTTGAGTATAGACCCAAACCACATGCATGAAAATTGAACCCAAGCATTGCCCCCTCTAAGGAGGTAGTAGTAGCATGGAGGGCCCTCTTAAGGGAAGACTCAAGCATGTGTTCTCTTTATGGATTAGACCTTTGTCGTCCATCCTGATTGTCTTTGCCCCAGGCAATGTCTCCTGAGTGACACTGTCCCTGTCCTCTCCCTCTGTCTATTCTGATGCCGTCATAGCCTAAGTGTGAAACAGAACAAAGACAGACTCTCCTCCAATCCACCCTAAGTCACATGGGTCATGTAAAAGCCACGTCCTCATTTTTCATTTAATGTGTGTGTGCGAGTGTGCATGCATATGGAGACCAGAGGTTGACATGTGTAAACCTTTAGTCACTCTCCATCCATGTTAGTATTTCTAATTTTTAAATTGCATTTATTTATCTACACACATGAGAGAGAAAGGGAGGGAGGGAGAGGGAGGGAGGGAGGGGAGAGAGAGAGAGAGAAAGAGGGAGAGGGAGAGGGAGAGAGAGAGAGAAAGAGGGAGAGGGAGAGAGAGAGAGAGAGAGAGAGAGAGAGAGAGAGAGAGAGAGAGAGCAGACATGTGTTTACCATAGTGCCCATGAGGAAGCCAGAGGAAAACTTGCAGTTTTCTTTTCTTTCCACCCCGTGGGACCAAGGGATTGACAGCAGGTCATTAGACTTGGAGGCGAGCACCTTTACCAACAGAGATACCCAACTGGCTCTCTTACCGTGTGTCACAGGTTCTCTCACTGAACAATTGGCTAGGACAGCTATCCATAGGCACCAGGGATGTCCTGTCTCTGCCTCCCTAGTTCTGGGGTTATAGACTGCCCCACTTTTGGAACCCCACTTTTAAGTGGACGCTGGAGATGCATGCTCAGTGAGCTACCTCTACCCTTTATCTTTCATTTCTATATTGTCAGCCTGAGAACAGTCTTTTCTACTCTACATGCGGGTTATTCTGTAAAAGAAGGCTTTTTTAAAAAAAAAAAGTAAGCTATTTATTTACTTGACCTTTTGATTGCAGCTTCCCCTCCCTCCTCTCCTCTAAGTCCTCCCCTCTCCCTCCTCCTCTTTCCCCTCCATCCTTTCCTCCTCCTCCCATGGATATCAACCAGCCTTGGCATATCAAGTTGCAGTAAAACTAGGTGCATCTTCTTTTATTGAGGCTAGACAAGGCAGCCCAGTTAGGGTAAAGGAGTCCAAAGGCAGGCAATGAAGTCGGAGACAGCACCTTCTACCACTTTAGGAGTCCCACACAAAGGCATTTTAACATATTGGATACGAAGTAATTTTGATATTATGCAGTGCATCCCATTAATTGTTCTGAATGTGTTATTCATATCAGTTCATTTATTCCTTAAGATGACTCTTTGGGGTAAGGGTTATTATTTTTAAGCTAGGAAGGGAGGAGCATGGGGGGGGGTGCAAATAAAACCCAAAGACCATGGAGGAGTTGGGATATGCTAGATCTTAAACCTAGCCAGTCTGAATTAAGAGCTCATAATATACAGTGCAGCTAAGCTATGGTGAATAAAAGTGGTCTCTTGCATTTTATTGACAAAAGCCCTAAAATGATATCTTCATAAGAATCCACAATTGTAGAGGAATTTGAAGTAGCTTAAATATATCTGTGAATATATTCAGATAAACCTAAGAGATTTGTGTTGTATGAAAACAACATCCTTAACAGCATTCAGTTTAGGATACTTTGGGATTGGAATCACGCTTAAAATGCTAAATCCCAGTTTCTAATATGATAGCTTGCCTTTTATTTTTTCTCGCAGTCTTGAGTGTCAACAGAAAATATTACTCTGATTGAATACACCATCCATGGAATGGCAGCTCCCAAAAGACTATTTGTTGCATGTCTTGTATTTTTAGCCTTGTTTGCCGGGAAAATGTGGAGCATGAGATTTGAGAATAGATTGTTAACACGAGAGGCTGCTGTTTCTGCTGTTTTGGGTCTTCCTGCTGCTGCTGCTTTTGCAAGGCAGATGGCTAGATTCATTTATAGAAAATAGATATTCGTTCTATTTTGCGTCTCCACTTCAAAAGGAACTTTTAATTGTTTGTGCCTCATTGCATCGTATGGCCTTACTGTGTGCACACACATGCTACACGGAGATAATTTTCCGAATTAGGCAGATGTTAATGGATTCAGTTTGGGTGGTTCTATTCCAACCGCATTGCTGACTCTGATCTGGTTTGAGAATTCTCTTTTAGCAGTGGGTCTGTCTGCGGTGCTGTGTGTATGAAGACTTTTCAGCTCAACTCACTGCTGCTATCTGCCTTGCTCTCTCTACGTGGAGAGCTAGAACTTAGAGATAGAAATATGTGGGTGGAAACCTGCAAGAAGGTTGGGTATCTCTTCTCAGACATACTTGGGAATGTTTTGATTTAGGAATTGCTTAAAGTTTGGACTTTTACTTATGTATATAAGAGATGTTGGACAGGGACCCAAGTCTAATCAGAGTTGATTTATATTTCACATACAACTGTCAGGTGGCCTGAAGGTAATCTTACACATCATTTTTAGTGTAGCTGGGCCTTCACTAGACCCATACAGTCAAGTTTGAAATTTTATAGTTGTAGCATAAGGTAGGTGGTCCTAAACTATGATGTTGGAGTTCTGTAGATTTCGAATTCTGGAGTACAGATGATCAAACCTGTGTTTTGTCTCTCAGACTCCATCTCGCCCAAACAAGACATAAAATATTTCCTAATATTGACTCTAACAAGATATTATGTCAAGGTCTATATTGTTATTTAATGTTTTTTATGATTTAGTGTGTGTGTGAGTGGATGTGAGTGTGGGTGTGTGTGTGTGTGCATTGGCATGTGTGCAACACTGTATATGTAGAACACAGGACAAGATTCTGGTCATTTCTCTTCTTTTTCCATCAAGCAGGATTGAACCTAGGTCACTAGGCATAAACTTATCCATTGTCCGTCTTGCAGGCCCAAGGTGTTTTTTGTTTTTGTTTTTGTTTTTTTTAATATGCCCAATTTCATGAATAAGGACAACAAGAGAAAACCTGTCTTTCAAAGGAGATTCAATGATGCACTTTGGTTAGCACACATGTAGTCATCCCTTGTGTGTGAACCCAAACGTGATAATGTTCCTTATTAAAAACTGATGATGTAGTCCTATGCAATCTATGCATGATCTCTAGGTTTTTATAATTCCTAAAAACCATGCAAGCACGATGTGGCTACATTGAGTATTGTGGTAAAAATTGGGTTTGCAGAGTTGGCTAGGCAATAATACAAAACAATCTGTCCATGCTCACTAGACAATAGTATATTTTCTAATGTTTTGATAGGCAACTAGTTGAACAACTGATACAGAGCCGATGGATATAGATGGCCAACTGTATTGATTTTATAGCCTCAGAATTCTGTTTTATAAACTGCAAATGAGTCTTTCTCTTGGAAGAGACCTCTGTATAGTTATCACATGACTTCAGCACCGTATCATAAGCATAAGAAGGATCAGGTGGGAAACTATTAAGTTGGCATCTAGGAACTAAGGTTGAACTCTGTAGATACTGTGCGTTCAGCTGGATTGAATGCTGTGGTTTCTCAACCAGGAAAGTCAGGAAAAATTACATCTGTCTTAGACAATCCAGAAGGTAGGTAGTTGGTAGACCCAGAGGCCAAACTGAAGAAATGTTGACTAACGTAAGCACCCAACCATCAGGAGGAGAGCTATATCACTGCAACATCCTTCACATATTTTGGGATCACACTGAAAACAAATTAATGGGCTAAGTATCGGATACAATTTACCTTTTAGTAAATTTGGGGTAACATCTTAGAGTTGCCTCCAGGTTTAATGACTTTTTGCTAGGGCAATGCTACTGCATAGTTTTTCTCTTTCTTTGAATTTAATTCAGTAAATCTACCAGAGAAGGAGGAGGGCATATGGTCATGGTTAGGAAAGCTCCAGGGTGATGTTTGGAACTCACCAATCAGTGCTATTCAAATGGGAATGTCCATCTAAATAACAGCAAATTCCTCTTAAAATGCCAATTTAGTAATTGGAAGAGGGGGTTGAGAGTCTGCATTCCAGTCTATCTACAAGCAATAGGTGACAAGCCCAATAGATGCTGAATTGTTTTTCATATTCAGGCCAGTATGAAGCAGATTTCATTATGAGACTAAAAAAATAGTCCAGTGGGAGGGTAGAGAAACATAAATATCAGTGTTTATCGGACAGACATACAACTACTTATAAACTAATAGACATTCATGGGCATTATTCTACATCTTGGATTTTTTTTAAATAATTAGGGGTCTTATGTTTGAATCTCATTATTATTATTATTATTTTTAATGAAGAGGAAATTGACATCCCCAGAATCAGAATGGTTTTCCTAGTGTCAGGCTTTGTGAAGAAGCTTGCCTGGCCCTCTTCAGTGCTCCTTCAATTTATTTTGTTCACTTGACTTAATTTCCCTATACTTCAGAGTTATCTAAAATTCAGGGTAATTAGAGAAGTAGGCAATAAAAGAAAACAGTGTTTTTTTTTTTTATTAAAAAAAAATCCAACCACGTCCACCTGTGTTACTGATGGTCTCCATAGGGTCATTGTTACCATTGTCACAACACAATGCAGGACCAAGGACTTGGGCCTATGTGCCTCTGCTCCTGGCTGCCATTGCATATTATTACTTTATTACTGTCTGTCACACAGCAGTGGATTGTCCCATAGCCCAGTGGCCTTTCTCACTGTCACCTTCCTGTGCTAAGGTATAAATAACACTGGGATAAGAGTTCTAAACATCACTCAGCATTGTCCAGAATCCCTTAGGAATCTTTACTTGCAAAGTAATAAAGAAATATCTGTAAGTGCATTTAAAGTATTTACCCCATAATATACTGTAAAGTTTGCATTCTTAGACTTCAAGAAAGGTAATTTAAAGTAATGCATGATGTCATGAATATCTCTTTTGAATTATAATTCTTTTATATGGGATTTGAAATTTTTAATTGGATTAACAGGTAGTCGTGACACACATCCATGGAATGAGGTACTATTTCAGTCAAATCAGAGCAATTAGCATTTCATCTTTTTCAATTCTTTGGTTTTGGAACCTTCAAGTTTTTTATCCTCTGCTTCTTCAACAAATGTATAATGGGTTGTTATAAAGTAGAGTCACTTAATGTGATTAGAATTCTGCAACATCTTTCTACTGTGTTCTGAAACATGTTTTAGAGGAACTCCACAGTGTGGTCATTTTTATGATCCCTTCTACCTTTATACTGAATGGATATCACCATCTCCACCATCACCAACGACACCACCACCACCACTACCACCACTACCACTACCACCACCACTCTCACCACCACCATCACCATCACCAGCTTTACCACCACCACCACTACCACCAGCACCATGGCCATCATCACCACTGCCTCCACCATCCCTGTCACATGCTGATTATCAGCACTAGGGCAAGAATTTGGCTCTTCCATTGGTGTCAGAGTTTTTTCAACTATATTATCATGTAATCCTATTTTATTACCAAATAGGTTAATTGGACTAAAGTTGGATGATAGAGTCCTTCTGCTCTGAATTGATAGGTGTGTGTGTGTGTGTGTGTGTGTGTGTGTGTGTGTGTGTGTGTGGAGAGAGAGAGAGAGAGAGAGAGAGAATGAAAATTAAATGAATGCATACCTTATCCTTCTGGTGGATAGTGTTAGGTTTCTTGTGGTTTTAAGCAGAAATGGCTTCCTCTAGAGATAAAGAAGAGTAAGAAATGTGTTGGGAGATTGGGGAAAAGTAAAGAAGTGACAATATTAAAAATAGCATACTGAAATGTGGAGTAATTGGTAAGTAAAATTATTTAGTAAATTAATTATTTGATGCTAAGAAACATCAAAATCTTAAATTTCAGAAGAATTAGGTCTGGGTATATGGATCAGTAGTGTAGTGCTTGAGCCCAAACCCCTCAGTTCCATTCCCAGCACACATGCATGTCCATGAGTGCGCGTGCGCGCACACAACACACACACACACACACACACACACACATACACACACACACACTTACAGAGAGAGAAAAACACATCTATATGCCCTTGTCTACTCACACTCATACACAACTACTTGTACACACATATACAGAATATTCAGAATTCAAATAAGTTCCTCAGTTTGTGTAGCTTTATAAGTTGCTTGTCTTTATTATTAATTTTGTGTGTGCCTCCCTCCACCCCCACTCTTGCTGCATTTTGTGATCTAATGAGGTCAAAATCTCATACCTTGTATTTACTGGCACCATGTAATTAGACTTCCAGTAACATTTCCTATAAATGTCTTTAATAAATATTTAACCTATCTTTAGGAAGATAAGGAAGAATATACATTTTTCCAACGTAAATTTCAATTCTGGAGAAATAGAATTTTATGCTGCAAGCTTCTTGGAGGGAGCCCTGCATAGCTCCTGTAAAATAGATGTATTTGTTGTCTGCATAGCAGACCTTAGAGCTCCCATCAGAAATCAGTTTTTTTGAAGCTTGTATCTGGACTTTTCCAAAGCTGTCTCCCTTAAAAAAAAAAAAAAAAGTAATCAGGAGGTTTGCAGATTCCGCGGGTGTGAGGAGTGTGGGCGGGATGCAGGCACTGGGGGTTTGCTTTAAAGAAACATGTCGACTTAAAGATTTGTCATTAATTTTTTTTTAACTTGGAAGCAAAAAATAAATCCACCTGATGTTTTCTGAGGTTTGGCAGTTAGCTTGAGATGCACATCGGCCTCTGGATGTCAATGTGACTAGGCAAGTGTATCATGTATCAGAGGAGAAAGTTGTATAGCTAGTCATTAAAAATTGTCAGGGTAGCAAGTGCGGCAATGTGTGGTTGTCTTTGTGTGTATTATACCTTAGTGGATGATCATATCTCATCAAGATTCCAAATACATAGCATCAAAGTTCTATGCCATTAGTTTCAATGGCATTAATATCACTTCAGCTTGAGATATGGTCACATTTTTTGACTTGAAAAGTCAGTGTCTACATGATGGGACTCTCAATTTTACACCTAGTCCTCACCTCCACTTTTTCTTGCCTATTTACTTTTTCTAAAGCTGAAGCTTCCTTCCTGTTGCTCTAATATGGCAAGGTCAAGACTATAGGTAGGTCCCTAGTACAGTTTGAAAATAAAATATTCTTCCCAAAGGCTCATGTGTTGAATGCTTGATTTCGAACCATGTCTTCAGAGATGTCTTCTGAAGTGATTGGATCATGAGGGCTTTGACCCAATCGATGAATGAATTGACTGGTGTACTCAAAACTGATAGACTCAGGGGAAGGAATTAGAGAATGTGTAAGGTATGTACTGATTGTAGGATGTGGGTTGCTTGGGTGTGCCTTTGCACGCACACACACACATACAGACACACAGTCATCTAGTATTACAGTCTCTGTCTGTCTTTGATTTCTGGTTGCCACACATTTTCATTGTGATGTGCTACCTCCCTATGTAACTGTCTGTAACAGTGGACCCAGCTGACCACAGACCGAAACCTCTGAAGCCATGAGCTGAATTGTTTTTTTCTGGCTCTTAGGCAGAAGACGGAGAAATAAGGCAAACTCGCTCTTCCATTGTCTAAGTTGTATTTGTCAGGTGTCTTGTCATGACAGAAGATGACTAACCACAGTTCCATGCATCTCTTTCTCATTCTCATTCTTTGCAAAGTGAGAAGATTGACTCACTCATTTTTAAAGTTCCTTCCGGCTTTGCCATTACATGACATCACCTTTGTTTCCAGGCCTTCTTGTTCACAGGGTCATTTCATAAGGCATTCTTTGACATCTTAAGTATACATCAAAACCTCCAGTGAATTACGCTGGGAGTAAAGTGTATGAGACAATGGGTTTAGGGAATGACGCTGCAGATTTTAGGCTTATGCATTCTTCAACGATGAAAGGATTTTACGTTTTTGACTTCTTTTACATTGATGTTTGTTAGTGAATGCCTCTACAGGTTCAACATCACTGATTGGAAATATTCTGAAGTTTAGAGCATTGACATTTTTTATTAGGAATGTTCAGTCAGTACGGTTTTGCAAACATCCCCAAATGTAAGAAGCTCTGAAACCTGAAGCACTTGAGGTGTATAGATGCTTTGGATAACAGGTACTTAATGTATGTGGGCTGAGCAGAAGAACCCCTGGGAAACGACATAAAGAGGTAAGGTCCCTTCAAAAATGCACTTTGCTGCTCTATGAGGCATGTGGGCTGATTCCTGCTAGGTTGATTTTTCTTTTAGAAGAAATCCAATATATGGAACTTTATATTAATTTTCCATAATCAAAATCTCAAATTAGCTTACTAAACATTGACTCAAAGGTCAAAGGATACACTACTCAGTATTGCAGTTCATCTGAAATCAATGAAGAGGGCCAGAGTGGACATGGAACACCTTTATTCGAGGTGTGAAATACTTGTGCTTCCTGGAAGGTATAAGGCATAGAGATGACCCTTTCATTATGTTTTATTTTGCTGAGTGTAAGGCCAACCCCTCACCTCCTGCACGGTAGACAAGTGCTCTGCTTGTCCCTGAGTTCACCCAGCCCTGAAGTGGTCTTTATTTAATAACTGATAAGCACTAATTGGATCACTAAGTTTCTGCGTCTTCTCCTACCAGTTTCAAAAGAGCCACACAATTTCCATGTGGAAAGTATCTCTCTAGAGCAGAACTTGCAATGATAACTGACCAAGTACTGTCCCGTGAAGGGAGGGTCCTGGCTTGTTTGGCCTTGCAAACCTTCACTGCCCATGAACCTAGACCTTCATTTTCTAGTAAGAAAATGATGTCCTTGTCTCCTCGATTCTCAGACCCAAATCAGGAAAGTAATCAATAAAAGCACAAGGAAATTCAAAAGAATGACACCTGAAGACTAAAGATGATTGATTGTTTTCCCTCTTGTCAAAGGATGTTTTCCTTTTGTTTAATGTTTATATTTTCCTGAAATTCTGAAATAAGCTACAACTTTTCTTCATTCTGAACAGTGAATGCTGGCACCATAATTTGAAAGAATTGAGTTAGCGCAGATTTAGGATAACTGACGTTATTAAAGAGGTTTGCCTGACAGACTGTTTTGTGTTTGGATGAAACTTA
Organism: Tokudaia tokunoshimensis; assembly: GCA_036184795.1. NCBI lineage: Eukaryota > Metazoa > Chordata > Mammalia > Rodentia > Muridae > Tokudaia > Tokudaia tokunoshimensis. The sequence goes on from BTHU01000019.1 coordinate 41,959,192, forward strand.
GCGTTAGTCTTAAGCTCCTGTATCCTTGCTAATACATTTGTTGAATATGAATCCAGCAGTAGAGTCTAAATATCTCCTGCACATAATTAGTCTTGAAAAGGATCTATTCATAGGACAGAGAACATATTCACCTCATTTCAGCTAATTTATGTGACATTAGTGCTGTGACTTGGAACACCTAACCTTGCAGTTTACCCGAAGGAAATCATTTTAGAGAGGCTTTCTTTTGCTGCTGTCTCTCAATTCTTACCAGTTCTCAAATGTTCCTTGTTTAAGTCCAGTTTTTCACTTGTGGGGTTGTCAGACTTATGTGTGTGAGCGACCCACTGAGCCTAGGTTATTGGCTGCTGAGATGTCTGTGGGCTCAATAAATGTTCATGTTGCTCACTCGAGAGGACACTAGGTGGTGCTTTTATTGTATAACTTGCTTTGCACATCCTTGAAGAAAGCTTCTGGTGTTTGCAGTGACAAGCTAATGAAACCCTTAAAAAGCCACAGAACAACCTCCAGAGAGAGTGCTTGATTGTTCTATTTCTTCTCTGAATTGTATTGATTTCAATGTTGAACGCTGCATCTCTGATAGACACAATTACTTGCCAAGTGCCACCATACATTGGGTTTGCGTCTCTGAACTCTGGAACCTCGGTCATAATGATTATTCATGTGGATGCCACTTTGCAGGAAAAGTGTTAGACACAGTGGGTGTCAAAAACTTCCGATTCTTGGAGATTAGGTGGCAGAACATTCAGGTTGGCTATATTTAGCATTTATCAGTGAAGGATCTTGCTTCCGGAAATGGTGGGCAGGTTTTAACTTAACAAATCCCGTTTATCACCCCAAAGCAGTGCTTTCAAACTTCCAGAGGAGCAAACATGTACAGTGGTGCCACCAAGGGTTAAGTTGGAGTATCACAGACAAATGCTTGGTGTAGAGTTTTTGTTCTGTAAGCTAAAACCTGAGCAGTGTGAAGCATACTTATTATCAGTTTCACAGAATACACTAGATGGAAAGTCGAGCTGTTTAATGTAATATCACCTAATAGAAAATATACGTGAGTGATTTTCAATTCTGAAGAGAAACAATTTGACTCTGATGGTAGCAGGCTGATTGCACAGCCTGAATCTAACAGTACAGTCAGTAAATCAGCGGGGGCAAGACCCTTCTCTATTAGGGTACTTAGCAGATTCTTGATTTGGGAGCCTAAGCTAGTAAAACACCATTTTAGTCTTAATGCGTGTAAACGTAGAAACAGAATGTGTGTAAATGTAGGAATTGATCAACTTTGAGATTGGGAAGAAACTCTGTGAGACGATGATGGGATGCAGGTGACTGACCCCGATCACTATCCACCTGCACTCGATTTCAGATTACTCCATGAATGCAGCTGATTATTTGCACTGGAAGAGGGCCTTAGCCTTTCTTGTTAGGTTGGAAAAAGTGAGGTATTTGTTAAAGAGGTCAGACTATGTGAAAGAAATTATAGAAGTCAGGAGACTCAAGAACATAGGACTACAGTATGGAGCCTACTAATGGACTCCCCCCCCCACACACACACACACATTCACTAACCCTCCTCTAAAAACTCTTGGCCAATGCAATACATTTCTGTTGCTACAATGAAATACCTGAAGTAATTCACTTACAAAGAGCCTTGCAGTTTCAGAGGTTGCACTGAATGATGGGAGGTGACTGGGTGAGTGTTCACCCAACGGGATCAAAACCACTCATCTGACAATCTTACAAGGAACAAAGAGAAACGTGAAAGAGGGCAGGTTCCATGGTTCCCTCCCGAGGACCGAGGACATTGGCCTAAGGGCCTCCCATAAGACTCCGTAGCTGAAAAACCTCCCCATCAGTGCCACTATGGGGACACAGACATTAATGCATACATACCCAGGATTTACACTGCTGCAGGCAGCATGTAAATCAGAATTATCAAAGTTAGGGAATCAAAATTAGGTGTGGTTGAATGTTCTTGTATTAGTCAAAATTGTGCAAGGGCTATAGGTAGCCCGTAGCATCTATAAACCATCTTGTGATTGCTTCATGTGAATGAAAATGGATTTAAGACTGTGTTAGATTTGACATATGTCTGTGAAGTCAACACTGCACTTAAAAGCTGACCATGACAATGTCTGTCATTGGTTCTTCAGTGTGTCCCTCTTGCTCGTTGTGGTGTCAAGCCTGAAGTCCGTGCCTGCTCTTAAGTGTTTATGTGTAGGCATAGACACTTGGTTGACCATATGCCCTTTTGAGATGCCCTCATGCTGGATTACACAAGATAGGTTCCATCCATATTTTCCAGTAATTAGCTTTTTCATCCAAGATTATGTCTCGCCTGTGTTCCTGTATGTAACATAGCTGGCTTGCATCCCTGGAGTATACTGTTCAGCTAAGTGCCAGGAATACTCATGATGTTAACAAGCTCCATGTGTAATTGTTTTTCCATATCTGAAAGTACGTTATTTGGACTTAGGGCACAGTTGGGGTACTTTTCACAAACAGTGCTTATGCCTTTGCTCCTGTGTATGCCCTTGACTTTCTTCTCCTTGTTGGAGATAAAGTTAAACCTTTTCCCCTGTACTTAATTCACTGTGTGTGTTTTGAGTGTGAAATACACACTTTGCTCTTTTTGTTTGTGGCTGATTCTGGGGAGTTTTAAGTGTGTGCTCTTTAAGTGTGGATGCAGAGATATTTCTGCATTGATGGTGGGCAACCTTAGGATAAAACCATCCTAAGCTGAAAGCATCACATGTTGAAAGTGCTGTGAATGCTCTTGGGCTTCCTAACCACCAGACCTCAGCAAGAGGATGCTGGGAGTCGTACTCCCTCCCTCTGTCACTTGGGAAACTGGCATCATGGGACAGCACTGTACCCTGCATCACAGCCCACGGGAAGATCAGCATTCGGAATCCGAAGTGACAGATTTTATTGAACATGTCATCTTATGCAGCTGTGAAGTGGAAACGTCCTATTTGGGGATGCCTGTGAGCATCTCCTTGGTCTGTTGTATGTGATTGCAATTTCTCCTCCCAGCTTGGCTTAGATATCTTCAGATAAAAGGTTTATTTATTTTTATTTTTACTTTTTGAGGTAGACCGTTACTTTGTAACTTAGGCTGGCATGGTACTGACCATGGCCTCCAACTCATTGCTTCCACTTCAGCTTCTCAGGTGCTGGATACAATAAAATTAATCCTTTGTCTTCTCGTGGGCTACAGTTCTGAATGTAACCAAAGCTATGGATCGTTTTGTGTTTAGCTGTTTTGTGTAGTGCATAGGAAATCATTCCAAAATTGCATTAGTGGTCCTCACCTATGTTTTTTTTTCTGTGGTTTTACATTTTGGTCAAGCTTATTTGGTCTTTCCATAGTGATTGCAATGAGATATTTGTAGTGTATGAAGGTTTCATGTATTCATGAGCAGTTATTCTGGCTTTATATATTTTCTAGTAACCTCTATAGGTTTGATTGCTACTACTGCCCCTCCATATACCCTCTTTAGGTGGATGGTATGTCATGCCTCATGGTTTCTTTGTTTTATGCAGTTTGTGCTTTGTCCTATCTCCTTTAACTTTGTGCTATTGTTTAGGTATCTTTCTTAGTACTTTTCTTTTTATTGTAATGTAAACTATTGAAAGTAGTCACGATGCTTTGTTTATTAGTGATCCCCTTAAGAACAATATAGTATACAGTATCTTTACCTGGAGAACATCTCATAAATCACTGAAATTAAATTAAATTTATTTTGAAGTGATACAGCTTACAGTGTAGGCCCACTCATACTTGCAGTTATTTACAGGCTTTAATTGGAATGTTCAAGTGACACAGTTTGGGTGAAACCTGGCTGTTCCTCTTCCCCTGTCCCCATTGCCCATTTGAGCCTTTACTACTGAAAGCCTTTAACTCTCCATTCGGTGAGCAAATGCCTGAATTATTAGACCTCTGTCCAGAAATGTGAGGCACTAAGTAGAAGATACTGGAAAACAAATGAAGAGAGACATAAGCAATAGGACCAAATTCTCTAATTGTGTCTCTTAACCAAGAATGGGGCTCATTTGACATCTCAGAGCCTGGCACTGTACAGCCATAGCATTGGACTTGCATCTCTGTGTCCGGATTTCTTCAACAGAGAAGTTGCCGTGAGACTCTGTGCATATGCATTCCCAGCAGCAGATTTTAAATTATATGGAATGGTGCGCCTGATACACCTCCTTATCTAGATATAAATTCTGCAGCTTGCACCAGGCTGGCCCAGTCTAAGATTACTTGACATAAGTTAGTTTTCCAAGGTATTCTAAATGCAAAACCCATACCAGGAAAGAGCCAAAAACTTTGAGTGAGCCTGTAAATCTGATCAGCCACCACACTGCTTAAATGTGTGTTCATTTGGGTAAAATGATGGAGCTGTCTTTCCCTAATAAAACAAACCTGTGGGAGAAACATACTTGAAAAGTTAGCTCTTGTCACAGTAGTCTAATTTAGCTAAAGGACTTGAGAGATGCATTCAGGGGCCCTAGTTAGGGAAGCTTTGCAGAATAGAAACGGCATGCTGCAATTGTGACTGAACTTGCGTGGTTGGGAATCTCAGGTTTGGAGTGTCCAGAGCTGAGTCAGTCCAACAGCCTGGCTTATTGCGGCATTCTGGATAAGAGACAGCTTTTCTTCCCATGGACTATGAGCCAGGCTCATGATGTTCTTTTCTTCTTCAATAGCTTTGTTGTATATGAAGTATTTCTGAATTACAGAATCTTGCATGCTTATTAGAATAAGTTTCAAAATAAAGAAAAAAATGATTAAATGTAGATCCTCAGGAAGTTTTCCAGTCTGCCAAGGAAGTCTCTTAGGTTCACGGAACACCCTTCCCAGGGCCTCTCTTCCCATACTGGACAGCTAGTCTGTTGCTTCAACCAGTTATCTCAGAACAGAAACAAATGTCTATGTTTCTTGCTGGTTCAGAATGTTTACGTCTTTGCAAGAAGAGCTTAGTATCCTACACATTTTGTACCTTCAGAGCTACAGATGTGAAAGTACAGCATGCGTGTTTGTGGCGCTTGCCCTGAGCAGTGGCTACGCCTGCCTGCTGCAGGGCCTCAAGATCACAGCAGCAAGTTCAGGCACGTGGTGCTTCCTGTGAAGGGAGTTTGCAAGAGACACACACTCACATCCCTTTTTCTTGTCTGCCAAGATGAAGATAGTGTGTGATAGTTTGAACAGAATTTTTGTTGTTGTTGTTGTTTTTAAACTTTACCAAAACTTGAGGCATAATATTTCATTCCTGATGTTTGATTTTATTTTTTTGTCTTAGCATCACAGTAAGTTGGAAAATTCAGCAAGAGGAAGGCTTGTGACTTCTGTAAACAAAGGTGAATTGGCAAGCCATGTGTTTATAAATCTAGTGTTCTTTTGTGCAAGAAGGTTGGCTTTGTTGTGGTGGAACATAACCCTTGGATTAGCTATGATGTCATATATACTTGTGGCATTATGTGTCACCTACTTTTTTCTTGGCGTGAGATGGAAATAAACAATTAACAAATTTTATAGGCAAATTTAATTAAGCTTAGACCTACTAGTCTTTGCCAAGTCCCTTTCTACATTTAAAAATTGATTTATTAGTAAAACGAATTGGAAGTAATTAAGACATTGCAAATAAGATCTGGAAACCATATTTTCCTTTGCCAAGCTGTGACCACATGATGAAGGGCTCAATGCATCCAAGTCTTTAGCTTTGAGTTGAAGGCTTCTTTAGTTTTTTCAGTAAACTTTTTTTCCCATTTTTTTTTTTTGGTGTGTGAATGTGTATGCATACATGTAAACATACACTCATACATACCAAATAATTGAAGCTTTATAGCTACTCACCTATGTTGGAAATTGAATATGGTTTCTCTCCCTTTGAATGTACCTGTATGACATGGATTTTGTTTTGAATATTTGTTATTTGGAACATTTTACTAAATGAATAAGTTGATGGAGAAATGAACAGCTTCCAGCAGCATTGAATGCCTGTGTGTTAATGAGTTCTGACTTCATATTGTGATTATCTGTCATAGGACTCTCATTGTATTAGATTTTATATATACAATTGTTACTATAGCTATACAATTTAAATGTTGCGTTTTATAAAAATGGAATTTAAAACTCACACATACTAACATTTGGGAACAATGCTCTTAATCTTCAACTTGACTGGATTTAGAATCACTTGGGAGAGATATACCTGTGGGGGTGTCTTTGAGGATTATGGTTGGGGTCAGGGAGACCTACTTTTAATTGTGTGGGACCTTCCTGTGAGTCCAGATACGAAAAGTGACAAGGCAGCAGCATACATGTCTCCCTTCTGAACAGGCCTGAGCGCACATTGCCTCTTGTTGTCCTGTCTGCCCCTGATGCTGTCCTCCAGCATCTGCGCCTTTACCATAGGCTCAGCAGCACCAGCTCTACAGCAATTTCCAGGTATCCAGCTGTGGCATTGCTCTCTCTTTCGCTTCCTTGTGCACCTTGAGATGAGCAAGCAGCACCATGCTCCTGATGCCACACTTGTGAACTGCGCCCACTGTCGTGCCTTCTTTAGTATTAGGAACTGAACCCTCAAACTGTGGTCCAGAGTAAACCATATTGCGGTGAGTTTAGAAGACTGGAGGGCCAAAGGAATGTGAAGAGTAAAGACCACGAAAATTATGTATGAGAAGAGATCAAGGGCTCTTTGGGAATTGGTCCAGTGATCACTTGTCTTTCTGGTAAAGAATTTGGTACCATTCTATATTTTGAGGTTTTGAGAGGGGGTGAACTCAAATGGAGGTGACTAATTTGTTTCACAGAGGACACTTCAAGAGTGCATAAGGTTCATTCTTGGGATATTCATGAGATAGCTATTGTTTACTGCATTTACCCAGATTACAGTTAGAGGGAGTACAAAGGTAATGTTGTGTTTTTTTGTATTTCAGGATAATCTATATTTACGTACACACTTAAAAATAATAACTGTCTTAGTCAGGGTTTCTATTCCTGCACAAACATCATGACCAAGAAGCAAGTTGGGGAGGAAAGGGTTTATTCAGCTTACATATCCAAATTGATGTTTATCATCACAGGAAGTCAGGACTGGAACTCAAGCAGGTCAAGAAGCAGGAGCTGATGCAGAGGTCATGGAGGGATGTTCCTTACTGGCTTGCTTCCCCTGGCTTGCTCAGCTTGCTTTCTTATAGAACCAAGACTTCCAGCCCATGGATGGCACCATCCACAATGCCCCGCACCCTTGATCACTAATTGAGAAAATGATTTACAGTTGTATATCATGGAGGCATTTCCTCAAGGGAGGCTCTTTTCTCTGTGATAATTCCAGTTTGTGTCAAGTTGACACACAAAACTACCTAGTACAATTGAACCCCTGTCAACTTGACACACAAACAAATCACTATTAAGTCTTGACCCTTTTTTTTTATTCATCCACAAGATCTAAATAACTTTTTTATTTTTTATTTTTTTTATTTTCTAAGTTTTTTTTATGTACATTCAAAATCATTTCCCCTTTCCCATTTCCTCCCTCCCCGAAAGTCCCATAAGCCCCCTTCCCTCCCTCTTTTCCCCATTCAACCCCCTCTCGCTTCTCTGTTTTGGCATTCCCCTACATCCACAAAAAAGTTCCACAGTCTTTACAAATTCTTGCATATTAAAGTTTACATCCCTTTAAAATATCCAATCTATTTTAAGTTCGAAGATTTTATACAATCCAAAGTCTCTTAACAGTGAGCTCCACTAAGATACCTTTCCTTAAAGAAGGAAAACTATCAGGGCACAGTCACAATCAAAATCAAAATCAAACTCTAACTGTCCAGTGTCTGGGATCCACTCACAATCTTCTGGGCTCCTCCAAAGGGCTGGCGTCACTTCTCCAGCTCTGCCCTCAGTAGTACTCTAAGCTCAGGTTGATCCTCTCCACTGATGCTGCCGCTGTTCTTGGTGATCATCCCATGGTACTGGCCTCTCTGATACACTGGAGTCTTCTACTGCAACTAGGCTTCAATAACAGCTGCTCATAGGTGCTCTTCATGGTGTCAACCCTCAGAACCTTTGCATGACCTCTTCAATCCTGGGCTGTCAACTGGAACTGAGGCTGTACTTTCTCCAATGACTTTCCATGGCCTCTCACAGTGCCTAGCCTCAGCTGTTCTTCATGACCACTTCATGCCTTCAAAACCAGTACCGCCTGGGTGACTCTTACACAGTATCAAATGCAGCTGCAGCATGAAGTACAACCTTGGCTATCTCTGGAACACAGCTTCTTTGTGCTCTCTGAAAACTCTTCCCAGAAGATTTCACCTCAATGATGCAGTTCTTTTCTTAATCGCCACTAATTTCTTAGCTCCAGCTAACCAACATCAATTGTCCCAGTAACACAAAGGTTTCATTTTAGTAGGTCTGGTATCTTGTTAGTCACAGCTGATTCTTTTTTTTATTAGATACTTTCCTGGTCCCCCCCCCCACAAAGCCTCATAGCCAATCTCCCCTCCCCCTGTTCCCCAATCAACCCTCTCCCGCTTCCCTGTCCTGGTATTCCCCTATACTGCAGCATCAAGCCTTCCCAGGACTAGGGGCCTCACCTCCTTTTGATGTCCAACAAGGCCATCCTTTGCTGCCTATGCATCTGGAGCCATGGGTAACACCATATGTACTCTTTGGTTGATGGTTTTGCCCCTGGGAGCTCTGGGAGTACTGGGTGGCTCATATTGTTGTTTCTCCTATGGCACTGCAAACCCCTTCAGCTCCTTGGGTCCTTTCTCTAGCTCCTCCATTGGGTATGTGGTGCTCAGTTCAATGGCTGACTGAAAGTGGCACCCTCTGTATTTGTCATGCACTAGCAGGGCCTCCCAGGTGACAGCTATATCCGGCTCCAGTCAGCAAGTACTTGTGGGCATTGTAGCTGTATATGGGATGGATCTCTAGGTGGGGTAGTCTCTGGATGGTCATTCCCTCAGACTCTGTTCCACACTGTCTCTGTATCTCCTTCTGTGGGTATTTTGTTTCCCCTTCTAAGAAGGACCAGACTATCCATACTATGTTCTTCCTTCTTCTTGAGTTTCATTTGATATGTGAATCATGTCTTGGGTATTCCAAGCTTCTGGGCTAATATCCACTTATCAGTGAGTGCATACCATGTGTATTCTTTTGTGATTGTGTTACCTCACTCAGCATAATATTTTCCAGTTCCACCCATTTGCCTAAGAATTTCATGAATTCATTGTATTTAATAGCTGAGTAGTATTCCATTGTGTAAATATACCACATTTTCTGTATCCATTCCTCGGTTGAGGGACATCTGGGTTCTTTCCAGCTTCTGGCTATTATAAATAGGGTTTCTATGAACATAGTGGAGCATGTGTCCTTATTACATGCTGGGGAATCTTCTGGGTATATGCCCAGGAGTGGTATAGCAGGGTCCTCCAGTAGTGCTATGCCCAATATTTTGAGGAACCACCAAACTGCTTTCCAAAGTGATTATACCAGCTTGCAATCCCACCAGCAGTAGAGAAGGGTTCCTCTTTCTCCGCATACTCTCCAGCATTTGCTGTCCTCTGAGCTTTTGATCTTGGCCATTCTGACTGATGTGAGGTGGAATCTCAGGGTTGTTTTGATTTGCATTGCCTCACAGCTGATTCTTATCTAATTGTATTTAGATTACTTATACCTCCAATTGCATTGAGATATCATGAAGACTGGGTATATTAATATGTGTAAAATCTCTAAATGTCTTCAGTATACAGTGCCTTATGTGTATTTGTGATACTGTATTTGAATTACTTTGTAGGAACTGGGAACCAGAAATAAGATTATCTGAAACTGCTATCAAAGATCTGAGAAGTGGGGAGATACTAGCATAAACTCCATATGATGGTACTGGAAAATGAGAGAGTACAGTGTTTCAGAGTAATAATGGAAGCATAGCTAAGAGCTCCCCCTCCTACCAAACTTGGAATTGATGTTACCAAAGGAATTGTTGGCTGAACCAAGTGATGAATTATGGGAAGGAATTATCTAGTGACCGATGTGAGACAAAGGATGCAGGTAAAGGAGAGTCCCATTTAGGAATGGATTCTCTTTCCCTGACTGCCTAGGTGTTTAGTAGTTCTGTTGTATTTGTCTGAAAGCAACCATCACTTCCCTTGGAGAAGTTAAGTATTGGATCCCCAGGTGAGGTGACCATTGGTTTGATTCTTTTTGTGTAGTCATTCCTGATGCGATGGACAGACAGGAAAGCCAAAGCTTTAAAGAGAATTTGTGACCCAGACAGGGGAAAGAATCCTCTCCCAAGGCAGAACAGGTACTTGTCCTTTGGTTAAAGAGGAGGGTTGGGGAGTAGAGCACCAGTTTTACCCATATAACCATATTGGCCAGGGCAGTAGTGAAGGCTGGCCACATATTTGTCATCAGAACTATACTTTGTAAAATAACTGGTCCCGACAGCAGCCAACATCTTGCAGTGTGGTGTGCAGGCAAGTGCCTGGTATTGTTTTCCAGGCACGGACTCCAAAGTACTCTCTCTATTATTCTAGGTAACTCCTCACACCCATAGTTCACTTTTCCTTATTCCAAGTGAACACTTTAGGCCAACTGATTTCAGTCCTTTCCTCCTCTCTGAAATCGAGGAGTGCTCTTTAGCACTTTTACCCTTTGAAAATACAAAATCATTCAAGGGCTTTCATATTTTCAAAGGGCAGAGGCAACTTTAGTGCTACAGAGGAGTGTAAAAAGCTGACTGATCTTTTTTTCTCTCTCCTTCTTTGAGTGCTGTAATGAAAGCATGCATAAGACACATCCTCCGGCTCCGTGTGTGGATGCCAGGGAGCAGTTGGATGAGGGACAAGAACAGGAGGGTGAGACTGGGTGCATATTTACAAAGCCAGGTGGATCTTTCACTGCCATGATGTTAGATGTCATTATTTTTCCTCTTTTTTATTGTAAAAATGCAAAATGAGTTACAGAGTTTTTCTCAAAAAAAAAAACACTAAAAAAAAAAACCCAAAGACTTTAATCAAGTAAAGCATAGAAAACTAAAGACCTCTATCAAATTCCTCTTTCAACTTGCTGACATGGAAATGGTCTCTACCATTTTACCTGTGCCCTCGAGAAAATACAAATGAGAACTGTCCTAACAATTTTAATTGAGAAAACAAATGCTTCCTACCTTAGCACTCACTGGCTCCTTCTCTGACTCCCGAGATTAAAACTATCGCCATCAGAAACTTGCTAGCGTTATTCCTGAGTGAGTTTTGCCTCTGGAGTGACAGGTATAGTTATGTCTCCTTGAAAATGCAGACAGAATGGCTCAGCTGTCAGTTGGGAAACAAATAAAGAAGCCACGGCCAGGAACATTATCTCAGTCCTCACCATACCTACTCATAGAGCAGATGCCTCTCAGCAGTCCATCATTCAAGAGGACCATATTTTACCCAATGAGGTGCTTACTACAGGCAGCCGTAGAGATGATCTACTAACTTGGGCTTCGTCTGCATTACCAGTCACTGGTGTTCTGTGAGAGCTGGGGCAATTTGCCTCCTTTGCAGAGCACATAGCTATTGTATGTAAGAGGTTTTTGTTTATGTTTATTACTAAATATGAATATGAACGACGGCCTGTGGGAACTTTCACAGCTCTGATTCTAAAATGCCATCTGGCAAGAGTGTTGTCTTCTTCTGGGGACCCCAGTGGGTATAGACTAAGCTGGAAACAGGAGGGTTATCCCAGACCTTGTTCCAGGAGATCCCAGGGAACTGTTAACTCTTTCTAGCAGTTTCTTAGGATTTCTCAGCCTCTACTCTGCATAAATGGTCTGTGTCTCTTCAGTGACTCAGATATAGCTAATCTCACTTCCTGTTTCCCTTCTCCCTTGGCTCCCACCCTCTTGTTTCTCCAGCATTGCTATCAGAAGCCACAGATAGTCTTCTGAGTGGTAGAGCCATTGGATTCCATCTCTTGAGGTTATAGCAGAGGAGCAATTAATTGTGAAACTATGCCTGAGTTTATGGTGCTTCTTCAGATGAGCCCCCACCCCCACCCCCATTTTAAAGGCCGCTTAAAATTCATGCACAGTAGCAACTGTGAAGGAATACCTAAGACTCATAAATAAAGCAAACCTATCTTAATTTATTGCCGGTACCTTCTATACCCACATTGAGCTATTCAGAACCCTGCACAATTGATGTTTCTTTCCTCCAGTTATTTCAGTAAAAAATGAACTCTATTTTATGCCACACAAGCATACTAATAAACCAGTGTTTTGCTGCTTATGAAGGCAAACTGTCACCTGTTAAAATATGTAACTGTCATAGGAAGATAAAAAAGGATCATTTAATAATGATGAACAATGTGCATGTGGCATAAATAGAATCGAAAAGGTAAACAGCCGTTTATTATGCCAGAGTCAGTCGCTGCAGTCCCCAGTGGAGGTTATTGGTGCTCATCATTGTAGTAGCCTTCCTTTTAGGGGAAGTAAGAACAGGACTAACTAAACCATGAGTTTATGTGACTGCCATGCAGGCACATAGCCCTTCCAACTATGGACACTTGTTCCATAACACAGAAAAATGTTTGTTTTATTTTATTATTTTAGGCTTGTTTCCTATTTCTTTTGAGAACAGTCTTAAGTGCTCTGTGTTTTTGGGTATTCAGTTCTATTTTAATAATATGGAGCATTTGGTAGTTTTGTTGTCCTGGCAAGCCTGGGAGGAAAGTAATTTGCAATTACACTCGTATTTTGAAGGAAAATACATTTCTAGCAAGAGTTATCTGGTGGTCCTCAGTACAGCAGGGGCTGGGGAACTATATCTGTGGTTATAATGATCTTTAGTGCATCATGATCTCTTTTTATTGTCTTCCGAGAAGAAGACCACCATGGGACGACATGAATAAGTCCCATTCACAGGGCTTCTGGGTAATGGGACAATGAAAAGAACATCTCCCTAACAGTCATGGATGGTTCCTTGGTGATAATGAAATGCTCATCCTGTGTAGATTCTTCAGTTGTAATGAACTTCAGGGTGTTAAGCGCTGGAACTCTCTCCAAGTGACAGCTTCGTCACTTCGACTGTCATTTCTCCTTCTTTCCGCTTGGCACAAATTTATGTTGAAGAGAATCTTGGGTGTCATACTTAACTGAATACATGCTAGATGTTTGAAGGTTATATAAATATTTTCCCAATGAAGGTTTTTGGCTTCTTAAACATTTGGCCTTTTAGAGACCACCCCATTTGAAATGATTCAAAACTTTACCTAACAGCCAGTCTACCTGTATCAGCTCAGAACAGTGATGATAATAAAATTCCCAAGCATCCTCATAGCTGAATACTCAGTAGGAAATAGACATTGCCCCAGAATCTGATGTACTGACATAGTGAGGAGGGACCAGCATTTCAGAATGGACATGGAGTAGCTAAAATCCCAGCTCCATTTCTTACTGAGGTGGCCTCCTCACAGTGAAATTTCTTCATCGAGAAACTTTGTTCATCAGTAGCATCATTAATATAGTTGTGGTATTTGCATAAGCAATTTATACATGGAAAAGTAATTTGAGGTATAATCTTATCATATTTGAACAAGATTTGGCTGCTTCTTCCAGATAATATTTCTATCACTGTGACAATATAGCAGAAAAATGAATTGTGAGGAATATTTTGGATCATGTTTTCAATGATATTACCTTATAGTCAATCACTTGACATTTTGATTTGGAGCTATTGCTTTAAGTAGAGTGTTACAACAGGAGCCTGTTCACTTCATAGTACCTTTGAAGAAAAGGGAGAAGGGCCCAGGGTTTCTTTTATCCTCTTAAGGGAATATACACACAGCTCTAACCTCTTCCACAAGGGTTTCCTTCCTTAAACAGAAAGGTCTATTACCTTGAATTGTCCTTGCCTGGACAGCAACCTTTCAATACAGGGCTCTGGGTTACATTCACAATGCAAGCTCAGCATTCATGTAGCCCACAGTCCAGTCCATCTTCAGATGTTCCTTTAGTGCTCACAGAAGTCAAGTGTTTTGTTGATGTCTTTAACATTAAGCATATATTTATTCACAATATAATTTTACCCTAGTCTACCATTCTACCTCCATTCTCTTAAGAAAACCTGCATTAATTAGTTTATTTTGTGCGTTCATGGGGGAGGGGAGCTGAGTACACAAATCAGGAGTCAGAGACCAACTTCTAGGGCTTAGTTCTCTTCTACAATGTGGGACCCTTGGGATGGGACTTCGAAGGTCAGGCTTGGTGTCAGGCACCTCTATCCATGGAGCCATTTCAATGGCTCCCACTTTCATTCTTTTTGATTACTCTTCACCCTGTACTATGTACATCAGCCATAAAAACTCAAACTTTACTGCTCAATGTCTCTGTGCATGCTTTGTCTAAGACACACCTATTCCACTTATTAGGCTGACAAGCTCCTACTCTGTCTTCTGAGCCCCTTATAGAGTTGGCCAGAACTATGTTTCTAGCGGTTCTAATAAGTTCTGAAGCTGCTTCTTAAGATGTAAAAGTTATTTTATTGAATTATAATAAAAATATTGCTTATTTCTTTCCATTAATTAGGGGAGTGTGTTCATTTCGTGGTATATTGCACATAGAACTTTCAAAGTGGAATAACAGTGTCTCATTTAGAGTAGTTACAATGAGCTATGTATTTTTAGAGAGCTTTTGAATGGTAAGCCTTGGTAGTGCTATAGTATCTATGCCAATGCACACCAAGTAACCTGACTTTAGGAACTGGAATCCAGTAGGTAAATTGTTTTCTTTTGTTTCCCTTAATGATCCTATTCCACTTCTGACTTTCCTGTGGTTTTAAGAGGATTCTACATCTGCTTATTATTAGACAAATGAGATCATAAATATTACCAACTTATACAGTATCAGATACAAACTACAGTGTGACAAAAACTGCTACAAAATTATCATTTAATATTCACAGGATTGTTACTATTAATGCTAGTATTCATTTTGGTAAATTCTCTCCTTCCAAATATATTCCCCAAACATCCAATCTTTTAATGAGACTGAATTTTTATGAGTCAGCCAGTGTTTGGTTGAGGTAAAACCACAGCTACAAAGCTGAAGTGTGGCGGGTGAGAACAGGGTCTAGCCATTGAATTTAAAGACAAAATTGACAACACCAGCTGGAACTTATCAGTCATTGATCTATTTACTTTGGCACTGCTGATGTTTTATATACAAACACATAGGGTTTGGACAACTGCTGTCCTTTAGAGTAGAGATCATTTAGGGTGTTTTTAATCTTTCATGTGAAATATTTTAAGTATTTAAAAAAGATATGGAGACTAATTTTCAGTGATTATTCACATGTGCATGCCAAGCTTTGTTAAATATCCAGTTTTTATCTAGAAGATAATAAAAGCTGTAAGCTCTTTCCTTTTTTATATAACTAAATGGCCAGTTGACTCTTGTGCTTCCTGAGGTTTTTGGCAAGACTGTCCTGTGCTGCATAAGTTCTCCCACATGAGAAGTGAGGCTGATGCTGCCCAGAGGGCATTCATTGCATGACTAGGTGATGGCCACTTGTTACTGGGTCACATAAATGAGCAGAAGGTATATATATATATATATATATATATATACATATTCTTGCAGACACAGTGCCTTGCAAACAGTTCTGATAAGGCAAATGCATGAAAGCCCAAAAATATGGAATAGATGGGATTGCATTCCAGGTCTGGATGTACATTTTTCTTCAATTTTGTGAGGAAAACAATAATAGCTAGGTCAGGTTTGATATGATATCAACTTAATTATTTCAAAGTGACCCTGTTTTTCTTCTCTGTAGTTAGTAATAAAGGTTACCCATACTTATATCAACTTTTAATATTTTGAAACTATTAACTAATTAAAATTATGACCCAATTTATATATGGACCTTTTTGCAAGGGACATATTATGACTTCCTCACCAAGGATCCTGGCTACTTACAACAGGAATAACAAGGTTGTATTGTTTTTCTGTTTGTTTAGTAAGAGGATTGAATACTGAAATGATTAGGCTTTGCAGACCATATGTTCTCTGTTTCAGCTGCCCGAAGTACTGCTGGAGGAAGTAGTTATGGACAATTCCCTAGTGAATGTGTATCATTGGATTCCAATAAAACTTTATTATAAAATCAGGCAGCAGGCTGGATTTAACCTCCAGGTTGCAGTCTGTTGAATCTTGTGCTAGAGATACATGCAGATATAGAAATGATGTGCTGTCTGGGAATAGCACCAACGTACCCTGGGCATGTGGAAGATGTTGCTAAAGATGGACCACATTCTGATAATTGCTGAATTTAGCTTATGGGTACATGAGGGTTAACTTTATAATTTTTGACTGTGAATATTTAAAGTTTCTTTAAGAAAATAAGACTTCAAAAACAGTAAAGATCTTACTTTCCTCAATA
This sequence comes from Tokudaia tokunoshimensis, assembly GCA_036184795.1. Lineage (NCBI taxonomy): Eukaryota > Metazoa > Chordata > Mammalia > Rodentia > Muridae > Tokudaia > Tokudaia tokunoshimensis. The sequence goes on from BTHU01000019.1 coordinate 41,975,626, forward strand.
GTTGAAGTCACCATTCATTCTACTAGTTAACATAATTTCACACAATTTGATGATAAGTACTCAGAAACTTGTGTGAAGTCTCTTATACCAAATGATAATTGGTTGTATTCTATTGGAAGAAAAGCTTGCTCCTTTTTCTTGGAAAAAATGACTGAAATAATAAACTACAAATATGGTATTCAATTGAAATGTTTTCCTTTGTTGACAAATACCACTGGAAAATGTACAGTAAATACCATTGAGATTTGGAGGATGAAGTGTTTGTTCTGCATGGGAGGTGGTCAAATGGGTAGATTAAAGTATAGAAATTCCAGCCTGCCCGAGCACATGCTTCTGGTTAGACTGTGTTCCACCAGTAAAGTACATAATAGCTGCAATTACTGTTGTATCAAACTATCACAAACTTAGTGGTCCAACTGTTTTATTATATTCCTGTGTTCTGTATGGATCAGGAGCTCAGTACAATGTAATGCTGATGGCTGTTCATGGCGTCTGAGGTCTCAGCAGGAAGGACCTGAAAGCCTGGTAGTGACAGGAATGGCTGCAGTTGGAGTCAACAGGGAAATTTATTGCTCATATCATCTAAGTCAGTGATGCCAAGGTTCTCTCAGGACAGGTGACAGTGGCCCTGCAAGGGACTTGTTTATATGGACTCTCTTCTGACTTGGGTGGGTAGGTTCTGAAGGAAGCACCTAAAAGGAACCCCTGGACACTGAATGTTCTGAGAGGAGTTACAATTAAAGCACCCAGTGTTGGATTCCTCTTAGACCAAGGGAGAAGCAAGGGAGAAGTCCAGAGCTTCCCCGATGGGAAAGCGTGATATTGGAGCCATGAGTAAAATGGTCACGAGGATGTAATGTTCTTTAGTTGAACTGGGGTGGCAAAAGGGGAATCATTGAATTTCTAACTGGCAAATTATTTTTAAAAATATGTCTGATGATTTTAGTTATAGAAATAAACTGACAACAATACTTTTGGCCTTCTTTAGCATAGAACCTATTTTAAATGGGACTTTGGAGATGATGGCATTAAACGCCTGATTTTTTTTTTTTTAATTGCCAAACACATTTGTAGTTCCTAAAACTCCCAGGGTATAATCACTTCAAAAACATAGACCCCGAATTTTATAAACCTATCTGACATTGTTTTCCATAGTAAAGTTTCCAATCTAGTCAGAGATAATGATGGAGTTTCATTCTGAGAAATGTGCCCTGAGTTGATTTGATTATTGTAGGAACATTGGAGTGCACTTAACCAAGCTAAGCTGGCCTTTGTACTGTGAACAAAGCCTGTTTCAATTTCTCAATCCCTTCTCAATGGTGTCAGGCCAGGGCTATTCTACCACCATTTCTTCCCCTGCTGTGCTGGTACTATAGGACCACCTCTGGTGCACCTATGTGTTCCTGTGCTGTGGGATGCTTGAGTCAATTGGTTGACCTAGCCTCAGCAATAATAACCCAGGGATACAGGTTCCACAGGAACCAACTCCATGAGGTGGGAGTAAGGAGTTCAGGATTACACTTGGTGAAGAGATTCAGGTCAGTGAAACTGAAGGGGCTGGCCTACACTTAAAACCACCTGTTTTGTCCAGATTGCTGTTATCTTGAGACCACTGAAATCTGAGAGATCTTAGGTGGTACTGAATAGGATTTTAGCTTATAGCAAGATAATGTCTTAGTCCATCTTTGTTGTTGTTTATCAAATATATAATGCTAGGTGATGTATAGGAAGGGCATACCTCATCCCCACTCTCCCACCCTTGTCAAGTTTCTGTCTTGAGACAGATTCTTACCATATAGTTCCAATTGGTTTGGAACTCTTTATGTGAACTTACAGAAATTTGCCTGCCTCTGCCCCCTGGGTGCTGGGATCAAAGCCATTTACAACCATGCATAGCCAGAAAAATATGTGTGTGTGTGTGTGTGTGTGTGTGTGTGTGTCTGTCTGTCTGTCTGTCTGTCTGTCTGTCTGTCTGTCTGTCTGTCTATCTATGTCATAGCTGGGAAGACTCAAGGGAATGGTGCCATCTGTCAACACATGGCCTATCATGTATCATAGTTAGAATCTGTGTGAAATGGACTGATCACATGGTTAGACAAGGAACTAAGAGACATCTGAGGTTGCTGAATGTTGTGCTTCCTAGCATCCCACTCTATGCTAACAATCTAGTCCCTTGACCTGCGTTATCCCTTCTGGCCCATGACAACACTGGGCTTCCTACTTCTTAAAGGTTCCACTGCTATCAGTGTGGACATTCTAGAGATGGAACTTCAGGCATGTGGGACTTTGAGGGACACACTCAAACCATATCCAAACTATTATAGCTGGAAGGAGAAACTGCTATTTGACATTGAATGTTTCTCTTGTGGATGCAATGGTGAAATTAAGGAAGAAGGGAAAGAAATGGAGGAATCTGAGAGAGAATGGTTTCCCTTGCTTCTGAGATTTAACCCAGTTCCCATCTATTTGACAGTTTGCATATTCTCTAATGTGCTTTTGCTCAGTTTTTTGTTTTGTTTTGTTTTGTTTTGCAGTCTGCTGTTATAAACTTGAGTCAGACTGGGTAACCACATTATGTGGTATTTAGTCTGCACCTCAGGTTTTGGAAATAAGGTTGATTGCCGTTGTTGCTAAATGTTCAAAAGACCTGGGTGGTAGATGGGTGCCCACATACTTTGAGTCAAAGCAATCATTTAATTCAGCCAAGGACTGGGTTTTTAAGGGCAGTCACTTGAATGCCATTAAAAGCTGCTTTTCTGATTTAGATTAAACCAAGTCCTTAAGAATCCCAATGTACCCAGCTTTTGCCTTTTGGAGAGGGGGGCATATAGCTTTGAAAACAACAGTAATAATACAATAAACTGTCTTTGTTAGTCATTGTGGTGAATTGATAGACTGCACAATTATCTTTATAGTAGCGGGTAATGGAGTTCAGCCTATTACTGAAATTAAAAGTAAAACCTTGTGTTCTGTTGGATCTTAAATTACAGGATCTAAGATGGAGCTTCGTTGTTCATTTATATTTTTATGAACCTTTCCGCATTTGTACAAGCCTCTAGCAGACACCTGCTTCATGGCCATTTAAAACAGAGCTCATAACATGCAGTAAATTTATAGGCAGTCATTTCTTCCAGTTGCCAACTTATGGCACTGTACTTGTGACTGCAATAAAAAAAAATCACTATTTATTTTTTTAACTTTAAACATTGAAATGTTCCCCTCTGGTGCATTATGGATATATTACAGCAATGCTGGGTATGGACGCCTAGCATTTCTCTTCAGTGTAGCACAACTTTTTGAGTTATTTAATGTATATAATATAATATATATAATAGTATATGTAGTATTATATACATATATATATAAAACATATATAACCTATATGTATATTATCATGACTGCTATTTGAAGCAAAATTGAAGGGATTCTGTTGTCTAATTACACTTCAGAGAAATAGCCATCCTTAAAGGGACGATAGAAGCTGAGTTCCACAGAATGTTTTCATTTTTATTCAACAAACACTGAGTGTCAATAATTTGCTGGGCACTCTGTTCGACACTGGGAAAAGGAAGGGTTTCTATCACGGGGATTCCATTTGGACTGACATGTTTAAAACAAGTCTCCTGTCACTGCTATAGATGAGGACGTCTTTGCAAACACAATAAGGTTGGAAGCTGTTCTTTGCTGAGCATGCAATGTCGCTGTTGCTAGGTGTATGCCATATGGTCAGCCTGCCTACCACTAGCATAAACTCCGGAGAGTACAGCAGCTGTGGAATGGAAATAATGCTGTGTTGGATTTTAAAATTTTTGTTTTTGTTTTTTTTTTCATGTCCAAAAGTTGTGAGGTCAAACTGCTGAGTGTTTATGCAGTCCCAGGCAAAACAGTGAAATGATGTTTAATTGGTAAATATTAACTAAAATATATTGTTGATTGGCTAGTTGGAGCATTTAGTATTTTTCTTCCAATTTTTATTTTCCATTTAAAGTGACTTGCATTTGTTGGATTTCCTGGCCCATAGACTCTGACATGCAAACTGATAGAGGATGTTTACTGGAACACACCCAGGGAGTCAGCTCTCCAGGGGAGGAGAAGGCAGGGCCGCAGATGGGGAAGTTGACCAGTGAAGACCTTGCAACAGAGTCCTCAGCTCATTATATAGGGAGTACCTGTGAAATTAAAGTGGCCTTTTAGACTTGTCCCATCTTGAATCAAGTGCCTGGGACACAAAATGCACCACATTGTTCTATTTCTGTGAGCCTGTCACCTGACCTGGCCTGTCCTTGGGGGGAAAGGATTTGAGTCTCCAATTGGTTTCTAAACTGTTTCCGAGATGCCCTGGGGGCTCTTCAGCGGACTCAGGGGCCCCACAGAACTCTGCAAAAGCTTGCAGCTGAAGGTCATTCACACACTGTGTATCATCATTTCTCCTTCAAGGCAGAATTTTAGTTTTTGGCATGAGAAAAAGCCAGTTCATGCCTGAATCAGAAAGACTGGCTTGTGAGTGGCTGAGGTTTGCAGGGTTGAGTCATGCTCTTGCGTTGGGGGGCATGAATGTTTATAGTGTGGTCGATCTGCTTACCACTTGTAGGTTCCTCTATTTCAAACAGCATTGGCGGAAGACTCCTAGAATTAATAAGGCTTGAGAAACTCTGTCATATCTACAGTCCTAAAGGGAGAGGACAGCTGAGAACTGTGGACCCTCAACATATCTGTTGACCAGGAAGATGTTTTTGTCCTACAGATGGAGAGAACATTCCTTCACTACATAACCAAGTTTGGAGTAACCCATTGTCGTCTTGTCAGCCTTAAGTCTTCAAAGTCTAAGGCAGACAACCAAATGGAACATCACTTCCTAAATTAGTCAGGTAAAGCCAACTTTAAAAATAATTTATGGGCATGGGGTAATGTATATATTTTTGGATTATTTTGCTGCACTCATTACAATGCACTACAGAATTGTGATGAAAGAGGTGGGTATTTCAGGATGGCTTCAGGTAGTGTGACTTCAATACTGAAGCTTCTTGCTCTGCTCTGCATCCTCAGTGGAGTTATAGTTTGACTGAAAAGCGGCCACACAGGCTCCTGTTTTGAGTGTTTTGTTGTAGCTGTTGTTTTTTTGTTTGTTTTCTATTTTTTTTTGTTGTTTTTCTTTTTTTTTCTTTCTTTTTTTTTTTTTTTGGTGGGTGGTAGATTAGTGATAGGGTGTTCTGCAAAACTGTGAAACCTTTAGGAGATAGGGACTGGCTGGTTACTATTGAGGACGATTCATAGACCTTTCCATCTGGGCCCTGGGTTCCCAATGCGATCTGCTTCCTGAGCAGCTACACTGTGAACAGCTTCTGACTATGCTTTGCTCGGGCATAGGAGCCAAGAAACCATGCAACTGCATCCCTGAGACCTAGAGCCCCAAGAAATTCTGTTGGACAGTTTTTCTGTAAGTAACTAATACTTTGCAGTGGTCCTTAACGTGATGGAGAAACATAAACCAATGCCTCTTCAGGACTTTAATTATCAAACTGCCTTGTTGTGAGTTTGTCTGAATTCTACTATAAAGAAGAATAGCTTCTGAAATACATGTGTTTTTAGGGGGTCCTCAGAAGAGGGATTTCTGAGATATTCTGTCTTGGGGACATGAGGGGACACTAGTGGCCGATACACAAGCAACATACTCAGGTTTCCCACCCATGTTTTACCACCACTTCACTGCCATTGCAGGTACGTGCTCATTGGCTTACATAAAGTTCGTTGCTTTCCCATGTAAACTTGGATCTGAAAACTCTCAGCATGTGTCTAGATTGCTTGGAAAAGTTCATTAAATATAACTTTAATATCTCTTTAACTTTAACTTTAACTTTCTTAATATTTCTTAAACTTTAACTCTTCCCTTGGGAAGAGACAGGCTTACAACACACAACATTTAGCTTCCCCCCCCCAGGGGTCCTGGCCATTTTTATGACTTTTATGGAATTTTTATATTATTATCTGTCTTGGGGGGGGGTTGTTTCTTTGAAAAAAGAAAGTTCTCAGGAATGAGGACTCACTTGTCTACTTCAACCGACTGTGCATAATTACGTTTTGAATGGGGCTCATTTTAACATTTGAGAATCTCAAATCTTGTCTTTGTAAAGTTCAAAAGAGCTGGCTGGGTACTGGGTGGCATTTAAGGATCGGGGTTTTCATAGACATCGTAATGTATGGTTCCTCCCGTTCCAGTGTGAATGCAGAGTGTTTAAAGACATCTCAGCGGGGAAGAACTGTCAGGGTGAAAAGCCAAGAGTGAAATGGTTTCTTCAGATGATTTAGCAAATCTCTAGAGAAGGATTTGTCTTAAGAACCCTTTGCGGAAGTTAAGCACAGCAGCTATCAGGGCCTAAGCAGCTAAACTGTCTCAGAAGGGCCAGAAAATGATTCTCTAGCTGGACTGAGCCTGCGACCTGTTTGCCCTGCAAATATTTGTTGAGGATCAACACTCTTGATCTGAAGAGCATGAGTGTGTATGCGTGCGTGCACATTGTTCATGTGTGTGTGTGTGTGCACTCTCACATATGTACAAGTACATCCATCCAGTTTGGAAGATAGTGAATTTGTGTATTCATGCCAAGCATTAATAAGAGCTGAAGAGAAGCCTGCAGTCCCTCTTGCTATGTGGTAATCCTCCATCTTGTCATTTGCTGGTAGAGCTTTGTACCATTAACTCTTTGCCTTATGCACTGACCCCTCCCTCCCAACTCAACTTTACAAAAAACTTAATATCTGTATCTGAAGTTTTGCATATAGATTTTTAAAATTGGCACCCATTTCCAGAGGCTATTCGTAGGGAATGTGACTTCGTACACTATTAAGAGTGTTTTAAAATGTCCTCTGTCTGAGAAAGTGTATATGATTGATAAAAGGGGCCATAAATCTCCCTTGTTCTTGCCCATCCAATTTAGGCCACAACTATATATATCCTGTTCCACTGGCTTTCCATGTCCCCCACTCCCCCAACCAGAAGTCATAGGCTAGAATAAATCTAACACTCAGCATCAAAAGTTATGACAGATGTCACCAGCTGTTACGCAGCATTAGTGTGTCCTAATTTCAGGCAAAGTGTTGGAAGAACTAGTTCCATAAATATAAATTAGGATCATCACCACGGAACGTGAGGTGAACAAGACTTGCTTACGGAGTACATTTATTTTTTTTTCTGGGACATATATTTAAATTTTTCTATTTGTTTGCCTGGCTGTGTATTCTCTTTGTTTACATTTATTTCAATTCCATGTAATTACATTTATTTAATTAACCTTAATTCCTAGGAGCTGGGGGAAATTTCCATTGTGATGAATGTAGAACCTGAGCCCATCTCCCTTGTTTTCTGGTGGTGAGATATTGGGATAAATATAGTATCATCACATTTTCTTCATCAGTAAAGTGGGCATTGTGACCCTTGGGGCTTGAGATGGGACTGTAGAGTGCTACTCACATGGCTCTGGCTGTGGTGTGCCTTTATGTGATATATCTATAGTATTAATAGATTCTCATTTACAGCTTACTTTTATAAACTGCACTAATTCCTTTTATAAACAAAATAGTTTGAAATTTCTAAGGGGTTTGGGGCATTTCATAGAAAAAGCAGATGTTTCTTTGTTCTGATCGTAGAATTTGAAATAAAGGATATACAGATATAAGATTTCCTTGGTGGCTTAATATAGGATCAATTCCTTGTTAATGATTCATGGAAATTAGAGATAAAATGTGTATGTTTTATTGACAGGCTTGTGAAGGTTTCCCATCTACATCTGTTTAATTATCCTTTTAATAAATTTTTCAAATCCTCTGAGTAAGTTGTCATGACAGGGAGTTACACTGATTTGCCTCTTACTAACAGCATCCTCAAGCCGAACCTGCCCTTCAAGTGTTAAGTTGCATATCGACATCTAATGGATCAAAGCTTAGATATGTGAAAGTTTCATTGTTCTTTCCTCTCCATCCTCCACCCCCTCATGCTTCTGGGCCAGCAGGGTTCAGCTGGAAGCTGATTGATTGCATTAGCATAGCTAATAAATAACCCATCAGAGTGTCAGTTGGATTCCCAATGCATAGACTGCAGAAGTGAATGGGTCCCATGTGACCTTACCAATGCAGATGATCACCAGGTTAGGAGAGCTTCTGCCACAGGAGCTCAGGGATTTCTGTGTGAGTCTGAGGATTCAAACTTGTGGCCTCCTGCTTGAGTGGCAAGCTTTTTTAACAACTGATTTTATCACCCTAGTCCTGAGCTAGGCCTTTCTGATAATGGCTGCTTGTGTTGACGTAACAGTATTCTAACAACATATAGCTGATCTCGCTAGTTTTGATTTTCCAGTTCTTTCCATTGTTTTGTTTTTCACAGTCAGTAGGCAATCTTCTAAATTATGATAGTTTCTCTCACAGACCTCTAAATATGCAGCATCTAGGTGAGGGGAGATTTGCATAATGGTGTTTGGGACACTTATCTCTCCCTTCAAATTAGTAAATTAACACTGAAGAGATTGACTTGCTGAAGGACAATTTTAATTTTTTTATTTTTTTTGTCTTTTTTCCTCAAAAGGCCAGGACACTGAATTGATTCTTTTAGAAGACTATATTTTTTCTTGCTCTTTATATGTGACTGACCTGAAACAGGCTGTGTAGATCAGGCTAGTCTTGAACTCACAGAGATCGCCTGTCTCTGCCTCTTGAATGCTGCTGGGATTAAAGGTGTGTGGCTTTCTAAGGCAACTGTCAAACTGAATTCTCTTTTAACTCTTTGCTGTGCCGTCTCTTTATCTGTTACTCCTGTGCTGGGTATCCATTGTGCTCCAGTCTCCATTGCTGTCACTGTCCTTTTTAGTCTAATGGGCTTTGTGCTTGCTTCTGCATCTTGGGACAGATTTCTGAAGCTTTTGCTGAGTAGCCTTGACCACAATGCAGTACCGCTTGCTTCTCAGTGCCTCCAGTATAGGCTCTCATTACTGCTGCCTTTCCATTTTCCCCTCTTATGACTCTCTACTCGTTTCAGGAATACAGTGTCATTTTAAGTTCTATTAAAATAATGCACTCAAATTAACTTCTCCTGTACTGTTGAATGTCTTAGGAAGCCACATATTTTGCTTCTTCAGAGTTTTCCTCATGTATGGGAGGGGAGGAAATGCCTGCATTTTTCCAGAGGGTGACAATTACATTGTCGTCTTTCAGAGATGCTACTGAACACTCATCATATTGCTGTCTTTGTGAATGATGAATTTAAGAATGTCGGGAGCTTGGACTGTGGTGACAGAGCCAAAGGAAGGGCCAGGATGCTGTGACTGGTTTACCAGTGGCTTTCGTTATTTACTGTGGGAAAGTTAGACTCTTCCAAGTGGTAGCCATGTATGATGCTGGTGAAGCCAGGCTTGTTCCAGCAGTGAGTTTTGTATGTACTCCATGTTCAGGGCTAGTATTACTTGTAGTTGGATGTTCTTGGTTTCTGGGTGGGATGAAAAATATAAAGAGATTAATGTTATTTTATTCATGACTTCTCCTTTCTCACACAACACAACACACACACACATGCAAACTATAATCACACGAGTCCTAGTGTTGTATATATATGTGTGTGTGTGTGTGTGTGTGTGTGTGTGTGTGTGTGTGTGTGTGTGTGTGTGTTTAGAGCTGCCCACTTGGGATTGGGTACCATATGAAGGGTCTTGATTCTGGAGAAGACTGAATCTTCCTCTCTCAGCAGTGATTGTCTATAACTCATCATGTAGTGATGGGCTCATGTGAGATTTCCCCAAACATGTTGACCCATCAATCAGTATTGTTACTGGGCGGGTACTGTATAGGTAACTATATTGTTGAGATTTCATGGATGTAGCTTCCATGTTATGTGAAGAAGATGCTGTCATGCCAGGTCTTCTGATTATCTCTCTCCTACCATCTTTCCTTAGTTGTTCCCTGAACCTTAAGTGTAGGAATTGCATTGGAGATTCATCAGTTGGGATTGTGTACCCACTGATAAGTTTTTCTCTGGATTTTGACTGGTTGTGAATTTCTGAAAAAAAAAAAAGTTCTCCTTTTATTACACTCTTATATACCTCTGTATCCCTTACAACCCATATCCTCCCTAATCCCTTCTAACCCCTCAACACTATATAGGTGAGAAAGAAGATTAGAAGGGAAACTGGGAGTAGGCCTCTTTAGGCTACTTCCTGCTCAGTAGGGGTATTGAGTTCCTTGGGGCAAGTTCAGTTTTCATCTTGTCATATCTCCAACTTCTTCTTGTCTCTTTTCTCTCTACCGCCAGCAACGGACGCAGCAGGACCAGGAACCAGCAAGAGGATCACCACGTCTTCTTCCTCTTCCTCCTCTTCCTCCTCCCCCTCTTCGTCCTCTTCCTCCTCCTTCAGAAGCCCTCTTTTTTCTAGGTCCTAACATTTTTGCCCTCTCCAGACTCCTCAGAATTAAACTGTCTGTTTCTGGCAGAATCACAGCCCAACCAGAGCACACAAGAGTCAGAGTGTGCTGCTGTGGATAATCTGAAGTAGCCTCATATCCCGTGCCTGGGATTAAAACAAAAGCATCCTTATATAATATTACTGGGTTCTTAAGAACCTAAAACTTGCATTACATTTCATCTGCTGTAAAAAGAAGCTTTTGTTAATGTAGGGTATTGAGCCATGCTTATATGTGGATATCTGGGTAATTATGTATAATGCAATTAGAAATCATACTCGTTTAAGGAAGTGACCATACTAGTTTCTTCTTTAGGTTCCATAACCTTATCAGTCAAGAGTAGTTGTTAACATTTACAGGACTACGCATGAATTTTCTTGTATTAGGTGTATCTTAAGTCCAATTTGATGGCTATTGGTTACTCTCTAAATGTAAGCTACTACTGCACACACTCTTGAAGATATCTTTGTATGCTGGGCATTGTTGTGCAAAAGCATTAGAATAGGGTAAGACTCACTTGCTTTGTTACTTTCTCAGCTTGGATATAGCACCTTAGGTTCCTCTGAGGACTAGTGCACAGGGAAGAGTCTTTCATGTAAGTCTCATTGGGAAGATCGTAGGCCTTTTTGACCAACAACAAGGGAGGTTTCCCATACCTGCTACTAGGGATCTTGTTAGAAAGGTGATGGCTCTTAGGGAAACCATCACCTCATACACTGTATCATTTAAGATGATTCATTAAATGTAGTTTATACTACTATATTAGTATGTATTTTATTATTAAATTGTATTCACATAGATTTGTGTATGCTCACACTTATGCATATGTAATACATATTAATATATTAATACATATTTTATATATTATATTCACCTATATTAAATGTATGCATGCTTACACTTATGTATTTTTATGTAAATATAACTTAATCTGTGTCCCTATGGCTTTTTCAAACATCCTTATTATTCCCTCCCTCCTCCCTCCCCCTTGCTATAGGCATCTTCCCCCATCCTCAGTTAAGGTATACACTGGCGTTTTCCTATTTTCTTTTTCAGAGCACTGAATCTACTTGTTAGTCATTTCAGTAGACCTCAGAATGAAGAATTTAGACTTTCAAGGGCTGAAGTTTGTGTTTCAAACAGTATCAAATATCTCATGGTATAAATTTGTGTTTTTTAAAATGAAAACTGTATGTATTTCAGGAGCACAGCATGATCTTTTGGTATATATATTTATTCACTGCTGTCCAGTCAATGACTACAGCCGTCTCCTCACAACAGTTTTTGTGTATGGTGGCAGCACTTGGGAGCTTCGCGTATACAGCATGGTGTCCTCACCTGCAGTCACTGTGTGATGCATTGTCCTTCCAGGAGTCCTCAGCCTACAGTCATCCTCCATTGATTTGTTATTCTGATGAGCATCTCCCATTCAGCCTCTTTTGGCCTATGATACCCAAATATATTTAGAAACGTAGCATTTTATACACATATTGAAATATCTGACTGTCCCTAGTCAATATGTGGAATGTCTGAGCCATTTAAAAATAACAACATACTTATAGGAAAAAAAATGCACCAAATGATAAAAAAAAAAAAAAAAAGTCATGATGTTTTCCAGTTATTGCCACCGGTAACTGAATGTTTATCTGCCCTGATAAAGATCTAGGATTTACTGTTGGATGAAATCAACTCCTTGCTGTGTGTCAGGCTCCCTGCTATGATTTCTAGCCCAAGAGATAGGAATGCCTTAGAAGGGTCTCTTGGGAATTTGCCGGGAATAGGATGAGGGTATACTGAAACCTGATGATGCTGTATACATTCAATTCCTGTGTACTCAATCACTTTGTAAGTAGTGTCTCAAGTGGCAGAGTGGAGGCTTCTTCCTTAGGTTTTTTTTTTCAAGAAGGTTAATTTGAAAAGGATATTTGGGACTTCGAGCATTGATCTCCCCTCAACTTGGTATGCTTTTATTTTCAGTGGGGAGAGATGATACTGAGACTATGAACCAGCTGTTCCTGAGATATAATGATGAACCTGCACAATGTTCAGGGAACATAAAATAATATAAATTTTATGTGGTGGCAAATTACTCCCACGTGTACTGACTGACCCTTTGCAATGAAAGGAATGCAAGTCAGCATGTGTTTCTGTAGTAAGTCACTGTGGTGATTAATGAACACAGGTTCTCCTTATTCCCCCAAGACCAGCTGGTGATCAGGGCACTACAATAGTCAGCCTCAAGGGACAATATGCCTTCTTTGTCTTCTTTACCCCAGCTACCACCAAATATAAACAGCAGGCTTAGATAATGAATAAGGGTGAAATCCCTGAACTTCGCTGCAGAGAGACACTGGGGAAAGACAAACTCAGGCTGAAGATGCTTCCGTGTTTCCTGTAGACAATTTATCACTCCCAATCAGTAGAGAAAAATTAGCCCTAACAGAAAACAGGTTATATAGATTTAGAGTTGGTAATGAAGGAAAAATCTGGATGCTGGGTACTATAATGGCAGAAAAAGAGGGTAATGTTTCAATCACGTCTTTGAAGAGTAAATATATACCAATATGTATAAAAAATTGCCTTCCCAGGAGTGATGGAACACACTTTTAAAACCAGCACTTGCCCTTACTCCCAGGACTCAGAAGGCAGAGACAGGAGATCTCTGAGTTCAGAGCCAGCCTGGTCTATATAGTGAGTTTTAGGTCAGCTAGGACTGCATCAAGTGATCTTGTAGAAAATAACAGCAAAAGGTCTCTATGGAGGTTTCCCTTCAGTTTCTCCAATCATTAAAGTATCTTACGAAGGAGTAATTTTGTCAATACTTCAGTGAAGTCTGACTATTTAACAGTTTGATATTTTTTTGAAAAAGTCCATCTTATCCATGGGATGAATTGATAAGCATATTCATATTTTTACGTGTACCTACATGGGATCTATGAAATTGTGGTTTATGGTCATAATTGTGTTTTGTGATGATGATGTGTTATATGAAGACACAGGACAGTGTGGTGAAGCTGTCCTCCGTTTGTAGGATGGAGTTCATGCAGGTTTGGAATATTTGGAAAACCCTCAAATCAATTATATGCTAATTACAAATATGCTAATTTCAAGTTAGTATTGGCTCTTGTTTTCCTTCTCCCTCCATCAGGTTATTCCCTCGTTGGTAGCCAGATTATTTTTCCCAAATAGCCACCCTAATAATGCCCCGACTTCTGTTCTTATTCTTTCTGTTTTCCCAGTTGCCTAGAAGATAAAGTTCCAAATGCTGGTTGTTTAACGTCTATGTGGCCTGCCTCCCCGCCCATTACAGCTCTCAGCTTGAGTCATTTTTCTCATCATCCCAGGCACAGAACCCTTCTCTTTCTGATCCCCTCTCCAGGGTACACTTGGATCATCAGCACCTCACCAAGCCTTGCTGTGCCTCAGATGTGTCCTGTGATCATGGCTCTGCATATTCTACTTGCTGGGGGCAAACCCTCCTCTCTTCTCTACCAACAACTGTCCTGCATTGTCTAATTCTCTGCTGTGATGAGTGCAGGAACACCATACTAACAATTCATTTGCTTGGATTCTCTTTGCTCTCGATGCTCTGATCACAGCACATTGTTTTGATGACTGTCTCCCTGCAGCATGAGCTTTGGAGGATGCAGAGGTACAGTCACTCAAAGATGCATGTTTGTGAATTTAGATGGGAAAACTTGTTCCTAAGTAGAAAAGTTCTTGGTAACAGTTTGTCTCACTTGAATGTTCCCAGACACAGAAACCGCCTTATGTGTACTGATGCCAGCCCCTCACATGTTGTCATGCTCTAGGCTGACTGACTAACTGATATTTTTAGGTAGCTTTGCAAGTTTTCCTTTTCTTATAATTTTGTATTGCTAAATTTAGTTGGAAATGAGATAAATAGAGTATAGCAGCTTCTCTTATAGGGAATTGAAACCAAATTTATGCTAAATAATTCTTTGACTACCCTCAGTATCAACTATGATCACATCTGTAGTTATCAGGAACATTTTAAGTTTCTGTAACTCTGCTTTAGCAATGGGTGAAGGTTGCCCGAGAGAGACATTAGTACTTTTGGGGTTTTGAACTCTGTTTATAAGTTTGTATGAATAGTACTGTGCTATTATTGAAGTTGGTATGAAATCAAGTTTCTAACTGTTGATTTGGCACAGTCATCCTCAAGGTAAGGCAGTCTTCAATTTTTTAAACCCATGGTCTTTAAAATGTGTTTTAACTTTGTTTGTTCTTTAAAAATCTCATATGCAATATCTTAATCATATCCATTGTGAACTCTGTCCTCACATTTCCTCCAAGAATCCACCCCCAGCCCCATGGAGTGTTTCTCTTCACTTCTTGTCAGACAAAGAAAGAATCTACTGCCTTCAGTTGTACGTGCATGGGTGTCTGGTCATCTCTGTTTTGCTTTTCTAGTTAGAGGTCAGTATAGACATGCATCTCATTTCCTTCGTTTCTGTTTAAGAGCAGTGTTATTTGCCAGTTCAGATTCAGGCGCTATAGCTAACCCTCATGGAACTCTTTAAAGATACTGGATTTCTGGCTCAGTTAATCTTCCCATCCCTGCAGAGGATTCGTTGTTGGGGCAAGGTTTCGTAGGTGGAAGCATCCTCAAGTTTTTCACAGTAGACTGAGTGAGCATGGACTACCACTTTAATATTTAAAAATGAACTCTCAGGTGGGTGGAAACTTATGGAGGCATATATAACCTACATGAATTGTTTATTTGGTGATTTTTATGCCCCTCTTTAGTACTTTGATTAGAAGATGTAAAATTATGTCAGGAGAACTAATGGAAGGTGAATGGCATCAGAGTAAAGAGGGAACTGGATGGGAGGAGCTCAGCAGGTAGAAGGTGCCGAGCCAGAAGTATCTCATCCTTGAAGGTCACTTACAGTGGTTCTCAGTTACTAGGCTGTTGGTGAAGAGAAAGGCAACAGCACCTCTCCAGCAGACTGACAGTCTGCAGTTAGCAAGCGGCTGAGACTGGGGAGATAAAGCCAATCTGTGGGTTTAATGATGTAAAACAGAAGTGAACTTCTAGGTCAGCACTTAGATATCTGAGGAAAGTATTTATGGCTTTAGTCCATTAGGGCAAAAACTTACTTTATGTAGAAAGAAAATTTTTTTTTCATTTTAAAATGAAGTATTTTTATATTTTTGAGACAAGGTGTCACTATTTCTAGTTGGCCTGGAACTGGCTATGTAGACCAGGCTGGTTTGACACTTACAGAGATTCTCCTGTCTCTGCCTTCTGAGCGCAGGGATTAAAAGTAAGCTGCCATGCCCAGGTGAAAGCAAGTTTTAATTTCAGAACAGCTGCTCTTATATGTGCCTTATTTGTTAACATATTGTTATCGTGTGTTAGGTTTGTTGGTTCATTTTACCCCAGCATACAAATACACGGAATGATTTCTCACCTTTACAATAAAGGCAGAACTTGTCAATGTGTGCTCTCTGTCACATCTGTGTGAAGAAGGGGTTCATTCAGGAGCTCTATAGGTGAGATGATGACGAGAAGTCATCTATGTTAGCTCACGCCGAAACTTCACAAAACATCAGAGATTACTTCTCCAATGACTAGAATGGAGTCGTTTTGTCAATATTCCCTAAAAGTTCCCGAGATAATTCTAGCCCAGGCAAGTCCAAGGCCTTTTATGTGGATTCAGTTAGTACCTGGGCCATTCCAACCAGAAATACAAATGCTTTTAAGAGCAATAGTTTTTAATGGCAGTATTTTTAGGATGGATTCACATTAAATCGAGAGAAGATTTAGTGGAGAATTCTAATAGAAACCTCAGCTTTGGCTGTTTCTGTGAATAACTAGAAAAAGATAAAACTGCAATGCATTAAACTATATTAAACCGCATTACACTAGTGTATATTTTTTGCTGAAGTAATCAAACAGATTAGAAATTATGCACATAAAACAATTACAGACTCACAGAGCCTATATAAGTGACTTTTATTAAACGTATAACAAATGTGTATTTTTAAAAACATACAGGTTACAAAACACCCTTTTAATTAAATGTTTAAGCAATTTACTGCCTTGTAGATGGCACATTTTGCACAGGGATGGCAACAATATCACCTGCCTTCTCCCAATGTGTAGCTGTGACAGAATCCAGCTCCATCCCGGGCTTCCTACAATGGGCTAGATATGTGTTACCAGCTGACACTTTCAGACTTATCTGTGTCAGTTATCTCTGGCAAATAAATCATATCTGTTTTCTGACTTGACATTAAACAAAGTATTTCAGAATACAATGTGGAGGTAAAAGAATTCTTACATGAAGTTATTTTAGTCTGTTTGCTACTTCTAACCTAGAGAATGTTGCTTTCCTGTGAGAGCAACCCCTGATTGGAGATTACAAAATATACTTGTTCTAGCTGACTAGATGATATATTAATAGCTTACACATTGTTAGATTTTTTTAAGGTTATAATTCCATAGAAAAGCACAGTGTATGAGATCGTAAGAGCTTTGCTTCTGTAAAACCCAGCCCCAGAATTTAACTCGACTGATATAAAATTGCTCGGGGGTCTTGCTGTTTCTTATTGTTCAGTTCACAGATGAAGAAAAAGCCTGTGGATTCCTCCTGCTCTTTCCTTGCAGGACAGGGTCAGTTTATCTTCAGAAAACACCTGTCACTGCGTTTCCCTGGGAGGATTATGCCCTTCCTGGTAGGATGCCCTGTGCCATTGGGAAGATGACAGACCACTGAATGCCTGACTCCAGGTTTGTTTAGATGTAGTAATTGGTTTCGGGTGAAGCTTTGTATAATTTCAATTTCTAGGGTTCTAGGAATCGGTAAATCAAATGTTCTCTACAGCAGATGATGGACAGATCTGGGCAGCATTTAGTGTACTGTTCTTGGTAGCCTGCTCTTTTGCTATTACGAGAAAAAAGGAAGTAATCAGCTTGCTAGATTAAATACATTTACTCACGGATTTAGAATAAGCAGACCCAAAGCACAGAATGGTAAGGAAAAATCACGGCCTTCACAAGAAGCTTCTAGGTGAGGTCCAGGGAGGGAGGTTTGATGGACAGGGGAGAAAAGCTACTTTTAACCTTGCCAAGAACAGAAAAGTCACAGATCCTTTTCTTTCTTTATGAATCCAACATTGCTCTAAGCTGTTTCATTTCTGTCTAGGGAAACCTGGTGTCACAGAGGTGACAGTCCTGGGATGGCACAGTGGGAACTTTTCTAGATGGCATCAATTTTAAAAATGACAGTTGAAGCAAAAATTGTTAGACACCAGTTAGACATTGTGTTAATTTTAAGGAGGAAAAATAAATAAATATAATTATTATTCATGGTGCCCTAAAGTTTCCTATAAAGATGAGAAATCCATCGGGGTTTCATGTATTGCTATAACAGTCTACTAAATCAGTTTTGACAACTGTTAAAAGGCATTATCATCAGAAATAGGTCTGTATTTCACTCTGCCAAGTTTATAAAACACTTAAGACTTAAAGAGACTGTGACAGGAAGGGTTTCAGAAAAGTTATTGAAAGAGACAACCAGGGCTGGTAAAATCACTCAGTGGAGAGGAGTACTTGCTGTGCATGTGTGGGGGACCTGGGTTCAAGTTCTAGCACTCACGTAAAAAAGCTGGGCATGCGTACAGGTACCTGTAACCTCAGCACTGTAGGTTGTAGACAGGCAGATCCTGGTGCTGGCTAGTCTGCAAACCAAGCAGAAATATGGATTTCCAGATCACCAACAGACCCTGACTCACAGGAATATGGTGGAAAGTGATAAAAGAAGACTCGTGATGTCTTCTTCGGACCTCTTTGTACATGCAGACATCTGTGCTCTCTCTCATATATGTACCATAGGAACATGTATGAACATACACCCTGAACTGACAAATAGATGCGTACATAAAAGAAATAACCAATGATTGGTTCTGCCACTCTTGGAGAGAGGGGCTGTAGACTTAAAGCTAAAGCCGATACCCAGAGCTCCTGTGAGAACTAAGCTTCTTTAACTATTCCTAAGCTTGGGAGCAATAGATAAAGGAGTTTGCACATGAAGATCACACAGTTCAACCAGCCAGCTACACTAAGAGAAAAATGTCATCAAGAAAATACCTCCACCAGGTTCCTGGAATGCTTGAATGGATGAAGACCAGTCGTGTTTGACTCTGGATCAGTATGTGGTCCCCCAGAGCTTGCTATGGGAAACCCAGCCACACTTGCCAGGAGGGAAACAGGAAACCACTGAGCTAGGAATCTTAAGATTTGCTTTGGGGCTCAGCAGTACCCAGGAGTGAAGACTCTTACGGATGTCCTTTGGGTTCTGCTTCCTTAGCTGTAAGTCGAGGCAGGCGATGGGTTGTAACTTGATTCTGCTTCTCATAGGCTTTGCTTTGCCCCTTTTCCAGCTCAACCAGTTTTAATGAAATTGTCATAAGATGTTACAGTATACAGCTATAGAAGGCACCGCATTTTAAAGGCTCAGTCTGGGTTTTCAATCTCCTCTTTGGAGGAGTTGACATTGAGACCTCCTTTTGAATTTTCTCTGTGTCGTGGAGTAAGGCAGGAGGAATCTGGTCTGCCCCCTCGTAGTAAATGTATCGTTTTTCTACATAAATTGTGAGCAATGGGGCATTTCTGATAGCTCTTTAGCCCTACAGCAAAATGGTCTGGCTGAGGAGGCAGTGTGTGTCTGTCTGTAACACAAAGGGTGGTTTTACCTCCAAGTCAGTGATCTTTAAGACTGAGGGTAGCTATAAGACTGAGGGTCTGGCTCTAGTCGTCTGTCTCCACTTTCCTCCCTGCCTGATGACCCGCTCCTCACGCATTTGCCCTATAGAGCATGATCCATATGGTAGCCCTAGAGGCTGCCCCTCCCACCTAGGCTTCAGAATCTGCAGAAGTCCGTGTTTAGCCATTAACCCCAAGCTTCACTTCTTACGTTTCTATCTCTGGGACTGTTGCATTTCAGCTGACATCATCTAAGTGTGCCCCACAGATTACTCTAAAGATGAGGTTTAGCTTGAAGACTGAGTGGACACATAATGTATGTAAACCAGATGTTTTCCTAAGAGGGTGAAAAGAAAGCTGCAAAATTCCTCACGGTTTTCTGTGAGATACGCAACAAGTTCTGTGTGACTTTGCTTTAGAAGACACATTTTCCCTAAGACGCATTTCTCCCTGTTTTCCCGAGTTCCTGGTTGCCAGTTAGTTGTCTCCAGGTGTTGGCAACCCAAACGGAAGTTAGACACTCTCTACAGGGAGAGATTCTTTACCTGTAAGGTGGGCGATTTCTTGAGAAGTTTCAGAAAGTGTAAAGTAGGTGGAGGGAATTGTTACTATGTTCCAGTCCCAGATCCTGTGTGGTTGCTGCCATTAGACAGTCCCTTAGTTCATCGCATTTCTCCCCTTGGCCAGTTTCCCCATTTCTGAAGAAGGGACTAACAGTTCCAAATTGCATGCAGAGCATTTAAAAGGAATTGGTTCTGCATCTCTAATTACCTTTATCTATTATGTGAGGATTTTACTCACTTTGCCAAATTGCACTGCTACAAAGCCCATTAGGGATTTTAAAAACCAGGATTAGTGTATGCTGCACATTCAGAACTTCAGTTATTAATTCATTTCTAGTGGAAAATTTTGCTCTAATTGTGGAAGCCTTGTGACTTTGGACGTTGGTCAAAGCTCTCAGCTGGCGATGAGCAACTTGAAATCATTACATTGCTACTCTATTTTCATCCTTTCTGCAACTTCGTTGAGATAAAGTCGACACATAAAATGGTCTATATGTAAGGAGCACCAAATAACATTACATGGGCATAGGAACACCTCCACTCCATGAAATACTTTTTACCTCATTCAGGTTCAGTTTTATCCATAATCCACCATTACTTCACATATAGATGTATGCTGAGTCAATAATATGATCTGCTTTCTTAATATCTTTTAAATATTCAATACAGTATGACTAGATATAGGCACAGGAGTTAGGGAGTTGGCTCTGTCTGTAAAAACCCTTGTTGCCAAAGCTGATGTCTGAGTTGGATCCTGAGGACCCACATGGTCGAAGGAGACAACTGCAAATTGCCCTCTGACTTTACACTTATGACATAGCATGTGTTTGCTCACACATATGCATGCAAATGTATACAGTAAATAAATATCTTTTTGGAAAGTTATTTCAAAAAATGTATGCAAAAAATGATAGGGCTTGGACTATGGTTCTGTGGATAAAATGCTTGCTCTGAAAGGATCAGAACCTGAGTATGAATTGTCAGGGATCTTGTAAAGCTGGGGGTGGAAGCATGTGTTTGTGATTTCATTGTTCTTATGGTGAGATCATACACTGGGACAGGACAGCAGCAGCAGCAGCAGCAGCAACAGAGGACTTGTCTAAAGGTAGAGGGTGAGGACTGACACCTATGGCTGTCCTCTGACTTCCAGAAGCATTCAGTGACACTTACGTGTCTACCTTCACTAGGACATATCATACAACTTGTATATACACACATATGTATTTACAAAAAAGGGGGAGGGACCTTTGGATGTCATGGAGTAACAAGTGGATATATAACGTCTGTCAGCGAAACACCATTTGTCTGCATTCAGATGAATATAACTGTGATTCTCTAGTTAACATAGCAAAGTGCATCCACAGGTATTTATCTGTTTAAGTCTTTCTGATGTTTCTCCAAAACGTAAGTTGTTTAAAGCACTTACTCTTTTTTTCTACATAGAAAAGATCTTATAGATGATCATAAAGTACTTCTTGACTGTTGGCTAGCCAATCAGGGGACTCAGCCCCAGGGAAGACTAATTCTCCTGCTTTCTGGGATCATTTTTTGTTCTGTTCCCACTCTTCCAATAGTCACATCCCTCTTGTTAATCAGCACCTCCTTCTACTTTCCTATCATTTGTGTGTATGACCCAACAGATTTCAGTGGTTATATTTACAGGAACTTTTTTGGCAGTGCCTACCAAGGAAGCAAAGATGTCTTCCTTCTCTACCAATTTTTCATTCCATATAATTTCTCAGGAGGAGTGGAGAACCTTGGAGTCCTTTCCTCTACTATGAAAAGATGCCGACAGGTTTAGGATTGAACATATACTGTGCAGATAATTATGACAGCTGTGAATTCAAGAGTGTAATAGCCAGACATGGAGGCCAACAATCCAGTGACACCATTCACTGTCCTTCCTTCAGCTCTTAATGGTTTCCAAGGCAGTAGAAGCTGTTGCCACTGCTGATGGTTTTCCAACAGAACTGGATAGTCAGATCCTATTGCTGAAGCCGTCATATCTTAGTCAAAGGACATAGAAAATCTGTTACTGGGAGTGTACTGCAAGCTTCCTCCTTCGTGGCTAACTCTCATAATACCAGAAGATGCTGTGGTGGCTGTTGTGGGAGAAAAGACATTAGCAACCTTATGATTTTTGAACCATGTGTACAACAATATACCCAGACAAAACCATGAGGCTATCAGTACAATAGTGGCAAGACAGGGGAGCTACCACCCACTTTCTGTTTGAGATTGATGTCCACTTCACAGGAAGGAGTTCATGTCTGATATTGTAAACCCAGTCATAAGCCTATATGACTGGGAAGCCATAAGCTGTAATGGGGGAATTCCTATGTTGTTTTTCTAAATGGACATATTGTGCCTGTCAGATCACCTTCTAAATAACTACAGTTATGTCCATATGTTAATGTTGCTGTCAGGTTTGTTCAGTTTCCTCTTTGAAAGGGTCAATAATGACTTTAGAGACTCCTAAACATGTGACATTAATGACTGTGGAATGCTGAGCCATAAGTGAGACATATATATTACCCCCTCTGAGGTGTGGGACATACTGTTGAATAAGATGCTCAAAGCCTGTTCCCCTTTGAGTGCATGTTTTTTATCCATTCTGCTACAGAAAAGATGCAGTTCATTTTCCTTGATTCTAAGGCATAGTACTCTTCTGAGTATGAATTGGACATGGATCTGGAAAAGGCTGCTATGGACCAGAAGGAAACCCAAAATGAATGACTCTTCAACTTCTTTTAAGTACCTAAATTTTTGTTCGAATAAAGATGGAATACTTCAACTATTGTTTTTAAAAATTATTTTGGTTTTTGAGAGTTTAATATAGTTACACCATTTTCCTCTTTCATTTACTCTCTCTTTTTGCTGTCTGTTCTGTTAAAATTATTCATATGTGTAAACATATATATTGCTCAGCATATAAATTTATTTACTTTTAAAATATTTGTTTATATAGAAGAGTTTTCAAACATTCATGCTCAATTCAAGCAAGGGCAGAAAAATTTCCTCATAAAACAAAGCAATAGCAATAGAAGATATTCCCAAGGATTATCAAGACCAATGATAATGTTGGAGGGATATGTATTTGCTCATATTAGATGTAAGGATTGGAGCCTCCTCCTTCAACTGTGAGGAGGAAAATGAGGGAAAAGCCAGCTTTAAGGGCAACACTTTTTTCATGTGTTATTTATTAATTTTAATCCATTGGAAACTTGTGGAACCATTGGGGCTTGATAGTTAAGCAAGATACTGTGCCTATTAGAGGAGGCTGAGCATGTGTAGTAAGGGGTCTCTGTAAGTGTCATGGAAGGCAGGGCAATGAACCATGAAGAGGTGAGAATGAAAACTTGATTCAGCTAGACTTGTTCTGGATCAAACTTCTAGAGAGTTGAATGCCTGGTCCTGCCCTTTATTTTAAGCATATTTAAACACAGTCGACTTTGGAAAAAGGTTTCCAGGCAGCAATCATTTTAATTCCAGGGGAACAATAAAGCTTAAGGTGTGGGTGCATACAAAATTCTTTGCAAAGCACATGTGTTCATGAAGATGGGTTCTACAGTTTAAAGGTCTGGGGTCTGGTGTATTCTCTGACTGAGACAGCACAGAGGTCAATAGCTATAAAACACATGTGACAGTTTCCCTGAGGATGGGTTTTACTTACCAAGAGCTAAAGATAAAAGTCTAGGGAGGGTGAATCTCGAGTATTTGGGTGAGGTCTGAATTTATAGATAGCCCAAGTTACGCAGGTCACTAACAATATCCACTTTGAGATGTCTGGGAAGTAAATAAGACATATCTCCATTGAGGAGTTAACTCTGCATGATTAACATTTCTGGATTTCCTTGTCATTTGTGGGAACAAAGGCCTTTGTGCTTCCAACACTTAATAAAAACTGTTGGGTTTGCCTTAGTTGAAAAAACATAGTAGGTCATGTGTGAATGAAGAACTTTCATAGCATCAAGGAGTAAACAAGACCCATATGTGCTTTGAAGAAATGGGGTTGACATTTGAGCTTGCCTGATGGATATTGCCAAGATAGAAGGAGGTATGAAGGGCCAGAGTGTAGAATGGCAAGCAAAACACACCTGTGATCACAGCTGTAACTTGTCACCTGAATGCCAGCTCCTAAGGAAGTACAGTGTCAAGAGAATGTCGCTGAAGATGAAACTGGGCAAAAGCTACCTAAAACAGCCTCGTGTAGTCTTTAAAACAACACGCGTGCTTAGTTCATAGTCTGTGGGGAATTACGTGCTACATTTAAATTGGAGAACAATGTGTTCTGTTTTCTGAGTCAGTTCTTTTCTGTTTGACTTCAATACTTTATGGAGGGGATAGATATGGAGAGAGAGAGAGAGAGAGAGAGAGAGAGAGAAGAAGAAGAAGAAGAAGAAGAGAGAGAGAGAGAGAGAAGAAGAAGAAGAAGAAGAAGAGGAGGAGGAGGAGGAGGAGGAGGAGGAGGAGGAGGAAGAAGAAGGAAGAAGAGGAAGAAGAAGGAAGAAGGAAGAAGAAGAAGAAGAAGAAGAAGAAGAGGAGGAGGAAGAAGAAGGAAGAAGAGGAAGAAGAAGGAAGAAGGAAGAAGGAAGAAGAAGAAGAAGAAGAAGAAGAAGAAGAAGAAGAAGAAGAAGAAGAAGAAGAAGAAGAAGAAGAAGAAGAAGACGATGACGACAGACTGGTGTATGCAGAAATGAAGATGGTAAATTCAAAAGTTTATTTATGTGGAGAAAATTTATTTAAGCAATGCAGGGATCAAAGGAACTAATCAGTATGACTTGATTATCATAGGGCCAACAAAGAAAGCAATAGCAAACACATAGGGTATTGCATATTACTGATGGGAGAAAAAAGTGTTCGTGACTTTTGGAGGAAGTGTTGGATAAGTGCACAGATGAAACCATATATATTCTGTGCACTTATTTTTTGATTAGCTCTTCAAAGAATTTATGCAAAAAAAATCTACCCTCAAGAACTTGAGATTGGCCGGGCGGTGGTGGCGCACGCCTTTAATCCCAGCACTTGGGAGGCAGAGGCAGGAGGATTTCTGAGTTCGAGGCCAGTCTGGTCTACAAAGTGAGTTCCAGGACAGCCAGGACTACACAGAGAAACCCTGTCTCGAAAAACCAAAAAAAAAAAAAAAGAACTTGAGATTGTGCACAAATTATTCACTGCAGTGGTGTTTTACAGTTACAGTTTATTGGAACCAATCTGAATCAACATTAGTCCAGTGCGTGACAGTACATCTCCCCAGTGGAGTACTGAGCAACTGAACATAGCACAGCGAGACAGAGAACAAGTAACCTGAGCTCACTGCTTCTCAGTATTTTAAGGAAGGATACCATAGTATTCGCTCACTGAAAGCAAAAGGATATACGAAACTATGCATCTATATGCTAATTTGGAACCAAAAGAAACACATGAAGAATGAATATTCCAGAAATCAGTGAGATAAATCACTTTGTAAGGGACATAAAGGAGAAGGAAACAGACCGAGGCAGTGGAGATGAGAGGGTGTACCACTGCAGTTATGATTTTAACAGGCAGACCTCAAAAAAGAATTAAAGATGGAGAAAAGCTAATGATCTTAGAAATGTTGGCCTTGTTGGGATTATGAGCTATTGAATATTGTTCCAAATCCTCCGAGATAGATTACATAGTATCAGTAGAAATGACCACTTGTGCTGGGAATGTCTCTCAGTTGATACAGTACATGCTTAGCATACCAGAATCCCTGGGCTGAGTCCCCAACTCCACACTGGCCATCTATGAAGGAGTATACCTCTAATGGGAGCACTTCAGAGGTAGAGGAGGAGCAGAAATGTAGGGTCATCATTGACTCAAGACAGTAAGAGCCCAGTCTGGGCTACATGACAGCTTCTCTATAAAAGGCCATTTATTGATGTCATGGGATACTCTGGAAGAAATGACTTATATGTGTGTGTATTATTTCAGAGTCCCCTACAATGTAGTGAATATCATCTCACTTCATAGAAGAACAAACCAAGATTCAGATCAGCATTATCTGAAGGAAAGATAATATAAGACACAAGTACAACTCATATATATATATATATATATATATAACTAAAAAAATTTCCAGAAGTCATTTTTGAAAAAGGTAGAAACATTATTATGCTGGGTAATATAATTTTGAAATTAGTCTTGTCTGAAATACTATTTCAACCTGTAATCAATATAAAGCATTTTAATTCTTTTTCTTCTATTAGTACATTTTTGAAGTCAGTGCCTATCCTATGCAGAGAGCAATTCAGGTCACACGCTTTATTAGTTAGTTTGCTGCTGCTATAATAAAACACCCCGACAACAAACACATTAGAGAAGGAAGGGTTCGTTCTGGCTTACAGTTCCGGAGCAGATGCCATGTGAGGCTGGCCTGTGAATCTCAAGGGGCACCAAGCACCACCTCCTAAAGCTTCCATACCCACCCCACCCCAAAGAACCACCATCCGGCGAGCAAGGGTTTGAATGCATGAGCGTGCGGGGCATTTCTCCTTTTTCATTTAACTCACAGCAAATGCTGACTCGTCATGGGAAATACATATTTGATCTGTGTTTGCCGTTGATTGAAAGTTCATTGGAATCAATCAAATAACATGCTCTGTTTGATCCTGCATACTTGAGAAATTTTTCCCAACAGCAAAGGAGAATGTCTACTTCTAAATTTAAATTTTAATTACTTGAAGTAAAATAAAATAAAACCATGGGGCTCTACTCCTCAATTACATTCTCTGTGTTTGATGGGCTCAGCGGCCATAGGTGGGTGATGCCAGACTTGTTTAAGTTCGGAAATCAAAGTAAACCACCCACATTCCTCACGGTTCAGCAGCGCTGAGACTGCAGTTTCTCAGCCTCATTCACACACCCAACCCTTTATGAGCAACGCCTCCTCCGAGTGTGATGCTTCTGTTGCTTAGCAGGTGTGTCACTGCTGAGAGTCCGTGCAGCTGAGCCTTCCAGTGACCATCCTTAAGTTGCTCGGAGGAGGAACGCCTCCACTCAGGGGCCACCACGAGGCAGTTTGTTTATGGGCCTGGAAGAGGAGGTTGACCTCGGAGAGCAGTGAGCAAGCACTTTTCGAAGCCTGAGATACCGATCTTCATCCTCACCCTAGTGAAATGGAGGGAAAATGAAAAGGGTCAGCTCAAATCCTTTCCCTGGAGGCTTGTTGGGTTGTACCAGGGCTCCCTGGCTTCCTCATTAACTGTCTGATTTGTGTGTCCTCTTCATGGTGCTTTTAATTTTGTTTTTACATCTGGGGCTCTTTCTTGTTAAAAAATATAAAGGCTATTAGACTGCATTTCTCCTGGGACTCTCATTGATCTCTCCACAAAAAGCTGTAACTTCTAAAACAAAGAGACTTCTCGAAAAAAAAAAAATCCTCTGGGTGTCTGGGGTATTGCCATAGACTTGGTTCTTTGGCCCCTTCATCATCTTGAAAAATATTTTGATGTTTCGTATTTTTTATTAATAATTATTGACAGAACACAAATACATTGGCCTTTCTTTTTAGTAGGGCTAGCCTCTGTGACACACCACTGCTTAAGTGGAGACTTTTTAAATACCCATTTGTATTTTTTTTCTTTTTTGACAGCAGGTTTTTTCTACTTAAGGGGAAAAAAATCTGTTGAAGGCAGAAGTCTATTTCTTAAGTTTGAGCACTCTTTTGGCAATGGCAGATTGTTTTTGTAGAGAGGAATAGAAACAAGTTGAAGAAGGAAAATTGAATGATGTGGCAGCAGTTTTAGCTTATTTGATAATAACTTAATTTGTGCCAGACAAAGTAAAATGAATTACAACTTAAAAGGAAATGAATTCCTAATGAAAATTATTCAGGCATGCCATTTATCTATATGTGTGTTTGTGCCCGTGTGTATGTGTGTGCATGTATGTGGGTGTGGGTGTATGTGTGTCCCCTGTCTCTTAGCAAAAATCTGTTTAACACAAATTAAAAAAAAAAAAAACCAAGAAGAGCGATTATTAAAAGGCTGCGGTAATTTTCTAAGGCAGTGTTGTTTTTCTCTTTAGTTTCTCCGTATGAAATGTTGGATGCAAATTATATGGGGTAAAATAATTGTTCTCTCCCTGAACTATAGTCGCAGGGTGACCTATTGCGTTTGCTCTATTTACTGTGTCTGTGGCATAATTATGAAGACTTAGCTGCTCTCCCAAATAGTTACAGATGTGGGAGAAAAATAAATTACTTTTGCACGCTAGCCCGGGAAGTCGTGCTGTTGTAATATAATGTAATCGGCCACGAACAAAAGGACGTTATTATATTCATTTATATTAGTTCGAAAGCCACAGAAATGTATTCTGTTAATTTAGGCTGAAGAACAGAAGTGGTGCCGTGAGGACTGCCTCCCTGTGATCATCTGGTTTTCACCCTGAAGGTCATCTTAAGAAGTGGGACGTGTCAGCCTCCTCACTGGGCTCACTCAAGTTTGGTGCATGCCATCATATACTCGAGGATGGCAGTGAGCGCTCCTGATGGGAGAAGTAGGAATGGCAAATGTAGGCAGGGCACAGGCTGATTCTAGCTGAATGTGAAGATGAGATCTCTCAGGACTACCTCAAGGTACCTTGTGCCTGGGTGCTGCTGAGAGCTAAGTGGGTTTCCTTTTGTCTGTAGGTCTTTCCTTGAAGAACACCTTTCCCTTAGACTCTAGATCCATGAGCTCAGCCTTTTGGAAGGAGTCAGTATCTCAACTTTGGGAAACTTCTCCATACTTCTAACACACACACTCACACCCATATCAACATGCTCTCGCTCTCGCTCTCGCTTTCTTTTTTTTTTTTTTATTATTTATTTTATTTTATTTTTTTAATTTACATTCCAAATCATTTCCCCTTTCCCGTTTCCTCCCTCCCCGAAAGTCCCATAAGCCCCCTTCCCTCCCTCTTTTCTCCATTCAACCCCCTCTCGTTACTCTGTCCTGGCGTTCCCCTACATCCAGTCTTTCCAGGACCAGGGGTCTCTCCTTCCATCTTCTTAGAAATCTATTGATATGCGGATTGTGTCTAGGGTATTCCGAGATTCTGGGTCAATATCCCCTTATCAGTGACTGCATACCATGTGTGTTCTTTTGTGATTGGGTTACCTCACTAAGGATGATATTTTCAAGATCTGACCATTTGCCTAGGAATTTCGTGAATTCATTGTTTTTAATTGCAGAGTAGTATTCCATTGTGTAGATATACCACATCTTCTGAATCCATTCCTCCGTTGAGGGACATCTGGGTTCTTTCCAGCTTCTGGCTATTATAAATAAGGCTGCTATGAACATAGTGGAGCATGTGTCCTTATTGCATACAGGTAAAGCCTCTGTGTATATGCCCAGGAGTGGTATAGCCGGATCCTCCGAGAGTGTCATGCCCAGTTTTCTGAGGAACCGCCAGACTGCTTTCCAGAGTGGTTGTACCAGCTTGCAATTCCACCAGCAGTGGAGGAGTGTTCCTCTTTCTCCACATCCTCGCCAACAACTGCTGTCTCCTGTGTTTTTGATCTTAGCCATCCTGACTGGTGTGAGATGGAATCAATCTGCCATGCTCATGGATTGGCAGGATTAATATAGTAAAAATGAGCATCTTACCAAAAGTAATACACAGATTCAATGCAATCCCCATCAAAATCCCAACTCAATTCTTCATAGAGTTAGAAAGAGCAATTCAAAAATTCATCTGGAATAACAGAAAACCCAGAATAGCTAAAACTATTCTCAAGAGTAAAAGAACCTCTGGGGGAATCAGTATCCCGGACCTCAAGCTGTACTACAGAGCAATAGTGTTAAAAACTGCATGGTATTGGTCCAGTAACAGACATGTAGATCAATGGAACAGAATTGAAGACCCAGAAATGAATCCACACTCCTATGGTCACTTGATCTTTGACAAAGGAGCTAAAACCATCCAGTGGAAAAAAGATAGCCTTTTCAACAAATGGTGCTGGCTCAGCTGGAGGTCAACATGCAGAAGAATGCAAATTGACCCATCCTTATCTCCTTGCACTAAGCTCAATTCTAAGTGGATCAAAGATCTCCACATAAAACCAGACACACTGAAACTAATAGAAGGGAAACTAGGGAAGAACCTTGAACATATGGGCACAGGGGAGAATTTCCTGAACAGAACTCCAATAGCTTATACTCTAAGATCAAGAATAGACAAATGGGACCTCATTAAATTACAAAGTTTTTGCAAGGCAAAAGACACCGTCAAAAAGACAAAGCGGCAACCAACTAACTGGGAAATGATCTTTACCAACCTTACATCCGACAGAGGGCTAATATCCAAGATATACAAAGAACTCAAGAAGTTAAACTCCAGAGAGGCAAGTAACCCTATTAAAAAATGGGGTACAGAGCTCCACAAAGAGTTCTCACCTGAAGAATATCGCTCTCGCTTTCTCGCTCTCTTGCTCTCTCGCTCTCGCTTTCCCTCCCCCCTCCCCTTCCCCTTATGTTTTCAGATTTCAAATGTGACTTTATAAATTTAATTTCAGAGACTTCGTGTCTGTGTCTAAGTGTTCTTTCTCACTTGTCGTTCGTGTGTGGAGACTGGATGTCGACATGGCCGTGATCCCTTGTTTTCTCCACCTTACTTGAAGTAGGAACTTTGACAAAACTAGAGCGATTCTAGCAGAAGAGTCTGTCTCTGTGTGTCTGTGTCTCCATCACTGTCTGCTCCCCACCCTGTCCTATGCCTGTGTAACATATCTGCATCTGCCTGCACCAAGTCCTGGGTGTCCTGGTTATCCAAACTCAGTTCCTCATGTTTGCCAAGCAGATACTTTGCCTTGTCCAAGCCCTTAGTTGTATTTTAAAGTGAGAGATATTATAACTCCTTTAATTTAAATTTTTTTCTGTGGCTTTCCCTGAGTCTTACAAGAAAATATCTGCCAAGATAAAATTAAAGTGGGGAAGAAAATCTGTGCTGTCTAAAAGAAATTGGTCTAAGTAAATTTTCTTAATTGCCTATATTTTGAAATTCACAGTGAAATATAAATACTTACTGGTTAGTAACTCCTTCTAACCTCCTCTAGAAAAAGATTGCTTTGGACTTTATTGGGCAAATGCAGAAAACAAGCTTCATCAGAAACCATCTCCTTAGTGAATTACCTCTGAAATCTGACCCCGATTTTCACAGGGTCCAGGGAAGTTGAACTGTATGGCTGGATCTTGTATGAAGTCTGCATTTCCACTCCGTGGAATTTTGTAGCTAGAAGCTAGAGACCCCAGTGATGAGTTAGCCTCATTCTGTCTTGCTGCGAATTTGGGTGGCTGTATTTGGGTGGTTTGCCATTTGAGATTTCTAGTTGAGATACAATTTGGAAAAACGCAGATTCTATTAGTACAGATATATTCACAGTTGGGGAAATAAAAATAATAGTGGATCTCATGTGTGATTTTGGAATCCAATCACAGGATTGTTTTGAGGTAAATAACATGTTCTCAGTGACTCATTATCCTTGTAACTGTTTACAAGGCAATGGGATAAGAGTCCTCCTGTGATGGATGTCCTCAATTCCAGATTTTGTGTTTTCCTCAGGGGTTCATGGGAAGGGACCTCATTAATCTAAGCAGCAGGTATCTTCAGGATTTCATAAGCTGGTAGCAAGGTTGTTTCTTGACTGGGGCTAGTTACTAATGGGACTGTGAGAAAACTGAAGGTTAATCTTTGGTTGGTGAAGTTGCCTTCAAGACAGTGTGAGAAGTGATGGATCAGGGAAAAAAGAGGTCTGAGTGAGTGTAAAATCATTTAAATTGCCTCAGATTTAAATGATAGAGTTTGAAATGGGAAGGAAAGCAGGCAATGCATCATCATTTGCTGTGTACCTGGTTTAATTAACCTTGCATTTCCACTTGCATAGTCGTTCGGGTAGATGAGGAAAAAATACTGTGGGATAAAATTGACCTTGCCTTCCTCCACATGCATATGGAAATGGCATGCAGGGACTTTACAATTAATATTGATTCAATGTCATAAGGGCAGCATTGATTGCCATGGAGAAGACTGGGTGGAGGGGTCCTGAAATTTTCATTTGGAATGTATGAAAGTGCAAGCTCTAGTTATTGATCTATGCTGAGATATTGAAAGTATGTGCTGAGGTCTGTGGCAATCTACTTCTCATTTGTTACACAGGCGTCTTCCTCACACTGCTTTGATGATGCTTTCTATATTTTTTTTTCAACTAAAAAGAAGGAATTGTATTTGGTGTAAGCCACTGAGATATCTGTTTTAAACTTTACCCGTGTAAAGATATACATGGATATATACATATGAGTTTAGACAGAGCAGGCTCTTCCTAGCGCATGACTTTTGCATATCATGGGTGTGTCAGGAGTAATTCTTGTCAGAAGATAATTCAACAAAACCTTACATCAAGTAGGTTTTATATACCTTCTTATTGGTCAGTATAAAGCTATTCTCACCTGGCAAACATTTTTCTTACATGCATCCAAGGACATTCCTGTGGGGACACTGCAGCCCCTGGACAGGTTTTATGACCACTGTTCTGCCTTAACAGCCGCTACAGGGAAGTTGAGTTAATCTGTTCATCAGGGTGCTACTTTCCCTTCTGCTCCCCATTCCAGTAACTTATTTTTGAAATAAGAACTTTGGCCTTCCTGATAGTCTCCAGGGCCTGCCGGCAAATGATAATATGTTTGACTCTCCAGCTAGCTACGTTAGGATTCTCAGGTCTGCCATCTGCTAGGAGGCGCAAAAGAGCTCAGCCAATATCTATACACACAAAATGACAACTCTAGTAACGGGAACTCAACTTAAGTAATCACATGGTTGATATTTACCCTAGAGTTTCTAATGGAGCTATGATGTATAAATCATTAATGGTGTTTTCATTACATGGGTATGTGGACAGTTTTACAGGATGTGTAAGAGCTCAGAGACCTACAGGGATGTGAAAGCTGTGTTTTCAGTGGTCAAAGGGAAAAGAGTGGATAATATGGATAGATCCTTGATCTCTTAGATAGGGCTTCAATAACTGTACTAACACACCATGACCAAAAACACCTTGGAGAAGGGACAGGGTTTACTTCTTTACGTCATCTGTCTATCTGGATGGATTGAGTTAGATGGCTGGGAACACAGGAGTAGGAGTTGGGGGCCACGAGTGATGTAGACATGGTCATGTATGAAGTTCTCAAAAAATTATATAAGTTATCTGAAATTACTTCCAGATTCAATAATCTATGTTGAAGGCTGGGGGAAATGGAGTCATTTGTCCCATAAAATGCTTGTGGTATAAACATGAAGAAATCAGGAAGGAACTCAGGCAGGAACTAAAGCAGGTTCACAGTGGAGTTCTGCTTATTGCTTTGCTTCTTATGGCTTAGCTCAGCAGGCTTTCTTGTGCTGAGCTAAGATCACTTGCCCAGTAGCATCTCCAACAGCTGCCATCGGAGGGTCCATCTGCATCAACCATTAATCATGAAAATGAACCTCAGATTTTGCCTACGGGTAATCTGATAGAAGGATTTCTCAACTGAAGTTTCTTTTCCCAGATACCTCTAGTTGATGCCATGCTTCCCAAAACCCAACCAAGATAGCCTACATCCTACAAGACAAAACTACCCTAAAACACTTAGTTGAAGTAGTACATAAAAATGGTTGAAATATTAAATGTGTTTGTGTGTGTGTGTGTAAGCACGTGCGCATGTGTTTCTTTTGATTAAACTCAGTACCTCATGTTTGGGCCAAAAATGGCTCCATTTCCCCCAGCCTTAAACATAGACTATTGAATCTTGAAATAATTTTAAATAATTTATGTAATTTTTAAGAACTTCATATATGATCACATATATCTATATCACTCCTGGTTCCCAACTCCTCCTGTTTTCCTAGTCATCTGTCTCAATTCATGATCATCTTCTTTATTACACATACATACCACACACATAGACACAGACACACAGACACACACAGACACAGACATACACACACACACACACATACTACTGAGTCCATTTAATATGTTTTTCTAAAATCGATCCCTTGAGATTTCACACCTATATAGAGCTTGTCCTTGGAGGACACTGACTCTCTCAGGGGCTATTGGTCATCTATAGCTCTTCCTCTTGGGGTGGGACCTTATGCACTTGTCCCTGTCCCCTTGGGTAGGTAACTATTCTTTCCATTACATCTCTCTTGGTCAGGCACCATACTATTGAGATTTCATAGGTGCAACTTCCCTCTAGTATAGTGTAGGCATTAAGTAGAAGCAGGAATCTTGGCTCTTATAATTTCCCTACCTACACTTTTACAATGTCTACAGAGGCTTTGGAACAAGGCTTTCATTTCAGACGATGAGTTGGCATTGGACACACCACGTCACTTCTCTTCTGCGTTGTGATCAGTTTTCTCTAAGATAGTCTTCATTGGCTGCAGAAGGAAGCTTCTCTGATGAGGGGTGAGAGCTATAGTTATCTGGGGTCTAAGGATAGACAAGTTCCATTTAGAGATCGTGTAAGTTTAAGAAACGGTAGCAGGAGGTTCTGTGCTCTGTACTAAGACCTCTTTAGCCATGGATAGTAGCCGTGGTTTATAAGCTTAGCAGTAGGCAAGACTGGATAGGGTTCCTTGCTTTTCTCCCTTGGCAGCTTGTATTGCACCTTCTAATATTATGAAAGATAGTCCTCAGTAATGAGAGAATTCCTGTGGGATGCTCTCCATCTGGTTTACCCTCATATGCTTGCTTATATACTGTCATAGTTTTTGAACTAACACTAAGAAAAGTTGTACTGTATATTTCTGTCAACTAAATTGCAGTCTTACTCCAGATTTCACACTCACTTTTGTTATTCCATGCTCGACCCTTCCAAGAATCATTTCAAGAGGCATAGCATTGTGTGTGTGTGGCCATCCTAACCTGCTAGCGTTTCCCAGTTTATGACACCTATTTTTCTTTTCCCTTCTTTTTAAAGATTTATTTATAGTTATATGTAAATACTCTGTAACTGTCTTCAGACACACACCAGAAGAGGGTATCAGATCCCATTATAGATGGTTGTGAGCCACCATGTGGTTGCTGGGACTTGAACTCAGGACCTTCAGAAG
The DNA here is from genome assembly GCA_036184795.1 of Tokudaia tokunoshimensis. Lineage (NCBI taxonomy): Eukaryota > Metazoa > Chordata > Mammalia > Rodentia > Muridae > Tokudaia > Tokudaia tokunoshimensis. Next base: position 42,010,462 of record BTHU01000019.1, read on the forward strand.
AGCAGTCAGTGCTCTTAGCCGCTGAGCCATCTCTCCAGCCCGACACCTATTTTTCACATGGGACTCTGTGTGGCATTTTGATGCATTGTTATTTCAACCCACTTGGATTCTTGTTAAATCCATGGCATAGTTTCCTTCACACTTGTCTCTAGGCCGTCTGCATGGAGGTATCTTCTCAGTTGAAGTCGCTCTTCCCAAGTGACTATAATCAAGCCAACCAAAGAAGTAGAGGCTGTGATGGTAAAAGCCTTGTCCTCGTGCCCACTACAGCTACTTTGGAGGAAACCTGGTCCCCAACTCAATCATAGTATACAGTTCTGGGATGTTCTAACACTTGGAAAAAATCTTCCTTTTTTTTTTTTTTTGGTGTGCTAAAATACAGCAAATGAAGAGAACATCATTTCAGCCAATGGATGTAGCAACTGATGAATCATGATCCGTGTTAATGAGATTGCTAAGAAGTATCTTGTTTTTGCAGAGTGCTGGCACTTACAGAGTTTTATCGCAGATACCACACTAAGGCATGAAGATGTTGGGTCCATCCTGGGTTGACCTGGTTATGGTAGCCTTAGATCAGGACGAAGCACAGGATGAGTGAATTCCCTTGTAGCTCATGAAAGATGTATGTATTCTCTGGGTCTTTGTAGCTATGTGGAAGAATAATTTTCCATAGACAACATAAATATTGGTCAAGTATGAGTATTCTTTGAAACAAATGAAAAACACTGAAGTATCACATGAATTTTTTTGATTGTAAAAAGTTGTTTTGGCTTTCTTTAATTATTTTTTTTGTTGAAAAACACAATATAAAATATTAGAAGTTCTATATAATATTTTTTTTATATTTTATCCAACAAAAGTTGGGTTATTTACCTTCTGGTTTAGATCTTTTTTTTCAATTGGATGGATATAAATTGATCCTGAGATACCTAAGATTCATGTTAACATCCATGAAGTTCTGTGTCAAGCTTTGCCCTCAGTATGTTAAACAGATGTTCCAGGTAATTTTCTTAGGAAAAATCAAAAGACAGTTTTGAAACCTACAATGTATGATGTTGCTTTTGAAAATTCTGGATGATTTGAAATTATCATTATTTTTTCATGGCCAAATATAAATTATGATGTCTTCAAATGAAACACCACATGCATTATAGAGTTGAATGTATTGGCATGTCGTGGCAGAAGGAGGAATAAATATAGGGCAGTTGTGGGTCATATCTGGGAAAATCCAGTCACAGGGATTTCTTCTGAGTAATGCACTTTCAGGTGATTTCATCATTCTGTAAACCTTACAGAATGACAATTGAGACAGACATGACTGAGGACTATAGTTTTAGTTTGTACAAAAATGTGATGTGATTTTGGATTATATGTTGCTCTAGTTTAGACCTTGAAAGACTCTGAAGGATTGATGCTCAGCTTGGTGCTATAGGAAAATGATGAGCACTCTAAGATATGGTGGCTCTAGAGAGGGCTTAGGTCATTGGAAGTGGATCCCCGCCCCCCCCAAGGGAGTAGTGGATATCCAGCTCCTTTTCATGGTTGCCTGAGGTGAGCACCTCTGTTGTGTCATGAGCTCCTGTCATGTGCGTTGCCTCACCAAGCGCCCAAACCAACATGACTAAACAGCTACGGACTAAGTCTTCCGAAGGAAGGAGCCAGCATAAACATTTTGCTTTATAAGATGATTATCTCAGGCAGTTGTCTAGAAATAGGACGCTGATTAGCACACTTGTCATAACACAATAGACAAAAGTTATACTTGTGTAGTGAACAGTTCTGAGTTTATGGGACTGTTGATAGGCAAATTGATGAACTCCAGAAGACATTTTATTCTTCATTTTTAAAGTAGGAATAACAAGCCCCCTCACATGTAGGAGTGTTGTAAAGACTGATGAATGTAAAAGGCTTTCCACAGAATAAGAAGATAGATTTGGGTAAGGATGAGCATTTCTTTCAAGAATCAGTGCATATATACTCTGATGCCTGAGTGATGGCTTGATTCAAATAGACAAACTGGATAGGATTGTAAGCACATTAGGTGATAGCCCCAGCACTAACCTGCAAGACAGATGGTCTCAGGATTGGGTGCAATAAGAGGAGAGAGAACAAATCAGAGCCATTTCCAAGGTCTGAAGAAGGCAGCCTTTTGTCAGGTCTCCTTGAGAAATAAGGATGGAGTGTATTTTAATTTGTCATATCTGAAATCTGTGCTCCTAGGCTCCACGGTGGCATATAGACTTCCATCTATTTCTTAAAGTAACGTGGGGGGGTGGGGGAGGAGAGTTCCCACATTACAGGAAAATAATTCCTTCCATTGTTTAGTTCTGAGTTTTTAATTCTAGTGCTATACTTCATTCAATCAGGATTGCATCCTCTGAGGTAAAGTCATGTTTCTCAGACTAACATTGTTTTCCAATTAATTAAAATCAGTTAAGAACGATCTAATTGAATGCTGTCACAAGTACCATAAATCACTGTGATGCCTCACTGTCGTCACCTAGCTCCGGAAAAACACCTCTTGTGGCAGGATCCAGTGCAGCTTAGAATAATACTCAAAGCGTTTATCTAGGATGACATCATTGTCAAATCTGTAATTGTGCTTGTGTTGCCTGCAGCCTACTCGACCACTTGAAAATGTTAGAAATCATTGCTCCGGTTGGGCCAGCCATTTAAATATATGTCTTGAGATTTATTACCTGCCAAGATTTTAAGAAAAGCATCATTGTTTTTTTTTTTCTTTATGACTGTAGACTTTAATGCCCTGGGAATCAGAAAGTGCCTTCTTGTACATTCTCACTACTAAATATGGGAATAATACAGGGTAGTCTGGGCTCATCTGTACAACTAAGAATTATTAGGTACAGAAATTGTACAGAGATTCTTTGAAGAAATAAGGATGGGTTTGTCACACTGGATAATATTTCAAAATGAATTTTGACATATTGAATAGACTTTATAACTACTGATTAGCATCTCGGAATACTTAGACATTCCAGTGATACCAGCTCCCTCGTGAGGGATGTCAGAACCTAGCCTGGATTCACCCAAGCAGAAGGAAATGTTGACTTTGTGTTGAATTTTGTCCTGTTTTGCACTTTAGCTTTAGCATAGGATAATAATTCACAGTAGACTCTCCAAGCACAGGGCAACTCTCCAACACAAACTTGCAATAAATTGTCATTTGTTTTGTACTTATCCATTGCTTTATAATCTGAACTGTCACATTAATCTCTTGCCTGTGTCCTCTTCCTCCTGGAGTACCCAGCTCTGTCAATATGTCTGTTTCTTGATAGCATCCTATTAGTGCTGGTGGCTTTGTGACAGACATTTGGATGATCACTGTGCTAAACAATCCAATAGTTTGTTGGAATGTGGCGGTCATTTCAGATGCAGTGGATACTTATATATGAGGAAGCATCCATATCATCACTATGGCAATAGTCCACAGTGTTCTCATTAGAATTCACCTGAGTTTTGTGTTCATCATGGAACACATTTCTTAAGGACAAAGAGTGAGTGCCTATGTAGATAAGCCCGCCACACCCAAAACCAGAAACAGTGTCAGTTCAAATATCCAGAAGGATGTAGTTTGTGACCATCTTTCTTTCGCCATAATTGTTTTCTTTAATATGGTGATTTATTTTATTTATGGTCCTGTACTTGACTGCTTAGCTGCCACAAGGAAATTGTTTGGATATACCATACAGACTACTCATCAAGTTCTTTCTTCCATGAAATGAAACAGAACCATGTTCCGAGTGAGAGAAAATTACTATAATTATTGCATTCCATGTGGAAGATGGTGATTACCTGAAGACTGAAAATCCAACAACCTTTCAATGTAACAAGAGATGAGTCTTTATGATTTTCCATGGGCATCTTCTCAGTGGTATGGAATAAAAGTGATTGTGCTGGTTTATCAAAGAAGATTTAGTTTCTGTCTAGAGTGTATCTAGAGTATGAATATAGGTTAGGGCTGTCCATATTCAAATCCTGCCTCTATCACCTGGATGCTGTGTGACTTGACACTTTTCTGCTCCAGTTTCTTAATGCATTAAATGAAATAATACTATACATAATAATATAGTCCTCATGGGTTGTGTATCTTATGCATAGAACAACATTCAGCACACAAGAAGAGATTAGATAAGTTAGCTATAGTTAGAATTTTAAACTTTCTTTAATAGGAATGGATGCACTGAATTATATAGATTACATTTTTGATGCTTCATTGGGTACAAAAGAGGTGATAGGAGAATGGAAATGCTGTTCTAATTTTTTAAAATGATGGACCATTTGGATTCTGAAATTAATAGATTATTATAGCTTCTTTCCCCAAAAAAAGTCTAGTCAAAGCTGGTAAACAGATGGCTTTTGAGCATTTAGAAAAAAAGCAGTGTGGTCACTAACCATCATAATGTGTTAATTAAAAGCCAGCCATTTCCAAGTAGCCTACTCTCATTTGTGGAAAGTCACTAGATTGCTTGACTAGGGGATGCCTTTCCTGGGTGTATGGATTCTTCTATTTTTGTGCTTTTTGATTCTAATGAGGCAACATGAGCTTGATCAAGTAGAGTTACAGTTTCACACGTACAAGCATGATCATTGCTGTGGGAAGCTAGAGTAACAAACAGTCTGTTCAGTATTGACACCACACAAGCATATGGCAAACATGTCTATTGTGAAAGTGACCCACATTTTAGAAGGTGTGGCTGTGTTAATGGTGACTATATGTAAAATCAAACACACCACAGAACAAAATAAAAGAACTCTAAGCCAGGCAATTAATAGGAAGAATGGTTGAAATGAATGAAGTCATTTATTATAGACAAACACACAGTCTTTTAGATTATTTTTTAATAATCTGAAATAACCAAATGTTCTAGGCTTACTAGAATTGGAGTTAAATGCACTTTGAACTTTGAAACTTAGTCATTTTGTTTTGATTGATCAATGCTGGTTGACTGGATGGGGTTGGCATACCCAATAAAGAGTAGTGAAGGTAAACCAGCTTGGGTTACAATGATGTGTCTATTGCCAGATAGGTAATGTGGAAAAGCAATCCACTGGGAAGACAATGGGGCAGTACAGAAGTGTTTCAATGAGGCAAAAAGAGTTTTTATGCATTCACAGCCAGGGACAATGAACACCACAGGATGGTGTCAAGAAATAACTACAGAAGAGGATGCAGCTTAGTTATGAAAATTATTTAGATTCCTACTGAGAGGGAGGGCAGTTTTATTCTATCTTGATCTAGCTTTAAGGTTGTTTAAAACTATAAATATATATATATGTATACATATATATATTATGTATGTATGTATGTATGTATGTATGTATGTATGTATGAGTGCACAGCCAGGATAACTTTATGAAGGTTCGAGGGAATCTTGAATGAGTAGGTTGTTTTCTCCCATCACATGGTACCTGAGAGTGGAATGTAGATCATCAGGCTTGACTGTAAATCCTTTTACCTACTGAGTCACTTTGTTGGTCTGAAATGTGAGTCTGTGATGGAGACTGAAATGATAAGATCAGTTGTATTAACAGCAAATAGGACATGACATAGATGCTCCTATGTTGTAGTAGTTATAGACAGGTACTCAAGTCCAGTTCTCCTCTCAGCTTTGGGACCCTGGGCTTGGATCTGGGTAGGTTGTGTATATGCTACCACTTTCTCTGAGAGGTCATATGTGTGCCATTCCTGCTGTGTTAATTTGGTGTCTATCCCTACTGGATCTTACCATCTTTATTGCATCTTCTGCATCATTCCCTGAGCCTTGGGGAGAGGAATTTGTTGAAGACTTTCCATTTAGGACTAAGTGTTCCAAGTTCTCTAATTGTCCATACATTGCCCAGTTGTAGGTCTCTATATTAGTTCCCATCTACTACAGAAGGAAGGAAGCGAACAAGAACTGATCTACAGGTATAGCAGAATATTATTAGGGGTCCTTATACTACTATTATCCTTTAAGAGTACAATAGTAATTGGTTTTCCCATAGATCTGTGGCCTATCTAGTTCTTACTTTTCCTAGGGTAGTGGACATAGCTGGACCATGTGTCCCTGGTAATCCCAGAAGGTTTAGCTGACAATCAGGTCTTGAAGAAGAGCAAGAGAGGAAATGTCCAGGATTAACTATTTTCCTAGTCTTTGTCGTAACTAAGGACCATGGTCAGCCCGGATTGAAATACATGTCCGATAACCTTCATCTGAAGGACTCAACAGTCAACATATACACAGTCAGTTTTGTTATCTGTAACAACCTTGAGAGTCCCAGGGAGGCAGACGCTCTTTTCGTCAAGCGTATTACTTCTTAGGTAGTTTGAGGTTCGTTAACTTTTTTGTCCACACATAATAAGTAAGTGGTAGGTCTGGTATGTTGCATGTAGGAAGTCTGATTCAGAAATCTGATTTTTAAACATCAGGTTCGAGGAACTTCTTAAGGCAGATGGACAGACAGGAATAAACATTGTATATTAGGATAAGAAATTGGCTGTCTCTTCCCTTGTTTCATTTGCTATACTGAAGCTTTTTAGTTTGTCACTGTTTTGTTTTGTTTTTTTTTATAAAAAAAAACCACACAATTTTCACAGATGTCTTAGTCAAATTTCTATTACTATTACTTATAAAGAAAAACATTTAATTGGGTCTGGCTTACCAATCAGAGATTTAGTCTATTATAGTCACTGTAGTAAGCATGGTGGCACTCAGGCACACATGGTGCTAGAGAGGTAGCTGAGAATTCTACATCTGGATCTACAGGCATGAGGAAGAGGGTGAGACACTGGACCTGACTTGCGCATCTGAAACCTCAAAACCCACCCCCAGTTATACACTTCTTCCAACAAGATTACAACTACTCTATCAAGGTCATACCTTCCAATAGTGCTACTACTTTGGACCACTGGGAGCCATAGTCATTCAAACCACATTAGCATAGGACACACACCTCTTTGGTACATTTATTCTGAAGTGTTTTATTTTGGAAGTACTTTCTCTGATTGGAATATCCCCTCCATACACACATGCCATTTCTTCCTCAGTTGCTTTATTATTAGTACATAAAAAGGCTCCTGGAATTTGTATGTTTATTATTTTTGCTCTATTTCCCAATTGTCATTTGGTGGAGTGTTTAGAGTCTTCTAAATTCTTGCAATCTGAAAACAACAAAAAATAATACACAATTTTACTTACTGCTTGCATTCCTTTTATTTCTTTTTCTTGTTTGATTGCTCTGATTAAATTCGAGCACTATGATGAATAGAAATGGCAAGAGTCCTCACTAGAAAAATTACTCAGTGGCTAAAGAGTACTTGTTGACTTTTTAGAGGACTGAACTTAAGTTCCCAACACCCACATAGTAGTTCACAACACCGTATCTGTAGTTCTAAGGGATCCAATGTATTGTTCTGACTTCTGAAGTTACAAGTACACATGCATATATTCAGGCACACACTAATACACATAAATCCATAAAATAAGCTTTTAAAAAAAAAGTGGCAAGTATAGATAGACTTGTCTTATTATTGACTTTAGAAAAAATACTTTGTTTTCTTCCATTCAGCATGATGCTGGTTATGGTTTTGCTATGCATTGTGTTAAGCAGTTATTCTTCAGTATTAAATTTCTTCTGTGTTTATAAGGTAATTAGAAGGGTTTGGCATCATGATTGAATACTAGAGTGAGGAGACAGCCTATATTCTGAAAGAAAGGTCAAGCAACCTACTTATCTTAAAGAGACTATATATAATGGACTCCAATACCACAACATTAAGTAAACAAAAATGACAGTCAATACATTTCACAGAGACTACCACTTTTTAAAGAAGTAAAGCTGGACAATAATAACATGAAGAAATGTTCAATATCTATAGCTGTCCAGACAATTAAGTCAAAATTACACTGAGATTACATTTTACCCCAGTCAGAATTAGCATTATCTGGACAACAAATGGTAACAAATATTATCAAGAATTTAGGGGAAAGAATCCCTTAAACACTGCTGTGAGAATGTTAATTCATCCATCCACTATGAAAGTCAGTGTGTAGTTCCATCATAACTCAAAAGAAGACTAAATACTCTACATGACCTATTTATTAATAATCTGCTGAGTATTACCAAAGGAATTAATTTCAGGAAATGACAGAGATGCCTGTATACTCATATTTATCTCAGAACTATTCGCAATAGCCAAGTTAAGGGAATGTGCTAACCAGATCATGTATAGATGAATGGATAAAGAAATATGATATGTGTATATATGCACACAAAACACACTCATTTACATGAGTCCATATATACACACATTTATATCCAGATATTGACACACACATATGCACAGTAGAGTATTGTTTAGACATAAAGAATAATCTCTTGCATTTAGAAGAACAGAACTTCATGATAATTGAAATAAATGAAAGTCAGATGAAAGCCTTAAGTTCTCAATGATATGAAATCTTGAGAAATCTTGAGATAGAAATCTTGAGAAGAAGAAGAAGAAGGGACAGAGAAAATTTATGGAAAAGACAACATGAAACTAGACAAGAGAACTATTTACAAAGGCAAAATCAATGAGTCAGAAGCTAGTCGACAGGTAATTAATGATGGGATGGAATATATTATGAAATATACCGTATTTATATGCTGTGTATGTATGAAAATGTCACAGTGAAATCTATTAATATGTACTGAGGAAGGGAGAGACTGACAGAGAGAGGGGGTGGTGAGAGGGGAGAACATGTATGCTACAGAGATCCCAGGAGAAGGCAGGGGATGAATATATTTTCCTGAGGCTCCAGTGACCCACTGAAGCACAGTGATCAGAAGATTGACATTATCAGCTTGACAGCCTAGAAAGATCAGTTGAACTGCATAGTGGAAAATGAATTAGAGGGAAGCAAGACTGGAAATACACTGACCAGTCTACCAGCCAGCCATCAGCACAGGAGCTGAGGGGATTACCAAAGGGAGTTGATCGGAGGCAGTGACAACTGAATTAACAGATGGTTTCGATTAAGAAAATACTATGATAAAAATTCCCACAGTATTACTGAGATATCCCTAAGGAAGAACTTAAGGTGTTGTTAAGACAAACTAGAATTGTGCATATGTAGCACATTTAGGGAAATGCAATCACTTTGCAATTTTTCAATAAAAGGTGAGTAATAAGGGAAAGTTACTTTGCTGTGAGGTAATAAATGGTTGCAGTTGACAGTGCAGCTATGGAGGAGATATAAGTTTATACTTGCTATATTCCCATTATGTTTCTGGAAGTGAGAATATCCCCAGTACACTTTCAGTGAACACAAAATTCCTGGGTGATTTTCCATTTGCAAAAGTACCTCCAAAAGTTTGAACATATATTTTGTAGAATGTCGACTAGTGAGCACCTTAAACCATATCATTAACATTGTTCGTATTCAAAAACAAAAGGGGACTTTTGTTAATGAGCTTTAGTGATTCCAAAGCTCTGGATTTCTGGGAGGACTGATGAGAACACGAAAGAACATGATTAGGGCTTCCATGGAGAATGTAATTGTTAAGGCTAAGTAAGTGTTTGCCAGTCCCAATCGGTGAGGTTCATGAGGTCAGGAATGATGCAGGCACTGCTGGTAGTGATTCCCTTCACTGCTTGTATCACTTTGCATTTTCAGGAAATATTCCATCAGATGGGTTGGCAACGCTCGAGCCACCAGAAGATGTTCATTTAATCATGGAGAGCAACTGTGACAGCCAAGAGCCAATGTTTGAAAGAAATGAAGCCATTTCAGCCCAAAATGCATGTTCTGACTTTTAGAGGATAAGCTAACATCACAACATAGATTTCAACTTCTCCATTTTATGGACAAAGATATTGAGGCTCTGGACCATTAAATGGTTTTTTTCCCAAGGTTGTGTAGCTAATTAGTGCAGAGTTATGGAAATAACCAAACTTTCTAGTTCCTGTTCAGTGCATCTTCCATCATCTTGTGCTATTTCAATGGCCATAAATAGTTATGATTAATTTACCCCCAAATATTATATGTCACAGGAAGATTGATATACCTGTTACTGCTAACAAAAAAAAAAGAAAAAAGAAAAAAAAGTCTTTTTGCTGATATATGTACCATCTTTTTTTTTCTTGCGAAGAGTTAAAGGGGTTCTATAAATGTCTGAAAGAAGGCCATCTGGATCATTCTGGTCAACAGTTATTAATCAAATGATGTCCCTGGCCACAGAGATTGTTAAGACACTATCTTGGTAAATTTGTTCTGGTCAAAGGTATAACTTTTAGCTTAGCCATCCCAAAATTAAATTATGCCAGTATATCAGGATGTGTTCAACCAGGGTTGCTGAATCACATTAACTAAACGTGAAAAGAGACCAGCGGAAAGCAGAATGCCCATCAGTTTATAATGGGAAGTGTCACCATCAGTCAAAGTAGGTCGATTCCCATCAACCTATCGAGTACACTCCCTCTTCCCTCCACCAACCTGCTTAGCCAGGTTTCTGGGCAAAGTCTGAGTTCAGTGGAGGATAGGTGCATTAGTTAATGCTTTGGAGAGGCTGAGTATGAATATATATATATATATATATATATATATATAATGTATATACATTATATATATATTTATATATTTACATCCATATGTGTGTATATAGAAGAGAGAGAGACAGAGAGACAGAGACCAAGGAGACCCTAGAAGGCATTTGTTAAGGAGCTGTCCGATGTGATTATGGATGCTAAGTTGTCCTATAGATGATTGTCTTCAGATCTTTGCATGTTAATAGATAGCAGCTCTATCTAGTTCCAAAACTTCAGATCCAGAGGAATCTGCAGCATGAACCTCAGCAGTCACCGTGTATGCCACCTGTCATGGGTGTGGGGAACCAAATTTGGATCTTTTGCAAGGACAGTATATACTCAATTTATGAGCTTTCTCAGCAGCCCCAATCTATAACACTTTGGGGATATGTATATTTGTTTAAGGTTTTAAATAATTATTTATGGATATATGTATACAGATATGTGCGGGGTATGTGGACCTAAGTGCAGCTGTAGGTATCTAGAAGCCTCAGTTCCTCTGGAACTGGAGATACAGACCCTTGTGAATCAATCACCCAGTGCAGGTGCTGAGATCTGAAGAGATTCATGCTCTTAATGAATGAGGAATCGCTATAGCATAAATACCTTGTTTTGGGAGTTGTTTGGAGATTAGAGTTTTAAGCTAGATGTGGTAGTGCAAGCCTTTAGCCCCCACGTGTTGGAGGTAGAGGTAGGCAGATCTATGTGAGTTCAAGGCCAACCTGGTCTTCTTTGAGAGTTCTAAGACAGCCAGTTAGTTACAATGTTTTATAAGAAATTACTTCAAGAAAGTAGAAATTAGTAAAGGATAAATTTTTTAATTTTAATTTTTAAAATCATAATTTAATTACATTTTCCCCCTTATTACTCCCTCTAAACCAATAGGTACTTACTGGGTCTGGGACTTCTAATTTTAAAGTTCACATATATTTGTTATCAGCATTCTTAAGATATGCTCAAGTTAATTTATTCCTTCTGTAAAATTGAAAGAAAAAAAAACCCAAAACAACAACCAAGATGGGATTTAAAAAATACTTGCCTCCAACACTTTTAAGAGAAAATAATGTTTCCACTACAGGAATGTCTCCTGTGTTGACAGTCTTGTTTTTTACCCCACCCCCAGACCCTTGGCTTCCTGGGACAAGCCTCTTGCTTTGCATATATCTTTGTTTCTAGTTGTCTGGCCTTGCCTGTGAGGAGCTGTGGCTGTCAAATAATAAGTTTTCTGATTCCCCCAGGGGAAACTGCTTTCATCCTGCTTCCAACCCCTGCTTTCTAAAGAGGATTTCATTATGTGTATGCGAATGGCTCTCATTTGGAATGCATGTTGTGTCTACCTCTTTAAATAAAGTAAAGGTTAATATGTTGATTTCCTATTTATAGGTAGCTTAATGCTTCTAATTTTTCCTAATCATGGCATAAGGTTTTGGCTCAGTACCTCCGATTTCTTAAATGATCTTTCTAAATCGTTATAATGATTTGATGAGTTTACTACCCTCCAAAGAGGGAAAAGCCTGGATTGACAGGTTTAAAGAGACAGATCGCATGCTCTCTTTCTCACCAAATAATATGTAGTTATACCAGCAGGGATTAAGTAAGATGTAACTCTTGGTGATATATCTTTTGATTATTCCTTTAAGCTCTGGGTTCTGCTCTAGCTTTTACTTTTAACAGTGAGGCTAATAACTTTATCAGAAAATAATTAGGTGCTATTTACGGGGAAGGTGAGCTAAGTACCTATGGGAAAGGGTGGCTATCAATTTAAGTCATCATTTCCACTTTTGACATACAGAAATTTATGCTTTCATTCTCCTAATTTGCTTTCTTATATACATAAATGCTAAATGAAGAGACTCTGGTCGTTTTGAACCTGGAGCATCATAAAGTAATGAATCTGTAGCTGTGACTCAGTACAATGGCCAGTGTCCTCTCTGGAGAGACCGCTTTTGTTCTGCCCTTCCTTTCTGCCTTGTGAAAGAAAGTTCCTGACAAGAAGCCACACCTTCTAAACGTGATCCACTGCTTAGAACTTCAATGATTTTGGAAAGGTTAGGGATGTTGAAGAGTCGGAGATTAATTAAAATTCCCCACTGCCATCTTTATCCTCCTCTGGGTCCATTTCCATGTGATCTAACAGCCCTGGGTCAATCCTTTGTAATGTGTGACAACACTTCCAGCTTTTACCAATCCAAAGCTAAGAATGTCATCAGATGAACTCTGAAGCCTGTAGCAGAGATCATCCTGTTTCTCTGTAACCTATCTACTCAGTGTACTTGAAAATACATTGCTGTATTACTGTCTTTGTTCTGTTAATCACTAAAAATTTATCAAACACATTAGAACATGGAATTTGGAGTAACCTCAGTATGTGTTCCTGGTCAATGGTTCCAGAATAAGCTGCCTTATCCCATTAAGGTGAGAACTGTGTGTTTATGTAGATAATGTTTTTTACATTCCCCTCTTGAGCCCCTTAGCTTCTGCGGAAATACAGCTCTCCATAGTTAAGAAGTTATAAAATATCTGCCCAATGACCAGATAGTCAATTCTGTATTGTTTTTGAAAAATTCTTTGACTAATTTTTTTCTAAATTATTCATTCATCTCTTTAGCAGATATCTGTGCAAAATATTTTGTTAGATAACAAAATGTTAGAACTAAATCCAAACATATACCTGACACCATGCCAATTAATATTATTAAATTAACACAGTTTTGCTTAGAACCACTTCATGGGGCAGGTACTCTTATCTCTGTTATTAATAAGTAAACTTATGTGTCTTTGAGGACACCTAGGTAAATACCCATAGTTCTGTAAAATGATGGAGCTGAATCATTGTCTAAGTAGTATTTTTTCATAATCTAGCCAAGGAAATTGTGTATACATTTAACTGCTCTGCAGAGATGACTGATGGCAAAGTTAGCATCCTCGTTGTGTTGTCTGGCTGGTTTTTCACTTCATTCATGGGTCTTGAGAACATAATTCTGCACAGGCTTGGAGTAAACATAGGAATAAAGAAGAGTCATTCTGTCTTCACCTTCTTAACTGAACGCTCATTGAGAATTCAACTCTCAGGTGTCATGAGACTACCGTGTTCTGTGATTATCTTAATGGGGTCTGATAGTATTTCTTGAATGCTTCTCTGGTAAGGTCTTGGACATCAGTAAAATGTAACAGAATCTATAATATTTTTGTGGCAAAGGTAGACAGATGCATGTGCCAGGATAAGGAAATACTGAGAAAGAAAATGAAAAGGACTCCTGTGCAGACATGTGAACACCTTGAAATAAAGATAAATAATGAAAGACCATATGTCAACCTCTCATACACATATAGTTTCCATATCTTTGTTTCATGTTGCTTCAGAACCTCTAAAGTAGGCCCTGTAGGCAATACACAAATGTTTCCCAAATCTAAAACACTAGGCCAATACTAATTCATATTTCTCGTTGTATTGGACCTTTTTGTGTGTGCTGCTCAGAGGATCTTTCAGTCATTTGTTAATCTCATTTGTATCTCTTCTTACTGATTCAATTTGGTTATGATGGTTACTGAGTAAAAGACACTTTGTCAATCAAAATTTAAGGCTAATATTCAGTGAGAGCTGAGCGCCACTAAATGAAAATGATTCCTACTTGATAAAAGGAAGCTGTAAATTCACTTGAATTTTTCTATCAAATTAGCAAAACACTTCTTGCTCATTAGAGAAAATAAAACCTAAATAGTTCTCTGGGATGTGCAAGGCAACCTATACCTGTCCCAAGACAGTGTTTGTGAAACATCTTCCTGTCTTTTGAGACTATTTGTGGCCTGTTATTTTTTTCCTCCTCTAGGATAGATATTGAGAAAAAGGATACTAAGGTAGGATGCCCATCACTAGCCTGTGCCAGGGCCTAGCATCAGCCTCACGTCATCCAGTAGCACAGCTGTGTATCAGGTAGTTATGTCTCACAAAGGAGACACTTACTTTGGCAGATGAAGTAAATTGGTCTCAACCACCAGAAAACCAAAATTTGGAATGGTCTCAGAAGTAATCCTTGGAGTCATTAGGGAAAAATGGTAAAGCTGTTTTTAACCCACAAATAAAGAACCCAGAGCTTGGTGGTTAATGATTAACCAGTTAATGTTAATAACTAATCTTTAAAGTCCTTACACTAAGAGGTTGAGGGTTAGGAATGGAAAGAAATTCTGGTGATTATTTTAAAAGGAGCATAACTCAGTAATGCTACTAAACATTTCTAGGGTAAATGCTGAGAACATCGGTGAAACCTGAAGAGAATCTGTTACTGCTTTTGTGGCAAAGATACACAGATTGAAGTGTCGGGGCCAGAAAGGACAGGGAGGAAAGACTAAAAGGACCTAACCTTATGTGTCAGGTAGCAGGGGGTGAAATTAGACAGGGCAGAAGTTTCTTTACCTCCAGCTTAGGCTGCAAGAATCCATCAGGACAACATGAAGTAGATTTCCAGAAACAGAGCTAACTTGAAAGGGCCAGTGGCACCTCATGACATCCAGGGCACAAAGGGAGTGTTGTAGTTTGGTTAGAAGTGCTCTCCTAACCTTGAGGGTTTGACCACATAGTCTCCATCTGGAAGGTTGTGGAAGCTTAGCATTCGGGGCCTGGATGGTCGCAGGTTGTAGACTGCCCTGTTCGTCTCTGCTTCATGATCAACTGAGATGTGAACAAGCAATTCCTTACCCTTGTCATAGTGTTGCCACTTGTCAGCATAGCTTCCTTGCTGTCACAGGGTCTACCTTTCAACTGTGAACCAAGTAAAACTGTCCTCTCTTCAGATACTTCTTGTTGGATCAAGGACAAGCAACAGATACACGAGGTAGTGGATGCCCCTTTGAGAAGCATGCTAAAAATAGTCAATTAGAACATGTTCTGTGGTGACACCAGGAACTTTAAGGAATTTGAATCCAATCCACAAGGCTTTATGGGACATACAGTAGCTTCACCATATATCTTAAGACTGATCTAGGAATGGAGGAGAAACAGGAAAAGAAGAATTCTTAATGTTCCTCATGTCCTAGGACCTGTAGGCTTTTAAATAATATGTTTATACTACAAAAAATTCATATCTTGTCATTTAGAAAACGAAACTCCTAAAGCCTGGGTATGATACATCAGTATGTTTAGTAAACTTATGCTATCAAAACTGGCTTCGGGGCTTAGAAGGGTATCTTCCTTGTGTTCTCCACTTCGCTCTATCATGAAAGACTAGAAATGGAACTAGCACATCAAAACCTTGAGGATTTAGGTTCAGTATATGAGTGCTTTTGTACATGATTCTCCCACTGGAAGAACAGGGGATATCTCATGCAGCTCTTCGGACCTAAGCAGAGTGTTCTTTCAGTGGGAATGCCGTAGAAGGAGTTTGTATGTGTATTTACCTCAGGTACTCTCCCACCCTTAGAGTGTGTGCCCCTGATCTTATGAATAAATCTTTATTGAGCATATCAGAAGCTGAGCAGGGAAAATGAAGGCAGGCAGAGAAGGCAGAGATTGAAGCAGATGGTCACACATTGGAAGGCAATGTGTGGATAGCTTGATTTGTCATCAAAAAGCAGAAGGCTTTCCAGAGCCCAAAGAACAGGGTTTCCAGTGGGGAAGAAATGAGACACAACATATCAGTACACAAGCACATTGATCTAAAGGTGAAGTCCTCTCACCCTAATGTCTCCTGGGAGCATGCAGAGGGCCGAGAACAGTGGAGAGCCCTGGGTGATGGCGAATACTTATCAGAGTTTGGCTTGAAAGGAAGGGATAGATTCCCCGATGTAGCATCATGTTTAATTTGTTGTGAAATTTAGCTGTGGTGGAGCTATAATGAGCATTGCCCCCAGCTGGACTGACTTATTGGGGAGAAATTTGTCTGAATTAGTGGAGATGGCCAGCCATGTATCTTAAGATGGGCAAAGCATGCAGGGTGTATTACCTTAGAGCCTCAGCAGAAAGATGAACAGAAGGGATCTGTTAAAATTAGACGCCCACTGAGCCCTGCCACATAATAATATTTTCTAAACCATGTTTCCCAAAGGATGTTTCAGCAGAGATGAGCACACAACTCACTCACTTGCAACTATGTAAATCATATCAGTTCATTTTTTACATGGGCCGAATGTCCTTTGCAAATGATTTTTATAGCCTTGGTGGTGTGGAGTTTATTCAGGCTGCTGCTGCTTCTGATAAGTTGTTGTCGTCATAGTCGTCATAGTCGTCGTCTTCTTCTTCTTCTTCTTCTTCTTCTTCTTCTTCTTCTTCTTCTTCTTCTTCTTCTCCTCCTCCTCCTCCTCCTCCTCCTCCTCCTCCTCCTCCTTCTCCTCCTTCTCCTCCTCCTCCTCCTCCTTCTCCTCCTCCTCCTTCTCCTCCTTCTACTCCTCCTCCCCCTCCTCCTCCTCTTTCTTGTCAGATTCTCAAGTTGTATGTTTACTGAACTGTGTCCTGTTAACCATCTATGCATAATACCCATTGTCAATTTCCTTTGTCACCCCAAGACTTCAGAGAAAACTCTTAGTCTAGAGGGACTGTCACTTAGTTCGTATTTGGTTAGAGGCAGACGATGCCCCTAGTCTTGACTTCTGTGATCACATGCAGTGCACAGAGGAGCCCCTCTGCCAGGCTGTGAGCATGTCCAGTTGGTTCTGCACGTGTCTCTTTTGAACACTGTATCTTGTAGGCAGAGCATGGGCAGTTGATCCTAACTTTCTTAACTGACTGCAACTGCTCTCTCTGACGCAGGTTCAGGCTGCAGTTGTATAGCCCAGGCTCTTCTGGTGTCTGCTGATGGATTGAAGTTGACAGCCAGAGTTACAGTTCTAAGCTCCCAGCTGGTCAGTTGGTTTCACAAGTACAATGTTGCAAGAATCATTTATGGGAAGTGTGAACCCAGAGATTTGGGTGCTCGAGGTGACAGCTGCTAGATATGGGCCTTAGAGAAACACCTCTGAAAAGCTGAGGCGAGATGGCAGTACCGGCTCACTTGTTAACTGTGAAATTGGGGTAAGGAAAGGTCTCTGTTGACATTTGCATGTTTAAATGCCAATATCCTTTCCTTCTTTTGACCTCAATAATATCAGTAAATATTTGGGTAGTTCCTATGCTACAAAAATAGTTAATGAAATATTTATAAAATCTCTGTGTTTGAGTTTAATTCTTGCGTGTGTCTTCTCTAGACAAGGTCTCTCTACGTCACCTGGGGGCTGGTCTTGAACTCATGGATGATCTACCTGTCTCATCCCCTTTGAGTGTGAGAACTAGACATATTCTGGAATTCAAGGTCTTCCACCTTGTATGTATGGGCCTGTGTCTGGGTATATCTGTAAATGAGTTTAAAAACTGGGGGCAAGTATCTTAGAAATGTCTTTGGATAACACAGTTTTTCCTTTTTTTGAGAAGGTATCCCATGCAGCCCAAAATCTCCATGTGAATAAGGATGACCTTGAAATTCTGATGCTTCTGCCCCACCTTCTGAAAGCTGGGGTTACAGCCAAACAGCACCACGCCTGGTTTGGTCTAGTGTTGTGTTACTGCTGTTTGTTCATCCTTTTGAGGAGCCACAGAGTGTGGGGTTGACTCCTTTCAATCACAGACATCAAGGCCAATGACAGTTCTGGTCTTTAGACAATGCGCTTGTGTCTCCTAGTAGGAAGTAATATGAAATAACCATTAATGACAGTGTTTGGATTTTGATTGAAAAGCTCATTTGCATTCACTTCCAGGCAGGAACATGGGCTCAATATACCTCAGGAAGGAATCATTCCAATCACCAAGACATAAACCCAAACTCATTTTTTTTCTTCCCACTATAATAATTATCGAAATTACACTTCCAAAATATACCCATAGATCTTCTTTCTTATAAGCTTTAGTTGGTATCAGGCCCCTTGATGTTTCCTAGCAGTCCCCAAAGCAGATAAGCCTGGAATTTGAGGGAGAATTTTAATACACTGGCTCAGCCATCATATATAAACTTAATAAAGTCAGATTGGTCCAAAGCGTAAGTTCCGTCTTCTGAGGCATCTGGATCAGGAGCTGCACTTGGTCTTTGGGCCACAGGAGTGTCATTCAGCGTATTATTGCTGAGGTGAGCTGTTTCTTTCATAATACATTTTGGAAGCTATTTTTGTTTCTTCCTGGAAAACACACACACACACACACACACACACACACACACACACACATCTATTTCGCTCCCTTCACTCTGGTTTAAACCAACACACTCCTGCATTTGTGTCTAATCCAATCATGTTTCCTGAGATACAAGTATGTTTCTATGGCTTTTCCTCCATTAAAAAAATGTGAGCAGGTTTTTTTTTCTTCTGTAGTCTGCTTCATCTTTGACATGTGTAGCATCGCCAATCATCATTTTCTCCTACCCATAAAATCAATTTTTATTATTTCTCTTTCGTGCAGGAAATTGTACTTAGAGGTTAACTAGGGTTCTCCGAGTCAGAGCCAGGATTCGATTTTGACATTGTTGAAGTGTGCAGTCTGATTTTCATTTATGTTCTCTAGTCTCTCAATTTCTTGTCATTTTCCTATTGTATGGGAATACAGCGTTCTTGTTATTTTTTTAAAAAAAAGATGTACTTTTTAATTATCTGTATGTATGTGTAGGCATGTGCATATCATGTATGTGTAGGTGCCTATAGAGGCTAGAGGCCTTAGATCCGGAACTGGAGTTAAAGGCACCTGTGTGCATCCTTACGCTAGGGAGTAAAACTTATGGCCTGCCAAAGAGCATTATGTGCATTTCACCACTGAGACCAGTAGCCAGACTTTTGGCTACATTGTGGGTTCTCCCTCCTCCTCCTCCTCCTCCTCCTCCTCCTCCTCCTCCTCCTCCTCCTCCTCCTCCTCCTCCTCCTTCTTCTTCTTCTTCTTCTTCTTCTTCTTCTTCTCACTTTCAACCCCTAACACCAGGTAAGAGACAAAAAAAGGTAGAGGGGAATGGGGCAACGATATTGTTAGACTACTTTCTGCTGATTTGGGAACTCAAGTTCCTTGGGGCAAGCCCAGTCTTCTTCTCCAATCAGCAACCAGCAAGCAGCAACCAGCAAGCAGAAACAATAGCAGCAGCAGTAGCAACTACTGCCACCAGGGAAGCAGCAAACACTGCAGCCTATCTGGACTCAGGCTTTTTTATACCCTCTCAAGAGTTCCCAGAATTCCAAATGTAAACTATCTTTAGCTGACAAAAATTGGATCCCTCCCAGAGATGAGACGAGTCACAGTCAGCTGCTGTGGACAGTATGAAGGAGCCCCGTGTCCCACACCTGGGATTAAACGGAAAACATGTTCACATTCCATTTCTCTGTTATCTCACTACAGGGATATCTCACTACAGTCTTTGTTTTTATTCTATTTTTACTTTTGGAATATGTCTTATTATGTGGCCCTGGCTGGCCCTTAACGTGCCTTGTGGACCAGATTTGCCTGGAACTCATACACATCCATCTGCCTCTACCTCTCTCTGCCTCTCTCTGCCTCTCTCAGCCTCTGCCTCTGCCTCTGCCTCTGCCTCTGGAGTTCTGGATTTAAAGGCATGGACCACCATACCTAGCCATATTTTTGATTTATAAAAAAGAATACAACCAACTTTAGGCATATGCAATCAATGTAGGTATAGAACATTCCCAACTTCCCATTTCTTTTGTTGGACTGGCTTATATTTGGAAGACAGTGAATAGAAGAATTAGACATCAGTCTCAGCAGCAAAAAGAGGAATGAACACAGTTCTTCCTGCCCTGGACAAAGGTTTCACCCATCATTTCCATTGCCCTATCCCTCTTCCTGGGGTCCTTTCCATGAGTCAGACCCTGACTAGGTCTGCTACAAAACTAACTTGCTAAAAAGACTTAAAAATGAAAACCAAAACCAAAACTGAATACCACCAAAGTCTGTCATTGAGACCCAGCCCATTTCCCCCCTGGGATCTCTCCTCCTCTGCCCAGTTGATGGCTGCACAGAGCTCTGAGCCCTAGCCTGTGCACCTGTGCATGAACTTCCCGTACTGAACTAATTCTATTGTTTTTCATGGCTTTGCTGCTTGTCTCTAGAGTAGGACATCTAGTTCCTGAGAAAGTAGGGACATCACTGTACTCAGCTGTCATCATCATAATATTAATAATAACTACCCTTGAATGGATTTCTACAAATTTAAGCACTGTACTGAGTGTTTCAATTGCAGTTCCTCATTTAAACCACACAATGACCCCTGGACAGAGATATGAAGATTAATCACACATCATACGTAGAAAGGAAGAAACAACAATACTTAGTGGCATCTCTGAAGTTTTACTCACTAAAAACAGTCCAGTTATCACCGAGCTTAAAGGGGGCAGAAGTGGATACAAAGTCTTGATTTATCTGAGTTCAGAGCCCAAGCTCTTTAACCCTAAGTCATAATATGTTTTCATTGTCAAAGGTTTGCCATAAATTAAGTACTCAAAAGATTCTCAGTGAACAAAGACAAAGGTTTAAGTGACTCCATTTCCTTCCTGTGTTAAAATGAAGGCGGGTTAATTACCTGTAGGATCTCACCTAAGTGGGAGAATAGAATTAGTGGGTAGAAGCAGAAATCTGAGCTGCTAGGCGATGTTCTGCAGTCCTGAGCAAATAGCTACTGCATTATTCTAGTTGATCTTCGGGCCTGCAGTACTGGCGTCATTCCATTTAGATCCAATCTAGATAGGCTTTCGAGAGAGAGGCCTCTGTCATTTTTCAGAATGTTTGAAAAACAAAATACACTTAGGCTTTCTAACCTTGGAGTTTGGAAATCTGAAATATACATAAGATGATCTGAAAGAGCCTGGCTTTGATTACCATAGAGCAGCATAGCTAGGGGCTGCCAGAGGGGGAAAAAAAAAACTATAAAATTGACCCGGGCCTGAACCATGACAGGTCTCTGCAATGCACAGAACCCTGGTCTTCAAGTGCATTCTTCCCTGCATTATACAAAATGTGGATGAAGTGATAAGTGAGTTTAAAAATGATTGCATAAGTCAAGTGCACTGTCACACTGCGAAGCATTTGCCCCAGGGGACCAGAAGCAGAATGCAGCCTCATTTCCTTTTATGTCTTCTCTTGGGCTGCCGAGGGTTTCTCATGATGGCCTGGTTGGTTGGTTGTTTACTAAATTGACATAATCTTAGACCGATTTTTGTTGTTGTTGTGCTGTGAGGAATTTTGTTTTTTAATCTGAGGCGGAAAGCTTTCAAAATTCAAAATTAAAGACAGAGGTATTTAGAAAGAAGAGGGAGGTCAAAGGAGACAGAGCAAAAGGAGTTGAGCCCAGGTGGGGGAATAAAAAGAAACAGGGAATGAGCCCAACAGGGGAGATTTATAAGTTGCTATAGATACTTGAAATACTTAAAAGGCTGTTGGGCACGTTTTAAGTCCAATGAGCCAGTAAAAATTAAATACACAGTTCAGTCCCCAAGACCACTAAAATAAAGAAAGCTCCAAGCTGACTGCAGTGCAGGCTGCCTCTTGTGAGAGAGTCTGGCCGGAGGAGTGAGGTTTCACCTCTGTAGGATGCTTGTCAGGGCTGAATTGTTCTCAGGGATGCAGTCGGCAGTAGCCACAGAGCATCAAAAGGATTTCTTGAAGACCATGGGCCAAGACAAGAAATGTGTTCCAGCGTTGTACCCTCTCCTGTGACACCATTTGCTCTGCTTGTCTGCTGGGTTGGTGGTTAATGAGAGAGAAAGCAGTCGAAGTCTACATTATTAGTCAATGTTGGTGTTAGCTTTCTGTCTGCTCAGATGGTCGCTAAAAGCAAAACACAGACAAGAAGGAGCCATGGCCTGATATCACTCCAAGGACACACCTCTGATGACCTGACTTTCCCCTGCTATGTCCCATATCCTCAAAGTCCTGTCTGTTTTGATTAGCACCATCAGCTGGGACTCCCTTAATACAAGTGTTTAGGGGAGATGTCAAATACAAGGTGTAGCACTAGTGACCTTGGACCAGCCTTTGAAGGCTGCTCTGACTCACTTTGTTCCTTTTGTTGGTGTGAACCACTTGTCATGAGGAAGTGAACGTGACTTGAAGGGAATCAGAGCACCAGACAGACTGAAGGAAGGGCAGACCTGCTTCAAGCTATGCAGTCTCCTGGTTATTGCTAACTGGCAAACCCTTGGCACCTGCCGTACTTCACTGTGTCTCACGAGAACACCAGAAATGGGTTCCTTTGCCCTCATCTTGGCAAAGGAGGGGCAATGTATATACTGTAGAGTCTAGCTTGAGGTGTAAGCTTGAGATTTGAGGCTCAGTATTGAGAATGCAACCTTTGTCATGGCCTTAAGATATGAAGGTCTGTAACATACCTTTTCAGCCCACTTTTCTTTCTTCTTACCCAAATGTAGCAAACTTGTAACATTAGGATGCCCCACCTCGAACTGTCCAGGATGCTCAGGCATCAGAATGAATGCCTTGGCAAGGAAGTCCTATTGAGGGATAACTGTAAACATTCAGATTTAGGCTTAAACATACTCAAAGGAAGGCTGATGTAAAGCTAGCTCCAATTTCAATAAGATCTTTTTTTTGCCAATGAACAGTAGTAGGTAGAATTGATTAAGAAAGGCAGCCAGTACTGACCACTGGCTTCCACAGTCACAAGTACATATGAATGTATACAGAGATATATACAATACACAAAAATTTCATTAATATACATAGTGGTTGATATATAGCACCATAAGAAAACTCATGAGACAAAATATTAATAATTAACCGATCTTTTTAGGTAAATAAACCTTAGATATAGTAACAACCCAATTAGGATTAACAAAATTCTAGGTGCTTCATTTTTGGGTTAAGAAATTTGATAGCTGAACCCCAGTCTTTGCCTGCTCTCACAAAACATACAGTGTGTTGGAAGGAGAAAAGAAATGGATCTAGTTGGAGTTCTAAAAGAATGGGTCCTGGGAGTGAAGACAGAAGTTCCAGGTCATCAACTGTATTATTTTTCCAGTAATTTGACCATATACCTGGAAAGAAAAAAAAAAAACGAGACAGGGAAAGGTTTGTTTTGGTTTACAGTTCAGAGTCATGCAGTCCATCATGGTTAAGGAAGGAATGTGGAAGAACATGGGGCAGCTGGTCATATTCCATCTTATATCAGGAGGCAAACAGCAATGGATGGTACTGCTCATCCCACTCTCTTCTTTCTCTCTTTCATTCAATCTGCAGCCTTAGTTCAAGGGTTGCTGCTCCAACATTGAGGCTGGTTCTTCCCTGTTCAGTTCACTCTGCAAACTTTCACTCAGGCCCAAGTCTCTAGTTGTGGTTCCAAATCTAGTCAGGTTGGCCATGAAGATGAATCACCACATCACCCCAATATTAACTGTGCAGTACGTATGCCCCAAGTCTCATGGAGTATAGTAAGCATAAAATTCCTACCAAGGACTTACTGTTAAAATTTGGAACCACTCTGGAGAGATGAACATATCTTCAATCTGATATCCTAATCGATGAGGTACTTGGAGGTCTGAGATGGATTTTAGCTTTGTATGTGGGTTTTTGGGTATAGATGGAAATGCATTTTCATCTATGGGCCCAAGTTTGATGTCAAGTGTCTTCTTCAGTCACTTTCCTTCGTATATTATGAGACAAGAGTCTCTCCTTGAACCTGGAGATCCCCAGTTGGGTCAGGCTGCACAGGCATCAGCACCCTGGCTGGGGATCTTATTTTCCTCAGCTTTCTTGAAGCCAGAAACACAGGCATGTGCTCTTGTCCCAGGCCTTTTGATGTGGACACTGTGAATCTGAACTTAGGTTCCCATGCATGTGTAGGAAGCTCTTCTGCCAGATCCTATTTCAGCACCAGAAGCCTTTCTTAGGCAATTTTCAGATCTATGTTGGATTTTTATGGTCCTGTTTTGTGGATGTTTCCCACAACCATTACACCTTTAGCCTTCTCTCCAAAAGTTCAAAACTTAGTATTTTTTTAATGATTTATTTTTAGTTTATGTTCCTTGATGTTCTGTCTGCTTGTATGTCTGAGTAAAAATGTTGGATCCCTGTAAATGAAGAAATAGACAGTTGTGACCTGCCATGTGGGTGCTAGGAATTGAACTTTGGTCCTCTGGAAGAACAGGCTATTCTCTTAACCCCTGAGGCATCTTTCCAGCCCCCTGATTATTGGTATTAATCATGATTTGGGAGTTGATCTGTCATTGCCAATTAGGTTTAGAATGTAATGTACCTTTTCTTACTATTAAACAAACCCAAATATTAATACTGTAACACACATCAATAAATCACCTATTGCCTAATGATAAGATCCTGAAAATTTGGAAAAGTTCCAAATTTAGCCCTAAGTACTCTAAGTGAACTAACTAGTCATCAGTGGTAGTAACATATTTCCATTAGAGTGTTTTACAACTTAAGGAGACAGGTTAAAACTTTCCTTCTGCATACATCCTTTTTCATAATACTTCTGTTGAACTTTGCATAGTATACATGCTTATTGTTTTCATTTAACTTCACAACCAAAGGTACTAAAGTAGATTAAAAACAGGCCCACCTAGTCAAGCAAAAGTAATTGCAATGATCAGAGCCATCAGAGGAAAGCCGAGAAGCTTCAGTCAGTTCTGTGGGACCATTCTGTACCAGGTTAAATTGATCAAGAGCCAAGTGCTCCCAGAGTAGCTAACGTTCAGGGAGGTAATAATCACTCATTAGAACCATATCAGTTGACCCTTTATATCCTATAGAGTAGAAAATAGTGTATAGAGTTGAAACTGGATCCATTGTCTTTTGACATCTTACATAGTAAACTGAATGATGTAATGTTAAGGCAACATTGAATTAACAACAATATGCTGCTTATTTCTAAGTAGGACATTTTTATTATGCAGTAGGCCTTCTGCTCTTGTTGGCTAGGGGCAAAAGCTTTAGGTTTAAACTGCGTAAACTTGTAAAACTTAGGTATAATTAATATATAATTAAGTGCACATCTTAACAGCGCCCAGTTGGATGAATTTTGACCAATATAGTCACCTGTGAAATTAATGCCCTAATTAAATTAATGAGCTAGTCCTTGTGTCCCACGTTTCTTCTTGATCCATTTTAATCCACCTCATGTATATATACTCTTTAGTCTTTCCCTAGGCAGACTTTGATTGTCTTTGTATCAGTTTGGGTGAGCTTGCATTTCCTTGAAAATTATGTAAATGAAGTCATGTGGCACCCATTTTGACTGAGCAGGATGCTTTCCGTCAGCTTCTTTTAAGTTTTGCTCATGTCTCTTCCATGATGCTTTACTGGCCTTTATTTTAGGTACTCTTTATTGTGTAGTGATTCTCCCTTATCAAGCACCGATGGACATTTGATTGTTTCTATGTTTTTATTTATTTTCATTCTTATTACTAATTTACCAGTAAGACTTTTATGAACCCTCTGTGCAGGCCGTCTGCAGACATGTTTTCAGATGCCTGAATAAATAACCAGGAGAAGAGAGGTTGGGTCATAGACTATAAGTATCTGACTCCCTGGAGTTGTATCTTGCACAACCTAGTAGCCTGTGGCACTGTCAGTCACTCAACCCATTAGATTCAGTAGCTCCATTGTGGAAAGATTAAGTGATCTGCTTCATGGAAAGCAGAGTTGCACTGTCGCTGTGCTTAGTTTACAGTGACTATTCATCTCATTCATTCCAACTGCAGTTGCTTTTTAACTCCAAGTTTAAAACTATACAAGGTTTCAGTATTGGATTATCTAAATACTACTTCATTTTTAGAAGTTTATTATTATGGTGTGCTTTTGTTCTCTCTCTGTCTCTCTTTCTGTGTGTGTGTGTGTGTCTCACATATGCAGGAGCATTCAAACCATGGCATACATGTGTTTAGAGGACAACTATATTCTCAGATTTCACTATATCATCCAGGGATCAAGCTCATGTCACCAGACTTTCATGGCAAGCAGCTTCACCTGCTGAGCCATCTTGACCCACCTCTACTCTTTACTGGTGAGGAAAATCCATCCCTGTGAAAAACATTGATTTCATCATACTGCCCAACAGTGGAGCAAACAAAATCTACATTTGTTTGTAACACTGTAACAAGAAACTGCTTTAAAAAATTATTGACTACTTTCGTTATCTCACAGAGAGAGTCATGACAATCAAGCCAAGGAATTTTCCTTTCATCTGCACCTGTCTCCTTTTTTAGGGGGCCTGCATGATGGTTAGCGTTAATTGTTAATTTTGGCAAGATCTTGGATGAATCACTTGTAGGCAAGCCTTCTAGTACACCTCTAAGGGATAATTTAGCTTCTAGCATACCTGTGGGGGTGGGGGGAATATATCTATTATGGTGATAGAGGTAAGACCCATTCTAAAAGTGGGTGACTTCAAACTCTGGGCTTGGATCCTAGATTGCATAACTAGGCAGAAGCTAGCTAACTGTCAACATTTATGCCCTCCTCCTCCTCCTGATTGTTAATAGCATGTGAAGTTGTGTTAAGTTCCTGTGCTTTGAATTCTCTGCCTTGATGGACTGGATGCCTTATTTGTGAACTGGGACAAAACCTTTCTTTTCTTAAATTATACTTTATCAGAGCAACATGAAAAGAAACAAGAAGCTTAATAATCTGTCAAGTACTGTAAGCTAGAGACACTAACCTTTCTCATTCTTCTCCCATGCCGAAGGCACAAGAATAAGGCTTCATCCTAAACCTTCAGTCATCTTGAATTCTAAAAACAGTAGAGTGTCTTCAGGTAATTGTATAGAAAGAACCATCAGGCTGAACTCAGGGAACCTGGTGGGGGAGCTGGCAGAAGGACTAGCGGAGCAGAGGGGATTGCAACCCCACTGGAAGAACAGCATAGGCTGGCCTGACCACCCAGTTCTCCCAGAGACTAGACCACCAACCAAGGAGTGTACCTAAAGGGATCTTTGACTCCAGATACATATGTAGCAGAGGATGGCTTTGCTGGACAGCAATGGGAGAGGAGGCCGTTGGTCCCAGGGAGCTTTGATGCCCCAGAGTAGGTGGTTGCTGGAGTGGTGGGGAGGGAATGGATGGGTAGGTGGGGGAGCATTCTCATACAGGCAAAAGGGAGGGGGGAGGGCGGATGTGTAATGGGGGGATGGTGGAGGGGGTAACCGGGAAGTGGGATATCATTTGATATGTAAATGAATGGAATGATTATTAATAATAAAAGATAAATAAATAAGTCTTAATGAATATCTGGAAGTCATGCTGCCATTTTAGTCTCAAGGCTAGAAAGTGTCCCAGGGAATGCTGCAGGCTGTCACCATAGAAGGTCTAAGGCTTACCTCCTTCCATTGGTATGACAATAGCCTGGATCTGGGTGGACACTCCCCTTTCTTCAGAATAGTGCTTGAAGAAAGGGCCATCTCCAAAAGAGATGAATATCAAGCACACATCCTGGTCAGATGCAAGGACAGTATGATAGTTTCCCCCTCCATTGTATGCCTGCTGTACTTGTTGGTGCTGGCCTGTGCAGGGAGAGCACACTATGCCGTGCTTGCAGTTCATTTCCATCAGCTTTTCAGCTACAATTGGATGAGCAGATGCCAGTGAGGTATGGTGCCCACTGACTCCCTCATGCTCGTTCATGTTTCCATATATATTTTTATACATAGTCTCTTTCCCTTGGAGTCACATTTAGAATGCTGACCCCAACAGAGAGGTAATGGCTTAGAAATCCTGCAGTGTTGATAAATACTGATGTAATACATCACAGACTTCAGCTGCTGAGTGATCGTAATTTTGTGGTTTTTAGATACACACTTAAAGAGACTTCACTGTCCTCGATAAATTCATCTTTGGTCCCACAGCCTCCTTACCTAGGAGGGTCCATGAGATTAATTTTGAAACCAATTTTCAAATCTTTGTTGAGCTTTTTCAGTTAAAACCTGGTTCTTAGGGTTTCTGGGAGGCAGAAGGAATGGAACCCTTGTGTCAAGTCCCTCTTTATATCTTGACTTTTAATGCAACATTTGCTTTCCATTCTGAGTTAGGGAGAGAATGTTTCACGGCTGCTGACATTTTGTTTTTGCTTTTGCTTTTCGCCTATTCAGGCGGTCCATTGGGACAGTGTTTGTGTATTGACTTCACTTGCAGCCTGCAGGAAAGCAATCAAGTTTTCTTCAGAGTTAAGAGAGTACGCCCTATCCACAGGCAGTGCCTCTTAGCATTCTGGTTTGGTACAAAGCATACATTGAATTTTGCTCCCTTCGGTAGGTTGCTAGAATGTTTTCTCTGAAACAAACTCAACTTCTGGTCATCTCTTTCAGAAAAACTATAAGCCTCATTTTGTGCAAATATATTTATAGAGAGACTCTAATCTTTGCCTTTTCAAAGAGAAGAAGAAAGAAAAACAAAACCAAAATCAGATAGCCAAGAAAGTCCTTTGTTGGTTTAATTTCAACATTTGCAACTTGGTAATCATATTTTACTTATTACTGTCAAGGGCATAAATTATTCAACATTGTGTTTTGGATATTATTTCACTTCTTCATTATCGAAATTGATTGGCATGCAGTAAAAAAAATAAGTAATTTGCCTTTGCTTTTCATTCCTTTACAGCATTTGCTGAGTGCAAACAAAGGTATTAAAAAACAATGATAGTACAATCTTCATGGTAACCGCACACTTTCTAAGTTGTAGAGTAGCTGAGTATGGTAGTGTATGCTGTACTCTAAACACTGGGACATTCCAGGCAGGAGTCATGGGTTAGAGGCCAAGCTGGGCTGTGTAGCAAATTGTGGAGCACCTGGTGTCATACAAACCAGGACAACAGCAGCAGCAGCAACAGCAACAAAGGCAATGACAATGAAGGTGACGTCAACCACAACTATGATTTTTTTTTAAACTAAAACTGAAACCTCTCAATGTTTTCCTCATGAACACATTCAGTGTTTCCAATATGACATAGTAATTCCCATAGAATTGATTCTCTTAGGGTAGGTTGTTAAATGCCAGTCTGAAGACAGCTTTGTTCAAATTGTCAGTTTTATAATTGTTAGGCTTTTATTTCTTTTATTTTGCTCCCTTAGTTCTGAGCAAAAAAAAAAAAAAAGATTGACAGATATGATTGTTTTAAAAATCTAGCAATCGCTTCAGAAATTTAACCAATATTCTTTTCTTTATTTTATGTTCACATAACATAGAGGCAGCGTGATGATCTGCTTAAACACAGTATATGATTTCCTGGAGTTGACTCAAGAGCCAAGTCATCTAAGCCAGGAGCAAGGCTGATGCTACATATGTACTTTCTCACTGACCAAGAGGTTTGTTGTTGTTGTTGCTCTGCTAGAAACCAGGCTCCGAGGGCCCACTGTGGGTCTACCGTGAGCTCACTGTATGCCCACTGCAGATCTACTTCCAAACCAACAGCGAGTTCTCTGAAGATCCACTGCAGATGCATGCATGCAGCCTTTCCCCTGGCCGTGATTAGATAGAGAGGAACTTACAACCCCAGATTCAGTGGATACCCTTGATGCAGGGGTTACGAGAAGAGCAGAGGCTTGGCACCATATAGTAGGATGGAAGGGTGACAAGAGAGGCAGGAGAGGGTGTGAGTGAAGGAGAAGCCTCAGATACAGTGTGTATCCCAGGATACTGGACTGTGGGATACTCACCAAAGATAGCAGTGGATATAGAATGTAGCTGACATAAATCTACAAGACAAGCTGTGTCTGTTGTGGGGCACAGAGCAGAAGTGGAGCTTCCCCAGCCCTTTGGAGGCTCAGAAGATCATGAGTGAGTTCAGTCTGAGAACTGAGCTGTTTATACTGCGGGCATTTGTTTTCCCTTTGATGGGATTGTAACTGTGCTCTGGTTCTGCCCTCTTGGAATAATAAGGGATGCAACTTCTTTTATAGGAGCCTACAGTTAAGAGGCTTTGGATTTCTAAAGAGAATTTGAACTTTTAAAGTCATTGGAATATGTTAAAGACTGCAGAACTTTCTAGGCTGTATCATCTTTTATGATATCAATGTGAGATCTTGGAGAGAAACAAGAAACAAAAGGCTACAGTTTAAGGTGATATATTTGTGAGTCAAAGTTGGGAAGCTGTATAATGTCGTAATATTCTTTCTCTCTTTCTGTCTTTCTCTTTTCTTTCTTTCTCTCTCTTTTCTTTCTTTCTCTTTCTCTTCCTTCCTTCCTTCCTTCCTTCTTCCCTCCCTCCCTCCCTCCCTTCCTTTCTTCTTTTTTTCTTTTTTGATTTTTATTTTTGTTGTTTTATTTTGCTATGCTCTTTGAGACTGGATTTCTCTGTGTAACCTTGGCTGTCCTGAAACTCACTCTACATCAGGAGGAAGCAAGCCAATAAGTAGGATTCTTCTATGTATCCTAGCTTTGACTTCACCTGATATTCTGTAAACTGTGAGCTAAATAATCCCTTTCTTCTCTAAGCTGTTTTTTTGTTATGGCACTTCAGTCCCTCAGAGAGGGATTAAAACTTTAAAATATATGTTAGGTAGGTGTGCAGTGTTTTGGCCAAAAATATTCCTTTGATTCTCCCTCCTTGAGATTAGAAGCTATCTTCAGGAGAATATGATTTTGTGGACCTAATCTTCCCTACCTTACAAGTTGATTTTTAAAATAGAGGCAGATCGTGACCAACCACTGTTGCAATATGATATTGCCTATGATATTCCCTATTATAATTGAGGTTGATGCAGCTAAGTCACATGTAATTTTATTACATTTCAGAAGCTGTAGCACTCAAAGCAAATACATTTTGTGAAATATGAATCATCTTAAGATGATTCAGGATAACAATCTGGAAATCATTTTTCAAAACTGTTATATACAAGAAAATTGTGTAAACACACACACAAGGGGAAAAGAGTGGCAAGAAATTAATTGAAAGAATTGTATTTGGATAGTGTTGCATTGATTTTAATTCTTATCTCTTTCTATTTGCTGTCCTGGGTACTGAACCCAGGACCTAGGGCATTTCATGCAATCACTGAGCCACACTTATCCATCTTATTTTTTCTTGTATTTTCACTCTGTTGTCTTTTCAAGTAATAACATTTTAAGCAGGAAGGCCTAATTATACATAGGGGGCAGGGAAGAAGCTTTTGCTTTTCAAGAGGCTGAATGTAAGCAGTGAACCGGTCATTTAATATCCTCGCAGTCACTGACCCTCTCCTCTCTTTAAACATCTTAAAACATCTTTAGTTTGTTATCTTGATACAACCCCTGCACAAGTACTCAGAAAATCAAGACACTTAATAATTATTTAAATTAGGCAACAGAGACACATCTCTGACAGTAGAAATAACTAGGAGCAAAGATCTTATTAAGTAGTGGCCATAGATGTGACACATATTTTGTGTAAATGAAATTGATGGTGAAGCATTCAGGAGCCAGCTAATATATTTTAGAAATGGGACATTCTTAATTCATTCAGCTTTAGTAGTCAAAAGCATTAAAAACTTTATAGAGAAGGTTTATGCAATAGCCATAGTATTTTTTTTCAATAACTTTATGTCTGAGAGAACAGGGTAAATGTCAGACACTAAATGGCATCCTCCGTACCATCCAAACACAGTTTTTCTTCTCCTGTCTTCAGTGCTCTTCACTGTCAATCTTGTAACATTCTGAAATGGTTATGTTGAAAGCTTGTTCAATGACCTGATTCTCTGTCACTCATTTCCTGCCAGAACACACCCCTCGTGGAATTTGTAGGGCCTAGTGGAGCTCACAGGCTACTCTTCACACTCCACTTTAAATTATCATCTAAATAATTTAAAATTTAGTAAGCCAGTTCAGAATTAGGACCCTTGGCTGTGATCCTAGAGTCAAACAGACCTGACCTTGCCTTGCAGACAAACGGGACAATTTTTTTGTTATTGTTTTGTTTATTTCCAGATTTATTTTCACTCGTGTATATGTGTCTGTGTGAATGTTACATGTGATCCAGTGCCCACAGAAATCAGAAGAGGGCAAGAGATCCCCTGGAACTAGTGTTACAGGCAGTACTTGGTGATGGGAACTTAACTTGGCACCTATGGAAGAACAGTATTTGCCCTTAATTACTGAATGTTATTTTAGCCTACAATCATTTTTTTAAAAAATCTGTTTGCAGAATTTGATCCCTTATTAAGTGATTTCTTCTGTTGTGTAATCTAGCACCCCTACCCTGGGAGCATATGAAGAAATATTTGCTCATCAGAGATAGGGTACTGCCAACACACCAAAGAAACCATTCTACCCAAAGCTAGCTTAGTAAAACAGTGAGTTACCTATAAGAGGGGGAGTGAAAGGTTACTCTGAGGAATAAGGATGAGAATTCACAAAAGCTACATCCTAGAGCTCTCTGTATAACTCTCAGATAGCTCAACTGGTTGAGGACCCTCCTCTCTCTGGCATTACTACTACTTATATAACTTTGAAGTGACATTTCTGAACCTTGTGCCTAAAACAAGGCTTTCTGATCCTTGTAAGTTTTGCTTATTTCCTTTGTCTTAAGTAGACTCCCTTTAGGAAGGGGGAGGAGTTTGAAGGACATAGTCATACAACATGAATTTATAAAATTGTTGCTTTCAGATTAGGAAGACAAAGGAAATGCCCTCAGATGTTGTAGGGAGATATGAATCATCAAGGAAAATGCTGAGAGCCCATGATCCCCAGAAAACTGGAATGTAGATGAACCCAAACCGTCATAGGTTTTCAGATCCAAGCAATGATCTGTACTTGCGAGGTCAGTGTCTAAGAGATAAGGATGAATGCTAGGGTTGAGTTGTTTAGTGTGATGTAAATGTTCAGCCTGCAGAAAAGCCAAGGTTCACTTTCTGACTCCTGGGCATCAAGACTCACCACGTATTTACATGAATCACCTTTTTGTAGTTATATATTTGTGTGGATGAAATATGGATAGCTATTGTTTTTCTATTTCAAAGTCAGTTTAAGTTACTGTGATAGTTCATTTTTTTAACTGCTGTGGTGGGAGGCATTTTAACAGCACCTCTAATCTACATTTTATGCCACCTATAGTCTGACACTAGCTTTCTGAGCAGGGAAGGGACCTACTCTCTAGTATGTATCGGAATCCCCTGAGCTTCTCTTTGGTGACATTCCAACCCCATACCTAGTTTCTAATTCAGTGGGTCCCTACACCTACTGAAGCAGGGTGATGTTGGGGGATTTTACTGTTGCATACTCAGATGCAAATTGTTTCTAGTAAGAATTCATAGTAAAAATAATCTAGTATAGTCTGTCTCTGATGCTTTCCCTTCTTGTATTAAATTTTATTCCCACCAATTGTGATCTTATTTTTGATGACTGAGTTCAGCAATCAAGAAACAAATGTCCCAGATGGAACCACCTTCAAGCTGGTATGTAATGTTGATGCTCTGTGGCATCATAAAGGTATTAGATGTGATACCCAGACTCACAAGGTTAGTGCTAGTCTCCTTTTCAGGGCTGCATGGAATGTATGAGAGGAAGGGGCCTTTTAGAATGACATGGCTTTATCACTATGTAGCTACCTCTGCATAATTTGCAAAGAAATAGCAAGACTCCCCATGTTCCACTATACAGGCTTTTGTTGAATAATCATACCAGATTTAAGCAAGAGGCATACCAAACTATCTAGAGCAGTTAGTCAAGGGAATTGATGTATATTTTTTTCTAAACAGGGACAGCAATAAGCACATATAACAGCATCTTCCAGAGGTCACCTGCAGGAGTAGGTGCTGAGTTCCAGAGTTCCCTGTTTTCCTAACCTTGTCCATTTTTCTTTCTGTACACATGATGTCTTCTATTGTTCCTCAACAAGATAGCCAAGAAAATTATATTAGCTTATGCTATCATAGCAACATTTGTGATACAAGCTATATTAAATAAAATATTAAATAAAAAAGACAGTGACTCAGAATGTCCAGCATTCAAGATTCAAAGAGAATTTTGTGTTATCTTAGAAAGTTCTTTTAGACTGCATCACATCATGTCAGGAGTATAAGTGTGTGTCTCTCTGTGTGTGTCTGTGTTGCTTCTTTGAAAAGCTAACAGAATTAAATTAATGTGGTTTAACCATAAAGATGTGATCTGATCTAATCTAATCTAATCTAATCTAACCTAATCTAATCTAATTACTTCCTCAAATCTTTACCTCTTAACACCATAGTCATATTAAGTTTCCGCAGTCTTAGTACCATTAGTATGTGACTGTGAATTGTATTTATCACATTTAATAGATGCATGTAGGCTGTAAATGAATATTTTAGATTAATTTATATGATGGTATCTGGATGGTTGTCATGCTGGAGATACTGAGAAACTGGTACTTGCTCAGTTCATGATTTTGGCGCTCTCTCTCTCTCTCTCTCTCTCTCTCTCTCTCTCTCTCTCTCTCACTCTCTCTCTCTCTCTCTCTCTCTCTCTCTCTCTCTCTATATATATATATATATATATAGTGATATATATATATATATAATGTGTGATATATATTATTGTGTATGATCCACACACACACATTCAGACCCTGCTGAATTCCTGGAATCACCAATTTTCAGACTACATTGGAAGCTCGAAAAAGCTGGAATAAGGAATCAGTGATGCAATATATTAGTAGTAGCAACAGGATAGATGAACTTATCAATGAGAGTAAGTAGGGAAAAGATAAAAAAGTTCCTTCTTTCATCTCCTCTTCTCTGGGCTACCAATAGAAGGTGCTGCCCATGTTTTAGGTAGATCTTCCTACTTCAAATAATCTGATTAAATACAACCCTCACAGGAGTACCCAATGGTTTGCCTTTTAGTTGGTTCTAAAGCCATTCAACTTGACATGATTAACCATCACAGTGACTAAAGTCTTAGAGGAGTTTGAGGTACTAATCATCTTCCAACCATTTACCTCATGGGTTTGCCTTGTGAGTGGAAAAGAATTATTAGTATATGTGTTACTAAGACTTATGTACCACTGAGGAAGTAAGGGTATTTGAGTCTGTGTGTCCCTGTGTGTGTATGTGCGTGTCTATGTCTGAGTATGTCTTTGTATGTCTACATGATGTGTGTATATGTGTGAATCAATCTCTCTCTCTCTCTCTCTCTCTCTCTCTCTCTCTCTCTCTCTCTGTGTGTGTGTGTGTCTTGATTACAAGCCTGATTGTTACATTCCTTTGTGAAGCATACACTGTGTTTTTAAACTTTCTGTGTTCATTACAGAAGAATTAAAGAATTTCAGTATTCAGTCACTGAGTGTTCATATCATGCAGTATTGAGGGGTAAAATTACACAACAATTCACAAGTCTCCTGTGACTAACAGGGGAAGCAGCATTGTTAAGGAAATTCTAGTTTTTGTAGAGCATTTTTCTCGGGTTACATCATTATGAGAAGTCCCTTTGAGCCAGAGAGGTGGAATATCCTATGGTGCAGGAAAGCTCTATTAAACATAGGGAGTTCACAACTCAGCAGATTCGGGAAGTTCCTGAAAATGTGGTCCCTCCCTCCTCAAGCTCCCTTGACATATAAGCTCTGTTTGAGACTTCTCAGAACATCCAGCTAAGCTCCCTGGAAGAGGTTCAGTGTCCAGGAGCTTCTTGGAAAGACTCTCTAATCTGTTACTATGCCTGCAGGCTCTGCAGTGTGCTCTAGGTCTCTATAGGGTGAGCTGTCACCCATGCTGGGTGATGTATCTGTCACTGAGTCGTTTCTGCTCCTGTAAGTAACTCTTCACCCATATTTCTATAAGTAACCCCAATAAAACTCACTGGTTTCCCCAGTAGGATTTTGTTGGTGTCCTTGTTTGACCATTTTGTTGGTCTCTGTCTATGGTGAGTAGACCTGTGTTCACATCTCCCCATGAAGCGTGTTACGTGACATGTACCATGTACCACAGAAGGTCATTTCTAAGTGCATATAAAGAAAGGATGAAAGATGATAATTCATGTCTGGTATGTCTTCCTGTCTTCTGTTTGTATTTGCCATGAAATATTTTTTATCAATCACTCCTAAAAAAAATTTTTTTTTTCCCGTTTACTGGAGTGCAATCTCACCCTACCCTCTCATCTTTCCTGTTTACTTCTATGTTTACACAAAATAAGAAAAGTCAGTGCAGGACAAGCTGCTTCCCTCCTTATCAGGTTCTGGTGAGGAAGACACCACAGGGATGTATTCCCAGCCTGGAACTAGGAAGAAGATGGAGTGAGAAAGGGAAAAGCTAAATACAGTGAATGTGCTCCAGTATGTGGATGTTCACAGCACACCTTAGTTTTGTGTGACCATTTAAGCCTCAAAATATATGATTTACTTTTATTTTAAGTAACTCCATATGGACAGTCATCATTATTTAGATTCAATTAAACTTATAATTGATTTGTCCAGTGTTCTATGACTGGATATATGGAGTATTTTCATGTTTTCTTCTACTCTACCATATTGTGCATGCCTGTTTTTAATTGGGAATTTGATGGTTTTTCTCAGAATATCTCTTAGAAGTGTAATTGCCAGGTCAGAGGTAGTACTTGTGAAGTGTTTTGATGCTTAAAGCCAAGTTATCATCTAGAAATATAACTGTTCTTTGTAGCTGGTGTCTCAGAATTTCTTGAGATCACCATACTATTTCAATCTTTATTTATCTGATTAGACGAATAATGGATTCCTTTAAACCCCAGAGCATCTGAGTGCTTTTCAGGAACACTCTTGTTGCGTTATCCAGCAGTCCCCTTTGAATTTCTTGAATGTTGTTTAGCTTCTTCTTAAGGAGTAAAAGAGTATACACATTTGGTAGAGCTATTTCCCAAGGTGGCAACCTTTTATTCTTTAATATATTGAGCTTTCGCGTGTTCGATGCGAGGAGAATTGTGTTTCCTCTAAACAAATATATATAAAAAAAAATCCTTGCCACAAGAGTTCTTTTTCCCTTGTGACTCAGTAGCTCCCATGCTTCCAGCCTTAGCAACTTGTATGCAATCGCTGTCTTGGTTCCATTATTTCTTATTTAGATCCTCAATAATGACGGGATGCATCTGGAAGTCTGTTTTGTGATTGCTTATTTGGCTGTTTGTTTGAATGTAAAGGAACTTGTATTTGTTTTATAATTCTACAGAGGGAATGGGCCTTTATAAGTTTTTGCAGCTGAAAGCTATGAAAGTACACATGAATTTCACCAAGAGTTCATCCTAAGGTTAGTGTGTAAGATGTTCAGAACAGCGCTAAGAACTTCATAGACAGTGTTCTCATGAAACAGTTAATTCTCATGAAAGGCAACAAGTTGACATATCTCTGTTGGTATCTGAACATGTAGAGAAGAGTAAAATTGCTGTTTAAGATCAGGTTGTCTGTAGGAGAAGAGACCAAAGGAGAATAAATGGCAGTGCCGTCACCTGGGCCACCTGCTTATCCTAAATTGTTGCATAGTGGCAAGATGCTACTGTGTGCGTCAGGACCAGTTTGCTTCCTGATGATTTTTCTACAAACCAAGTAACAGGGCAAATTTTGAGTACTGAGTCACATTTACCACTAAGTTGTCATGGTTCTGACTCTAGATGGAGACAGTCTTGCCTCCTTATCCATCTTTATTTCTGGTTCATGCACTTTGGTTCAGATGAACATACTGTGTTACCTATAGTACTTAGTAGCTGTGTAGGAATATCGTGTTATTTTTGAGGAAGTTGTGAGTGCTTTAAATATTGTGAAAATGCTGACTTTGACACATTGA
Source organism: Tokudaia tokunoshimensis (assembly GCA_036184795.1). Lineage (NCBI taxonomy): Eukaryota > Metazoa > Chordata > Mammalia > Rodentia > Muridae > Tokudaia > Tokudaia tokunoshimensis. Next base: position 42,048,692 of record BTHU01000019.1, read on the forward strand.
GGATAATGATGCAGAAACAGTAGAGTCTTTGTAAACTGTTTAATGCTAACAATTTTCTAAATCAAAGTAATCTACCCTTCCCTAGTTTAAAATTCGTCTCCAAGTACTACTGTCTCATCAAGAGGATTACTATGTGATATCTTTGGCTTTCTTTGTTATCTTGCTCTCAGCTGTTTCAAAACATTTGCATTTTAACCTTTCAGAAACATAAATGTGTGACATAGAGAAGGAAGAGGGTTGGGACAATTCGATCAGTCACAATGTCCATAGCAAGTAGAAGATTGATTTAAGAAAACGACAAGTTTAGGAAATGAGACCCGATCCCCTCATATTGCTTACCATGTTTAGCATGCTTGGAGAGGATTGATGTCTCTGTATGTCTGCTGTGTGTAGAAAACAGTAAGCTATGTGTGCTGCTAGTCTGTGTATAATGGCTTTGCAATAGTAAATGCCAAGGGGATTAAGAGGCCAACTCAATTACCTTTAATGTTTCAGATATGGAAAAGTTTAATCTGCGTATTAACTTCTGCATTTTATAAGTCATAGATATTTACTGAAAAGCGAATATTTTTTTCCTCCATGTGTGAGCAGAAGAGAAGGCTTGTAATTTAATTACATTTGATTGTAGCCAATGGTGTTTGCATTTTTTGTCTGCATTTGTTTCTGAACTGCTGGGCTTTCCCTTAATGAGTTTCTTCAGGAATTTTCTATGGCTTCCTTTGCTTGCCTCAAAAGAAAATGGTGCGCGTGCGCACACACACACACACACACACACAAAAATAGTGTAAATATGAGCAAAAAAAATGCCTTATGGAAAAATGGGAGGCTTTCTAAAGGGACCCAGGAAAAAAACTCCCTGTATCTGGCCTTCTTGTCATGAAAATCTTTTCAATAAATGAGAATTCTCCTCTTGGCTTTGAGCACATTCAGATAGCAGTCCCAATGCCAGCAAACCGTCTCTCATGTCATTTCCATTTCATTTAAAGGAACAACTTTCATTCAGGAAAGTAAGCATCATTTTCAGCAGGTTAGCAGTGGAGGGAGAGTTAGTGCACTCCTGTGCTCAGAAGTGTAATATGCCAGCCTTACATCTCTGGGACTCGGCTATAAACTTTTATTTCAAATGTTCTGTGTGCTCACAAAAATTTAGAGGATATGAAACACATTAGATTTTTTTTAAACCTCAGACACTGAATAAAAAACTCATGCATGAAAGTGCCTAATAAAAAGGATAATGTCCAAAGTGAGGAACAGGAATTTTATGACTCTAATAGAGACCTGACAGGTTGAAAAAAAAAAAGTTTTCTGAGGAGCATTTCCCACCAGTGGAAACACAAAGATCTACAGTTTCATTGGTGGTCCAGGGCTTCCTGACCTTCCAGGTCATGTATGTTTTCTCTGGCAGAATCCTCTGTCATGTTTAGCTGATGAAATTCTGTGAGGGTGAAAATATATTTCTTTTCCCCCTTGAAGTTCAAAAATGTACTCCTTTACCTGATGCTTTGTTTCCTCTTTGTATATTCCTCTGGGCAAAAGAGAAATGAACTCTAGATTAGAGGAAGTAGTCCATTCTCTGAGTAGTAGAAACCAAGGTACTGTGATTGAGAAAAGAAAAACAGGGCCTGTCCAAAGAGCTGTGTGCAAACTGCCTTCCCTTTGTGTAGATTTGTGTGCTAAATTCGAGACTACGAACAGGATCTAATTAAATATAGATTTATGTAAATGTAATGAAAACTGGTTAGGAATGCGCAAACTTGCCCAGGAACCTTCAGAAAAGTTAGGGGATGCTCTAAGTGTAATATCTCAATATGGATTTTCATCTTTCAGTGCTTGGGTTTCTTCTTTGGTTTCCCCATATACAGCTGCACGTCAGTATGTGGACGATGGTTGGTAGACTATAGTTGATAATGGTTTAACTCTCGGAACAAAATGGAAAAATAATGTTAAAGAGACTTGTCAATGAACATTTTCAGAAAAGAAATGCTATGCAATGGAGATAGTGCTTCATGAACAAAATGTCCTGTGTGCGTATGTGTGTTTGTGTGTGTGTATGTATGTGTGTGTAAGTTGTATATACACATGCATATGTGATATTTGCATGTATATATGTTTATTATTTTATAGCTTTTTGATCTATAAATGTACTGTAATCAATCTCTTTAAGCCCAAATATATAACATGTAATACAACTAAATATTAGAAAATTTTGGAACATGTGTTTGAGTATCAACCTTTCACTTCTACTAGCCATAATAGGATGTAATTGCTCTAAATGTTAATATCTTTGTTACAGCATTAATTCATTGATCCTTCTTACTGGGTTTATTCCCTTTATCACTCTTTAGCATGTGCATCTAATTTTGTTCCTTCTAATTCTCATTTGTCATATGTTGCTATACATATCAGGAGGTTTCTCTTCTTGTGTATGCTTTTGTAAAATCACTCTGGCCCTTGTTAGGGGAGCACAATGCAATTATGCTGACACGATGATATATCTATTAGCTCACAATGGCCACTGTTCATTAGGATTTTTTTTTGAGACAGGGTTTCTCTGTGTAACCCTGGCTGTCCTGGAACTCACTCTGTAGACCAGGCTGGCCTCGAACTCAGAAATCCTCCTGCCTCTACCTCCCAAGTGCTGGGATTAAAGGTGTGCGCCACTATCGCCCGGCCATTAGGATTATTATAGCTTGGCAAATATGGAATAAAATTTAAAAAAATAGAAGAGATAAAAAATTAAGTAAAGAGATAAAAAATTAAGAGGATAGTGAAAAAAAAAACATCTAAAATGAAATTGGAGTCTTTTAATGTAAATATAGTCAAGAGACCATATCAATTACCAGGTTAACATAAATGGTTCATTTGGAGCAGAATTCAGTTCTTTGTGCCTGAGTGCCCAAACATAGTCCAATCCATGAACAGCCACTATGGAACATCTTGAACAATTCATCAATTCATCCATGCAATGAGTTTTATAGAATATATATCTATCTATCCTCCTTGGGGGGATTGACTCCTAACACACATTTTGTCATTTTGGAAAGGACATTTGTTGCATGCTTAATGTACATGAGTTATATACCACAGATCTTTAGAGGATAATTAAGTAAAAGTCATTCATGAGTCATTTGTCATTGAGTATGCTTCAAGAGTGTATCATTAGATGACTGTGTTATTGAGTGTCATAGAGTACCCTCATCCAGATGCCTGTGAAACAGCCTATCATACACTCATTCTCTGTTGTATAGCTTACGACTCATGGACTACATCTGCATAGCATTTTGCTATTTTCTATATTATAAGCAGTTGTAGCAATTGTAATTAGATGGTTGGTGAGTGATAGGAATTTGGGGGTTCTATCAGTATATATTGGGACCCTTACTTTGTATGCATGCTCTGTATTCTTGGTCATAGTATCATTGTTTGCTGCATATTTCTAGATGCCTCATTATGACTAACCTTTCTTTGTAAATTACTAAGAATGTAACTGGTTTCAGTTTCTCCTTACTAAGCTTAAAGTTTGCTCTCTTGAGCTTGGGATTAGATTTGAATTTGGTTGGAAGTATTTGAGTAGTATCAGACAAAGTTGGTAACAATCCAAAACATCCTTATTTGTTAAGCCTACTGCTGCGAGCCTTGATATGGTAATATGTAGGTAAATGATAGAAAGTGACTTGGACTTCCAGATGGGTGTGCTTTGAACTTTACGATAGTATTCTTAATTATTAATCCTTGAATAATGACACGTCTCTAGAAAATTCCATTGAGATAATATTGACCCCTTTAGAATTTAGTTGCAATTTATTTATTCAGTATGGCCAACAATGTTGCATAAATCAGACTAAGGAAGTATTCTTGGGACCACTGAATACATAATAGAGCTTGTGATCAGGAATGAAGTACACAGAGAAGCTGAGGACAAAGAAACTCTAGGCTTTCTTTCCTATGTCTGTGTTTGAATTTTCTGAAATTACAACAGTAATGTGCCTCTTATCAGTTGAGATCGAATAAGACAAAGAGGTTTAAATGCAAAGTTGATTGTTTTTTTCCACCCTACTTTGTGACTGACTTTCCTTCTTTTAAAGATATCTTGTTCGTTTTTAAATCTTTTTAATTGCTTGTGCAAATATTTGAATTGATTTAAATTCCTGTGTCATTGGTGATTTTTTTTTTTAGCACAAGAAAATCATTGTATGCATTGATCTGTAACTTTCCATATTTCAAAACAAAGAATATATTGTGAAACAAAGTACAAGTTGTGAATGAAAAATATAGAAAAAGTGAGCAAACAGGAGTGTGTCTGATGTCATCAGATGGGGGAAAACGTGTTCAATGCTTATGAACGCCAATGGGCCAGCCATGCTGATCAAGATGGGGACATTATTAAGCAATTTTAACCTCTCTGTCTCCACAGAAGAAAGATATACAGATGATATTCGGGTCATTATGTCTGCATAGGAGAATCAGTGGAGGTTATGATGTGTAAGATCAGGAGTCTTTAAGAGGATAGAAATGTTTCTTCACCATCAGAATGACCTACATTGAAAATTCTGTTGGTTCCAGAAATTGAGGACTGTAGGAAAGGGAACATTTTTATCTCACTGCTTCAAATGAATCTATTTGAAAAAAAATTTATATCTATCAAAGTTGATGAAGGTGTGTATTTCCCAAACCTGAAGCTGCCATACTGGGGATGCACTCTAGACCTGATCTAAAGTACTAATTGACTTTAGACCTGAGCCATTCAGATCATTTCAGAACCACTCTAGTGTCTGAAAAAGTATAAATAATTATCAAGCCTTTGCTTGCACTAGCTCATATATTGCCACTGACCAACATTTCATATTAGACTTGAGACCATTAGAAAGTAGTTATTATGTTTAGAAAGAAATAATCTTACTAATGTAATCATAAATGCTTGTTTATAAAAAGAAGCTTGTTACAAAACAAAAAAAAATTTAAAAAGCATGACAGTGTTTCAAATTTTGCTGAATCCCTTAAAATTTACCTTATGAGGGAGCAGTTGGTTCTTACATTGCCAGCTCAAACGTTTGTCATTGCGTTTCTCCTTTGGTTCTGCTCTGGTGTGTGCCTGACAGAGGAAGGAGTATCTTAACAATCTTTTCAGATACTTATGATGTTTTCTGATACAGATCTAAAGCTTCAAAGATGGCAGCATTTCCAAGTCCAGGGGGCATATCGAGTATGGAGCCACGTGAAGGAGTGTTGACAAGAACATGGAATCTAAAACCATGTGACAGACTGCTGACAACCTTTTTTTCTCATTTCTATGCAACTTTACCTGTGCATAATTTTATAATATTAAGAAATAGCCAGGTAGGAAAGATTGGTTTGCTGCAGTATGCATATCTTGCAAATGCAGGCATACTTCACACAGCTACATGACGGTCATGCCCAATAATATCACAGCCTCATTTCTCTGGAAAGTCTCAACATTAGGAAACTCTAGAGTGGCAAGTATATTTTCTAAAAATCTGATTTTAAACTATAAACATATTTTATCACTGGCAAAGAATTTTGTTCGTGCCTTGTTTATAGCGTCAGTCTGAGGATCGAACCCAGAGCCTAGTTCCACTGTGCTAAGCTTATGTTCAACTTCCTTGATATTTCTGAGAAAGTGCCTGCTAAGTACCTTTGATGTTTTTCTATAATTTATCATTTTCTATACTTCTTAGTCATTTGACATAAAATTTATTTTATAAAATACAATCTACACTTAGCATGTAACTTTTTATTTTAATAGCTTTTTCTCAAAATCACCATTGCTTATTCAGTTTGCAGCAAAATGGCTTTGTGCCCAAGGTCTGGAACTAAACTGATGTACTCAAAGGTGCAGGTGTTGAAAGTATATTTTTAGCTGTTACATTTTTATTTTTTGATAATTTAATATAGGAGTGCTTTATGATATCATTTTCTCCTCTCTCTTTTCTTTCCAAATCCCCTTCTGTTTGGATCCCCTTGCTTTTCAACCTTGTTGCTTTTTATTCCTTAATTATTGTTACATATATGTTCTATATTGTTACACGCATATAAACAAGTGTAGATTCAGAAATACCCCCTGCTGAGCTCATTCAATATTGCTCATGTGTGTGTGTGTGTGTGTGTGTGTGTGTGTGTGTGTATGTGTTCAGAACTGACTAATTGGGATTGAATAATCAGGGAGTTCATCCCTGAAGAAGACGGTCTCAGTAACCATCAATTGCTTGACTTTATCAAGGGGTGGAGCTTTGTGAGATCTCTCCTGTCCACATTAGAATATCAGTTGTTGATGTTATCTTTCAGGTATTGTTCATAGAAATATGTTGTTGAGATTTCATGGATGGCTTCATCTTATATAGAGGATACCATTTCTTAGCAGATGCCCTGGTCTTCTGACCCTTTTCTGACTTCTCTTCTATGATGCTCCCTGACCCTTTGATATAGAGATTATGTTGTACATGTATTAATTGTGGAAGACCACTCCACAGGCAAGTGTTTTCTATATTATATCCTGGTAGGGCTTTCTGTAAAACTCGTTATCTCCTGCATGAAGAGGAGTCTTTGATTAGGGGTGATATGTACATGTGTATCAACTGTGATCATGTTCTGTTTCTCCACTGTCAAGAAATAGGTGCTTATAGCTTGGATAACTGAGAATCTGGCAGTCTACATTTATAATAGCAGTCCTAGGAAGATGTACATATTTTTACTCAGATGATATGTACAGCATGTTTACTGGTTCATCTTTTGTAACAGAATGACACTTAGGTGTAATTCAGATATTTTTGCACTGAGGATGGATCACTTGGAACCTATAATGGTAGATGGATAGGGAGAATACAAAGGAATACAGTTACCTAATGGCCCTATTAACTCATGCTTCCATGGTGTGTTGTTTTTCTTTCTCTTTACATGCATATTTAAAGCATCTCATACAAAGTTAGTACTAAGTATGTGGTTAATGCTTTAGCTATTTCTATTAGTAAGTTTAAAAATATGTAGGACAAGGGTCAATGAGATAGCTCACTGAGTAAAGGTACTAGCCACCAAGTGTGATGTCCTCATTGTGACCCTGGGGTCTTAAATGGTGGAAGGAGAAAACCTACACCTTCAAGTTGTTCTCTAACTTTCTAATCCATGCTGTGATGTGAGGTGCCCTCAAACCCCCATCTAAAATAATTTATTAAATAAAATAATAATGTACAAAACTCAAACACCCAGAGAATACTGAAGGGTAAGGTCTTCGAATCTTTTGCAATATCAAGTTTTTAAAACCTGCTTCTAGTTTTGATTTTGACACAAAAATTACTTTAGACTTCTTCTGGTGATTGTTTTGTACATAATTACTAAGAATCAGCCAAATTTCCTATCTTTTGTCCCTGCTAAATCTCAGCAGAAGTGTACTCTCAGTTCATTTAATGGGGAAATGGGAAGAATCTCATCTCAGAAGCTGTGTGCAAACATGCTGTCTCAATGTTTTTGCTTTCATTTTGATTTCCAATCTGTGCACTCTCTTCTTTCATGACTATCAAGTGCTGCAGATTATTGCAGTTTGTATTGTTCTGAGCACAATCTATTATCTTCATAAAGTAGGCTGTGTTTTTGTTTTCTTTAGTGGGAAATACCTTTAAAATTAATCTAAATATTTATTTTAAACAGATTCATGTTGAGAGTTACCTGTTATTTCCAGTGAGGTTATCTTTACTGTCTTTAGACAGTGGTGTTTGTGTGTATGTGTGTGTGTGTGTGTGTGTGTGTGTGTGGGTTCACATGTGCCAATGCCTTTGTGTGTGTTTGTGTGTATGTGTGTATGTGTATACGTGTGTGCATGTGCTCAAGCCTTATAAACTACAAAGTTTAAAGTATTATCGTAAATATGCTATACCTTTGATGACTGAAAGTTAGATGTAGGATTCTCAATGTAGGCCATTACTTTTCATAGATATATCACTTTCTTTTTACATTTTATTTAAAAGCATTTTCCTTCATTTATTTGGGTGTTTGTATCCTCACAACTGTAATTTTTATAAGTACACATTGAAATAATTTTACTTTTTATGAAAAGTATAAAAACAGAAATGGCATTATCAAGCATTCAGTGGTTAGAAATAATAAATATTGGAAGAATTAGTTAAAATCACAGTCTCCAGGCTTGTAGTCATTGGCAATTATCTTAACCTTTTGTTGGTTTTACAAAGGAAGGGAGATGGGTCTATAATTGGACTTGTATGTTTATATTATCAACAATTTAGAAAATTAGACACATTATTTCTCTTGTACAGTTCATTTTTCATGGAAGGCACTAGTTTAATCATTCCAAAATTAAGGACAATGGAACTAGTAAAGTCACCTTTTAAAAATTATTTGAATGCTGTGAATTTTTTCTTCATTTTCTGAACCTTGTTTTTATTATGGTTAAGCCACACAAAGGAGTTTGCTTTCATAGTTATTGATACACTGTGTTATAGCATGAAATTAGCATAATCAAATACAGTTTTTAAATTAAAAATTGCCCATAAGAACTCACAACTGGGGAGATACACATAGGTAGCAATCAGGTTTCAGGATTTCTTATGATTTTAAGTTGATCCAATTAATCAGTTTTCATTTTAGCTTTTACACCAACTATTTACTGCATATATGATTATCAAGCATTGGAAATGCTTCCTATATAAAAACAATAGAAACATTTTAATTGTTATTGAAATGAAAACATTATGCTTATTTGTATTGCAGTATGAATGCATAGATACAAATATTTCTAGAGATAAATTAGTCACTAACAAAATCTTAGACATAAAGATTTTCTCAATGACAGTGCTTCTCAATAATGTCAAATGTCTGATATTGTTTTTCCTTAAGTGGAGTACAGAGTGTACACTTACAAGCAAGTAAATCGTCACTCTGGGCTTCTCAACTGTCCCTAGAAATTAGGAGCTACTGAAGAAGTTTGATGAGGTTAGTTGCATTTAAAACTTTTACACAAATTTAGAAGACTTTCCAAAAAAGTTAAGTTTGGAACTTCTGTCACAGGCAGAAGGCCATTGTCTGTAAAATAAATAATTCATAAGAAAACTGAGAAGACAGAAGCCAATAGCTCAGGAGAGAAATAGAGAAAAGATATGATTTCATATTCACAATACAGTCAGCTTGAATGGCTGTTACATGTAGATAGTGAGCAGTGAATTATGAAATAAAACACATGCAAACCAATCTAGACTTTCACCTCTTTAAATTATAAAAGTGCATATCCTTAATGTGACTAGTCTAGTCTCTAAGGATAAAATCGACCATCAGATTTAGGAATGTATCTTGAGTTCTGGGCAGGGGAAATCGGTTGTGATTAGCTGAATCATGACCTATATAATTTTTGATCTGGGCATTTCACATCATGGAAATGCTTCCTGTGTTGAACAGTTAGAAACTAGTGGAGAATGAGGTTCCTTAGCCAAGCGCTATTACTAAGGGTAAAGGCTTTCAGGTATTCTGGTGTATGTCAGGAGGTACTGCTTCAAGAGAGAGTGCTGTGGTGCATATCATTGCTCTAATAGTATGATGTACCTATATGCATTACCATCCAGAAAAAAACCAAAATATATTGAAAAGGGGGATATATTATATAATAATTGTGCAGAAAATGGAAAAGCAACACCCACATAAAGACATTCACTCTTTATATATAAAATATCGATATGTTTAGATAGGTAGATAAAGCCTAACTTTTTAATAATATTTACACAAAAACCAATGTGTTTCATTTTACTTGTACAAAAGAAAGTATTTCTAGAAATATGTTCAGGAAATTGATAGAAGTTGCTGCCTTAGGGGGTGGGGGAAGTTTGGAGTGGATGGAGATGAGGCTGGGAGGTTGACTTTTCCCTCTCTGCACTTTACAAAGCTTAGAGTTTGAATAATGTGAATGCATTACTAAGCCCAAGAGTCAATGAAATCTATATTTAAAATGCAATTGTGTAACATCTTAATATGACTGCCCATAGTAGTTTGTTTGGGGTAATATTTGGCAAGGGATTTTGTATAAAACATAGGCAAATGTATTAGAATTATAGAGTGCTACAGTTTTGTATTTATTACTTTAAAGTGCTTTTTTTTTTCTTCTGGTGTCACTCTGCAAAGAAAGATAGTGGCATATGGGACATTTCTTTAAAGAGCTCTCTGGTCTTTCTCATCCCCTCTTGTTTTATTTGATTTATTAAGCAAATCAGAAATAGTATTCAAATGTGAGGGAAACGTTTCTCCTAAAAAGGTTCACATAGGAATTTTCATGTTTACCACATAAAATAGGTACTTAACTAGGCACTTGTTATTAGGCACTTAGGGTTGGCATCTTCTGAGGTTGACAGAGTGGTCCTATGGATCTAGTCCCTGGAACTCTTTCATGTGGATGACCAAGCTTTGCCTTTCTATCGTGTATATTACCTACCTTTACTCTCACTCAGGTATATTAGAGATGTTCTCCCAAAACCTTAAAAGTAGTTTATGTGCTTACTTCTCTCAAACAATGACCTTGTTCTTTTATGTCACCTAAAAGTTTATTCTACTTACCCTTTATTCCATAACTACCCAGTGACTTGTTGGCTTAAAGGAACCACTGTACACAGTGTGATGGGGTCAGGCTCCTCATACATCTTCCGTGGGACTTTGTTATTATAACATGATCAAGTGTTCCTAGAGAGGAAACAGGTGACGTGGGTCTCTGTTGTGACATAGGCATAGAGCCTTTCTACCATTATCCATAAGGTCATATGTCTAGAGTCTGCTCAGAGTCAAAGGGTGAAAACAGAACCCATCTCTAGATGCGTAGTGAACCAATTAATTTGTGGCCGATTTAAACACACACTAACCTGCTTCTATTGGAAGGACTTGAACAATGTCCTAAGAATGAACTTGAAAGTTTTTTTTATCTCAACATTTTGTTGAAAGCCCATAGAATTCATTTCTTTTTTAGCAACTGACTTTACTTCTGCATTGAAGTCATAATACTTCATGTTGCTTATCTTGAGAGGAAGTAGTTCTAAGGAAGGGACTGCATTGCTTAGCCTCTCCTGCCCCTGTTTATCATAGCAGACCCTGTAGCCTTCATTTTTATCAAATTGGGCTTATCCTCTCTTCCATAAATCCCTATGAGTAACTCTTTTGGTCTCTAGCATTCACAAATCCTCAGAAAACCTGGGGAAGCTGTCATTATAGGTTGAGAGTTCCTTATCCAAAATGCTTGCCACTAAAAGAGCTTCAAATTTCAGTTTGGGTTCTAGGCATATTTGCATAGCTTCTATTAAGTTCTACCCCATTAAAATATCAAAATTGTCCCAAGTCTAAGGCTATTTTTAATATCTTTTACACTCAGGGTTTAATATTTTGGAATATATTTATTTTATATTTGGCCTATCCAATGTGTATTAACAATACACTATTGACAGTGAGACATGGGATTTAGCTTCATTTCTTCAGTTTTCTTTCCACTGCAAAAGTCCCCCATGCAGTCACTGACACTTGCCAGCCTGACAGTGCCACCAGGAAGAATCTCCAGGAAGTAACTGCATCATCAATGTGACTGGATTGTGAATTTGTTTAAGTTGCAAGCTAACTAGCCCTTTCCTCTTGGGCCACATGACCAGCAGATGGCATGCATTGGGTGTACATCTCAGTGCTGGGTACTTAGGAAGTGAAGACTAGGGTCTCATCATGCAAGGAAGGCATCTATGGCTCCTGGATCATGGATGGCTACCACAGTATTAAGAGACAAGGTGTCCTCTTTATGTCTTATCTACTCATAAGTGTTTTATTAATTTCTGGCACAATTCCCTGAAACCTGCCCAGTCATCAGTGCATGAGGCTAGCTCTGCATCTTGCCGACTCTTATTTCTAAGCACAAGGAGCTTCGGGAATAGGATGTGCACTGACTATGTGAATGAGCAATGATTAAAGGGTCTCTCTTTAAACTCCTGTGAGTATTGTGAACTCCATTCTGTCCTGCTGTGTACCTCTGCTTTGAGGCTTGTTAGTTTACGCCTTGTGCATCCACGGTCTCCTACAGGAGATTTTTGGATATGTTTCTTCTAGTCCATTTTTCACATTACAGCAGAAAGTGAAAAAAAAATCTGATGATGTAATTTTCTTGTGAAATTTCTTTAATACATGGGACCATCATTGCCAGGCTGTGTACAGGGTGCTACCAATGGGGATCCAATGGGCTCTGGCCTGGCTGGAGCAGCCAAAGAGTTGCAGCACTCTGAGAGGTTGCCACTACCCCAGAGTTGGTGGCAGGTGGCAGATGGCAGGTGGCAGGTGATGGGTCCCAGTGGGCCACTAGGGGCCAAGGTCTGGGCCACCAAGAAGGAAGTGGCTGAAATAGGCTCCAGCACCCAGCTTTTGGGTCACATCGAGGTCCAGTTACAAAAGCTTTAGGCGAGGATATTCCTCCCTGGAGTGTTACAGCTTGCTAAGACAGGCACTCTTGGATATCTTTAGTAAAATACTCCTGCACTATATTCCTTAAAAATAGGACCTTATATACATTTTGGGGTGTGGTGGGATCTAGAGGCAGATGCTTTCTATTGGCTTGGTCTGAAATGTTGGGGATGGCCTATCTGCATGTGAAAGGACTTCAGGTGTTATCCCTATGTGACTGATTGTCACAGTCCTCTTTGGATTTCATAGTCATGTGTTCCAGGAGATCTGGTCTGTTGAGAATACATTTAAATAAATGCCTATCATTCTCAATTGTGAGAATTGCTGGGCTTCCTGTATCTGCTCAACCTTACCAGGTTTTCTGTCTGGTAGCACGGTCCACTGCCCCACACATTACCACCCGAGTGAAGTCACACAGCTAACAGCTCTGTACAGGTTGACAGATGCTTATTCTAGCCTCTCTTTCCTTTTATCTTCTGCCTCTTCACTAGTGCTGTTCCAACTATGTCCCCTAACTTTATTTCCATACACTTAGATTATTGTCATTTTTCTTCATGTATTTATTCATTGTACAATGTCTGGCTACATAAGTCTCCCCTCTCCTCTTTATAAATAGGATTATTTGGTGTGTGTGTACTTGCATGTGTTTATGTGTGTGTGTGTGTGTGTGTGTGTGCATGTGACTGCACATGCATGTGTATATGTGTGTATGTGTTCGTGCATGTGTGTATGAGTTTGTGCATTCATATATGTGCCATGGCAAACTTACAGATGTCAGAGGAAAACTTGTATGAGTCAGTTCTCTCTTCCTACCATGTGAGTCCTGGAGATCAAACTTGGATTTTCTGGCTTTGTGGCAGATGCCAGTTCCCATTTCTCCATCCCTCCCTACCCTTTTAACAACTACTATAACTACTACTACTGCAACAACTACTACTTCTTCTTCTTCTTCTTCTTCTTCTTCTTCTTCTTCTTCTTCTTCTTCTTCTCCTTTCTTCTTTCTTCATTCTTCCTCCTCCTCTTGCTCCTCCTCCTACTCCTTTTCCTCCTCTTCCACCTTATCCCCTCCTCCTTCTTCTCCTTTGCTTCCTCCAACTCCTCCTCCTCATTCTCCTCCTCTTCTTCCTGTTCCTCCTCCTTTTTCTTTTTCTTATTGTTTTTCTTTCTCTTTTGGTTTTTAAAGACAGAGCTTCTTTATGTAGTCTTGGCTGTCCTGGAAATCATTCTGTCAGCAAAGTTGGCCTAGAACTCAGTGATCCACCTATCTCTACCTCCTAAGTAGGTCCACAACTACCACCCAGTCCCTTTTAACTTCCTTAACACTTGCTACTTGCTAGGTTTCGTTAAGAGGTTCCTTCCAAGGTCTGCCCTTGGACTTACCAAGGATTCCCAGCTCCTACTTTTATGCACACTTTCTCACCATCATCTTCCCTCCCTAGTAAATATTACTGGATATTGCTGTTAGGTTTCATTGTTTCCTGGAGTTTGTCTTTTCTTAGACTGGAACCATGAGGCAGAGAGGCTGGCTTGAGCCTTGCACAGCCTCTTTCTAAAATAGTTCTTGGTGCTTCCTGAGCGTGGGAAGATCACTAGGTGAGTAAGACAGTTAATAGACACTTCACCTTAGCTAATGATGCTTTGACTCAAGCAGTTTTTACCTGTTTTCATTGACAATTTTGTTGTTTGTTAACCAGGAACTCTCTTCTTCCCCTTCCTTTCCTCCCTTCCTTTACTTTTTACCACCTTAATAATCATATAATCTAGGAAATGATGGTTTGATATAAGCAGCCCTAGATGAACTGTTACTACAATTTATAACAACATCTTTTCATTTTTTTTTAAAATCCAGAATGGAATAGGAAAAAGTTTTTTTTTCAACTGTATACTTTTGTGTACTAACTGAGAGTTTTAGAGCAAGAGTCCTCTTCCCTTCCACATTTAAATCACAGTCTAATGCCTATCCTGTACCTCAAGAAATTTTATACCAACAACAATTGAGGCATAGATGTAGTCATTTTCAGCTGTTTGGGAAACTCCAGCACGTAGATGACCTTCAAAGACTGCTTGGGCAACTTGTTGAGAATTGGTATTAAAATATAAAAGGAGGTTCTCTGAAGGTGACTGAGTTGGAAGAGTCCTTGCCAAACATGCATGGAGATTTGAATTTGGTCCCCAGAAATTGTGTGAAATGTCAAGCCTAGTGGTGCTTTTCTGTATTGCCAACTCTATGGGGGCAAAGACAGGCAGAGGCCTTAAGTTCATTGGCCACCCAGCCTAATCAGTACACCTCACAGTTTCATTCACAAGGCCCTGTGGTAGATTGAATGAGAATGGCTCCCGTAGGCTCATATATTGTAATACTTGTTCCAGAGTTGGTGGAACTATTTGGGAAGGATCTGCAGCTTCAGAACCCAACAACATACCTAGTTAGCTCTCTCGTTGCCTGCCTCCGACTTTCAGATAAGATGTAATCTCTCAGCTCCTTCTCCACACGCCATGGCATGCATATGTGCTACCATACCCTCAGCTATGATGCCATGGACTCACCATTGGAAACAGTTGGCAGGACCCCAGCTGAATTCTTTCTTTAATAAACTGCCTTAGGCATGGTGACTCTTCACAGCAGTATAAAGGAAGCTAAGAAAATCCCTGTCTCAATAAAACAAGGAGGATGGTTCCTTACGAACAACATTAATGGTTATCTCCTGGTGCATACATATGTACACAAACATGTAAGCAGAATATCTACTATCTTCACACACCTCACAGAAAAGAAAGATACAGACAGAGAAAGATAGAGGGACACACACACACACACACACACACACACACACACACACACACAATCCCAGACAGACAAGAAAGCAAGTCAGAATCCCAGACAGACAAGAAAGCAAGTGATGTAGTTTATGGTAGAATGTTTGCTTTCATTTGCAAGGCTTTAGGTGTACAATACTGTGCGGAAATAATATTATTACCCTTGAGTGTGGGGGAAAAAAAAGAAAAGCGTGGGGCCTGGCGCGCAGACGGAGCAGGGGTGGGTGGGGTGGGGGTAAGGGGCACGCGCCAGGACGGACCAGCGGCACATGGGCCTCATTCTCCGGCCAAGGTAGTGTGCATGTCGCAGAGGACACAGACGGACATGGAGCCCGCATGGGGTTTTTGGGGAAGCAGGCAAGATGCACGTGTACCTCAGCCTAACGGGGAGCTAGCAGTCACACCGCCGGCCGGTCTCTGAAAATAGAAAGAGAAAAGGGATAGAAAGACAAAGGAAGAGGAGAAAATAGATAAGAAAAGCCATGACCATGTGGAAAGGGGAGAAAATGGAGAGACAGAGAGATAGACAAAGAAGAGGGCCGGGGAGAACAAGTGGGAGAGACAGAGAGCACGCGCTGAGGGGTGCTATTTATAGTGAGTTGGGTGGTCAGGTAACTGAGAGGCGGTGAGAGTGTGGCTGCAGGCAGGTGACTGCCGAGGGGGGGTCAGGCTAGAACCTGGGGCATGGCCACAAGTCTCATTGAGGTCCCACACTTGAGCCACGTTTTTATAATTTTTTTAGATTTATTTCTTTTTATTTATATGAGTACACTCTGTCAGATATACCAGAAGAGGAAATCACATCCCAGATGGTTATGAGCCACCATGTGGTTGCTGGGAATTGAACTCAGGACCTCTGGAAGAGCAGTCAGTGTTCTTAACTACTGAGCCATCTCTCCAGCCCTCTTTCTTACCTTTTCGTCTATGAAATGTTCTTCTATTTGCATTACTATGCCCGTTGCTAGCCATTCATGCTTTTCTGTTATAAGATTGTAGGAGCTGGTACAATGCCTATATTGTGCTTTTCTCATGCAGTCAATATTATAAGAAGTTTTTATGGGGTTTAGTGGAACAAATGGTGTTTCCATGAATGAATAAATAATTCATTCGTTAACCATGTTTAGAATTATCAGTGTTGTGGATAGATTAAGTACAATTGAAAAATTGCCCTACAGAGTATAAGACTCCCCAAGAAGTAACTGTGTGGCTGTATCCATTTCAATATGTGTTCCAACCACTGGTATGAACTCAGTAGTATTTGTATCTTTAAGGACTAAAGTTGCAGCTACTTATGGTGTGTAGTTTAAAGCACCTTACTGTGTTTGTTGAATATCCATAAGTTTTCATAATCTTTCAGCTGACATTCCGTTTTTTGTCTTGTTTTGTTTTGTTCTGTTTTGTTTTGTTTTGTTTGACACATGGTCTTCCTATGTGGCTCAAGCAGCTCAAACGTATAATCCTTTTGTCCCAGTCTCTGAGAGCTGGGATTACAGACATGCACTGTCATTTCTGGCTTGTTATACACTCTCGTTTAACAAAAGTCTGAGCCCTGTGGTTTGGTTGACATTTTTGCATGTGGACTTTCAAATCTCTTAAGACAGAAATCCTTTACAAAGCCCTAGCTTTCATGTGCTTGCCAAACCAATGATGAGAACTGTTTACCTCCTAGAATATAAATCTTATCATGTGTATCTCTATTTGTGGATAGTTATAGCATGATTGAAGTCTCTGTGGGAACTGTGGATTGTGTGACAGTCACTTGTGAAAACACTATGATTCCTTTGCATGTGACACATTTTGACTAATTTAATGTCCTGGTTGCTAAAGATAGCACATGGTGATTAAAATATGTTATTGCATCTAAATTATGAGCATAAATTATCATGGTATTATAAAGGCTTGAGTGTTAGGGTTGACAGAGAGCTCCTGTCCATTATCTGGCTTATAACTGTTTCCTTTTCCCCTCTGAGTTAATTGAAATTATTCTCCTTAGTGTGAAAAATCAAATAATGGTAGGCTGGGGATGCGGTCTGTCCTAGAGGGTGTTTTCATGTCTCCATATTGTGAATAGTTTCCCTTTCTATTCTGGCTGCTTTTGTCTGAAGCTAGTATATCCCCTCCAGATGGGTGCATGGCTTTTTGCCCTCCCCCACCATTCTTCCTAGTTTTTAGGTCAACTTGGTGAAATATAGAGTCATTTGAGAGGAGGGAACCACAATTGAGAGAAAAAAAAAACCTGAAAATCATCCTGTAGGCAAGTCTGTTGTGTATTTTCCTAATTAGTGGTTGATGTGGGAGGACTCAGTCCATTTTGGGTGGGGACACCCCAGGATATTTGTATTATGTACTATATGAAAGCAGGCTGAGCAAGCCCTTAGGTGAAAACCACCAAACAACACTCCTCCATGGTCTCTGCATTAGGTCTTGCTTCCAGGTTCTGCCTTGACTTCCTTTAGTAATCACCTGTGATGTGGAAGTGTAAACCATGCACATCCTTTCCTCTCCAGGCTGCTTTTGGCCATAGTGTTTTATTGCAATGACAGTAACCCTAATTGAGACACCTACCCTCAATGCTGGCTCCCAGTTCCTGTCCCTTGTAAATGTGAATAGCATTTCCAGAATTCTGTGACTTAGTGAATTCCTGTTACTCATACAGACCGGTGTCTTAGGGTGCTTTAATCATGGAATCTCTGTCCTTAACTTTCCCCCAGAACATTTCTTTCGAGATCCTTTCATGGGTTCATAGAATGCAGGTCATTGAAGACATGGGGCCTGACCTTGAGTTTGTGTAGCCAGATTGACTTAGCATGAAGTTCAGCATATCCTTTGCCCCGCAGAATGTGCTGTAGAATTCTAAGATCTGTCTTGTTGAGAGTTCTGTGGATGAGTTACAGTCATTACTTGGTAAGAAAATTGCCTTCTCTGTTCCATGTGTCTGAATCTCCACTGTCGCTGCGTGACAAGTCAAGTGTGGTCATGTCTGAATTTCATCGGTTAATTTCTGCTCAGCGAGTACAAATTTTATGATCCTGGAGGACTGTGCAGACATGGTGGGAGATGCAAACATTCCCTGTATTCATTTGAATATGTAGTCAAGAGCTGACATGAAATTGGAAATATATTCTTTAAAAATATTCAAGCTGCAGCTTCGGCTACTCAAGTACCAGGTTTAAAACTCCTACTGTGTTTGTTGCTTGGTCTCCCAGAAGGGAAGAACCATGCTTGATTGAAACACCATGGCAGAATTGCTTTTATTTTACATAGTTCTATCTTTCTTCAACTTGCTTTTAAAACAGTTTTTAAAATATATACCCTCAAACATGAGAAGTATATTTAGGCTCATTTTTTTAAGAAGGAAAATAAACTTAATAGATCGCAGGCTATCTGCAGGCTAACTTTTCTGTGAGGATTGTGATAATGGTTTGTATTGAGGCAGGAGTTGATAGGTGATTACAAGTGCTGGTAAGATTTTTTTTTTTTTTTTTTTTTTTTGGTTTTTCGAGACAGGGTTTCTCTGTATAGCCCTGGCTGTCCTGGAACTCACTCTGTAGACCAGGCTGGCCTCGAACTCAGAAATCCGCCTGCCTCTGCCTCCCAAGTGCTGGGATTAAAGGCGTGCGCCACCACCGCCCGGCTGGTAAGATTTAATGTCCCATGACTCAGTGTTCAGCACTTTAATCCAGGATATAGGGGACGGGGTTTTCATTGGGCTCTGCTTCAGTAGATTCTCTTTCCTAGCTTTTGTAAAGAAGTTAATAGTGGACACTGTCTTTTCAGAATGACAAGGTTCATCATGACATTTTCATATATGCATATAACAAATTCTGATTGTATCTATGCTGTTCACCTTCTCTTAACTTCATCGCCTCTTCTATTCATCTGCTAGCACACCTCAGGTTGTCCTACTTTGCTTTGAGGTTTGTATTTAAAGTGTAGACATTGTATTTGTACAAAAATGTGTTATTGGCCTTTTTAAGTTTGGCTTTCTAAGTTTCACATGCTCTATTATCCTATCCATTTTTCTGCAAATGATATAGCTTTGTTCTGTTTTATAGATAAATAAAACTTCAGCGTGTGTATGTACCATATAATCTATTATGTGCTAATGTGTATCTGGGCTATTGTGTGTTTGTTGTGTGTCTATTGTGTGTCTTGGCCATTGTGAAAATCACTGTAATAAACATAGATATTCTTTTGTGTGTGTGTGTTATGAATTAGAGTGCCTGAGGTATGTACTCAGGATTGGAATAGCCTTACCTTATAGCATTTTTCCCTTTTTTCTTTTTCTTAGCTTCTGTTGGCCTGAACTGCTCAGCAGTCTTTCTCTGTCAGGCTTCCATGTATTAGAATTGTAGGCACACACCTACCATATCCTTCTTTATTTAGAAATTCTAGTTCTAAGTTTTTAAGGAACCTCTATTTCCATAGCAGCTGTACTAATGACCAATGGTGCTCATATCAACATTGTTTCTTCCTACTGTCTCTGTGTTAGCACTCTCACATCTCTGCTTTCTATCTCCACATCTTTAGAAGTAGGGATGCAGTCTGGAGGAAATCCTAAGCATAGTCATGCAATCTTAGACTGGCCTCAATTCTGATATAGACGCTGCACAAGTGAATCAAGAGGGTATGTCTCTGAGACTGTGTCCTGTACAGAACAGCAGACATGAGATGCTCAATAAGATGGGATACTCTGCTCAGTATCATCAGAATCTCATCTGAAGACTGAGATGGTTTATAGTTGGACCACTTTCTCCCAGGTAGATGCTAATTATTGATACCTCAGCAGATCATTAATAGACCTGCAGAGATGTGTGAGCAGATGATTGGCTCCTGGCAAGGACTGTCCCTGCAGGATGTGTTGTATTCTAAGAATCACTTGTATAGCTATTTTGACCTTATTTAGAGCTGAGATTTTCTAGTTTTGACCAGCAGTGTGAGCCTTAGCATTAGTTCTAATTGGCCATCTGCTTCAGTTAGTATTTTCATTGTGACAATGGATCTTGAAGGAGTATCATTCTATATAGAATATCTCCAAATAGTGAGTTAATTAATAAAAAAAAAATGCCACCAAGGTTGCATACTGAGCTTGCACTGAGTAGGGTCTATGTATTTCATGACAAAGGCATGTGTTTTGTGTTTTGACATCTCTGACTTAGGTGTTATTTATAACAATGATGTCCTTCAACTGAAATAATTCTTCTGTTTCAGTAGAAAATAAAATCTAATTTTACTTACTCTGTGATATCTTTGATGATGGGCAATGGTATTAATCTTTACCACCAGACATTAAGTCCCAGGTTTCTCTGAACAGTAGTCATAGTAGAGGCAAAGCCATAATTAAGTTAGTTCATATGTTAGCCAAGGAGGAATTTTGCTACAGACAACCCTCTCACAAGTCACGTCACAACTGATTCAAGGGTCACATGCCATCTCCTGTAGCCATTTGTTTGCTCCCCTCACTGTTTAGTGAAGGGTTGTTTGTAGAGTGAGAACCACTTCAACAAATAGAGTTCCCTCCTTGCAAATGCACTCCTCCTGACATAAAAGACTGTGTAAGGTATTCCTAGAGCCTCACAGGAAGTGAGTGATAGGCAGGTGGTGTCATCTCTGTCAAGAACTTCAGTGCTTGCCTTTTGCATTTCCATATTTAGTCCTTGGTCAGGGACAGCAGTGCTCATCAGGGCAAATGAAGAACCAGCATTCAGTTCAGCCAACCCAGGAGCCAAGCTTACAATGGAAATGCCTGGGGTCAAGGCACATGTGGCTATTATTACTTTTTCTCTTTTGAATTGTTTTCAGGAAAAAATGCTACAACTGTTTAAAAAAAAAAAAGAAAAACAAAAAGAAATCCTATAAATCTTTCCTTGGAAATTTTCCTCACTAGCCATATAAAAAGATTTATAATTATGTGAACATTTATGTGTATATTGGGGATCTGTGTACGTGAGCACAAGTACCTGTGGGGACCTGAGGATTTGGATCCCCGGGAGCTGGGTTTAAAGGTGGCCATGAGCCATCCCATGTGGGTTATGAGAGCTGAACTTGAAGAAGTGCTCGTAGCCCTGGGCTACCACTCCTGCTCTCCCCTAACATTCTTAAGACTACAGCTGTTTCCAAAGTCTTCACACTAATGGTGACATAACTATGCTTGCAGCCAATGATGAGCACTCTCTTTTTGTAGCAGGGCAGAGCATATGTATTTCAGCTCTGTTGGCTGTAAGAGCTTTATCATTACCATTTGTTGTGCAGTCTTGGAGTATCAGAACTGCTGTTGAAGATGCTTAAATGAATGCTAATGGATGGGTCAAAGGGGCTGGTCAGCTGGCCTCAGTTTGAGAAACAAGGAGACCAACAAACCTTATTCATAACTTGGCAGGTTGGCCACTGATATTATTTCTCGGGTCTGTAGCCCCATTCCAAATCACATGCTACATACTCTTGTTGAATGTTCTTAATATCTATTTGGAACACTTTCTCAAAAGTTCAAAATTATGTCATCCTGCTATTTAGTGGGCTGTGTCATTTCAGGCACTTCTGATGTTTCTTCTATGGGTGCATTTAAACTGCATTTTCATTAAGCACAGAGCACAAACACACAGCATCATGACCTGCTTTGTACATCACATTAGAAAGTGCATTATGGCTCCCCCTACATATGTAGCAGAGGATGGCCTCAACTGGCATCAGTGGGAGGGGAATGTGCTTGGTCTTGTGGAGGCTTGATGCCCCAGAGAAGAGGGGGATGCCAGAGGGATGAGGCAGGAGTGGATAGGTGGGTGGAGGGCAACCTCTTAGAGGCCAAAGGGATGGGGATGGTGTCGGGGGATTCGTGGAGGGGAGACCAAGAACGGGGATAACATTTGAAATGTAAACAAACAAAATGATTACTAATGAAAAAGTAAGTACATTATGAATGTGCCTATTTGTGTATGTCATCTGACTTGCTTCTGTACTGTAAGTTTATTCTTCCATGTGTAACTGAATTATTACCTTCCCTTTGTAACTATCCTATGGTAAGGTTTTCTGAGGAGACACATTCAGGATTCTTTCCTATGTTCTCAGGTTGCTTTAGCATCCTTACATGATTCTTACCTGCACCTCAGTTATGTGACTGGTGCCAAATGATCACATTTTAGTTTCTCTCTTGCTTCACAGTTATCACTCAGGGTATATGATGAGCAAATGCCTGTTCCCATTCCTTGTTTATCTAAATGAATCTGAACTCATAGATTCTGATTTTATACTTTGAGTTAAATTCTGCTGTCAGTATATTTCTCACTTCTCAATGCCATCTCATCATTGGCTCACACTGTATCTTCTTGAATGTTTTTGTCATGTTTATAATCTCTTCCCACAACTGATACCAGCACCAGATATGCCAGGTATACCTTCAGCTTTCCATTCCCTGGTCTCAAAATTAGGGCATTTTACCATGGAGTCTTCACCCCTCTAATTGTAAAGAGTATGTAGAATCCAGGAGCAAAGACAGTAAATTGGTTGTTATTACTGGTCTGCAGTTGTTTCAGAACCTGCTAGTAAAAATACCTAGGAAATATTTGTACAAATTTACACAGAAGCCCATGTACATACTGCCTGGGTCTACTTTCTATTTGATTTGTGCAAACCCACAGAATCCATAACCTCTCTTTTCTGTTGTATCTCATGGGAATCTCTCCCATTTCTGTTCTGTGTTTCCATAGGGAAATTGGCTTCTATTCCACATATATTTTCCTCAGTCAATCAAGGAGCTATAAAGATAGAGCTGAAATTTATGAAAGCCACCTTATTGTTTAAATGTAGTTGTTTGTTTCTTTAGCCTTCAACCATATGTTATCAATATATTATTACTGAAGTTATCTAAATCAGGTTGTCATTATGATGATAAACCACTTGAGCTTTTCAACCTAAGGAACTAAGATTGATTTTGTTTCTGGCTAGGAGGTTTCAGTCTATGATTGCTTTTGCCCAGTGGCCTTATGGCCTGTGGCACCACATTTTTCCCCGGCAGGAGCATGTGGAGAAGAGGCCTGTATAGTCCAATAGTGGCCATGGTTGATATGGAAGGGTCCAGTACTCAATTATCATTTTCAAGAGAATGCCTCCACTAATGACCACTAACCCTCCTCCCCCAAATTGTGATACCTTTCAGTAGGGTCACAAGCTGACAGCCAAGCCTTTGTCAAGGGCATTTAGAGGGCCAGTAACTTCCATACTCTATAGATTTTGAGGTTGCCTCTGCATTTGATTTTGTCAGAATGTTGCTTTAAAATTCAGTGGTTTCATTTTGCAGTGGTTGAAGAGAATCCTCTCACCCTCACTTTAATTAAATATGACCCAAGACGCCAAACTTTACTGTAGGCCTAAACTCAGAAATGTATGAAGAAGCTATATTCAGAGAAATATTCCTCCCTGTATCTTTCCTACCAAAACCCAACTTTTTCTTTCTTTTCTTTTCTCTTCTCTTCTCTTCTTTTCTTTTCATTTCTTTTTTCTTTATTTTCTTTTAAATTTTTTTTGCTCAGTTCTCATTTTCTTCCATGGTATAAAGCAGTCTTATTATGTTCTTGGAAAAGCTTGCTATGTTTCATTTTATGTAAGTGAGCTGATAAGTGATGTTTCTAATTCCTTACATAGAACTCAAGCCTCATACATGTTAAGCACATGGTTTGCTATTGAGCTCTACCCTGGCCCTTAGGGTACCTTTATGTATTATTCTCTCTCTACCAGTAGACAATGAATGTGCCAAAGTAGTTTTATACTGCAGCATTGATGGTCATAGTAACATATGGAAAAAATTTAAGTATCTTCATGGGAGGGGTTTAACTGACTATTGTTCATGAAAGGAAGAAAAGAGGTGCTGTGTTACTGTAAAGAAGGAAAAGAAAAGTCCTCACATGGAGTAATTCCAGCTCACCGCTTTGTGGAAACGTGAAAGAGTGCATGGCTCGTTTGCAGTTCTGGAGAAGACTTCAGCCGGAGCCTGTAATGTGCCTCTCACACTCTCCCTACCATTTTAACTGCCTGCCATTCTCTACAAGCAGGGTTATCCCCATCCTGGCAGAAAGTACAGGTGTCGGGGAAACATGTTTGCGAGTTAGAAGTGCAGGTGTGGCAAGAGACGTGGGGATTGGAACTTCATAGCCACCGATGGCGGGGGCCATTTCTCCAGTTACTAGTCACTGGAAAGCATGGACAAGAATATCAAGAAGCAAATGCAGAATCCTGGCATGTAAAGTTTACAGTTGTCACTGCTGTAGCACAGCTCAGTATAGGTCTAGTCCATGCTGAGCGAGCATTTCTGGGAAAAACAGTTAGTGAACAGGTGACAGTGTGGGAACCCAGCTTTCTATGATAATTACTCCATGAAAGAACCTGGGGTTTGGGGCAAAAAAAAATAAAAAAATAAATAAATAAAAAAACCCAGCATCAGCTAATAGCAGGATCGAAATCTCTAGCTTATTATAAGCAAAGCAATAATCAAAATGTCAAATTCAATTCCTGCCTTACATTGTTTCTTCAAACTATTAAGAATTTGGATGGAGTGTGAAAGAAAGCGGGAACAGAGCATGACCAGATGTAGGCACACTTGGACTCAAATTCTATTTTAATTAACTAATTACACGTTGTGGTTTTCTAAACCTGACATGGAAGGATACCAGAGAGCACATTCTTTTCTCAGATTTTTCCTTTATCCTTGTCCAGAAAAGGTGTTCTAAATTTCTTCCATGTCCCCTGGATCCATGTCTCCTGCATCCATGTTTCCTTCATTCCTGTCTCCCTCATTTGTCTCTTGCACCTATGTCTCCTGCATCCAAGTTTCCTGTATCCATGTTTCCTACATCCCATCTCCATTGGCACATGATCTTGCACTTACACTTTACTTGAATACACTGTTTCCTAAATTCCATTTAACACACACACACACACCCCACACACACACACCCCACACACACACCACACACACACACACACACACACACATACACACACACACACACACACACACACATACACACACACACACACACACACACACATACACACACACACACACACACACACTACTTTGTTAAATGTATTCAATATCCTGGTCTCAACCAAGATGTACTTTACCAGGACATTTTCCTCTCAGTCATAAAAATTGGTGAAAATTTTGTTTTGCATTTATTTTGTCAGTGCATCTAGAATACTATGCTTTATGTACCTCTGTATCTCTCTGTACCAATTCTGCAAGAGCTTTAGGATGCAAAGGGTGTGTCTGTCTGTCTATCATCACATGTACATAGCCTGGTATTAACCACCCACAGTATATTGCTGAAGTACATCAACTCACCAGCAACTCAATGATTTGGGGTACTAGACAACATGGACCCCTGGGTTCTTTTCCTATAGTAATTTTAGTGCCGTGACTATACTTGGAAATATATTGAAAAAACGATGAAAGCAAAAACGGTATGCAACATCATTACCATCTTTTAAGATTTTTCGTCACATGATAGACAACTTGATGAAAGGCCTAATTGCCTAGCATTAGTGGAAATTATTTTTGTAGCTCATGTCATAATAGAGATTATTAGTGTAGCGTAGTCTTCTTTTGTATAACTCCAAGTAGGATAAGATTAATAAAATAATTTCAAATGTGTAGCTGTTTGACATGCCTGGAGTGGTTATAATTTGGCAGAGTGAGAAGTGCCTGAAGACCCGTTGACTTTAGATGGTGCAGCAGTTTGCTGCAGAAGCCTTGAGACCCTGTATGTCTGCCTCACAGGAGGTTCCAGAGAATTTGGTGGGGAGTGTTTCTAAGAGGTTCACCAAGCCTTTGTCTTCTCCCAGAAGCCCCTCTTCTACAGCAGAGCCTGCCACTCCCTTTGCCTGTAGAACACAGCTGCTGGATTCTCATCCTTGCCTCCCTGGTCCGCTTCTATAGCCTTCCCTTTAATTTCTCATTTTCTCTAGGATGGAAAGACTGAAAGAGAGAGGGAAGAGCCAGGAGATCTCAGATGCACCATGTACCAAACCAGGAAGCTTGGTCCTGCCTGGGCTGCCTTGCTGGGGCATAAGTGTTTGCATGTGAGAATGCTGCTCCCTACAGCTTCCTCCCAGGGGACTTATTTGTAATTATTGGAAACATAATTGAACCATTGGACAGGCCTAGCACGACCTTGGAACATCTAAAGCATTTATTTTTTTGTTTTCGAAACGGGCTGCAAACAGGAAATATTAAAAAAAGAGTGCTTTAAAACTGAAAGGAAATCTTTCATTAATCAGAGACATTCATAAAACAAACCAGGCAGGAAGAGCGAATATTTGATGACAGGACTTTGGGCTGTTGCAGAATCCTTGAAGATTGCCGCTATAGGCTTGGCTTGGTATAGCTGTAGCTTGTTCTACCAAATGAGCCAACCCAGTTAATCATTCTGTCATGTGGAGTGGGAAGGAACAAAAGGTTGCTTAGTACATAGTCATTTGCAGTGTGCCCTTTGTGCCTGCCTCTCCCTGCCTCGCTTGTTTCTCTCCTGTCTCCAAGCCTCTCTCCTCCCTTCCTTTTTAAATTTATTAGCAAGCCAGTTACTCATAAAGTCAGCCCGTGAGCACAGGTATACTCCTACATTTGCTTTTATCCGGAGACTGTAAATTATTTAAAAATACCTTTTTAAAAAGTTAGCATACAAAGGGATAACTTTTGTTCTAGTTGGCTTTCCGCTGTATTTTAGGGGAGAAAAGGTTTTGTTTCTGCTGTTAGTCCCAGGTAACAGTTAATCTCCTATGGAAGTCAGGGAAGGGCCTCAAGCTAAAACCTGGGAGGTATTTCTTACCGGCTTGCTCATAAGGTCATGTTCAGCTACATTTCTTATACAGTACAGTCCTAGGGATAGTTCCCCCCACAGTAGGCTGGACCTTCTTGCATCAGTTATCAATCAAGGCCATCTCTGTGGCATATGGTAAGTTCTTCAATTGATGTTTCTTCTTCCTAGGTGAGTTTGGATGGTGTTGACAATGAAAACTAACTAGCATGAATTTCAGGATGACATTTCCAAACCTATCCAGACCTTCTTATTTGTCTCTAATCCCTACTGTTCTCCCATCTCCACTAGCCCCTTTTAAAATGTACACACACACTCACACACACACACACACACACACACACCAATGATTTAGGTATATGTGTGCATGTATGTATGTGTGCACAGCACAGAGTACTTCTTGACAAATTGCAAGAGCAGGTTCTCTCTTTCCATTATGTCATTTCCAGGTGTCACATTCTGATTGACAGGCTTACATGCAAGCATCTCTATTATCTGTTGAGACATCTGTCCAGCCCTGACCACTGCCTCTGTCTTACAGGTGGCCTTCTTTCATCAAAATAGTTCCCTCACTTGCTTTCATGTTGCACATATTCTATGACTGTCTCTCCCCCATAGTTTTCCATCTCTTTCAGATCTCTTCTGCTTCTCATGGTCCCCATTCCTCTTTACACTCTCTCTCTCTCTCTCTCTCTCTCTCTCTCTCTCTCTCTCTCTCTCTCACACACACACACACACACACACACACACACACACACACATACGCACACACGTACATGCACACAAATGCATGTGCATGCACACACATGTACACACACGCACAGTTCCATTTTGTGCATGAGAGAAAAATGTAGGTTTTGTCTTTTTGACTCTGGCCTATTTTGCTTAGCACAATCACCTTCTGTTACATCTATTTTCCTATAAATGTCATAATTTCATTGTCCTTCATGGCTGAGTAAAATTTCATTGTGTATAGGTACCACATGTTTTTTCTTTTCTTTTATCAGTTCGTGGAACAACCTGGAGACAATAAGTCCAGTAAGTGACAATCCAAACATTTAGTGAGTCAAAAAAAATGTGACATGATTATAAAAACAGTGTTGTTTAGAGTTAAACCATCACCATGGTGAATGTACTATTCTTCCACTAGAGATGCTGAAGAAAGAGAGCAGAGAATGTTTGTATTGGAGCACCTCATTCAGTTTCTGTGTCAACATTTGTAATATGGATTTTATTATTTATCCATTTTGTTTTAAACTTATTGTAGTCAAACTCTAATAAATTTAGTTTTTGCTGAGAACTTCACCCCATGCACCCTGCTAAAGACAAAGGCCTGCTATTTAAAAATCATACTGCACATATGAAATTCAATATGAAGTCATTTCATATGAATTTCACATGAATTCAGATACTTAACATACATGTAGATAATATTGATACTTATAAGTAATTATATAATGTAAAATGTACATTACATTTTGAATAAACTGAGGTTTTTGTCCTATACTCTTAACATTTACATGGTGAATTCATGATCTCCTAATTAGATAATGTGTAGGAGTAGTCAGAATTCTGATCTTGAACTACTAATATCCAGATCTATGACAACATTAATTTTTGTTGTTAAAGCTGCCCATTCTATAGTATCTTTAATATATGTGTATTATATAGATAACATTGCAGATAGTACAATTTTATCCAATTTTAATCCTATTATTGGTGAGTTTGAACTTGAGAATGGCAGTGCTGGTCTTGGTATGCTGTTAGAAAATGACCTAATCTCTTTTTTCTAATCTGCTTCCCTTGTTCCTTTGTTTGCTTGTTTGTTTGGTTTGAAATAGAGTTTTGTTATTTAACTATGCTTAGCCTAGTATTGACTATGTAGGTCAAAGTAGCCCCAAACACATGACAGTCTTAGTGCTGGAATAGCACATATGTCACCATGCTTGGCTAGTCTAAGCTTTTTTTAAATTGAATATTTTATTTATTTACATTTCAAATGTTATCCCCTTTCTTGGTTTCCCTTCTGCAACCTCCCTATCCCATCCCCCCTTACCCTGCTTCAGTGAGGGTGTTCCCCCACCTTCCTGCCCACTCCCTCCTCACTGCTGTAGCATTCCTCTTCACTGGGGCATCAAACCTTCACAGGACCAAGGTCCTTCTCTCCCATTGATGCCAGATAAGGCCCCTTTAGCATCTTCAGTCCTTCCTCTAACTCCTCCATTGTGGTTCCTGTGCTCAGTCGGATGGTTGACTGTGAGTATTCACATCTGTATTGGTCAGGATCTGGCACTTCTTAGTATCTGCAAATAGTGTCTGGGTTTGGTGTCTGCATGTGGCATGGATCCCCAGGTGGGGTGGTCTCTGGATGGCCTTTGCTTCAGTCTCTGCTCCACTCTTTGTCCCTGTATTTCCTCTAGAAAAGAGAAATTCTGGGATAAAATTTTGGAGATGGGTGGGTGACTCTATCCCTCAATTGGGGCGCCATGCTGAACCTCTGTATATGATCTCGACAGGTTCTTCCTCCTCTTTGTGGGGTATTTCAGCTAATGTCATCTCTGTCGAATCCTGGGAGGCTCTTGCTTTCCTGGCATCTGGAACTTTCTAGTCTAAGCTTTTTTTTTTTAATTATTATTTTTTATTTTCTAAGTTTTTTTTTATTTACATTCCAAATCATTTCCCCTTTCCCGTTTCCTCCCTCCCCGAAAGTCCCATAAGCCCCCTTCCCTCCCTCTTTTCTCCATTCAACCCCCTCTCGTTTCTCTGTCCTGGCGTTCCCCTACATCCAGTCTTTCCAGGACCAGGGGTCTCTCCTTCCATCTTCTTGGAAATCTATTGATATGCGAATTGTGTCTAGGGTATTCTGAGATTCTGGGTTAATATCCCCTTATCAGTGACTGCATACCTTGTGTGTTCTTCTGTGATTGGGTTACCTCACTAAGGATTATATTTTCAAGTTCTGACCATTTGCCTAGGAATTTCATGAATTCATTGTTTTTAATTGCAGAGTAGTATTCCATTGTGTAAATATACCACATCTTCTGAATCCATTCCTCCATTGAGGGACATCTGGGTTCTTTCCAGCTTCTGGCTATTATAAATAAGGCTGCTATGAACATAGCGGAGCATGTGTCCTTATTGCATGCAGGTAAAGCCTCTGGGTATATGCCCAGGAGTGGTATAGCCGGATCCTCCGGGAGTGTCATGCCCAGTTAGCTGCAAACAATTCAGGCTTCATACATTGTTGTCTCTGCATTCTCAACCTCAGCACAATACTAAGTAAAATGAAGAAAAGAAGGGAAATAGACCTATTCTCTGAATTATTTCATTGAAATTAACAAAATGATGCTCTTGTAAACAACCATATTTTGGTGTCTATGAAATAGATTCTGCTTATAAAGCCACATCAAGGACTGTGTTTGCAACGTTGGATGGGACACACTGATGGCTGGAGAATCTGTTGGTTGATGATCCTTGTGCGAATGCTTCTCACTGGTGCTGAGAAGGCCTTAGCCCATCTCATGTCTCCATGGTCTCCAGTACCAGGTAGTCCTTGAGTGTAGGTTTGGTAGCTGGCTGTGTCCACACTCAGATGTGTCCTTTGCAGGTTCTGTTGTACTTCTAGTTTATTTTCTCCATGTACAACTTCTCCTGAGATAGCACTAAAGATAGGCTGGAATGTTGGTAGGTTTTGTCTTTCTGAATACATTACTCCATTTTTCTCCAGAGCAATGATAGCTAGAAGACTTGTGTGTCCTGAGCTATTGTTCACTGAAGATTTCATTATAGCTCCTCTCATGCATTCCCTGTGTCTCAGACCATTTTCTGTTGCTATAACTGGATGTGAAAACAGGCAATTTATGAAGAACACTGGTTCATTCAGTTCATAGTTCTGGAGGATCACAAGCTCTTGTCTCTTCAGGGTCTTATGAGGGCTTCATGTCACATCGGTGCATGGTAGATGCCTCCTGTGAAGAGACAGAGCAGATGTGTTCACATCGAGCTTTCTAACTTCTCTTAGAAAGATGCTGAGACAATTATGAAGGCCTCACTCTCAGGACCTCTCAGCAATGATCTTCTAAGCATCGTATGTCTCAGTACCATGTGAAGGTAACCTCAAGGATGACATGTCAATATGAATCATGGAGAAGACCCAGTATGGTCAGAGTGCCTGTGTACTATCATGAAAGTGGAATAAGGAAAATGTAGCCTGTCATCCACGTGTCAGGTTATGGTTTTCTCTGTTTCATTTTAACTTCTGTGTTCCTGCCTTTCCTCTAGCCCCAAATCTGGGGAGTATTAGAAATGACATTCTCCTTCTTCTTTTCTTCATATTTCTTACCACTGCAGGCTAGATTTTCCAGGAACTTTCTATATGTCATTTCCAAGAATCCTATCATACCTTTTGGGGAAATTACCTTGTCTCATTAAATTATATCTGGGGTTATTGTACCTTGAATCCACTGAACTGTAACTGTGATGCTATTATAGAGCAGGCTCAGTGACGTGTTAACTATGGCTACCCATTTCCAAGGAAAGAGCCCAAATAGGAGATGAGAAGAAGGCATGTGTGCTGGGCCCCAGCATATGGCAATGCAAAAGGAAGGAAAAAAAATAAGAGTTTATAGTGACAGATGGATTTGAACCACATTTGGATCTGTTGAATACTTTTTAATATTTAATTTACAATGAATCTTTAATATAACATTTAACTAAGTCTTCTGTCATATTCTTTTGAAACATATAAAGCCCTGTCAATGTAATTGTGTCTAGGAGATTTAATGGGAATATTGAGTGCTTAGAATTAAAACTGTTGTTGAAAAAAAAATGGTAATTCTCTCAAGAACTTTTATGGTTCACTTATATTTATTTGTGCTGTTTAGAATGGTGTATATATTTTTAACAGTCTGTCAGCTTTTTTATTTCCTGTTTCCTAGAACAAAATGGAATCAAATAATGAAAGTAACTTTTAGCTATGGAAATGAAATGCACATGGCAGCTACATATGGTACCAGACCCAGCCTGCTGCTGATGTAACAAGTTCCAACAGTTAGTCACAGTGCAAGCAACCATGGGGCCAGCCTGATGGTGGCCACTTTCTTCCCAGAATAGATGAAATAAATGAGTTTACTAAGTGGGAAAACAGCCTTTGGTTCTGCCCTAAGGAACTCAGAGCTGGGCTTTGTCGAGTTACTTATAATGTACTTGTTCAAACATTTCAAGCCAAGTTCATTTGTAATGTAATTTTAAGTGTAGGCTGAGAACATTGCACTGATGATAGGTTCTTATTTCTGTTCTTGTTGTTTTCCAATGGGATGGCTGTCTTCAGCACCAGTGCAGTACCTGACTCTAGTAACCAATATCAGAAAAAAAATGTTAGTGTTCACACTTCTTAAGAAGACTAATTAAGTATTTCCTTTCCTCACACTTTATGATAATCTCCATTTTGACATATGTTGGGCTGACATGATGCTTTTCAAACATTCAGAAGAGTGAAGGGACTGTTGAAGATATGCAAAACTCATCAAGGGTTATGGATCAAAGTCAAGTCTTTGTCTAGTCAACACCTGCTGTGGGAGACAGTGACGTTGATGGAGGTTTATGATTCAGGGTTTGGTGAGAGAAATTTGATCTGAGCTCCGGTTGTTTAAGAATTCTCAGCTGTCACCACTTCAGAAATTTCATTGGAAAAGCTATTGCTTCCGGTCTTTATTCTGATCTACCCACCTTGTTGATTTTTGATGTCTTCTTGCACAATTCTCCTTTGGGCATTTTGTCATTTTTAGTTTTACTTGCTTCATTCACTTTGGATAATGGTATTTTCATAGCAGGGTGGGTAATTAGCATTAAAGGCAATTCCACAATCTTTCTTGATGAGAATCCAAGACTGGTCATTCTGGGAGAAAAAAAAAAGAAGATGATGAATAAAGAAGAGTGTTCTGATTGGGTACATTGTAATGGAGTTATGGTGATCTAATGTTATCTTCTCCTTGAATCTTTAATCTTCACTTTGAACTGAGGCTAGCTATTTTATTTCATTTGTATCTACCAACCTCATCATTTGATAATTATCTGTCAGGACTTACTGATTTGAACCATCTTGAGTTTTTGGAGCTCTGACCTAGATTAAAGATCTGCATTTTGGGGGTTACCATAGGGTTGGTTTATCTAGCATGAATTATTCCTTCATATCTGAAACTGAAGCTTAAGAGTAGAAACATGAATGAAAACATGGTTATGCATACTTGTGATTCCATAACTCAGAACAGGAGGTAGGTCTCAAAAATATCTGGTTGGGGCATCATAGAAAGTTCTAGGTGCTATGTAAGTTCTGTGCCATGTATTGAGACCCTGTCTCAAAGTAAAAACCATGATAAAAAAAATGAAGGGTTAGAGAGATGGCTCAGTGGTTAACAGAACTGACTGCTCTTCCAGAGGTCCTGAGTTCAATTCCTAGCAACCACATGGTGGCTCACAGCCTCTTTTGGCATGCAGGTGTACATGCAGCTAGAGCACTAATATACGTGCACGGAATTCCATGACAGCAGAGTATCCCTGGTGCCGTCTCACAGGACAGAGGACAGGATGCTGCCAACCTAGCCTAGATCAGGCCCATGTTTCCAGCAGACCACACACACTGGGCTATTGCTGCTGGTGGTGTGTGGGGTGGGGCAGGGGATGGAGAAGGATGCTGATGCTTGGGCTTTGTTTTGCTTTTGTTGTCCCACCCCCATTCCGCCCCCAATTAGAAACCAAGTTTTCTTCATTTCATTTCATTTGGAACTAAATGGGAATTTGGGTTTCAGTCTCTTCCTGTCCTGAGTTTTATTAAAAAAAAAATCCTTATATTTTTCTTTTTTTTTCCTTTTAAGGGTTATGTAGTAATATTAGCATAAAGATTTTAATTTGGGCAACTTTGATTCTTAAGAGAAAACAAAGCATGTGAATAAAAATTGAAGTGTTCACCTAAATGAATGAATGAATGAATGAATAAATAAATAAATCTTTCTGACAAGAGAGGCAGGACTGAGAGGTGGTCCACTTTCTCTTGTCACTCTCTCTTTTATGTGCAGTTGCATCTCCACAGTGCATCTAAGTTGGGGTCAGATGGGGCTGAGGGGAGCATGGAGCCAAGTAAGAAGAAAACTAAAAGAGAGAAGCTAAAATCTAAGAGATCAAAACTGAGGAGACTTGTGAAGAAGAGGCAGAAGCTCCTAAGCCCGAGACGAAGAAACGGAAGGAAGCAAATGGAGACGCAGGAGAGAAAAGCCCCAGGCTGAAGAATAGACTCTCCCATTCCGAACCAAACTCCAGTTCCAGTAAAGCTCCTGGTGAAGAAAGTAGGAGCGAGTCAGAAAAGGAAGTAAATACCCATGGAGCAGAAAGGAGGAGCTTTCTCTAATTTTCCCATATCTGAACAGACCGTCGAGTTTCTCCAAGCTTGTGGGATGAACTTCCTGTTTCCTATGCAAGCCAAGACATTCCACCATGTGTACAGGTATGGACAGGACCAGGGAAGACATTCTCCTTTGCCATCCCTTTGAGAAACTTCAAGATGGGCTACAAGAGAGGAAGAGAGGCCCAGCCCATTCTGTTGACCATACTTTCCTCCCCACCCTGTCTTCTTCTTTTTTTCTTTTTCAGACTTCAGTGACATCACCAAAAAGTTATCAGTAGCTTGTTTTGATGGTGTAACTCCCTACTGTGGTCAAATTGAATGAAGGTGGAATGGGGTTGATATCCTGGTTGGGACCCCAGGTCATATTAAAGACCACTTGCAGAATGGCAAGCTAGATCTTACCAAACTTAAACATGTTGTCCTGGGTGAAGTTGGCCAGTTGGATATGGGTTTTGCTGATCAAGTGGAAGAAATTTTATGTGTGTCATACAAGAAAGATTCTGAAGACAAGCCCCGATCATCGCTTTTCTCTGTAGCTTGTCCTCATTGGGTATTTAATGTTGCTAAGAAATATGTGAAATCTATATACGGACAGGTGGACCTGACTGGTAAAAAGACTCAGAAAGCAGCCTGGAGATTAACTGTCACTGGATGGAGAGGGCAGCGGTGATTGGGGATGTGGTCTGAGTGTACAGAGCTCATCAAAGGCTCACAATCATCTTCTGTGAAACCAAAAAACGATGCCTGGGAGCTGTCAGAGAACACGTGCATAAAGCCCAGTCCTTACATGGCGACATTCCACAGCAGCAAAGGGAAATCACCCAAAAGGTTTCCAAAATGGCAATTTTGAGTTTTGGTGGCAACCAATGTTGCTGTCCATGGGTTAGATATCCCTGAGGTTGACTTGGTTGTTCAGAGATATCCACCAAAGGATGTAGAGTCTTACGTTCATCATTCAGGGTGGATGGGCTAAGCTGGAAGGACAGGGGTTTGCATCTACTTTTATCAGCACAAAGAAAAGTATCAGTTAGCGCAAGTGGAGCAGAAAGCAGGAGTTAAGTTTAAACGGATAGGTGTTCCTTCTGCAACAGAAATAATAAAAGCCTCCAGCAAAGATGCCGTCATGCTTTTGGATTCTGTGCCTCCCAGTGCCAGTTCAGGCAGTCAGCAGAGAAACTGATTGAGGAGAAAGGAGTTTTAGAGGCCCCAGCAGCTGCTCTGGTCCACATCTCAGGGGCTGCATCAGTGGACCTGATCAGCTCGCAAGTGGGCTTTGTGGCCATGATCCTGCGGTGCTCTACTGAGATGCCCGACATCAGTTATGCTTGGAAAGAACCTAAGGAGCAGCTGGGCGAGAGCATCGATGCCAAAGTGAAGGGAACAGACTTTCTCAAAGGAACACTGGGGGTTTCTTTTGATGTCCTCACTGAAGTAGTCACAGAAATCTAGGAAAAGTGACATTATTTAGACGCAGGCAGCTCACCGTGGCTACCGAGAAGCCAGAGTTGGATGGAGCCCCCGGAAGGATATCGAGGCTGCAGGGGTCAGCGGGATGGCAGCCATGGCATTTTCAGAGGACAGCAGGGTGCAAGCAGGAACTTCTGAGGACAGGGACATGGACCGCAAGAAGTAGAAACTTCAGAGGACAGTGACCAGGAGGAGGTAACAAAGTAACAGATCCCCAACCAAAGGCCGGAAGCAGAGTTTTAGTAAAGCCTTTGGTTAGTGAGCAGAGGCCGGAAGGAACTGTTCCCACTGTGGACCCCAGGGCCCCTCCTGCTGTGCTTCCTTCCCTTTTTATCATTTCTCAGTCCCACTTCCTTGCAAAGAGAGGCTTCTACTAACCATCGTAACCCGTCTTCACTTTGAAAGGGGATAGGAATTCATTACATCATTTTCGATCATACTTTTAGATTTACAAAGTAAAACCAATGGTGGATCTGCCAAAAAAAAAAAAAAAAAAAGAATGAAATCTCAGTTTCTTTTTTTTTTTGTGTGTGTGTGTGTTTTAGCTCTTTATAGGTCAGTTACATAATACATACATCTTCCATGTTTGGATATTGTATTCTTTTTTTTTTCTTTTCTTTTTTTTTATTTACATTCCAAATCATTTCCCCTTTCCTGTTTCCTCTCTCCCCGAAAGTCCTATAAGCCCCCTTCCCTCCCTCTTTTCCCCATTCAACCCCCTCTGGATATTGTATTCTTTGTTTGGGCATGTTCTTTTTTTTTTTTTTTTAATTTTATTTTTTAATTTACATTCCAAATCACTTCCCCTTTCCCGTTTCCTCCCTCCCCGAAAGTCCCATAAGCCCCCTTCCCTCTCTCTTTTCTCCATTCAACCCCCTCTCGTTACTCTGTCCTGGCGTTCCCCTACATCCAGTCTTTCCAGGACCAGTGGTCTCTCCTACCATCTTTTTAGAAATCTATTGATATGCGGATTGTGTCTAGGGTATTCCGAGATTCTGGGTCAATATCCCCTTATCAGTGACTGCATACCATGTGTGTTCTTTTGTGATTGGGTTACCTCACTAAGGATGATATTTTTAAGATCTGACCATTTGCCTAGGAATTTCGTGAATTCATTGTTTTTAATTGCAGAGTAGTATTCCATTATGTAGATATACCACATCTTCTGAATCCATTCCTCCGTTGAGGGACATCTGGGTTCTTTCCAGCTTCTGGCTATTATAAATAAGGCTGCTATGAACATAGTGGAGCATGTGTCCTTACTGCATGCAGGTAAAGTCTCTGGGTATATGCCCAGGAGTGGTATAGCCGGATCCTCCGGGAGTGTCATGCCCAGTTTTCTGAGGAACCGCCAGACTGCTTTCCAGAGTGGTTGTACCAGCTTGCAATTCCACCAGCAGTGGAGGAGTGTTCCTCTTTCTCCACATCCTCGCCAACAACTGCTGTCTCCTGTGTTTTTGATCTTAGCCATCCTGACTGGTGTGAGATGGAATTTCAGGGTTGTTTTGATTTGCATTTCCGTAATGACTAAGGATGATGAACATCTCTTTAGGTGCTTCTCAGCCATTAGATATTCTTCAGGTGAGAACTCTTTGTGTAGCTCTGTACCCCATTTTTTAATAGGGTTACTTGCCTCTCTGGAGTTTAACTTCTTGAGTTCTTTGCTTATGCTCTAAGATCAAGAAATCTCAGTTTCTTAATGGGTCAAATGATGTGACTAATCACAGTGGTTTGAATGGTGGCCTCATTGGCCAACCTAGTGAGTGCCAGCAGTCTAGTTTATTCAGGGATGGGACTTGTTTGATTGACAGTTCATATAAATAGAACCTTTCTTGATGCTCAGTCCACTACATTCCTACACAGCGACTAAGTAGAATGGAATACCCTGCCTTCTTTCTTCAGTGCCCTCCACAGGTAAAATAAAATAAATTCACCAAGGCTCAGCCCATTCTGCTGGAAGGGCATCGGGTATCGGTGCTACATCTCAATACAGTTTAGCTTTTTAAACAAATAAGTATGAAGTGAAACAGATTGTGAGTTATTGGTGCCCCACTGCTGGGTGACATTACTGCACCATGTGGTGCTTACTGAACGATTTCAGACACACCGGGAGATGTTACCTATGCCACATTCAGTAGAGATGCCTTTTAAAAATACATGTAGCAATAAAACAAGACTTATTTATCCTCCTCTTCTCCTGTCAGCCCTATTCACTTAACACAGAGAATAGCTAATAAGTATCACATAATAGGCTGTGTGCTTGTGCACTGGGACATGTGCAAGAACTTGTGAAGGTTTAATTATTGTCTCTGGTGCAATAAAGTAGGCAATTCATGCAGCCAAGGAACCCTTTGTTAGAGCGGATGATATCGTCATTTTGATACCAGTAATGCATTTAGGATTGACTTCCCTGGAGAGGCACAGGGAACTGAGACTCATATTAGAATCGGGCTCTGTGCGGTTGTTCTGAATTTGAAAGTTGAAGCCTTACAGTCTATAAACTCAGGTCTATAAACTTATCTTCACATTTTTATATGACTTTTATTTTCTGAAATGGATTGTGTCTGAGTCAGGGTTTCTATTCCTGCACAAGCATGACCAAGAAGCAAGTTGGGGAGGAAAGGATTTATCCAGCTTACATTTCCACACAGTTGTTCATCACCAAAGGAAGTCAGGACAGGAACGCAAGCAGGTCTGGAAGCAGGAGCTGATGCAGAGGCCATGGAGGGATGTTCCTTACTGGCTTGCTTCCCCCCTGGCTTGCTCAACTTGCTTTCTTATGGAACCCAGGACTACAAGCCCAGGGATGGCACCACCCACAATGGCCCCTCCCCCCTTGATCTCTAATTGAGAAAATGCCCCACAGCTGGATCTCATGGAGGCATTTACTCAGGGGAGGCTCCTTTCTCTGTGATAACTCCAGCTTGTATCAAGTTGACACACAAAACCAGCCTGTACAGGTTGGGAATCATTTTCTCCCTTGGGGAGATTTAACATCATAGGGGTTTAAAGAGCTTCCTTCCTTCCTTTCTTCCTTCTTTCTTTCTTAAATAGGTGCATTTTTTAAAAAAATTCCCATGAGCTTTGTAGAGAGTCAAGTGAGTTTGGGAGTGACACATCGGTACTTTTATGAGCACCCTAAATGTATGTATTGATACTACATTTCAGTTGTAGAAATTACCACTGAATCATGGCTTTGCTTTTAACCAGAAATAGTTCTGTTAGTGCCAGAAGTAATTCACTTCAATGATGACAGAAAGTACCTGTTTTCTAATAGAGTTTGTCTGGTGCTCCCAGACTGATGTCCAGAGATGATGATGTGATGTTAGATGCCTAAAGTTGTACTGGTTAAATGAAGGTGAAAGAAAGAAAATGGAGACTGTTTTTTATTTCAAAATGTGTTTGCAACAGGGTGAAAATTAATATAAAAATGTCTTTTGATGGACCAGAAGGGTGTGGTGTCCATGGTATAGAATGCTCAGACTCGGTTTACACTGAAGCGTTATGTGTATTGATCTGCATTGGGCTGGTAGAGCATCTTATATGCCACTTTCATGTCTCATGTCAACTATCACTGTGTCTCCAAATGCTTCTTTGCTTCTCTCTAAAAAGAGGCACTAAACTCTCATTTTGTTTAAGCTTAGCCTCCCTTCAGTTCTTGAAGAACTGCAGATGTACACCTGTGTCTCCATTGTTTCAGATCCCGTATGAAGGAAGTTTAGTTGACAGCAATTTAAAATATCTCAGATGTGTTTTTATTTCCTATGTGGAAATATTTTGCCTGCATATATGTTATGTGTACCATATACATGCTTGGAGCTGGTGAAGGTCAAAATTGGGCATTGGAGCTCCCATAACTGAAGCTATAGATGGTCTTGAGGCACCACGTATGATCTGGAAATCAGACCCAGGTCAATTGATCTTGAACTCTTAACTGTCTCTCTAGCCCTACTTGTAACATTAATAACCAATTTAATTTTTTAAAAAATGTCATTACAGAAGTTGTGTAATAGATTGAAAACTAAAAGCTAAGTTTTGTCTCGGAGTTTTGAGTCATCTCCAACCCTAAGTGATGGGGATCAAATCCAGGGCCTTGTGGTTGACAAACAAATGTTATGCCACTAGCCTAAATCACCAACCCAAAGACTTGGTTTTAACGAGTAAGGCATGCAGGGGACTGGAGAGGTGGCCTAGCTGTTATTAACTTTGGGTGCTCTCCTAGAAAACTATAGGTCTCCTCCCAGCACATGTCAGTTCAAAACCGTCTGTTAATTCCAGTTCCAAAGAATCCATATCCCTCTTTGGGTTTCTATGGCAAGTGCTTGGTGTACAGACAAACTTGCAGTTAAAACACCCATATAGTTAAAACTAAATACATTTAACGGGCAGATCAGTTTTATTTTATTTTTTTAAATATATTCCTGAGCCTCCCAGGAAGAATGAAAATGTATTAGAAGGAGGCAAATGTTAAGTTACCAGGTTTATTTAATCTCTTCCCCAAGGAGAGATGAGGGGGGTTTTCTCTGTAGAAATCTTTGTACACAGGAACCATAAAGTATTTGAAGCAAAAAGATTACCGAGGCAACAAAATATACCTTTCTGCTATTGCCCACCCTGTAGCTATAATATTTGCTGGTGGTTCATGACAAAATCCGCATGTGGAAATCTGAACTGGCTAATGCATTTAATTAACAAAGCAGAAAACTCGTACACCAAAAAGCAAACATAAATTACATACAATGATGGCAGACTGATCCTCATATAACAACAGCAGCAACAAATAAGATTAATGACATTGGCTTTACAATCTATATTTAATTTTAACAGTAGAATTCTATCTGGTAGAAATCACAAGCATTTTAGAGAAAGCAATGGAATAAATAAAGGTCATTGAGAATTTTACTCTGTAATCCAAACTATTGATTCAGCTGAATTTCGTGGAGTCGGCACTTCCTATAGCTGGAGAGGAATTGTAGGGCAATTGGAAGTGTGCCATTAGCTCAGTTGTGGTTTTGAAGAGAAGAATTATATTTTTATTCCTTGAAAAAGGAGGAACCCAAGACAATAGTTGGGAATCCCAAATGCAAATCATTTTTAGATTTGCCTTCAGCTGCACAATTCCCAGTCTAATCTAAGCACCTCCTTGCACTCTTCTAACTACTGATTCAAGAAAGAAATCTGAGATGTTTTAAGAAGATGGTTTGCTCAGATCATACTCTGTACCTCATTGTGTAGGAAAATTAAGACAACATACATTTTTGAGCACACACAATAGCTTTCAGTCTTCTATCTGAAGTAAAATTGAGGTTGTAAATGCGAAATAAAATATGCTTTCCTGGAGCTCCTTGGTGGGTAAAGTGAGCATACTGAATACTGCCCTTTTGAGGAAACTTGTGTGTCAGATGCAGCCTGGTAAACTATGCATCTTTTCACATGTCAGAAGGCTGTCACACCGGCAACAGAAAGAAATGGGCATTTGTGAGTTCTAAGCAAGTTCTGAAAGATTTTTACCTAAAAGGAGAATTTATGCCTTCAGTAATGGTATGGAGTGAATTCCTCCAGAATAGAAGATAGATCCTGGAGTATCCTTTCCACCAGGGAACTGGTTAGACACACAGATCTGGAATGCTCAAGTCCCATATACAGAGATAGTATAGCATTTGCATATACCTGTTTCTGCTCACTGTGGTGCACAAACATAGAGCAATGCAAATTCCACTCATAGCTGTCATATTGTATTGTGTGTGGAATAATAACAGAAAAAGCATCTACATGTCAAATACAGATGCATCCATCCTTTGAGGAATGTTCATCCACCCTTGGTTTAATCTTTGGCTGCAGAACTTATGGGGGACTAACTGGATTCAGTGGGGGAGGTACGATTGTGCTATATCTTCTACCAGGATAACCTCTGCCACTCTCCCTCAGGCCACAAGCACACTCCTCTGAGGAAGCGTTTGTATTATATCTTCCCTTCTCAGGAAAGTGTCCCTGGGCAGCTTGTGCTGGCTAGCGCTTCTCTTCTGTTTGCCCTGGTTAATATTTGGCTGCCCTTTGGCATTACTCTTCTACCACCCATGTGTTTATTTTCTCTTTATGTTGTGTCTGTGGCATGCCTACAATCTCTCTAGGTAGCTTAGCATTCTGTCATGTCATCGTTGCACCCTGATGCCCAGCAGTTCTTTGTGTCTGGTTGTCTGGAGTACTGCTGACCTTTCTCACCAAAGGATTTTCAAGAATGCCAAGTGCTTTTGGGTGCAGCAGCCCCTTGCCTGTATTATAGGCCTGAGACTTACTTGGGAGTGGGGAGGGGGAGGGGAGGGCTGCTGAGTCCTTGCTGGGGCTGCACAGGCCTCTCTGGTCTGCATTTGTCACCTCCCAGAAGCCCAGCCCTGGCTGCAGAGGCTTCCAGTAGGTCACAGCAGGTGGGACAAGGGCAGAGTGAGTACTGTGTGACTGCAGGCCCCAGGTTTGTGGTTATTAAAGCAGAGTGTCTCAGTAATTGCAGCTCAGAGGGAAAGCTCACCATGCTATCTTCCAGGCTGCTGACCCAAGCTTCCTACTGAGCATCCTGGGAATATATTAGTAACCAGCCACCAGACTGCAGGGCCAGCAGGGTTCCCTTTGATTCCTCTGCCCTTGTAACTCTGTTTCTTCTGTGTTTACATAGAAAGGTGATGATAGGTATCAGAGCAATCTCAGAGTGAAGAGGAGGAAGCCTGTTATACTATGTGCAGACAGCTGGGATCCTGTGACACCCCAGGTCACTTTCTGCAGACAGGAGCAAAGCAGCTGGATGTGGACTTTTGAAATGTGCTCTTTGGAATTTCCTGATGGCTGTTGAGTTCAGAGCTTCCCTCCTGAGAGAGGGGTCCATTTGAGTTATGTGCACTTTTTTTTTTGCTTTGATATTTAGGAGTTTATCTTTTACCCTCCCCATATTACAAATATTGCAAGTCACCTTTGCTGACTTTGCATTTCTATTTTTGGTACCCAGTGACACTCATGACACATCCCTCTGGGATACTTTGGGGTCCCTCACTTCCTGCCCATCTGTAGAACCAAACCCTTTGGTGTTTTTCAGAACTGTCATGAGAGGAATTGTTTAGGAGATTTTAATCGTTGGAGTAAAATACTATGACCAAAAAGCAAGTTCAGGAGAAAAAGATTTATTCAGCTTATACTTTCCACATTTCTATTCATCACTAAATGAAGTCAGAGCAGGAACTGAAGCCTGAAGCAGGAGCTGATGCAGAGGCCCTGGAAGGAAGGGTGCTGCTTATTGGCTTTCTTTCTCTGCCTCTCTCAGCCTGTTTTCTTATAAAATCCAAGATCGTCGGCCCATGGATAGAACCACCTATAGTAGACTAGGCCCTCCCCCACCAGTCACTAATTATAAAAATGCATTACAGCCAAATCTTATGGAGGTGCTTGCTCAATTAAGGCCACTTTCTGTCTGATGACTCTAGCCTGTGTCAAGTTGACATAAAACCAGCCCTT
This sequence comes from Tokudaia tokunoshimensis, assembly GCA_036184795.1. Classification (NCBI taxonomy): domain Eukaryota; kingdom Metazoa; phylum Chordata; class Mammalia; order Rodentia; family Muridae; genus Tokudaia; species Tokudaia tokunoshimensis. Next base: position 42,092,111 of record BTHU01000019.1, read on the forward strand.
ACAGAAGGGGTGTATGTGGGGTTACTTACATCTTACCTATCTGCTTGCCTGCAAACGTACAGTGTTTTCTGACAGTCCAATGTATATGATACTTAAATGAGTTTTCTTTTCCAATTCAAAGAACTGTATGTACTTTTGTTTGTTTGTTTGAATTTTGGTTTTGTTTTTTGCCAAAAGAGGAACATTTCTGTGGTGTCTCAGTATCCAATTGGTCTCCATCTCCAATCATGTTTTGGGTATTTAACTGGAGTGGCCAGCCTCCTTACATGGGTTCCAAGGGGAGCAAAAGAATCTTATAAGAAGTTGGCCTAGTTTTGAAGCATCAGACAAGCTGTCTGAGTGACATCAGCCTTGACTGTTTCACACAAAGCTGAAGCAGAGGCTGTCCAGTCAGGCCTTGAGGTGCCGTTTGTCATCAGGGTATTATACTCAATTGTTGCTATGGACCAGGCTGTTTTCTAGACTTCCTGATGGAGACTGACTCCAACATGTGACCTTGAATATTAATCTAGGTTGATACCCTGAGGTTTTAGCCTGTTGTTGTTCCTATATCCAAGATTGTCTTTCTGTGTTTGTCATATCCCCCATGTAGAATGTCTCCCACTGGAAGTGTGAATTCTCTCATCTTCAGGCTCTTTTGACTACAGTGCATCATGTCCATTGTTTGACTACAGTGCATCATGTCCATTGTTTGACTACAGTGCATCATGTCCATTGTTTGACTACAGTGCATCATGTCCATTGTTTGACTATAGTGCATCATGTCCATTGTTTGGCTACAGTGCATCATGTCCATTGTTTGACTACAGTGCATCATGTCCATTGTTTGACTACAGTGCATCATGTCCATTGTTTGACTACAGTGCATCATGTCCATTGTTGCTACAGTGCATCATGTCCATTGTTTGACTACAGTGCATCATGTCCATTGTTTGACTACAGTGCATCATGTCCATTGTTTGACTACAGTGCATCATGTCCATTGTTTGGCTACAGTGCATCATGTCCATTGTTGCTACAGTGTATCATGTCCATTGTTTGACTACAGTGCATCATGTCCATTGTTTGACTACAGTGCATCATGTCCATTGTTTGACTACAGTGCATCATGTCCATTGTTTGGCTACAGTGCATCATGTCCATTGTTGCTACAGTGCATCATGTCCATTGTTTGACTACAGTGCATCATGTCCATTGTTTGACTACAGTGCATCATGTCCATTGTTTGGCTACAGTGCATCATGTCCATTGTTTGGCTGCACTTGCCTGATCCTCTCCTGTTCTTTGATTTTCAGTTCTTCTGGAGTGTGTGTGAACAGCCAGGACATGGTGCAGGTACCATCCGTTCCACACCTGGGTTGTAAAGGTGCTCGGGGAGAACAGGGTTCGGAGGCAGGCAGAATGAGGAATGAACAGGTGTGTTCAGGAATTGTCATGCAGAGCTGTGATTCCTCCATCTCTCCTAGTCATTGCCTTCTCATTAAACTTCATTTGCACCAATGAAAAACAAGAGGAACCGTCCTTGGTCTTTGCAGGTGCAGGCATCGATGTGGTTCAGTGGGTGCCCTTGATTAGCTGGAGAGCACTAGAAGGATAGCGGGAAATGCTATGATCTTATTTTTAGAGCTTCTTCACAGGTCCAAGGTGGAGGTTCTATGTTGATTTCCTATATTGTTGATGGGATAAAGAGGAAGAATAACAGTAGAAGTGGCTGTTTCCTGAAGTGAGGACAGATTAAAAATCATCTCATTTGGGCCTGCTTATTTGAATAGTGGTCTTGCCTGATTTGTCCTTGAGAGGTCATAGAGTGTTTCAGTAGGGGTTTCCCTGCTGCAGCATTCTTTCCATTCACTCTGACTGAGAATTATTTAGCAGTATCTCAGCTCTGTTCCCACCCATCCAATGAGACCAACTATGATCTTTTCCCTCTTTGTATAAATGGCATGGCCGTCTCACCTCTATCCCCCAAGATGGAGGGCTTCGTTTCATACTTTCTCTTTGAACCTTAACATGAAGTTACTAAATCTAAATCGAAGTGGTCTGATGTGATCCTATCTACAACCGTAGTCTCCTCTCCTCTCGATTATCTTCACGTTCCTGGCACTTGACCTTTAGTTCTTTATGATTCCTTCACTAGAACAATTGCCTTTGCATTTGCTTTGCTCTCATCATAAATCTAGCTCAGAATTCCCCAGCTAGACCCAACTATGGGGAGCATCTCTGTTTCTGAGGTCCCTATGACAAGTCTCCCAGGACTGTGTTGCCTGAGAGTACAGACTAAGCTTTTTTCTGGAGGAAAAGTAAGATTATAGTCATATTTAGTTCTCAAACAACATGAGGAACAATAAAGGGAATATTGAAATATTGTATAGTTTGACTATCCTGAGGACTTTAATGTAAGGCTGATTTTACACACACACACACACACACACACACACACATCCTTATATTACCTAAACTCATATGCTATGTCATGGCATTTCATGCAACAGCAGACTGCACACAGCAGTGGTTCTATAGCAATATTTGTTTGGCAAGGTTGTAGCCATCTATGTGTGTCTAAGCATATTCTGTGGCAGTGGCACAGTGACAATTTCTTAGTGATGTATTTCTCATGAGGAATCAATTAAGCCAACCATATTGTTTTAGTTTCTGAAGCAGATATAGCAAGTTCTATAGAAGGGCCTTTGAAGAAGAGAGCTGCACTTTTCACACTTTGGGGGCCCATGATGCCTAGTAACGGTGCTATCACAATGGCCTTTTTTCTGAGGCTTCTTCTCTTGTTGATACCCCACCATTGCTGTGTGTGCATATGGAGTCCACTCTGTGTCAATGAAAGGAAGGTAGTGGGATGGCAGGAATGGAGTAAAGTCAACGTAAGAGAAAGAGAGGAAAGGAAATAGGAGGAATGGAGGAAGGAAGGAGAGCCAGTGAGACCTCTTGTGTCTTACAAAAGTGCAATCCCTATCCTGAGGACCTGTTCTCATGTCATCAACACCCTAATTGCTCCAAGTGGTCCCACATGCTCATCCTTTCCCATGGAACATAAATACTTCCCATGGAATATTAGTATGTCAACATTTGAACAGGAAAGGGGACAGCCACCAAGTCCCTGGCATGTGCTACCATATATAACAAATATACTGCCTGTGTGTGTTTGAATTAATTACATATGGAAGATGAATCCTTCGTGTTTGAAGGAATATTAAAGGAATAGCCTGTTGATAGAGATAATGATTTTTCACAGAAGTGCTGATATATTGCAGGAGAAGTTTTCTTGGGTATGACTTCTAAAATTTATTCCTCTTTACACTTTCCTGCTGTTTAGACCTTAGCTTCCATATACAGAGTTGAAGATGATTCTTAGTTGAACTCTTAAAGCAGTCAAAGCTAAGCTCGGATAAAATTATGAACTAGGTGACAGCAAGATCTTGGGTTTTATAGTTGGCAATGGTATATGCAGAGAAGTAACACAGTGCTTAATTCATCAGTGTGCAGTTTACCTGAACCAATCTTGGTCATGCAGCAGAGTCATGGTCCTTAAGCCCATAGCAGATTTTATGTCCACTTTAGAAAAAAACCCTAATGATGAAGTGATTTGTCTTACATAACACATCACAGAGTCTGACTTTCCTTCTTCGACTTATAGCTCTAAATGGTACCTTCTCATCAACCAGAAATGGTCACTGAATGGTGAAGAGAATGAAGGAATTAAACTAACTGTTGTGTATAGATGCAAAGATGTGTGTGTGTGTGTGTGTGTGTGTGTGTGTGTGTGTGTGTGTGTGTAATCATCTGTCAGGAAAAAGTATTGATGTAGTGAAATGCATCAGGCAGTCAAATGTGTGTGATAACTGGCATTAAAAATCAACTTCTTAACTGTTCCAAATGAACGGATGTGAAAATGCCTAGGAATTTGAATGAGATCCAAGCGGGTCGACTGGGACGATTGAGAAAGATTTTATGGAGCAAATGACACTTAAATATTTCCCTTTAGAGTTCAAATAATTTATCTTGTTCTTTTTACCCCTAACTTGTCCAGGGCCTGGATTCCAGATGATTTATAACAAGAATCTCACTTGGAGAGGCACACAGTGGCTGTGTTAACAGAATCCTAGCCTCTGCATCTCCCAAGTCTCAGGGACTCCCGTTCCCTGAGAGATATAATCACAGATATAATCCACTGTGCAGCCTGCTGCAGGACTCAGCTGTGGGCTGTGATTACGTGTTTTAACTATTCTTACTTAGTGAGTAATTTAATTCAAGGGAAGATGATCTATATTCTTTTAAGTTTCATTAAGTAGTCATTAGAAAGCTTAATCTCATGCATCTTTGTTTTTCCAATCTGAAGCCCTGCCATTACTTTAGATGGCACTTATTAAATTTCCAGCCCTGCCAAGCCACTACAGCACTATGAGTTATGAAGTTCTCCTTCCTTTGCTTTTAAGCATAAGGTCTCAGTCATGACACATGTGTGGCCCCATGCTTTGCACATCTGCCTGCGCCGTCATCACAGTGAAGCGCTTCCTTCCCCTTGTAGTCATGGACTGGGCTCTTTCACTGCTCCCTGTTTACATTACTTCAATGGTGAGTGGTGGTAGCATAGCAATGGTACCTTAAAAGCTACGTGGATGTTGCAGGTGGTAGCTGATATGAACATTGCAATATTTTAAAAGAGTTCATTTGCCTCTTGGGACTGCACAACCAGCCTTGCTATTATGGATTATTGCCGTGCAGATACATTTGTAAGTAACAGGTGTCCACAACTCTTGACCTAGTAGACTCAGCACAAAGCAATCTCAAGGACCTTGAGGGGATCCTTATGATTCTTTGAAGATGGAGATAAAAACCTGTCAAGATGAACAGAAAGGCATCTCAAGGGCTAGAGTTGGAGGCTCTGTGTTGTCCCCTACAGCAGCTGTTGACAGGTTTTGATATGGAACTCAAGCCATATTACTGCATTTCTTAGGTGTCTGTGATATCCTTAGCAGAAAAAGAAAAGATATTAAGGCTTGCCTCAAGTCACTATTCCTGGGTGAAAAACTCAATTCCTTCAGGGTCTTCAGCTTAACCAGTAGTGATTAGCCGTGTTCCTTTTATGATTTTTATATGTAAAACAATCTGTGTTTTCCTTTTGATGATTTCAGATTTTAAAGATATATTGTTTATTTAAAAAAAAGACTTTTTCACTCACCTTAATGTTTATTGGTTAAAGTACTTTGTCTTTTGCATTGTCTTGAGACCCAATTCAATATTTCATTGGCAATGCATTTCAGAGCTGGCTAAGAACTGCATGTTTGTTTTGTACATGCATGGTAAGTGGTCTGTATTAAGCTTCCACAGCAACTAGGAAGGGAGTTCTCAGCCTCCGACTTTTATGCTGCTAGTTTATAGAGCATGTGGGTTGGAGAGGTTCCTGACAACTTTTGCCTGAGACTGTTTCGTTGATGCTTTTGGGAAAGCATTGTCTTTCACTTTTACATTCTTTATCACAGTTACATCTCTACCTTGTAGATGTTGCCAGGATTTCTGGAAAACTGTTGTCTATTTTTAACTGAATGTTCCAAGAATTCTATGTACAGGTTTAGTAAATGTCACATGTTGAACATTGTCTTTCTTATGCCATTCCTTCCTTCATCATCAGGAAACTTCATTGCAGTGGAGATATTTGTTAAATAATGTGCAGCAAATCAGCATGGGTGAAGCAACAGCCCAATCCAGGTGTGCATGCGCGTGTGCACACACACACACACACACACACACACACACACACACACACACTGAGAGAGAGAGAGAGAGAGAGAGAGAGAGAGAGAGAGAGAGAGAGAGAGAGATGCATGTGTGCATACACATTTGTGTTGTGTTTAGTTAGTTATTGTGGTACTGGGCCATAGGCTAGCTAAGTGTATTGCATTGCTCTATGTTCTAATTTCGGGGATATTGTAGGATTCACTATTCTATACCATTTTATTCTTCATTACCTGTCTCAGACAACTGTTCCAGTCAGATACGCTTATGGTCATATAATATGGCAATTAGATCTCATCATGCCCTGAAGATATCAGGGTTACAGTGATGGAATAAAAATGAGAAGTGTTACCAGAATGAGATAATTATATATCCATTCTTTCATAAACAACTGATGTAAGATCTGAGAGTCTTCTAGGAAAAATGATCATCCTTCAGAGGCTTAAAAGATGGCTGGGAGGAAGAGCCCCACAGTTGTAGTAAAAAACATGGATTTACAAACCACAGCAGGAATGAGTGCGTGGTCTGGCTTGCAGAGGAGAAATGGTGAGGAGGAGGTAAGATATGCTGGCTGTAAGTCAACTGCAGATTAACACTTTGTTTTATTTGTGGTCTTTCATTTCATGTTGAAATGCCCTGGTTTCCTTATTAACAAAGGCATACCTGTCACATGCATGTTATCAGTGGTCGTGGAAAAATAACAAGAGCACAGTACTGTGGTCTTTGAAAATAATTGATTTATTAGCTTTATTTCACAGAGACTAGAAGGGGTTGTGCACACAGAGCAAAGGCTCAGTGAACACTTGGCTTAGTGCTGTAAATGTGGATGTGTATAAATGTGCACATTCAGCCATGTCCTGTCACACATGTGTCCTCCTCTTATTCCTGTTCAACTGGGGAGTCCTTTGTGACTTCACTATCCCCTTTGACAGAGTCAGCTCCCTGAAGCAGCTGTCTGGTGTTGCCCTGGGAAGTTTGAAACATTTCTGTATGTCCCCTTAACTTTGGCTGCTAGTTCATGAAACGCAAAGCTCTTAATCAAAGTTACAGATGGTGGGAGCTGCCAAAACTTCACCTGGGACAAAGAACTGAAAAAGGCAACCTGGTGACCCACATCCCAACACTGTACTTAATAATGGCCAGATGAGAGTTTCCGTGTTGTTTGTTTGTATTTCATGTTTACATCGACGGGGTGAAGGAAATTATCAGACTTGTAGAAGGAGGCTTAGGTCACTACTGTAATGTTCCCTGGCTTGGGATGCTCAAGGTTTGTCTTTTCAGGACAAAGGAGAGCATTCTTGCAGTAGTGTGATTCTCATGGGCAGGCTTTGGAAAGAAAAGTACCTTGCATAGTGGGAGCCTTTAGGAAGGTTGACATGAGGAAGGAAGACCAGATCTTCTCCTTGGTGTGTCGAAGTCATACTGTAAGTGATATCTAGGGGATTCTGATACTTGGTGGAAGTAGAACATGAGAGGAAAGGTACTATAGTGCATAGATTCTGTACTGAATTTCTCATAGCTTTCCTATAAAGTTTCAGATACCTCATGTTCATCCATCTATTTCACCCCCACACTTCCCAGGGCATGGGAATGAATCTTTATGGTTTAATTTTAGCTTTTTCATCCAGCCCAATTTGCAGTGACCCGAGTGATAAATTATTGATCCTCCCCAGTGCAAAATTCCTTTCAATTTGTTCCAGCTGTCATTCCATACACAAACTGTTGTAGAAACCTGTCAGATTCTTGTATCCCATGAAGCCTATATGCTTCCATTTTCCAGTGGACACGGATGATCTGCGAGATAGGCCTGTGCATGTAGTGTTTTCTCATCCCTCTGCCTGCTTTATTCCGACAGATAGCAACAGAGATGCTCTTCTGATGTAGCCAGAGATATGATGGGGATAGTGTCATCTTCTTCACTGAGAATTCTATAGCTTTACAATACCCTGCCCCCCCCCTTTCTGGTAGTTACTGTGGATGGGAAGCAAAGGTTTTCTAAAGCTAGGGTTAGTTGGACAAGTACTTTACCACTGAGTCTACTGCTTTTGTTTTACATTTTATTTTTGAGACAGTATCTCCCTATGTTAACCAAGCTAGCCTTGAACTCATAGCCTTAGCCTCAGATCCATCTCACAATCACTTCTGGCAGAATTACATCCAGCAACAATTTTAGATTTGGTAGTCATTGATTGCCTTGGTATATGATATATGTAATCCAGTTGGTGTACTAATTTAGTAGGCACACAATGCCTGTATGTGGTCAAAAATTACAAAGCTTATTCTCCATTTGAAATTCCAACATTCATGTCTAAATAATTATCTTTATTTCTTTCCTTTCTTATTAATTTTTCTTCAGTACAAATTCCAAAGGGGGAAAGACAGAGTTACTTGCCATGGCCTTTTGATGCAGTTAACCCAAAATCTATCAAAGCAACAAAGTCTGAATTTTAAAGATGAATTTCCAATAAATTCTTATTTAAAAATATTACCTAAAACCAGAAATATGATGCATATTTTTTCTAGAAACACAAGTGAATGCAAAGGCACACAAACATAAACATACATGCACACACACATGCACACACACATGTACATACACACACACACACACATCCATGCAATCACAATTAAGCACATGTACCACAATTTACATAAGGAGATCACTCAACCTTGAAAGCCTACAAATCAATTGCTTCTCTTTGTAACAATGCTGCTACATCATTGTTTTCTCATTGTTTTTTAACTGGAGGACTGAACAATTTCTTCTGTTAGCTTTTTTTAAGGGAGGCTCGGTCCTGTGAAAGGGAAATCGACTAAAAGCCTGAGAAGGGAAAGAGGAGAAAACCTGCCGAGGTTGTGTTTTTTGAAGCGCTGTCGCCGGTTTGTTAACCACGCTCCATCTGCGCCAGGTGCACTGAAGCTCTGACCTATGAAAAATTGTTCGGATTCCCCGCCATTTATCTTGTTTGAGCAGTAAAGAAAATATAATTGAAGAAATGGCATTGAAGAGTTTCCTGGGTTATTTGTTATCAGAAGAGGCATGCAGGAGACTTCCCACATTAAATTTAAACATCAGAAATGACTAAATCTGAAAGTATGCGGAGAGGCTGAATGCAGTTGACCTGATTTTGGTTTTGGCTTTTGTTTTCCAAAGACCTGATAGAAGATACTATAGATGGCTAGTGTGTGCATGCCTTTTTCCTCTCCCTTTTGCCCCACCATGTGTCTGGTGTCTGTCTCTGACTCTGTTTTCCCATATCTGTTTCCGCCTTAATGTTTTTGTCTGAAGGTAATGTTGAAGGGGCTGGAAGCCTGAACATGAGCAGAGATTTAGGTTCAGATGGTGGACTGAAACCTGATTATTACAGTTTGTATATGACGGTTTGTGAGACGGGAAAAATTTCCCCTCTGCAGGGTCGGGGTGTTATATCTTAATAGAAATTAAAAAACAGAAACAAAAATTATTTCAAAATTAGTGTGCTTGTTAGAAATTCAAATTCTGGGTCCTCTCAGTTTTTCTCATGAACAGGGTCAGAATCCTGTAGCCCTTTTTCTCTGAAGGAATTTCTTCCTGTGGCTACACTGCTTTCTTATTGGCCAATGCTTCAAAGTTCTTCACTGTTGTATTAATGCTTTCAGTCAACTGCAAAGAACAGGGGGCATGCAGATTTGAGATTCAGAAAGAGCAGTCTCTCACTGTGTTTGCTGGCTAGGTGACTGGTTTTTGTTTAACCTTGGACAGCTCCTTACCTGTTTGATCTCCAGTTCATTCAGTGTAGAATAAGAGTGGTCATAATGATTGTATTATCCATGTTTGTGACTACATGGACTTGGAATCAGTGCCCAAGGTCTGGTAAGCATGCATCAAGAATTGAATAGCAGTTTAATTAGGGCCTGAGGAGCTTTCCAGCTGTTTGGTCTTGACCTGTAACCAGCACTGTTGATGTATGGATTAGAAGGCCAAGACTCATCTTCAGCCAACTTACTTGAGTGCGGGCATCTGTTTCATGTGTTGTGTGGTTACACAGATAAGCGGAAGCTAGTCCAAGCTATTGCAGTTCCAGCCTCCTGTTTCTGTAACTAGTCATTATCTTTGGTTTGTCTTATTCTGAATGGAAGATTTGTTCCAGATTGTATTCGAGCTAAATATCTTCAGAGGTAAAATGTGGGCAACAGCAAGAGAGTTAGCTCTTAAAGATGGAAAACTGGGCTTTAATTCTGGACACCTGAGGTTTCTGAGCTTAGTAAATTAGTGCAGCATTCTGTCAGTGGCTGTGGAGTCTCTTAGCCTGGTTTTGCATACTGAACCTATTGAAGGTCATGGTACTTTTTTTTGTCTTTCACGAGCTTTTGAACAGAGAAGTGCTTTGAGAATCATTACAGTGAGTTGTTGTATCCTAGTAACTTTTAACTGGACAGACACAAGATTCTCAGTTTTTCACATTGACTTTCAAATTTGAACAGTTCATGGAAGTTTCTAAGTGGATAGATGCTTGGCGTCTGCATGTAGGCTTCCGGCTGACAGTCACATTCTGCCCATTGGCTACTGGACATGTAGAATTGTAAAGCTTGTCATTATTCTTGATTGCTACTGATAGCCTTTTCCTGCTGACAGAGAACAGGTTGGTCATAGATCTTAAAATTTTAGGGAGTGTGTAAAATATTCAGAGGTTTTGATAAAGTGAAGTAGGGATAGGGGCTTTGCATGCCTTAGAAGGTCAAGGTCATGCAGATACTGCTGATATTGCTGTTCAGACATAAGTTTTGAGTGGTAAAGTGTGCATCATGCTTGGCACTGGGGAAACAAACACCATACTGTGACTGCACATAGAATTTGGGTGCCCACTGCTTTACCAGTTTCTTTTCATATCATCCTCGTATACATTTTGTAATGCCCAGAAAATAATACGATACCTTACTAAACAACTTCCCTTCCTTTTCTTGGCATGATTAAATGCTTTCCATCAGGCCTGAAAACTACTTTGCAGTGTAAAAAAAAAAAAGATTCCATGACCATGGTTTAACTCCATAATGAAATTCTAGAAGTTAGTGTTCCAACTGATGAAATAGTCAATCTCATGGTACAGTATACAAAAGCAGCAGGAAGTGATAGGGATGAACATGAATGTATGCGTGGCCTTCTAGAGGCAGGTGTGCCCACCTGGTCATTGCTTACAAAGAGACTGCCTGCTGTAACTATCTCTCAAGAGAAATGACAGGTAATTGAGGAGTCCTGTGTATTATTCAATAGGTCACCAGCAATTGTTGTCACTGTTCTTTATTACAGCTGTAATAACTTGTTACTGTTATTATGAGAATAACTGTTGTTTCTTTACATACCTAAGAGCATTCTGTGTTGGTTATAATACCAGAAAAACAAAACCAAAAACAAAAAAGGGGCTGAAAGTCCAGGAGAGAAACAGTCTACCAAATGGAATAAAAAATATCTCTACAAGATCGTTTTAAAATAAATATACACACATTTGTTTGTTTACTTGTTATGTGAACATGGGTGCCACCGTTTGCATTTAAATGCCAAAATGAGAGTTTTGGGTAGTCAGTTTACTGCTTCCATTGTATAGGTTTGGAGATTTGAACTCAAGTCATGAGGACTGTGAGCAAGAGCCCTTCCATGCTGAGTTATCTTCCCAGCCCTCCTAAAAGTGTATTTTTAAAGCAAAATTGTTCTTTGTGTTGAGTGAACTGATCTAGAGGAAATGATTTTCCTGTTTGAAGGAATACTCTGGTATTTTCTTTAGCCCTAGCAAACTCTCTCTAAACTAACTGATGCATATGTTCCATTAAAATATTCTCATTCATTTCTCTTTATGGCTTAAAAGCCTGTACTCACTAACAAAAACCCCATTTCAAATGATGGGTATAATTTGATTTAATGGATTGTAATTCTTCTTCATTGTCACCTGAACTGGTTAAGCTAATGCAACAATGTACTCTCCTTGGCATCCTGACTCTAGAGCGACAACAGTGAACATTAGAAAGGACACAGAGTTCCACACGTGGAAATGCTATTGACACTACAACTTTTTGAGGTCCTGTGAGGCTGCATCCCTGTGCTTTCATCTGTGACCTGTGAGCAGGCATTTGTGACGGGGATCAAACCTGAAGGAGAGTCATGCATAAAGACTGCTGCGTGCCCTGTGGTGCAGGTGCTGGAGTCTTGCTGAGGACAAATCGGAAGACACCAGAAGTGATGCTGCAGTGGTCAGTCCTCAGTTTAGCCTGAAGCTGTGAAGCACAAGGTCACATAGTAGAAGAAATGCCTGCTGTATTCTGTCCCTACACAGCCACAGCTTTGCTGGTTCTTGTCATCTTTTACTTCTGTGTAGTGTAAGCCAGACAGACTTGTTTGTGGGAGATCGACATTGCCTGCTGCTGTAAAAGGAGGCCTACATTTTGGAGCTTATATGCATCTGTATGATCAACCCAGTAATTTTCTTGGGACTGAGTTTGTGTGAGTACATGCCTGTTGCAGAGAGAGGACTACCTTGGTGTCTTTTCCTTGGGCATAGTTTATACTTACTCATTTTTAAAAATTATTTTAACACATTTATAGATGTGTACAATACATCATGATTGGGTTCATGTTCACCTGTTTTACCCTTTCCTATCATCTTCCCATTCTGTCGGCCTTGCTTTCCTCCCCACCCCTGTCTTCTTTTTTCATTTGGTGCAGCTTAACACAGTTGCTGTGTGGCAGCTAGAACAGTTATCCACTTTCATTTTGTTTGTATGTATTGTATTATTTTATTTTATTTTATTTTGATTTTGATTTATATCTGTCTGAAAATACCCAGAAGAGACCAGAAGAGAGCATGGTATCCCCTGGAGTTGATTATTGTTTTGAACCCAATTTCCCTTACTGGCCTGGAGCTCACAAAGGAGGCTAACTTGCTGATCAGGGAACTCTAGGGCTGTGCCTGTCTCTGCTTCCTTGGCACTCAGGTTAAAAGTGTGCAGCATGATGCCCAGTACTTTTCGTATGTGTTCCGAGTATTGAATTCAGGTTCTGCATTTCAATGCAACTCTCCTGAGTTAACTCTCTTCACAGATTCAAAACACTTTTTTTTATTCTTAGAATTCCTTTGTTATATTTTCCTCTTCTCAGGAAAATAAGTCTGAAGTGTAGTCTGGACTCCATTTCAAATCCTTATGGAGATTTGCAGTTAAGCAGTGGTGAGTGTATGCCCTCTGTCATGTGTGACTTCCCCTGAAACAGGGAAAACAGAGGTCACTTCATTAGACATTGTCCAGGCAGAGATCTTAGAGTCTTGCAGACTCTTACAAGTATTCAAAGGGAGGAAATGATGGAGAATGTTTTAAGTAAGAATTTTGACCTGGGTGATGTACAGACAGGCTCAACAAAGTGTTGGTCTGACTAGGGTCAGTTCCTAGTGTGAAATCTGTTTGATGAGAACATATGTGTTGAGATAGAAGTAGTAAACTGTTGGTAAGTTACCAATTATACTTATTCTTAAACCTTTTGAAACTAAATATTTTCTTTTGCCATTCCCCATTAATTCTTTTGACGTGGGGATTAGGAAAAAGTGCTCATTTAAGTCTTAAACTTAGTAATGAAACAATAGGTTATGTAGTAACCTGTTGCTGCCATAACAGTTGGCTACTATGTTAAGTGGCTCTAAACATCATAGATTCCTTTAACAGGTTTGGAGTTAAAAGGCCCAATAGGGCGTCACTCAGCTGAGTTCTGTGTGTAAACCTTTTCTGTTCTGAATGGTTTCTTGGGGAAGGGTCTTCTTTTTTTTCTTGAGCTTTGTAGCTCCTAGAAGTTGTCTGCCTTCCTTGACTAGTGTCTTTCTATTTTAAAGCTAGCCATGTTGCATCTTTAACAGTTACTGTGAAAGACACAGGTCTGTTTTCCAGGTCTCAGGACCTTTGAGATTCTATTGGCTATTTGGATAGCACATTTGGATAACATACGATATTCTGCCCACTGCAAGCTCATCAGTGCAAACCTCTTTTGTGCAGTAAAGAAACATGTTCACTGGTTCTAGGGATTAAGACATGAGAGTTGAAAGTAGGACTGGGCTTAGGTTGTATTATTTGCTAGATTTATAGAAGATGGATTGACAGACATTGGGAAAGCCTTTATATTTTCTTTTTCCTTCATGTTTTGCCTACTAGAATCACCATGTGGTTCAAATAACTCATTAGTATTTATTACTCAGTGTACATGAATTAGCAGGAACGGGGAAAAGAATAGATGTTACTGGGATCAATTTGATAACACTCCTGCATATTGTAGATAGATATGTCTGCATATCTTTAGATATGTAGATAGATAGTCTAGATGTCGAGATAGTCTCTTCGGTGGTGTGCTTTTGGAAGTCCTACTCTGTTCACTCTGTGATAGTTAGACCCAAGGTCATGGAAAACTCTAATAGAATGTCTCCCTCAACATAGTACTGCTTCAGTTGTCTGCACTGAGCAGGCCCTTTCTCTTTTCCTCTCATGCTATCACATGGACAATCTTCAGGGATGCTTCACATATATTAGCAACCCTTCCTTCTCTTTGTCACTATGGGAACCACTCACTAATTAAATGGGTCAGCAGGACTGTCAATGAAATCAGCAAGCATGTATGCCCCTGTGTGTCCTGCTCAGCACCTCAGGATGAAGAGTGCTTGTCATTCAGAGATGAGCGCTCCATCAACTTTACTATTTGAAGGTCTTCCAGGTATGAAGATGTGAAGTTACTCCCTGTATGATGTAGGATTTTAGGGAGAAGGAAAACACTTGCTTTGTATGGGTCAAAAATGTGTTTGCTCTGGAAGTTTAGCCTGAGATTTGGATAACTAGCCTACAGTTGATCCTAAGGATGACTGATTTTGTTTTTGTTCTGCTTTGTTAGGCAATCACTTTCTGTAGTCCTGCCTGACTTCAAACTCAGGATGATCCTTCCCACCTCAGCCTCCAGAGTGAGTTCTGGAATCACAGGCACCAGCTTTCATTCCTGTCTCTGAAGGATGATTTTTGTTGTAAATATTTGTTGTGGTGAGATACAAAGAATAGATCTATCTGGAATAGAAATGTCTTTCTCTTTACTTCTTTCTTCTCTTTCTTAGCTTCCTATTTATTCTTCTCATCCCTTTCTCACCTTCCTTTGATTATCCCTGTTTCCTCAATCGTTGGAGTTTGAATGACATGCATTTTTAGCAAACCACTTAACTACCAGTAGTACATGGCATCTGGAAGTAGGGTGGCATTGGGTGCTGTTTTTTTGATTTCACATAGAAGATGGATTTATAGAAATCAATAAAGGTGATAAGTCTTGTGTTTTGTAAACAATTATGGCAAACAAGATGATATATTTAATCATATTTGGCACACAAATTTTTATTTGATCAAAAAATTGGAAATTATAAAAATGTATATCAAACAGATTAAGTTAAATATTTCGTAAAAGATGTACATTCCCAGTGAACATATGTTGTTGTGGGAAGTTGCATAATAACAAAATTCAAATTGTTGTGTCTTTCTTGGTTTCAGTGCTACCTACAGATGTCTGCAAGTGTAGACTCAGCTCTGCCACCAGGAACTTTGAGTGCGTGTACATTACTTTTTTTTATTTTCTAAGTTTTTTTATTTACATTCCAAATCATTTCCCCTTTCCCGTTTCCTCCCTCCCCGAAAGTCCCATAAGCCCCCTTCTCTCCCTCTTTTCCCCATTCAACCTCCTCTTGCTTCTCTGTCCTGGCATTCCCCTACATCCAGTCTTTCCAGGACCAGGGGTCTCTCCTTCCATCTTCTTAGAAATCTATTGATATGCGAATTGTGTCTAGGGTATTCCGAGATTCTGGGTTAATATCCCTTTATCAGTGACTACATACCATGTGTGTTCTTTTGTGATTGGGTTACCTCACTAAGGATGATATTTTCAAGTTCTGACCATTTGCCTAGGAATTTCGTGAATTCATTGTTTTTAATTGCAGAGTAGTATTCCATTGTGTAGATATACCACATCTTCTGAATCCATTCCTCCGTTGAGGGACATCTGGGTTCTTTCCAGCTTCTGGCTATTATAAATAAGGCTACTATGAACATAGTGGAGCATGTGTCCTTATTGCATGCAGGTAAAGCCTTTGGGTATATGCCCAGGAGTGGTATAGCCGGATCCTCCGGGAGTGTCATGTTCAGTTTTCTGAGGAACCGCCAGACTGCTTTCCAGAGTGGTTGTATCAGCTTGCAATCCTACCAGCAGTGGAGGAGTGTTCCTCTTTCTCCACATAGAAAGGAAACTAGGGAAGAACCTTGAACATATGGGCACAGGGGAGAATTTCCTGAACAGAACTCCAATAGCTTATGCTCTAAGATCAAGAATTGACAAATGGGACCTCATAAAATTACAAAGTTTCTGTAAGGCAAAAGACACTGTCAAAAAGACAAAGCGGCAACTAACTAACTGGGAAATGATCTTTACCTACCCTACATCCAACAGAGGGCTAATATCCAATATATACAAAGAACTCAAGAAGTTAAACTCCAGAGAGCCAAGTAACCCTATTAAAAATGGGGTACAGAGCTACACAAAGAGTTCTCACCTGAAGAATATCTAATGGCTGAGAAGCACCTAAAGAAATGTTCATCATCCTTAGTCATTAGGGAAATGCAAATCAAAACAACCCTGAGATTCCATCTCACACCAGTCAGAATGGCTAAGATCAAAAACACAGGAGACAGCATGTACATTATTTTAAGTACCATTTGAAAGTGTCATTACATTTCTACCTTGGAAAAGAATGTGGGGAGCTGGGCAGTGGTGGCGCTTGCCTTTAATCCCAGCACTTGGGAGGCAGAGGCAGAAGGATTTCTGAGTTCGAGGCCAGCCTGGTCTAGAGTGAGTTCCAGGACAGTCCAGGCTATACACAGAAACCCTGTCTCGAAAAACAAACCAAACAAACAAAACAACGAAAAAGAACGTGGGACAATCTACTAATTGAAACAATAGGAGTAATGGAGTGTCTGGTACTTTTACTTTCCACTTAATATCTAGTTGGGTAATCAACGTTTATGGTCAGTGATAAACCATACTAAAGAACAAGGGCCATTTCTATTTTCAGGGATTTATGCTAATATCTAATACTATGCATTGAGTATTTGCATGGTTGACAATGACAAAAATCACAAAACGAAGAAGAGATAAATACTATCAGTCCTTGAAGATGTGGTTGTCAGAAGCAGAGGACATAATCCAGCAGTAAGTTGAACTCTGATACTGAAAGGATAGTAATACATTAACTGCCCTTGCAGGGTCAAATGGAAAAGAGATCCAGCCAGGAGATGATGGAGCTGGGCTAATGTTCAGATTGCTAAGATTGCTTAATTTCTTTGGTATTCTATTTTGCCTGTCCTACTAAAATTGTTATTTTGTAGTTAAACTTCTTTTCTGAAAAACTTCTATAAATTTCTTACTAGAGCATAAATCATTTGAGATACTAGAGAGGTCATAGGATATGAAAATATTTATTTTATTATCATATCACACTGTTCAAATACATGTCTCTGTGTTTAATGCCCACCTAGAATTAGTGGATCTTGGCTAATGTTTCTTTGTTACCAAAGAAGAAAACGTCTTTTATTCAGCAAAATATCAGCAAGCCCTTCCTCAGCTTGTGACATAATTTTCTTCAGATGTTACCAGATCCTGATGTAGCCTTTTGACACAATCCTACATACACTGTGTGTCTCAAAATGTGGCTTTCAAACTTGATTGTTTAGCAGAATGTAAAGCCTGAACACCAGAATGTGTAGGAATTTAATCAAATGTCAAGAAAATACTTTTCCTGGTACTTTTCTTTTTCTGTCATAGTGACTTTGTCTTCTCAGTTACAGGAACTAAGAAACAATCCCTATAGCCTGACTCCTGTGTCAGTTCAGAGAGGAGATAATGTTTGGTATGATTGGACTAAAGACGTTCTGTAGTCAGCTGTCTTGGGCAGGTACCCTATGCTGTATGCCCTTGCCTTCTTGAGTTTGTGATTATATTTTCAGTTGGAAGCCTTCATGTTCCAGCTCGATCACTGTGCTCTGAGCTCCTTAGATTTTGATCATGCAATGGGAGGTCTCACAGGACTTAGAATAGAGTTGGATCCAATTGTCAAGATATATTTTACCAAAATCCACAGTGGAAACATCACAAGGCTGAGGAGAACATGTGCAAAGCCAAAGGACGCAAATACTGCCAAAAGTCCAGCCCCATGAAACTCACACTCAATCTTTATGGCAGAATATGTGAAGTGTTGCCAACTAAAGACGTTTGGCAGTGATTCAGAGCCCAGAGATCTAACTGGGGCTGGTACCAGAATTCTAGAGCCCCATATAGAAAAATCTCAGTTCAACTGAAACCATTCTATCTGTTCGCACAGTTTAGCAAGGAAGGTATCCTTAGTTTTGGCAATGGTGGGAACCTCATGAAACAAGTTCAAGACACCAATCAAGGATAGTCCTTGTAAAGAGACTTTTAAAAGGAAGACAGCTGGCCAGTATTAACCTTGATCCATTCACTTATGTGTAATATACAACATTCCCATCCTGTTTCCCAGAGAGGGTGGAGTTACGTGCTCTGCACATCTCAGATGCTTCGCCTGAGGCTGGTCTTGTGCTGACGCGTACCAGGCTCTATGACACTTTTCACCCCATTTCAGTATCTTGCTTATCTTTGCTTTGCCTGTGCTATGTCTCTGTGCAGCTTCTTTCTGTCCCCTATGGCATCCTAACTCAAGGACTGCTCCTATCAGTTTTGGGATGTCCCTGTGAGATGTAAATGTGTTTCTCTGCTCCTCAGTGTTTGCCTTCTTGTGTATACTCTGAACTGAAGATCAGCATAACATGGCCTGCTGTCAGGCTTCTGTTCTTCATTGTCCCAAGAGCTTGTACATCAGCACACATGCAGGCATTTTCTCCCATCGTTAAGCCGGTTTCTCCATCTGGGCATGGCATGCTTACCTGTAGGTGTATGTTAAAGCTGAGTTTGCTTAACACCTAGATGGTTTTAATGGAAAAGAAGTGAGGATTAGAATGGAGGCTGTATTACAGAATAAAGACTTTTTATTAATCTTAATTCAATAGGAGTTATTTTGCATTATTAATACTGGGCATGGACAATCTATTGCCTTCCCCTAGACTTCCTGCAACTCAGCAGAGCTATACTTGACTACAGGAGTAAACTGCTACACCCAGTCTGTAAGACCCTGGAATACATGAAATAGACCCAGGCATGATGGGAGAAGGAAGGTTGGCAGCAGAGTGTCTGTGCTATTAGCTGGTAGGCTTGTGGAGGTCTTTCTTTGAGGATAGAAACAGTTGGTGGTGGTAATACCTTGTTTCTGCCTTGGAATTGAGTTAAGAAGGATGTGACGCCTGGAGCAATGGCAGCCTTTTCTGGCTATGAAAAACTACTCTGATGATAGTTGAGTCCAAAAGTGGCAAAAGTTGACTCTTTAATAACATCACTAGAGAGTTGCACTTGCCTCAGGAATACCCAGTACACCGCAGTTATCTGTGAGAAATTCTGTATATTCTTGTAGTTAAGGACAGAGAAAAAGCAAACTCTAAAACCCAAGCATAACAAAACAGGCTGATGAATCAGGAAAACATACTTATAAAACTAAGTGTACACACACACACACATTTAATACACTTATGGGGAGTAACTGCTTATTGTATATCCTAATAATACATTGTTGGATTATAATCCAAAATTTGCAGAGAGATCCTTTACTACCATGCTTTTCTGTCAGGCCTTCTGTTGCCCTGGGTCATAGTAAAATTTAGGCAAAATGTTGTCAAATAAGTAGTTTCTTCTTCATTGACCTTCATTTTTCTTTCCCTAAAGGCATAACCACAGGTGTTAGTTTCACTTATGGTTAATAAAACCAAGCCTAGCTCTCAATTATACCAGCTATGTTTTGCTATAAGCCATTACAATAACAACCCATCAGTATTGGGACCATTTTTATAGGATTGATGCAAATACATCATTTGAGTAGTTTGGGTATCAACTTCTACACCACCACCAAGTGTCCTCACACTCAGAGGCTACAACCGTCTATTGGACTCTGCTCCCGTTCCTTTATATTGGTGCATGTACTGACAAACAGGACTGGAGAATTCTTCACAGCCACTACTCCTTGCTTTGGAGGTATTTGTGTTTACACATTATGGAGTCATGCTGCCTGCAAAGCAGAGATGTGGACCACAGCTAATACACACGATTCCTGAGCATCAGAAAAAACCTCCAGTGGGCACTGAGTCTCAGTGATGTCATAGCAACACTGGCATCATGAAGCTTCATAATAGTCTCTGAAATCTGAAGAAATAAATACAAGGATTTCAAACTGTATCTGCTCATGGGGAAGCTGAAGTGTTCCATTATTTAAAAGAGAAACAGTCCATGTAACCACGAGAAAGATAATGAAGAGACAAAAGAGAGAAGCTGGAAGGTAAGGAGGAAGTTCTCAAAGTAGTTGGATACTCCATTTCTGCTTACAGACCTAGTGAAACCCTCATGATACCAACAATTTAAAAAAAAAAAACAACTGTGTAAGAATTTGGCACTGTGAATGTTCCATCCTCATTCCTAGCTTTGTCTGAAGTGGAAGGGACTCAGCAGGCCCAGGGCTAGAGTAAATTGCATCCCTACTAGATCCTCTGCAGGCTCAGACTACCAGAGTTTAAAAACAAAGCCAACTCCTAGACTGTATTTTTTTATTTGTTTCATTCTAAAACAAAACAAAGAAAAAAACCCAATGAAATATGTTATGCAATTGCTTTGTGTTTTTGTGTGTCCTTGCTATAAGTGGCATGTGGGAGAGAGAGGGCATCTTGTAGGAAACTGTTACAGTGCCATCATGTGGGTCTGGGGACTGTACTTATGTCTTCAGGCTTGGCAGCAATGCTTTCACCTGCTGATTCATCTTATGGGCCCTGGGCTCTTTCACTGAAATACAAGGAGCATTGATTTCTACTTTGGCTTATAAAGAGTATATTTAATTGGATAGCGTTACTGTGTGCTTTCTGGTGAGACATTGCATACTCGCTTCTTTGCTCCACTTTCTTGTTCTATACCTATCTGGGTCATGCTGCTATACATCTGAATATAGAAAGCTGACTTTGAAGGAATCTGTTGGGTGGCTTAGAGTCAACAAAATTTTATCCATCCAGTGCTATCTTCTGTCTGTTGAAATGTGAAAGTTATGCAAGATTTATGCTTTCAAAATGTACTAGGAGATTTAGCTCCCTTCTCTGCTCTCTATCTTGATGAAATAGTAGTTTATGTGTTTGACGATACCTGTAACCCCAACATTTAAGGGTCAGAGGCATTAGAATTTTCTGCCTTAGAATCCTATTTCTTTTTCTCCTGTTTAGTCTTCTAACAGTTCTTAGTATTATCTTGCACTTTCTTTCTTATTTGCCTCCCCAAGTAAATTCAAGTTTGATCCTTCTGAGGCTTATGTGCCTGGGGACAGTGTGCTGTAACACAAATCACTCCATCTTGTGCTTATGTTACTCAGTTTCTGTGTAACTGTCCTCACCTCAGAGGCCACCAATTCAATGTCCACTCATAGTGCTGCTCCAGCCTTGGGAAAATCCCAGAGATGACAATACATTTTTTTCCTTCATAGATGCGTATTTCTTCTTTTGCCGTATTGTTATCAGATCTGCTAAGTTATTGTAGGACACATATTGAGTCCTTGGAGGTACAGAGGGTATACTAGTTGTTATGACTTCTGCTTAGTGAGTACCATGTTTATTAGATTGAGCTATAACATCATGCTGTTTATCACTAGTCCCTGAAACTAATTAGCCAGTAGTCCTACACCAATGCTACATTCCTGCCATTATTGTTTAAAGCTGCATCCACAGTATCTCCTCTGCACAGAGTTGTGCCTTCACACCTTGGTTCACCTGCCTATTCTATATAGGTAGGAAGCTTGAGGGGTTAGCTTTGTATCCATCCAAGAGCCTGCCTGACCTTCAACCTTCCAAGAGCTGATGTTTCACATCTGCTACTAGTGAGACACTTCCTCAGACACTGAACACATGGAGAAATGGCCAAGTGTCATACCCTGGATTTCACCTACAGCAGGAAACTATGGGTTATTACTAAAAAGAAAGGTACAGCCTTGCCATCTTCCCCACTGAGTTCTGAGTAGTTAGACCTGAATTCAGGCAGTCAGCATTTTTTCTTTCCCTCCATGGACACTGTCTCATTCTACCCAGGGATTCCTTGCCTGCCAGCACTTAGTTTGCTGTGTATTAATGACAATGTGACAGTGTAGGCGTTGACATGTTCTGCCTGTACTTGTTCTGCCAGCCCGAGGTCCTGCAGATGGTGTTCCTCTCTCTAGCCATGACTCCGGATGGCCAGAGACAGCCTGTAACAGGACATGAAGTCTTTGTTCCCTCTTGTATTGCAAACAACCATTCTCATAGATGGTAACTTCTGGGGGATCTGTTAGAAAAGAGGAAAATATGTAGTGGTAGCTGAAGAGAAGATTGCCCCGCACCATTCGAATGGTCTGGACAAATAGACTCCTTCTTGGTTTGGGAAGAGGGTGAGAAACTTCATTCTCACAGAGCAGCATGTTGGAGGAGGAAGTGGAGGAATGGGTACCAGCTCTGCGGAACTTCCATGTGGAAGAAGAGTCACATTTAGATGTCAGTCTACTTCTGTTGCTCATTCTGAACTGAGTCCAGCTGGGTTGACATTCAAAGTTACTCGAAATTTGTGTTTTAAAGCCAACCAAGAGGTATACTCAATTAGAATCTGCATGTTAACAAGGCTTCCATGTGATTTTTTACACACATTCAAGTTCAATAAGCATGGGTTTACTCATTGTGGCCAAGGTGACTTGACTCCATGTGCTGGGCTCTTTGTGCCTCAGTGTCCTTGCCTACAAACAGAGATATTAATAGAAGCCTTAGGACTGTTGTATTATCTTAATAATAAAATGTACAGTTGAAGCAGTGAGGGAAATATGAAGCATTGTAAAGAAATATAAAAAAACTATTGAGGCTAAAACTAAGGAGATTTTCTTTGGATAATTAAAAAAGCTCTAGCAAAAACTTAGCCCAAATCGTGTTGACTGTGCCAATAGGGAAATGAAGGGCAACCAGCGCTCCCTGTTGGGGGTTGCAGGAGACAACTGGTGGTATGAATTGTAGATACCAGATGATGTGGAAGCAGAGTGTATTGTCTTCCAGTGGAAATGACTCTTACACCACACTTTCTACGTCTCTTGTTCTATAATTCTACAGGTAAGGTCTGAGAGGTATAGTCTAGTTGGAGTATGTAGTTTATACATTAACTCATGTGAAACTGCATCAAATGACTTTGAACCATACGGAATTAACCTTGTGATGAAAGTACGAGTTTGATAATTGGAAAAATTTAACCAATGCTATGTGGGAGGGGAATGTTAAAAAAAAAATTGCCAACAATCTTTGTTTCCGCCAAGATATGTGTTCATTTGGTAATGAGAGTTCCCTAATGTTCAACTGTTTTTAGGAGGTGCTATCTTACAATTCACAGCTATTTTAATAAGCTTTGAAATTACATTATCATGGTTGATGGATTTTTATCATGTTCATCTTCATATCCAGTTCCAACTCTAATCAGCTTTTGGAACTTCTTTCCAACAGAAAAATATTAGGACTTTAATTTTTAAAATGTTCTATTTGTGTGTGTGTGTGTGTATTTATTCATGTTTACTGCATGTTTCCCTTCATATGCAGAGGGATGCCCATGAATAAGATGGCATTGGATCACCTGATTTGGAGTTAGAGGTGCTTGGAACCAGGTCCTTGTCAAGAGCAGCAAGTGCTTGAAACCACTCAAGCATCTCTCCAGCACCCAATGTGTTTCCTTTTGATGTTCTAGGCTAAAATATATAAAAACAGATCTATGTGTCTGTAGTTGGTTTACTTTAAAAACCCTGACACATGTCATTCAAATATTTATCTTTGTTCTAGGTTTGTATATTTAAGTGGACTAAAAGGAAGGACAATGTAAAGTTAAATGAGTCTGAGAATTTCCAACATTAATATGGATTTATTTGATATTGACTGTGGAATAAAAAGGTTTGATATGTTGAAAAATGTTTTGTGTTTAGTTTCTTCCTGTTACATCACATTTTAGGTTGTGATGGTTAAAGTAAAGCTCATATCCATTTAATCACTTGGAATAGAAATTTTTACAATATATCCCTGCATTTTGGAAGTATTTTTTAATTAACAGATTGCCTGGACTCTCAGAAGTGACTCTTTGACTTTAGACAGTTAAAGGTCAAGGGACTTTTAGGGATGGAATGTATTTTTGATTCTGAGAAGAAAATGAGACTTTAGGGCTTAGAATAGAATGCTCTGGTTTAAATTGCTGTATTTGAATGTCAAGTTGACAAGAAGTGGGTTTGAAATGGTTTAGAGTCACCATGGACACATTCTTGTGAGTGTTTTTATGAGGGTTTTCCAAGAAGAAGGAAGAAGGAAGGACCCCACCATGAAGGGTTGATAGCACCATGCTATAGACCATGGTCCTTGACTGAATAAAAAATGGAATGTGAGATGCTAACATTTTGCTGACCTGTGCAGATCTTGTCTGCTAGGTGTGAGATCTGATAACCTTAAAGAATTCAGTCTGATGATGTAAATAGTTGTCCTTCAGTTTCAGTGTACTTTTATACAGAAATGTAACAAAGAAAGCAATGATCTAAAGAAGGTTGGTTGAGTGCAGAAAAACGTGGTCAGAAAACACGTGAATAAACATCAGTAAGCAAGTACTAAATATTAACACAGCAGCCCTTTACCACAACTTTCTCAGGACAGTCCAACTTAAAGACAGTTGTCTGACACATACTATGGATTATATGTGGGAAGGTAGGCTATATCCAGATTCAGAACACATTGACCAAATTGGGTTCTATAGCTATGTTCTGATATCCAACAAGAATGAACATCTCTTCTGTATGGAATATAATTTTTTATCACAGGATGCACGAAATCACATCCAAGAACAATCTAGGGAACAAAATGCACCTGAGATTATAAACAAAATAAAACCTTCTGCCTTTTGTCCTGGAGCCTCTCTCACAGTTCCCTAAGGCATTGTTCACTATACCTTGTTCTTTTGACCATGTTCGGATGGTAAGATGAGCTTTAGCACTGTCTTCTCTGCCTCCTAACTGTAGGTGAAATATGGCTAGGTCTTCATGGTCTTATCATCATAATCTCCCTGTCATGTAGGTGTATGCATACCTTCAAAGGATGAGCCAAAATAAAGTCATCTTTAATTTGCTTAGTTATTTTTCATGGGTATTTTATCATACCACTGAGAATAATTATATTCATTCATTCTCTCTCTCTCTCTCTCTCTCTCTCTGTCTCTCTCTCTCTCGACAGGGTTTCTCTGTGTAGCCCTGACTGTCCTGGAACTCACTCTGTAGACCAGGCTGGCCTTGAACTCAGAAATCTGTCTGCCTAAACCAGCAATATTTTCTAAGAAAATAAAAAACTGAAAATTCTTCAATGACATATGTTGCATGCTGGGCCCGGATATGACCATTATTGTTGCTCAATCTTAATTTTACTATTTGTATAGAGACATTGATAAATTCTGCATATTTTTATAAAATATAAATAATAATAGCTCAGCCTCTGCCACTGCTCATCGAGTAAGTCATATTTATATCCCTCCAAATATCATGTGTCCTCTATGGGTCCTGCCTCAGCATGTATGTCAGTCTCATCTGACATCACTCTCCCAATCAGCCTGAGTCCAGGGAAGTGGCAAGAAAGTACTCCACACCACCAGAAGTTTTTTGGTGAGTTTCTCTCTATGGGGTTGTGACAAATGGAACTCAAGTAAACAGTGTAAGGTAGACCAATACATGCATGTCTTTAGGGAAGAATCCTTCATCACATGTCCTTTCTCTGGCAGAACAGCCTCTCTCCTGTATCTGCTTCAGCTAAATATCCCTTCATGAGTCTGCCTCAGTTTTTCACCTGTGTCCACTTCAGCTAAATGTTCCTTCATGTGTTTGCTCCAGTAAAACTCCATCAACTGACTTTCCAAAAACCCTTAAGTTTCCATTTCACAGCTATGTTGAGTTGCTTCTGCAAAAATTGGTATTAAGCAAATTGGTATAAAAAATTTTAAAAATAAAAGATAATATCACTTTGCCTTCAGAAATTATTATATATTTTACAGAGAAAAACTGATACAGAGTGAGAGAGTCATGGGTGCCAGGAGAGGGAAAATAAACAAGGCCTCATGTTCTTTCATTTTCAGAGAGGATCTTGCTGTATAGCATACAGACTGACTTTGAATTTAGAACTCACTCCCCTCTGATTTCTGTAGTGAGACCCTAGATTGTAGGCATATACCACTGTGCCCCAAGGCTTGATTCCTTTGAAATCCTTCCTCTAGACTTTGATAAAATGACTGTGATTTGAGAATTGAAGATTAAAGATACAAATAGCGAATCTAACATCTCATTGCTTGGTGGTAGCACCATTAGAATAGGCTCTAAATTTGTATTTTAGTAATTTTAGAAACCTTTAAGCTTCCATACTTATATATTTCACATAGGGAAATATATCACATGAAATGTATATGTCATATATGCATGTCCCCACACTTATTTATATGAAGTACAAGTATGTGTGAATATGTTTATATATACATACATACTCACATATGCCTCAGTTATACACAAACATTAATGTCATAGTTACTCACCCCACCCCCTAATCTGTATCCCAAGATCACCAGTGAGTTCTTTTCTGTTTTTTAAAGCATCTCACCATGTCCCTTTGGCTGTCCTTGAACTAGCTATGTAAATCAGGTTGACTTCGAACTCAGAGATCCTCCCCCATTTAAGTCCTGTGGTCCTCAGATTAAGGGCATGCACCACCAAGCAGGCTTAGTTCTTAAACCTTGGACACCGATAATTCTGCATATACTTTGCTTTTTTTCCTGTACTTATATATGCATATTTAATTACTTTTCTCTTGTAAGTAAGCACTTATGCACTCTGGCTGTGCCTTGCAATTTGAAGTGTCATAGCAAAATTAGCGCAAATTTATTTTCCTTCACACTCTCATAAGAGTCTGACTGGAGATTTTTAGTAATTGCAACATCTGTGTTTTGTTCTTTATTAAGTGAAAATGCTTTTAGCTTTTTAGTGTAGTAAACACACTATGACTTCTCTCTGATATACCTGATGCATGGAAAATCACCGCTTTCCCACCTGCAGCTACCCTTAGGTAACATAAGAGTTCCCTGAAGCCAGGGGAGCACTGTGATACTAGGATAGCCAGGCCTGTCCTGGTGACTACCAAGTGAGTAGCAGGCAGCTTGCATTTACGACATGATGCTGTGCGGAATGGGATAATATAAGATGGCATCACACTATTCAGAATGCCATGCCATTTATACCAGAAGTGGTTTATTCAGAATTTTCCGTTTGATACGTTCAGATCATGGCTGATTACAACTGGTGAGCCACGGCTAGCTGATGCTTTGAGAGAGAGGGAGTGATTGTCAAGTAAATACCTTCCACCAGAACGTTTACTTAGGATAAGTTCTTTTCAATTATCTAGGAATATTCTATGAGACAGATGCACGTGCTACCACCATTACATCTGAGTCTTCTCTCCAGAATACAGAAAGTCACACTATAAGTATAATACCTTTTAAAGTGAAAGCCCGTCTGACAGTTTTCCCTCCACTCTCAGGGTATTTAGGATCAGCTCTCGGCCGTGAGGGAACCCGTACATTGGTCTGAGCTCAGCCCCTAGAGCCCTCATTCACTCTCCTCACGGTGTTGGCTGTGACACACATGTGCCCTACCCCTCAGCACTCATATACACGCCACAATACTAAGTATAATTTATTTATTAAAAGACTATGCTTTATGTTATGTTACGGAGTGTTTCTCATCACGTTCATTGTTCTCAGACAAATATTTTTATGAAAATGGTGAAAAAATACTGGCATTTGAAACAATTCCAACTGATAGGTTTGAAGATGGTGCTTCAGTTAAGCAGGAACAGCCATTTTATTCTATATCCTTTGCTGGAACTGCCGGTGCTTCTGAGCATCCTGTCCTTTTATTTATGCTGCTGTTTAAAATTATGATACAGGAATAATGCAACAGGAATACCCACACTTAGGTTGGAAATAATAGACTCCCTCCCACCCCCACCCCACCCCCACATCAGACAAAATGGAAATGATAGGTGGAGCATTGAGAAACCTTCCTCTGTGGTGCCATTGCTGCCTGTGTCAAGAAAAGCCACAAGGGGAAGTGACCCTGCACAGGGTGAGGCTTCAAGCTGCCACTTCCTGGTGAGGGCTCCTGCTTGTGTGGCCATAACTGTCAGGGTGCAAGAGACTGTGTTGCTCAGTGTGTTGGGGAGGCAAGGGTATCTGATCTAGGAAGAAGAATGTCTATAAAAAGTTAGTTACTGTTGAGTGTTTTAATAGTAATACAATATAAAACCCATGTGGATTTCTGAAACTTTAGAGAAATAACAGCAGTAGCAGCACCACCACCACCAACAACAAAATCACCATAGGCATATTTAATAAAGATTTGGTTTTATCCTCAACTACCCAAGGGCAAGAGGGAGGTTAGGGCATAGCTCAGTGGTAGAGTACTGACTTGGCATTTGTGAGACTGTTAGTTCAATTCCCAGCACTGCTGTATGCAAACAAAAATTACTGATGAAAGTAACAAATCTCTTAAGCCACAAGCATGGTAACTAGCAGTCCACTTGGTTTTGAGTATACTTGTAATGGATTTTTTTTTCTCTAGAAGTTGAGAAAATTTATTGATGCCAATAACAAGTACCACCTGGAATGTAGTAACCATTCGCTAAAAATTTACTGGATAATGTAGTTGATTAGTGATGATTCCATTGAGCTTGGCTGTCTCCTTACATGCTTTTCAGCTCGGGGAAAGCTTGAAGGGGAAAGGAAATATGTATATTTCCTTTGTAGGAAAAGAAAAAAGGAAGCCATTGGAGGACATTACTAGTCCACTCATGACTAAGCTCCCCTGCCCACAGGATGGGCCCTTCTATGGAGCAGGATAGCTTTATTCTTCAAATAGTGAAAAGAGCAAATGTTTCTGTAAAACAGAGCATGGCACAGTTGGTTTTCAGTAAAGCTCAGCCCCTCCTCCTGCTCCCACCCCAGGAGTGAAGTCCGGGAGAGACAGTTTGCTTTTTATGTAATCTGAGTGTTATAGCATAGAATGATTCCCAGACTCTCTCTTCCCAAGTTTATCAAAAGCATTTATTTTTTTGAAGTCAGGGTACCTGTTTTTCAAATGAAATCTCACCCAGAAACATAGTCAAAACATAAAAAAAGTAGAGCCTCGAAAGATCAACTGAACTCTGTGGAGATATTTGAAAAACAAAACAAAACAACAACAACAAAAAAAAACCTCTATCATGATCCCAATGACGAGAAAACAGCCTCTAAGAGATTATGTAACTTGCCTGAGGTCGCACAGCAAATTGGTGCGGAAGCAAAAAATAGAGTCCCCATCTTCTAATGCTTAGGACTCTGCACTCAGTGACCATCTCTTCAGATCCCTTTCAAGCTGGATTACATGTTTCTATGGGAACTGTTTTCATTTCTTCTGTATGCTACAGTGAGGAATGTGTCTGGACTTTATCTGAGCTTCAATATTTGATTTGAGGGGAGGACATCTCAAAGCCCTTTCCCCAAATGAGAAACCCTCAATGATTCTGCCTCTGCTGCCTGCGTTTTATTTTATTTTATTTTTTTATTTTATTCTATTCTTGGAATCCAGGCAGAAAACATTGGCAGGCAGGCAAGAAAAACTGCACTGGAAATTCTGTCTGTGGTGGGACGGAATTCTTCCAGCTGCCTCTCCATTGTCCTATGGGCATCTGCTGAGGAGCTTCAGGGCTTCCTACATCTGCTTTTGTCTTGGGGTCAAATGTTGTTCCATCTCCGGGTAGATGGAAGGTCATTCTGAGAGGAGGTTAAGTTACTTAAGCTTGTTGATTTTCTAATACTTTCAGTGTGTCAATCAAAAACACCATGAAACAAAACAAAAAATAACAACAAAAACCCCAGTGGCAACAAAGATTCAAAATATGAATTGCCTGAGACTTACATGATGCTACAATCATCATCGGTAACATTGTTTCTACTTCCCTAGAAAGGCTGCAGGAATTCCCCCCTCCCTGCTTTAGTTTTTGGTATAGGGTTGGCAGTTTGCTTCCTTGAACCCCTAACATTTGTCTTATTTTTAGCATCCTCAGTTGGGCACCATTTAAGAACACTTTTAAGTCACCCACACTGACAGTAATGGCAATAAAATTCTCTGTGCTGATGGGTGGTATTAGCTCTTATGATCGGATCTTATGCTAAAAACATAAACACTATCGCCCTGAGTAAAAACAAATGGCCCGAGAGCAACTTGAGAGCTTCCCCAGAGAGCTATGGGTGCTCACTGCTCCTGTTGCTTGGCTTCCTCACTGTTTACACATAACCACAGAAAAAGCCACTGAGCTGTGGATCAGAAGAATCAGACTTTTATAGCCAAAGTCCACAGGTTGTTTAAGGCTTTGGGTAGAATACTCTCCATGCTCATACTGCCAGAACATTATTATGTTTTTAATATGACAAACATGGTGTTTGGGGGATGGGAGAATGGAATTTTTGACAGAGGAAAGTCCACACATGCAAACAGCTTCTCAGAGCCTTTTCCTAAAACTTTCTTCCAATGAAGTGAAACACAAAGAGACTTCCCACTTGGCACAATGTGCTGCTAAGTTGCTCCTGTTAAGACATCACTTGTTATCTGGGGTGGGTACCACTCTGCCCCTTTGCTGTTTACCAGGCATAGCTAATTCTATAATTGCTACAGCTAGCAAGAAACGGAACCAAAATCTGATTCTATTGAGGCCTGGAGGGTCACTCTTTTGAAAGGAAGACAGATATGTCATCTATGGTGGTCCAAAGGTGGGTACAGACAGAGCACTGTGTGGTGTACAGGTCTGCTACATCCTTTTTCAGCATATAAAATGCCCTAGTTCTATTGAATACTGCTGTCAAGGTGGTTTTTTTGTTTACGGTGAGTGACTGCAAATGCACTGTGTACTGGATTAGTGTCAGGAACTGCACACAAAGATCACCAGTCCTGGTTTGCATACCTCGAGGGGCAACCACAAATTTCACTATACAGTCAAATCAGCATGAATGTGTATGAGTTAGATCCTATGCCCTCGCAGCTTCAGTCTCTGACAATACCCCTGTCAGGCTTCCTGATTAGTTGTTTTGTGTGTGTCTTTCTGTGTGTGTGTTATTTCTTCAAAGTCTTGAACAAATTGGAGATAGACATCTGGAGGCCAAGGTTTGAATAGACTTTGGATAAAAAATGTAAAACATGCAGCTGTTGGTTCGCTGCCCTCCTAAACTCATTAAGAACATAGCCAAGGGCTGGATGCTACCAGGATCCTTTCATGGACCTATTCTGAATATAAAAATAGCAGCCATCATCATGCCTCTGACAACCTCTTATGAAATGGGCTGGAGATAAGTACGACAGTCAATGAGAGTGATGATGATTGCCCTTTGACTTACTGTCACGAAGTTCAATGACAAAATGTGCAAGTAGACAATTCCATCTTGATGAAGGGTGTCTGTACCCAGGGAACTTGGAATAGTGCACAAAGCCCCACATCCTTATTCTGAATTTCTCCAATCATCCATTCAGCTTCATGAATGGCTACGTTCTTTGTAAATGTCTGTGAGAGGAGAAGGCTGGCCCAAGAAATCACGGAAAGAGGAGGAACAAGGACCCATTTTAGTCTCTCTCTTAAATTGATAGCATGGAGGATTTTTTCCCTTTTAGGAG
Source organism: Tokudaia tokunoshimensis (assembly GCA_036184795.1). Classification (NCBI taxonomy): domain Eukaryota; kingdom Metazoa; phylum Chordata; class Mammalia; order Rodentia; family Muridae; genus Tokudaia; species Tokudaia tokunoshimensis. The sequence goes on from BTHU01000019.1 coordinate 42,123,796, forward strand.
AATAGGTCTACAAATTTTTGCAGTACAGAATTGTGCAGATTGTTGGTGTTCAATGGGTCTTGATGCAGGCTGCATATTACTGTCATCTTTAGAGCTTAGGAAGAAAGTAAGAAAATGGAAAGGAAGAAGGAAAGTTCAAAAGAAACTAGAAGGGAGAAAGGAAGGAAAGGGGAAAAGGGAAGGCTAGGAGAAAGGGGAAGGAAGAAAGGAAGGACGGAAGGAGAAGGGGAAAGTGTGAAGGAGGGAAGAAAGTAGGAAGGAGGAATGATGGAAGGATGAAGAAGGGAGGAAGGGAAGAGGATAGAAGGAAGAAGGAAGAAATGGGGCAAGAAGGAAGAATGAAGAAAGGGAAGGAAGACAAAAAGGTATGGGAGGGGAGGGAGGAATGACAAACCCTATGTCGTAGGCCCACCAGATCCACCTTCTGATTCTTCACTAACATGGGACCTAATGTTCATGGATGGTTTGGGGGCTTTCTTCCTCTTGCTCTGTATGTTGATTTGAAGGACTGCCAAGGTTGAGAACAACCTATTTTAACAATTGATCCTTCTAGACCCAATTCTCCAGAAGACCTGCACTCAAAATTTGGGTACCCTTGACACCCAAGAAACCCAATTCCCTTGAAGAAATTGTGATGAAAGTCATTCAAAAGCAGAACCATGGGCTGGAGAGATGGCTCAGCGGTTGAGAGCACTGACTGCTCTTCTGAAGGTCCTGAGTTCAAATCCCAGCCAACCAAAAATAAATAAATAAATAAATAAATAAATAAATAAATAAATAAATAAATAAAAGCTTTACAAAAGCAGGACCAGTGTGTTTTGCCTTTTGTGTGTGCTCTGGGATTCTCTTCTGCCAGGCACTGTTCAAGTTTTTGGTTATAGGATTTTAAATTTATGGTGATACTTTGTTATGGAGTTATGTCACAGTCTGTCCTTGTGGTATAGTTCTTTTCTTTCAATAGCTGATATGTCATGGTTACCCCTCCAATTTATCTGTTAAGAAATTAGGTAAATCTAAGTCTGCAATTTCTTGTTTTTAACTCTGTAACTTGAAGAAAGCCCAGCAGTGACCTCAGTTCTTTTACTAAACCCATGAGTTTGATACTTATGACATCATGAGGTCATGGAAGGAGAGAACCAGATCCCAAAAACTGACCTCTGATCTCCACATTTCCACTTTGGCAAGTGTGCATCCTCTTCCACACATAATAGATAGATAGATAGATGGATAGATAGATGGATAGATAGATAGATAGATAGATAGATAGATAGATAGATAGATAGATAGATATTAGATAGATAGTAGATAGATAGATATTAGATAGATAGATAGATAGATAGATAGATAGATAGATAGATAGATAGATAGATAGATATAACCCACATCTATGGTGTATAATGATACTCCTTCCGTCACTTTTAAAATCAGAAGCTTGTTGATCTTCCTGCCTCTGTCTCCTTGTCCTAGGACTATAGGTGTGTGCCCCTGTGCTTGGTTTGAACAGGCTGGGATTTAACTCAGGGCTTTCTACATTCTCAGAAACAACTCTACCAGCAGTGCTATATCTCTAGTCTCCAATATTTGGGCTTCATAAACAAGTTTTAAAGTACCAAACATTAGAAAATCAGAATTTCAATGAACATTGAGGTTTTGAGTAGGTGATCATGATATAGATTCAGGATGGAATATAAAAATTCTAGACCCGCTGAAAAGACAGTCCATCTGTATAACTTACTTTTTTGTTTAAATTTTGTTTACAGAAGAATCAATAACTTCATATCATGTGCTATGTAGGGAAAGAAAAGCCTCCCTCTATCTCTGTTCTGTGAAGTGTAGTTTCCCTTTCTTCCCACAGTAACTAGTCGCTTGATTTCTTGAATATTCTCCATCAGAGTCCTTCCTGCTAGAAAGCTGCATGCTTCTCTTCAGGCTGACTTTGTAGGATACATGGTGCCTCTTATGGTGCCAAGGGAAACTATTCAGGTAGCTTCTTTGAGTTGCCAGTCATCCTGATTCAAGAAACTTTCCTGATTTTTACATTCAGAATTAATAGTACCTCATTTTAACATGAGACTTTCCAAAAATACCTCAGTTCTGAAGGTCATGCTGTTTTTGGGTCTCTGTTTTACTATCATGTAATTTACCTAAAATCATGAACTATTTTATACACCATAAAAGGGAAATACTGTGAGGTAATGGTATAATTTGCATATAGTTTGTCTCCTCCAAAACTCATGTTGCAATTTATTCTTAATCATGAAAGCTTATTAAGAAGTGTGGGCAAGTGGGATCTTTAAGATATGTCTTTAAGTTGAATCTTCTGTGAGTGTTTAAGTAAGTTATTGAAAGGATTACCCTGAGAGGTTTGTGGTCTCCTTTTTCTCTTTCCCTTTGCATCCTGATCTTGCAGTGAATGATCCAGTTCCTCTTGGGTGATCTTTCTCACCCTAAATACACAGAAATTGAGCCAGTTAATTATAGGTTGAAATCTTGAAAATTATAAGCCCAACTTGCCCTTTTTCCGTTTATAAGTTAATTATCTCAGGTACTCATTATAGTAACAGAGAATGGACACAGTTACTAAGTAGAAATAAAAATCTAGATATGATAAAGAGAGAGAAACCCATGAAAGAATATAAGCTTGGTTCACAATGTACTGCAGTGAGTCTTAATTTTTTAAATATTATTTATATATTTACTGTTTGTGTCTGTGACTCTCTGTGTGTGGTGAGTGTGGGTGTGTTTGTGTGTGATCCTGTGTGAGAGTATGTCTGTGTGTGTGTGTGTGTGTGTGTGTGTGCATCCTTTGGCATACATGTGAAGATCAGATGACAGACTACAATATGTTGGTGTGGGTGTTCTCTTTGTACCATGTAGGTTCTTGTGATTGAGTTCAGGTCATCAGGCTTAGTGTCAAGGATTCCTACAAGATCAACCATTTCATGGCCTCTGAACTAAGTTTTTTAAGCGTAAGATGAATAACTGAGGGCTCATTTAAACCTGGCATTTGTTTTAGTCATATCATACATAAAGTAGATCTGTATGTGTTTAGTTGGTGTGAGTAGAGAATTCTTGTTAAATCATGAGACACGTTTTAAGATGCTGATTCAAAAGTCTAAATGCATGAATATGTGAAGAAATATGTGTTTGGATAAGCATTTTACCTCTGGATATTCCTTTTCCCATAGTAAAAACAGAGTCAGGTACTCTCGAGATTTCCCAAATAGAAAATAAAATGGGCGTGGCCCTAGATTACTAACATAGTAGTTCACACACCGCTTGGCATTTCTTGATGACAAACTGCATCTGATGAGCAGGATATAAATATACTACAGCAGTGAACAGTACCTACTATCCTTGATTAAGTCACAAGCACAGTTATTTTTGCAATAGAACTTGGTATCTGAAAGCTATTTAACGAGATTCTCTGTACATAGGGTCTGCAATCTGGAGCTCACTCCAGATGTCTTGTTTGTAGGAAGATGTACAGAGCAGTTTTCACATCAAATCCAGTCAGAAGGATGAGTTTGGGTATTTGGATTAGGCTGGATATATATTTTAAATAGGATTGATGTTTGTAAGAAGTGAGCTGTACAGATGATTTATTTTCTCCAACAGAGCCATTTGAAAAAGGCTAGTGTGCAGAAAAGCAATATAACATGGGCCGACTCAACCAGTGCAGCACTTCACTCTGATTTGCAGAAGGAACAGGTCAAACATCCAGAATTGTTAAAAATGGCATGAGTCGAGGTGTTAAGCAAATAAACGTTCTCTTCTAAACACGCTAATGTCTCTGCATACACTTATTTATTATGACATCCATTCATCATTCGGTTATTAAACTTTCCTCTTGAAATAGAGGATGTCTCTTCATTTTAAAAGTGATTGCTGGAGAGGCACCCTGGGTATGGCAGATTTCTGTTTCCTCCGTATTTCTAAGCAAACTGATGAAAGAATCATTATTGTAGGTCCACAGATGTGGGGACAGCAGAGGCATAGTGTACGAATCACACAGTAAATCAGTGGTCAGAAGACAATGGGACTTCTGACTCCTATCTCCACATTTTAACTATGCTCATTTTCAACTTGGCTGAGCAGTGCTTAGGCGAGCAAGTTTGAGCAGGTGAGTGCATTCATTGCTCTTTGAAAGCCACAAGTGATCCTCATTTCCACCCTAAGGGCTGCAATTGGAAAAGACTGTGGTGATAAAGCCACCTTGTAGCCAATGGCTTTTAAATGTTGCCTTATTTTATTTTTAAGCCTGCTGTTCCTTTTGGCTGCTTGCCCCTTAGAAACCTTTATTATAGTGATAGAAATATCCTCAGTTGTTATAATGGTAACTTTAGCCTGCTTCAGTTTTCTCTTACCTGTCTGTTAGCCCACAGGTTGATATTAGAGCCTATCCCTGATCCCTTGTGGATCCACAAGGTCTCTGTCAGCATTTTACTGCATGAGCAGGTGCCAAAAACCTGCTCCATATGTGATATGTAAAGCCATTTTTAGCATATTGCTGCAATCCAAGGGTCCATTATTGACGACCTCAAAGTTCTTGATGGAGCCTGTTTTGTTTTGTTTTGTTTCTATATGATATAAATTCTGGATACAAGCTCACTGAATAAACAAATATCTCCATTGAAATAGATTTTTCAGCTTGTTGCTCCCCAGTCTTTAAATGATAGAGCAATGCTAGAGGTATAACCCATTGGGAGAGGACGCTATGCCCACAGAATTCTCTTGGTTGGGTTTTTAGCTCTAAAATTAAAAATAGATCAAAACACCATTCCAGTATGATTTGGTAGTGTTCACCTGTAACTAATATCATTTGGCAAACTGAGATAAGAGGATTGGATATCAAACACCAGCCTGGGCTAGATAGCCAGTGTCAGTAAAGCACAGAATACCCAGTTAGCCTGTCTAAAGAAACTATATCAATGGTCTAGGTGAGATTCTAGATTATATACAAAAACAATAGGAGTCAGAAATTAATTGAGAAGAACTTGTCCAGAAAATCCCCAATGCCACATCCACCATGTATCAGCAGGAGTGGCATGTTACACCTAATACTAACAAGGTAGTGATTTATTCTCTCCCAAAGACTGGTACTCTCTATTCTTCCCTTTGTTTCTCTGGTATATTATATATGATTTAGTGAAAACCCCTGTACCCTTTATTGAGTCAATTAAATATGTTAGTGTTGGAACAATGCAGTGACAGGCAAGAGAATATTTGGATGTTTGGTTGTGTAGAAAGTTAGCTAGAAAGGATATGGGATAGTCAGTCCCTTCTGCAAGGTATTGAGACTTGGAAAATCGCAAACAGTGGTAGAAGCAGATAGAAATCCTCATGAAACCACTGAATAGATGGATTTTCAGCACTTCATGGTTTTCAAAACACAGCCCCAAATATCACAAAAAAATCAGCCCATTAGCATCTCCCTTTAAACTTCTACACTTACTAAGTGGCCTGACCACCTAGGAGCAGGCATGGCACAGAGCACAAGTGGAATTCTCCACAGCCAGAAGGCTCTGGAATCCTGGGTGATGCCAATTAAGCCACCGACTGGACTTCCCATGGGGAGACATCCTTCACATTTTCCTGGTCATAATGAAGAAGAATCATTTAAGTAACTTTTCCCCCTTTTTACTTCTTTTTTTAACAAGAGGATATGAAATTAAAGGCGCCTTCTCAAAGAGCTGTAAACTTTTAATGATATGTACATAATTTAGTACACTCCCAACCCTCACACATATCTGCCTGATTAGGGATTAAAACACAAGATCTTGCATTCTAAGAATCTTCTCATTAAGGTGAGAAGCACACCACTGTCTCTTTCTGCCCCGTTCTCCTCTGCGGAGTCCTTCCTGGATTTTTGTGAAGGTAGTTTACCCATGTGGTTCTGTGTGAACTGCCTTATGTATAGCTTGAAAGAAGACATGCAAAGGAAATTCAGGATAGAGTGCCTGCTACCTGTATTCATTTTAATACTATTTGGAGTCTGGAAACCACTACTCAAGAATAGATCATCATATACATGTCAGAAGATGCTGATACCTTTAGAGAGCCAGAGAGTCTTCTTGCCGTTTCTCCCTCCCTTCATAGCCTGCAGTTTAACATATGAGTATATATGAAGAGATTTTTCAGCTGCCATATTAATTCAGCTATATTCTTAACATGACTTTTTCTAAAAGATTGTAGAGTCAGGAAATTAGAAGACAATGCATTTCTCCCTGGATGTTTTGGAAGGGTAGACCCTAGAGAGCTAAAACTGAACGAATGAACGAACAAATGAATGAATGAGTGAATAGATAAATAAAATTTTACCAAGTATCTGATAAATCAAGTAGGATGTTGGTCACAAATGTGAGGACTGTGTTCTGGTGTTTCTAGAGACTTGAACTAAAATGATAGGTGGTAAAGATGACCCCCTTCTTTCCCTCATTATTTCCCTCTGCCCTCTAGTTAGGGACTCTTGTTTCCAGCTGTTACTTCTGCTCTCAGGAAAGGTTATGCCATTAATCTTCATCAGAATGTGCTTCACTATTTTATTCTCCCAAGAGCAGAACAGAAATAGGTGAGGAATCTGTGCCACTTGGGAACCAGTGATGTCTCCTTGCCACATCTGCAGTGGTACAGGCTGAGAATAAATGGCCCTGCTCTGTCGGGATTGCCTGGGGATCATGCTAGCTTACTTGTCTCTAGATGCCCCTTAGTTTCTGACAGTATAGCAAGACAGAGTGTACCCCTTATCTGTCGGGATTGCCTGGGGATCATGCTAGCTTACTTGTCTCTAGATGCCCCTTAGTTTCTGACAGTATAGCAAGACAGAGTGTACCCCTTATCTTTGAGGGTTAAATAAAATTCAGGAAGGAAGGCCGTGGTGTTTTGCCAAACATACCAGATCTCAACTGAAGAGATCAGATCATAACTACAGCCTATTTCTAGAAAGTTTTAAACCATTCTTTAGTGGTAGGGCTTGTTTATGATTTATCCATTTATCATATGGTACTAATATTGCATACACCTGGTGTTAGGAGACGATGTGTAACAATTTGGTATTGATTCTCTACTTCCCATGAACTCATATTTTAATAGCTATAGATAGTATAAATATAACCCGCTCATGGGAACTTCTTTCAGGAAGTGAATACTGTTAATAGGATACTCTACAAATGGAAAAATAGAAAAATGTGTTAAGGGAAATGTATACCATTCAGAAATCAGTTGCAAAGGAATGATTCCTTTGGGAGGCCATGTTTTAAGTCTTTGTCTTCCTGGGTGTGGTTAAATCAATTTTAATGTAATGGTTTGGCTGTACTTTAAGGGGACACCATTTCCCCTTTGTCATTAAAAGTCTAGGCACACAGTTGCCACTTTTCATGAATTAGTGAATTCAGTCACTAATCTGCAGAACTGCCTGTAAAATGTAAAATGACATAGGCTTGTATTTCTTCAGTTTCCTCACAGAATTTAAATACCATACACAGAGAATTATTTTCTTTTTACCTTCAACCAAAACTATTGCAAGTTTTATATGAATGAAAATGAGGATATAGTTTAGCATTACTTAAAATAATGGAGGAGAGAATAAACTATTTACTTACTGAGCATCTATATCTCTATCTATCTATCTATCTATCTATCTATCTATCTATCCATCCATCTATTCACATTGCTTTAGAGACTTAATCCCACTTAACTATCAAAAGAAGCTTATGAGTTACATGACATTTTCCCTGTTTTATAATTTGGAAAATATGATTCAAATAGATTATTTAAATAGTCATTCTCTAAAGCCCATGACCCTATTAGTCTGTCATCTCACCATCCACGTTGCTCTCATTTGTTTTTCTGTGACAAACCCTTGGAAACAATACTCATCTGACAATTTTGGAGGTTGGAAGGTCAAAGATGCAGTGCTGGCTCTGGCGAGAACATCACTAGCCATGTCGCACTATGGTGGATGGCTTGAGTCAAGGCCTGCTGGAGAAAGGAATCATGCAGTCCTGTAGGGCGTGACCTCTGGAGACACTGCTCTGCCGCTTTGTAAGGAGAAACCATACTTACAACACACCAGCCTTCTAATTAAACTGGAGCTGGCCGTAGTGATAGAGTGCCCACGTAGATGAATGTGTTTTCAGATTTCTAGATTTACTAATTTCATGTATCTGGCTGTTTTGCCTGCATGTATGTCTGTGCATGATGTACGAGCCCGGTGCCCTCAGTGGTGTCCCTGGGACTGGAATTATAGATGGTTAGAAACCATCATGTAGGCAGTGGAACCTGAAATTAGTTTCATTGCAAGAACAGTAAGTGTTCTTAGCTGCTGAGCCATCTCTCCAGCCCTTCCCTAATAGGTGACTATCTTACTTGAGACCTTCCAACACATATTCTATAGAAGAGGACACAATGCTTTAGTGGATGGTTTCAGTTTATAAATACTACTTAAATGCTGCTGGTGGAATCCATTTCTTGGATCTGTTTTCTTGGACTGTCCATGTAAGAATTACTCTTTTGTTTTGAGAAGCAAGGCCCTAGCTCTGTGATCAGTGACATGGCCTATTTTTGCAGAACTGAGTTCCAAGGGGAACTGGAGAACCAAAAACACAAGATGATTGTCTCCTTTCTCTTTTGGAGAAATACACACACATACATGCAGAGTCAGATGGGCATTTTGCATCTGTAGGTCATACATGTGCTGTCCACCTTCAACATGCAGTCAGACCGGCCATCCTAAGCACTGTGGATCTGCAGCCCACAGGGGATTTCTTTCACTTGATGTACCCTGATGCTGCTGTGTCTGTGGCTGCTACCACATTAAAGTGGGTGATTTCTTATAAAGGCAAAATTTATTCCAATGAAAACTCTAATTTACATCATTTATGCTTTTGTTTTGTTATGCATTTATGTTTTGTTGTTGTTGTTGTTGTTATCAGTTGATTTCTAAACACATTACTATAGAAATTTAATTATATTTTCCATGGTTGGGTAAAATAAATAGGGAAGTGGCAAGCATGAATACCAGTTTAAGAGAATACCAGTTGGTCCTCAAATTGATAATTTGAACTATGGTTTTAACAAAGGCCATATTTGAAGGGAAAAAAAATCTTTGGAAAATATCTCAAAGAGTAAAAATAGGTAGCATTGTTTCCACAGAAATATGTAGGGTAGCTACTTTAGAACTCTACTGAAGCTGAAAGATTTAAAATAAGCTGGAGGTATAAACTAACAGTTTGGGGCTTCCAAGCTGTCAGGAGTTTATATGGAAAACTCAAGTCTGATGGTGCTTGGATGACAGCTTCTTCTGGATGCTTTGTATGCTTACTGAGTCACTTAATACAATGTGTGGGCATATTGGGACATTTGCAGGATGGGTGATGGAATATCTATGCCCCATTATATAGACTCTTAATTTCTTAGTCATATCAAAACACTAATAGAAAATAGAAATTTTATTTCAATGATATATTTTGTTTAATTTGATATATCTAAGTTGTCATTCCATCATACGACAAATATTTGACATTCAACTCTATTCCAAGAAGGTTTTGACTTCCTTAATGAGGACTAACTCCCTATATTAGCATCTAAGACTCTTGGAAGTGGGAGCAAGTACAAAGTAACCCAGAGGCCTTCTCTGAGCCTAACCTCCTCCAACTTAGACTGTGCTGCTTTCCAGGATATGACGTAACATGAGATAGAGGAATAGAAGCAAGATGTTGGAGGAGATGCATGGGGCATGAGATAGAAATGGCAAATTCTGCAGGATTTCCAAGTTGACCTTGGTAGCCAGTGAGCAGCCAAGTACCAAGGTAAAGTCCTTCTATGGCAGAGGCGAGTTTGGAGAAGTAAGACTCTTAGAGTTGAGCTTCATTTTAATGCCTATCATTGGTTGAGAGAGAGAGAGAGAGAGAGAGAGAGAGAGAGAGAGAGAGAGAGAGAGAGAGAGAGAGAGAGGAAATTCTGTGTCTGCCTCTGGCTAAATGCATTATCCTCTGAGCTTCGTTTTTGCTTTTTGATGCTTCTGCTTACTCAGTCAGGAAATGTGGTAAATGGTGATGTGCACGCCCTCCGAGATCCTGAGGTTAAAACACTGCTGTGCATAGTAGACCACGTCACCTTAGGATGGGTAAGATCCAGAGCACGCCCTTGAGTTAAAGTCAGTGTTTCTAGAGAGGCAAATAGAGTTGTAGCACAGGCCATACTGATCAGCTCAAGGGCAGTATGTCTCTCAAGTTCCCAAATTCTCCTCCCTTAGAAACCATTGACTTTCTTCTACTCACTAGCTCCCAGGTCCTCTGCCATCCCCCAACCCCCACTATCTGTACCCGCCTGTGCCTTGAAGAGGAAACCCAGCAGCAGCCTTTGTGTTTGGGTTTGTTGGTTCGGTCAGATAACAGTGACCTCCTTCAGAACCCTCTTGAGATGGAGAGGGGCCTGAACACCATGCAGTTCAAGCCTTGATGTGATTTTGACTATTGAGTTGATAGGTTGGCATGTACCCCTGCAGTTTATTTTGGAGTGCCACCAGTGACAAGAATTTCACCAGTTTTGTGGCAGCCAGCTTTAGGTTTAAACAGCTCCTTCTCTCCATAATCTCCCCACACATATTTATTCATGTGACTTTAACCCTTTGAGGCTGCAGAGAACACCTAGCCTAGAAACCTGAAAGAGTTTGAAAATCATACCCCAGTGTGCTTCCTCCCTCTGTCGTGGGCTCCACCAGTGTTCTTCCTTCAAGCTGAGCACTCAAGACTTCTCCTCAGAGAAGGATTGTGAGCCTCCTTACTTCATTCATGAGGCATAATGACCAGGCAAATCACTAGATAAATGAATATAAATATGTTCTGATCAGCAGACCTTCACAGGCTTTAGGGAAAAGGAGTATAAAGGAATATATAGAGAAGATGAGTAGAAAGATCTAAGAAAACAGTACTGGGAAGGTGGCCTTTTGTGATTCATGTAATAAATTAGGAACTGGCCTGAAACTGGCTGTGTAGAACACTCTGACCTTGAACTCACAGACATTACTAACTTCTACTCCCTGAACGCTGGGATTAAATAAATGTCACTATACCAGTTGCATTTGTCTTTCTTTTTGTTGTTGTTGTTGTTTTTAATTAGATATCTGCTTTATTTACATTTCAAATATCCCCTTTCCTCGGTTCCCCTCCAAAAACTCCCTATCCCATCCCCCTCCCCCTGCTCACCCACCTCCCCTCCTACTTTCCTGACCTGTGATTCCCCTACACTGGGGCATGAGAGGAGCATAAGCTCCTATCTAATGCTAGATGGTGCTTTCTCGAGTGACACTAGGTGGCTTGTTCTGAATCAAATCAGGGATGACATTATGCTTCTGTTTCTTTACATATATATATATATATATATATATATATATATACTTATATTTATATAAATATATATATAGTTATATAGTTATATATTTTGTTTTTTGTTCAGGTAGTGACTTAAAACTATTTTTAAAAAGTGGTATTTTTAACTTCAAAATTTCGTTGCCCCCACATGCCCCCTTTTTAATGTTTGAAATTAAGCATCAGGGAGATTTGGGCTGAATGTTCCAGGACCATTATAGTTAGCTAGACCTCTGCGATGCATTCAGTTCTGCAGAGCTACTGAGTGCTTAATCCACGTCATTGCTTGGACTCTAGGGTGCATGCCCAGTGGAAGGCATTTATTTACCAAATTAAAAGCACAGCAAGTAGGAGCCAAGGTATTATTTAAGCACATTTATCGACCCCCGTTCAGCTACTATTTACTAAATTTCTCAGTGATGGAATATGATGAACGAGTTGATTGTTGCAATCACTTGGCTCCGCTAAAGGTGAAATGCATCTTGCTTGATTTATTCCTCTCGCTTTGACAAGACAGCTTTGGCTGGAATTGGAGGGTGTCCAGCTTTAAGCTGGATAGAGTATGCAGAGTTCAGGTTATTTTTTTCACTTGCTTTTGAATTGTTCTGTCAAACCTGCTAGGTGAAGTCACCCAGTGTAGATGCTGACGTGCTGAGAAGTAGAACCCGTTCCTGCCTCTGTTCACCTGTCTTTCCTTGGCTTTCAGTTCAGTGCACAGCTGTGCTTGCTGAGGACATGTGCACAGGTCCTTGCACAGGCACAGGCTGATAATCATACCTTCAGTGTCTACCTTTCCATAGATGGTGAAGCAGAATAAAGAATCCAGGGATTTTATAGACCATGGCTGTATGTGATTCATCTTATTGGGCTGCTTTTGCCATGCAAGTATTTTTCATGTATTTTCAGAGTACTTTTTTGTAAAATTTATTGTAAACAGATCTGTTGTAAATATAGCTTAGTTTACCCTCAGCTCTGAGACAAAAAGGATTTATACTTTTTTTTTTTCAAATAAGGGGTATGACATGCATGATATTAAAATGTGGGTTTATTGTGAAATGTGTCAGTTGGGACCTCTCTTTCCCTGATCCTGGTGATTTCCCATTCATTTCTGATATTAAGCAAATTGAAATGACTTATTCTAGTTTCTCTGCTAGTATTACCCTTATGGACATTTTAAATGGATGCTGGCTGGGTGAAACTAAGACATTGTCTGTGATGCTTGTTCACCTGTATTAACTTGAAGAATATGTTTATTTATCCTTGCTGATAAAATTGTAAGTCATTCTGATTTGGGAATGTTGAGTGCATGCATATGTTTCCAATTCATTGATGCTGTCTATAAGTATAGGCATGGATCATGTGAGTGGATCACAGAGTTGTGATTTACCAACTATTTTTTGACCTCTTTATTGCTTCTCTGTGAATTTCACATCATGTACCCAAATCCCACTCATCTCTCCCTCTCCTCAAACCTGCCCTCCACCCTTGCAACCTCACTTTCAAAACCAAAAACCAAAACTTAAAAATACACACACACAAAAGATCAAAAACTGAAAAAGAAACCACTCAAAACCAAATCAAACAAAACAAAACACGACAAAACTTGTTGTGGTAGCTGTAATGTGTCACAGTGTGTCCCACAGTAGACACTTTCTTCCATGCTTTTTGCTTGCAAATGTTCATTGCAATGACTTGGTCTGGTACAAAGCGTAGAGCTTCTACTGCTCTATAAGTATTGGGATATGACTGGGACTCCTCCCAGAGATTCTGTTCTGGCCCTATGTCATGGAGATCCTGTGGTTTTGGATATGTAGGACCTGCCTCTTTATACACTTTAGCAATATATTAATTGTGTAGATGTTGGGATGGGCCAGTTCAAAGCCCTAGATTTGTGCTCGAGAGTTATCTGAGCTCGCCAGCGTTTGCCCTACCACCTATTTTTAATGACAACATGTTTTTCTTTTCAAATTGACTTTTAGGGAAGTCCATATTTGATACAGATGAATGAGGTGAATATCATATTAGAGAGTGGATTATTTTCCAGACTTCAAGGCATCTGAAAACTAGGAAGCAGGCTTAAGTGTTTAATACTTCATTTAGAGATTCAAATCTGTGAGACTTAAGAGCGGGTCAGATCATATTGTTTACCCTGCTTTCCTACAGAATAAATAAACAAATTTTTCTATCTAGATGTCTTCTGTCTCCCCAGGTCCTCTCGGTGACTTTCATTAATAATCTAGTGTTAGATATTTGACTCACATAGATAATCTATTGCATTTTTATGACCTAGTTTGAATGGAACCAAACAAAAATGTCTGATTTAGTAGCAAATAATTTGGAAATGAAACACAGCAACAACTCCAACAACACAACACCAAAAACCAATAACTAAGCTCTAATGGGTATTTTTCAGACCATATTTACTCAAAGACTTATGCTTTCAAATAAGCTGTGAATAGTCCGTGGAGGAAGAAGATGCAATTTGCAAAGAAATCTGATGTTAATTGATTAGTCAGTGAGAAAATGGGAAATGCTGCTAAACCAGAGTCAATCCATTCCTTAAAAGCCTTGACATCAGTTTACTGGCTAAATGGAAAATCTGGCGGTAATGAACATGGAATCTGGTGCCTGTTTTCTGCTTCATTTGCATTGCATAAAACACACACTGTAGCTGATTGTCAGGCTGAAATGTATTTCTCCCCCTTAAAGCTGTTATCATTACCTTTCATCCTTCTCTGTGGCAATTCAGAAGTGAGGGGCAATGAAGGTTAGGTGCCCTGAGAACTCAGGATGCCTGGCTGTGTCAGGATTCTGAACTGGGCTGTGTCAGGATTTTGAGCTGGAAGGTATAAAACATGAACTGAAGTTGTCCTCAGAAACATGTCATTTCTATATTCAGATTTTGGTGAATAGTCAGAGTTCCACTAGAGTTTTACCTATACAGAAATCAGTGTAGCTTTGTTCAGTCCAAATTTTTATATATAGTGTCAATCTTAATATGTTATGTAGGTGTGTCAGAAATCTTCTAAAGTTCTAAATCTGGTAGCATCCTACGTTTGTTGCATATTACCACTTCAAGTTGTAAGTTGGGAAATGGTGGCCTAAGATTTTTCTGCAAGGCATAAAGTAGTACTTTCCCTATTTAATTAATATTATTACAGTTTAATTTTTATACAATGACATCAATTTAAAGAGTGTTCTTAAATATATGTTGACACTATCACATGAACTTATCTGACTCTACCCATCACTTCCGGATTCTTCTTAGTACAACTTTGTGGTCTTTCTTTGCTCCAGTATTTGGTCATTCCAACCATGATTGCTTGTTTACATGCTTGCTTGTTTTACCTCCTGCTATAGAGTCTAATTATACTTTCACTTGGATAGCATTTTCAAAATGAAGAACTTAATTTTTTCATTTGATAGACACCTGTTTTCACTTCTGTCTCCTTGGTGGTTATGAAGATGTTTATCATTAGAGTTCTCTTTGTCTTTTCAAGCAATGTATGAATTTCCTCAGAGTACAACACAGCAATAGTGAAAATGGAAGCAAGCAGCTATTGCTGACAGGTGTTTTATATGCCTACACATGCTCTAAGCGATGGCAGCATTGGAATATATATGGGTGTGTAATAAGTGTTCATTTAATGTGCATGTATATAAACATCTTGAGTATCACAGCAGACATAAATATGTGAAAGTTAGAGAAGTGCCCATAGCTTATGCTGTTCTGTATTTGGTTTTAGCTGTGTAGGTATCTGTATCCCTCTACAGTAAATGAAAATTTATAATAAATAATTGAGCAATAATCAGTTGTTTGTAAACTGCTGGTTAGTGATTAAAGCCAAGAAACTAATATATATATATATTCTATTTTGAAAGCTTAGTTATTGGCATATCTCCACAAAACATAAGAATGATACCTATCATGGCTAGAGACTTCATTTGTGGATGCTCTGATGTGGTCACTTTCTCCATTAACTATTCATTTGAACACCTTGACCAGTAGTGGCAGTTTTGAATTATGCACACCTTTATATTAAATTTTAGGTTTAATATTGATTGTTTCATGAATATTAGAAAAAGCAGAAATAAAGATTACAACTAAAAAATGATCTTAGCATGCTTGCTACATATGTTGTTAAATGATTGGTTTCAGGGTGTTACTGTTGGGAAGTGGTGGCCTTTAGTAGTGGGCACCAGTTGGGGTGTATGGAGGTCACCGAGCCGCATTCTTCAAGGGGTTTGTGACACTTTGACCTCTTTACCTTTTAACACAGGCCATAAATTAACAATTTCCTCCATGCTTTAAACTATAGAATGCATCTGTATCACATATAAACAGAGGTAATATAAATAATCATGTATTCAAAAGTGTGAGGAAAATTATATCTTTTTCTTTGTCTAAGACCATTGTTTTCAGATATTAAGTTATAGTAGTTGAAAATCTGAGTAACAGTATTTTCAGCATATTTTTAAAACCAAATAATTGTACAAAAATGAACATTTCTCAGACTTCAAAAATACAATTCTAGGAAGAATAATGCAGAAAATAATTATATTGCATTTGATTTGTTATTGGGGAGATAGAACACCTTTAAACACAATGAATTATTTGAAGGAATTTTGAAAATAAAAGACTAAACCATCTATTAACTAGAATCTAATCACAAGTGGTTATAAATGTATGTCAAAAAATTTTTCTATGAAGTCCATTAATTTAAAATTTGAGATTATGAAAGAAATTTTGTCCTATTTTTAATATCATAGTTCATAGTTCATTTGCTATTCTTACTACAATGCTGTACATGTTGTTTCCAAACATAATGCAATGCCATCTAACAAAACAAAATCATGCTTTATTCCAAAGAGTAGTATTAAGTTATTCTTAATAATAATAATGGTTGTGAAGGGCAAGAAATTAGCATTATTTATAAGTTCATGAAGTTTAACTTTGAATAGAATATTAAAATGATGCTTATGTCATGATCTTTAGAAAACTGATTTTAGTTGGAACTTTCTATCGTATCACAGAGATATGATTAAAATTAAGGGCTCCTTTGTCAGTATATTGAACTTAAGAGCCCTTCGTTTACAGTGTGTTAATGTTTTAGACTTAGATAAGTTATTTAATCTCAGTCTACCTCTTCATAAAACAGAGACTATATAAATTTCATCATTAATATATGAAATCCACTAAGTTTAACTGTAGGAAAATAGTTGAAGTAGAGGCCAAAGAGATGACTCAGCAATCAACAGTACTTTCTGCACTTATTGAATCCCAGAAGAGTCCCCTTTCTGGTATCCATGTCAGGCAAATGTCAACCACCACTTGTAACTCCAGTTCAAGGGGACACAAAGCCCTCTGCTGGACTCTATGGCAACAAGCACTCATGTGCACGGATAACACCAACACCTGTACATATAAACTAAAATCAAAACAAAAAGTTAAAATGGCATCTGCTCTTATTACTCCAAATACTTGTTCAGTCCTAATGATGCAGTACATTTTTTTATTTTGACAGAATTCTGTGAATCTTGGAATCCTGAATGCAGTCTTTTTACTGGATGAATTTTTGTACTGTCCAAGGTGCTGAAAAATTCCACCAACTATTTTAACAGGGTCAAAATACATTGGTTTAGAGAATCTTGGGTGACTTCACAGTTCTTTTAAATTGATGTCATCTGTTTAATGATAAAAGCATGAGTGGACAGTGTTTGGTGGTGAGTATCCCTAAGGAAGTAGAGCATTCTCCATGCAAGTGTCAAAACTCCTTATTCCACGTGCATTGAAACCGTGTTTTTTTTTTTAAGTTTTACTAATTGTATATAAAGAAGGATTCTAAAATCTCAATTAATTTCGTCAAACAGATGACTTCCTTGTCTGATTACTTTTGATCATCAGCCACTTTCAAGGTCAAGACATTCTTTTCCAGTGCTAAGAATGATTAATTTTTAAGACTCTTCTGAAGAATGTTTCACCTTGTTACATAGGTACGAAGTTCGAAAATAAAGCAATTACTAGATGCTCACAAATTACATATGAGATATCTAGAGGCAAATGTCCATTCCTCACATATATGTCACGGCAATCAATAGTGCTGGCATGTAAAGAGCTCAAGTTCTTGTATTATGAATTGGAACACTGACTTGATTTCTAGGGTATACTCTCAAAGCTGCAAGATTCATTCTTTTTGTCTATATTTTTGCACAAAGACTTAGAAGACAAACTCCTTTTGATATAACAGATTTCTCTCAAAGAATTGAATTTCTTGCATTGCCTGCTCTACTCCAGTGGAGGGAGCCTAAACAGAGTGGGTTAGTGATACTGAAAGTTTAGTGAAAGGATCTCCTATTTTGTTTAAGGATGATCATCCCCTTCCTTAAGTCACTGCATATTGTACTCTTGTCCCCCAAAACATGTAACATTCAATTTTGTACCTTATAAACATTTTTCTTCAGTCTTTATGGTACTATATGAAGACATACATATGTATGTATAATATATATACATATAAATATACTTATATGTGTTTATGTGTATGTGTGTGTATTGGATTTGCAAAGGAAGGCATGGTATTTTTTGTAAGTATCTTTCAGTCCCCTTTCAAATGAAACATAACCATATCAGCCTTCTCTACCCTATTCTAAACAGACTATTAATAATAGTTATTCAAAGTTAAAAAGGTCGTTTCTTAGGAATGTATATAAATGAACAGCTTATTCATGAAGTGTTATTTTTGTTTAAGTTTATTCCTTTGTTGTTGTTGCTGCTGTAGGCAGGTTATAGGGCCCCAAGTCAGAAGACTTGTAAGTACCGAAGGCCTTCATCTGTAATTCTCAGCTATTTTTAATTTTCTTAATAAGCCATGTGTTTAGAGGCCTTAAGATTAATGAAAATGTTAAAAGTCTATAAAATATTCTAATATTCATCTCCCTAACTTCATGTAATTGTGTTTTATTTGTAGTGATCCTGTGTCCCAAGCTATACAAGTAAAGCTTCTTCATTTAGGCTACCATTATGATAGCTCTTATTCTACATTTCAGTTTTCTATGGGACAAAGCTTTCAAAACTCTATAAGTTTTGCTTAATTTAGAAAATAATTTGCTTTTGCATCTTCATTTTTAGGTGCTGAGGGGAGAGTGTATGTATGTCAGTATGGGATAAAACCCTAAGGTGATTGACTTAGGAAATTCTAAATCAATTGGTTTGGAAAAGTAAAAACTGCAACCTTTGTTTTTTTAAAAAAAGTCTTGCTTTCATTAGTGATATTTTAATATAGAGATAATGGTACATTAAATCTAAATAATCTTGGAGGTTTGAATATGTACATAGATGCAGTACCATTTTAGTAACAGTGTAGCAAAATCTACTCATTAGAATTGTGGTTATCTTCCAGACTTTTAGAAGCATCAATCATGGCCCCACAGATACTCCAAAATGAAAATATTTCTGTCTGGGTCATAAAATTTGAAGGTAAAGGTAATAATTTTAAAACACTATTTAATTTTAATAAATAACTTTATAGTAATAATAAAAAAAACTGTCTTCTATAGTCTTTACCTGGATATATAAAAGCATTTTTGTACCTCTTTTCTGAAAGACTGACCTTTCTAAAAGAAGAAAATATTCTCCAGAATAAATTAAATTGTTTTATTCTTTACCTTTCTTCTTTGCTTATTGGTTATTTTTCTGTTCTGAGGCATGGTGAATTTTGTGAATGATTTTTCCTGATAGTTACCTGACTCCTGGTGATACCTGCAACCCAGTCCCGTTGGCACAGCTTCCTTGGCTAGCAGCTATCGACCACTCAACAGTATACTAGTCTGTGGCTGAAAAATGGACGTGGCAGATCTTCCTGGCAAAAGTCCAGCAAACATACTAACCCAGAGAGAATATGGCTTATGTTTTTAGAGTAATTTCTTTCTTGAAAATAGCAGATGCAAAGTGTTGCTCCTGTTTTTTACTGATTAGACTGTCCAAACCTGCCTTTGGTGAGCGTGTTTGTGTGTGTGTGTGTGTGTGTGTGTGTGTGTGTGTGTGTGTGTGTGTGTGTGTGTGTATTTGTGAATTTTTACTTGGGTTTTCTCCATCTATGTTCTTATTTGTATACTTGACTCTTCATTTTACATTAGATAGTACTAAAGTTACTAAAAATATATTAAATGCCGATAAAGTGGAATAACTGTGGGGTGTTGAGGTGCTATAATTCTGAAAGCATTGGCTTTCTGAATCATGGTTAAAAACCTTGTTTATATGGAGATTTCTTTAAATTGTAGTGTGATTTGTATATAATCAATGGTTGGTAAACCTGTACCATTGTTTATTTGCATGTTAAGGACTCTGAAATGATTTATCCACAAATATATATGGACAGTTAATTCTGATTCGTATCTCATGTAAACATCAGGACTTTCTTTTCACTTTTAATGTAATAAGGACAAACCACAGTCGAACTTTATATCACTATCAAAAGATGTTTAACCTTCCAAGCAATTTCCAGCCATTTCTTTCTTGCATTACTAAGAGAGATTGGAAAGAAAAGCACTAGGTAAATGTGATGGACTTGATAGTGCAAACGATGTCACATTTCAGCATCTAAGAAGAGAACATAGGCTTGTGCAGATCAGCATTATATGAAGAAAATAGCAAAGAAAGCCAATTCAAAGGTGACAGTACAATTTAACCCTGGGTTTAATAGACTTTAGTCAGTTGTTAGGCCTGCCTGATTGAGGTAATGATAAGATGAAGAACCAAGCAGCTCACCACAGGAAGGAGAGGAAGCAGGGAGAAAGACAAGAAGGAGCTAGAGACAGCAGTGTTCTTTAGGGACTAAGCAGCCCCTTCCTTCTAATAACCCAATCAGTACGAGCTCATAAAGAGATTGAACAATTGATGTTTGAAATCCTCATGTCCATTTACCTCTCAATGGCACCCACCCCAGCTGGGGACTTCATCTTTGATACATGGATCTTTTTGAGTGACTATCTCTAAACACACACACACACACACACACACACACACACACACACACAAGTAGATCATTTTGGATATTTTGTTCAAATAGTATGATAGAGCCACTTGTAACTATCATCTACTTGATATCATATTTTTAAATTTTTAATTAATGTAGAAATACACATGAATTGTTTTAGTGGATATAGGATGAAAGTACAGATCAAGGGCCAAAGACATGTAGAATTGAATCCGATATATTAAATGTAAACAGGGGATTTCAAGTAATGGACACTCGATTAGAATTATATCATGTTTGACAAGAAAACTGTAATATTTAGGGTTTTCTCTAAGGCCAGCTGTTGAGAGTGCAAACAAACTCTTAACTGAATTTTTGAACCTTTGTAAGTTATATAGCACAGAAAAGTCAACTCTTATATTGAAGGAATGTTACATGAAATCAAAAATATTTTTTGTAAGAATATTTTCGTCTCTCAGGAAATTTTATCACAAAGCATAGAGAACTTTGAATTCATCGTGCTAATATTTATAATAACAGGAATTTAAAATGTTTGTAATTTCCATGTTTAGAAAATTTGACTCTTAAAAGATAGATCATGTTATGATTCCATTTTGGATTTGATAATTTAAATAATTAAGTTAGAACTATGATTGTAAGCTGAATTTTAATAAATCTGTAAACATTATTAGAACACTTAATTTATAAATTTTGCATTTTTGCACATCATAGTTTAAGTGTATTTGATTCTGGCATAATTTGATTATTAAAGTCTCCCAGTGCACCTATTATAGTATTTAGAACATCAGATGTTTAAATGTAGTTTAAAATGTTTCAAGATTTCTAGGAGACACAGTCTTACAGCAAAGTGTTCCTCTTGCTCTTGTAGTCTTTCTGACCACTCTGAAATGATCTCTGGTCCTTAGTGCGAGAATTGTGTTGTCTAATTATCATTGTGATTGGGTGCTGCAAAATTTCTTGTTCTCTGTGTTTTGAACAGTTGTAGTTTATATAACAGTCTCCATTTATTGCAAATAGAACTTTCTCCCATTAAATCTTATCAATATGAATGCCTGAACAGGACCTGAATAAGGATAACACTGACTCGCTAACATGAAAGGAAGAAAGCTCAGGAGATCTCAACTCTAGACAAGGAGCTCTTAAGGAACTCTAAACTATGAGAGGCAACTAAGGAGTGATGAGAACTGTGGAAATATTCTTCCTCTGGGAACACGCCCCACCCAATTGGTTATCCAGTAGCAAGTGGTCAGCCTTGAAATCATATACAAACAGCTAACATTATATGAACTGGGGAGGTTGAATTTATATATTTAAGAATAAAGAAAATGAGACCATGAATTTGAGAGACATCAAGGTGTGGGGTCATATGTGGAAGGGAGGAAAAGGAAGGAAGAATATTTAATTATATGATAATTTCAAAAATATTTGAAGATGTTTTGGATAGGATTAGTTGTTCCAAAATGAATATGTATTTGAACTTTTAATCTCTAATTTGGAGTACTGTTTTTGAAAACTATGGAGAACTTTGCTACAGGAGGCATTGCTGTTGGAGATGGTTCATGGCGAGCCTTCGGGATCTTGGATAGGTCCTGCTTTTTGATTTCCAACTTTCCAAAACATACCAAGCACATGGTTCAGTCACAGGACAGACTTATAGAAAATGTGACCCAAATAAACATCTCTGTTAGGTGTTTTTACTATAGTAACAAGAAATGGAATGAATATAGTTGTTTAAATTTATAAGGAAAATTGTCAATAGAATGAAAACATGCTTTGAGAAGTAAATTCTAATATATGTAAATAAGATGGTAGGACCTAAGTTTTAAGAATAAGAGCAATCTAGATTTAGAAATTGACTATGCCAAAAACTAAGCTTAAGTTTCATAGAAGTATTTCTACATATTAGAATCCTGCGCATTGTAATTGACCAAAGGCTTTGTTGATAGTCAGTGTCATAGTTAGGTTTAGCGTCTTTATACACCTGAAAAGAGGGACCACAACTGAGAATTTGCCTCTATCACATTGACATGTGAGCATGTCTGTGAGTCAAGTTCCTTCCTGCAAATTGATGTACGAGGGCCCAGGCCACTGTGTGTGGTGACATTCCTAGGCAGGGAGGCCTGGATAGTATAAGAAACATAGCTTAACAAGTCACTAGAAGCAAGCCAGTAAGTAGCTGCCCTCCATTGATTTCTGTTTCAGCTCCTGCATTCAGGTTTCTCTGTTGGGTCCCTTGATAATAAACTGTAATCTATGAGCCAGATAAACCCTGTCCTCCCCCACCATTTTGTCACTGCAACAGAGAAGGAACTAGGACAGTTGGCAAATTTCTCACCCTAAGATAAACCCCATGACCTCAAAACTATCATTTCAGTGTTTTGAGTCAATGTCTCAGATATGTATCTCAACATATTCTTGAACTCAAGGTCTTTCTTTTTTATTCTTTCTTATTTCTGAGATTTAGAGTTGTTTGCCATGATAGCCATATCCCTCACAACTGCTGAGGACAGAGTGAATATTTACTTTAGAACAAAAGTTCTGTCCTGGCATGCCATCCCAAAGCACACATGTGCAGCACTAATTAGGCGTGGGGAGTTATTCTTTTTTAAAGGACATGAAGTTGGGAGTGCACTGTTTTGGAGATTTTGGAAAAGTTGTATGTGACATATGGGAGTGGATCTGAGTATGTTTCCTTATATACATGTATTAAGTTTTCAAAGAATTAAAAATAAAATTTTCCTGGTATTTTCAAACACTGCCACTCTGTTTAGATGACTGACTATTTTATCTAGACAGTCTCAGCATTTTGTCTGTAACTATGAGTAAACATAGCCAAATAATTAGACTAAGACAAAATGGGATGCTTTGATTAGGAGTCAGATACACCAGAGCCTGTCAAAGGCTTAAGGCACTGTGGTCTAAAATGACAACTGAGACTCAGTCCTACTATTTTTTTTCAATTAAAAGACATGTGGCACACAGAACCCTAGAAAGAATTATCCATGACATATTGGATACTCATTGATATATGACTCTCCATTCAGAAAAAAAGAAGGAAAATTTCTAGAAATGATATTGAATATATGTTTAATAGTGATCTTTTAAAACATTAAATGTGTTTTTTTTTTTCTGATGGAGACACAGAGTATCTCATTTTCACACTCAGTTACTCTAATACGCAAATTATGGCATCTCTAGGATGGGTATTGTGTAGCACATTCTCATTGTGCAAATCTAAATGTAGGGCATGATGGTAGGGGTTTTCCTGAAAACCATTGTTTTGTCTGACCCAACCGAATATGATATTTAATTTTCATTGTCCTCCTGTTGGATTTGAGATAATGGAAGAAATGTAACTTTGAACGGTTCCAGAAAGCTGTAATTGAAGAGGGACAACCCACCTTGAACTTGTTTAGTATCATACATGGGCTGAAGTCCTGGACTGAACTAGAATCAGTTGAAGTGAGCACCAGCATCAATCTCTGCTCCCCACAGTCTGCCCAATGTGACACACTGCTTCATACTCTGTCACCAGAATGGAGCACTCTTGGAAATACACCTTTACACCATGGTGGTTTTGTCTCTTTATAAGTCATCTGGCAGAATAAGCACTGTCTTCCTTAAGTCACATTTGTCAGGCATTTTGTCAAAAGGAAGAAAGAAATGTACAAATCAGATTGTAGAAGTGGGATATCTATAAAATAATCCAAAAAAGAAGAACTTGTAGTTAATTTGGTCTAAATATAATGTTTGCCTAGGTTCTTTCTTACAAATAGATAGATTTTGTTCCTTTGTCTATCGAGTTCATCTATGGGTGATGGATTAAATCATAGCCAGTAAATGTTATCATACTAGTAAGCATATCAATGTCTACCAGGATTCAACCCAACCAGCATTCATAGATCTGAATTATGCTTGATTGGTTTTCTTTAAATTTAGTTTCCCACCCACTTCTCAACTCCTCCACCTTCTCAACCTTCTGAACTATGCTTTGGAGTGGGACTGTGAGCCAAAACCAAAACAAACCTATAAACATAATGTTAGGTATTCTATTCCTACCTTTACTAGTAAAATTGTAGCTGCCTTTCATGGTTACTTCTAAAAGAGAAATTTTAGTTGGTTTCCAGCATTTCCTTCCATGTTTTTCAACATTTTCATTCACAGTTTGTCAGACACATGTTATTTTGGTGCATTTTGTATTAAGTAGGAATATCATATCTACATTAGAAAGGATAATTCATTGTGTACAAGACAGACCAGTGTTCGAATGGTTCATAAGAAAAGCTATGTCAAACCAAGACGAGTAGGGGTTGAAGAGAACCAATTGCCAATCTGATCTGGCTTGAAATTCTTTCTTCAGTTTTCATGTAGGAATTATGACATTTTTATTCAAATATTTTGATATCTCAGAACTTTAATTATCTCTTTGTTTGACTGATAATATTTGGTATATTTGTGAGTTACTTTGAATGGTTTATAAGAAGAAAGATTACATTTGTAGAGTACCCTATAATGCTTTAGTAGTATAGTCTTAGATAACCCTGAAAATTGTCATTTAAACTCAATTGATTTTAAGGACTTGATGGAGCTCTATTAATTTTGATGATAGGACAACAGTCATAAAATGATTTTTTTCCTGAGTAAAATTTTTTAATTACTGTGTATCTTGGAAACTGTGCCTTTTATATTGATATATTTTCTGAGTTGTTCTCTATTCTCTCTCTCTCTCTCTCTCTCTCTCTCTCTCTCTCTCTCTCTCTCTCTCTCTCTCTCTCTCTCTCTCTGTGTGTGTGTGTGTGTGTGTGTGTGTGTGTGTGTGTGTTTTATTATTCAAAAAGCAATATAAATGGCCTTTCATGGCAAGTTTATTTTAATTCTGGCTTTGGGGTGAATTTCTTTTGACAAAGTCTCCAGAAAAGCTTCAAATATAAGGCCTATGTTCAAGCTAAATTTTTATGATTAAGAATACTCAAGGCAGAGACCCCAGTATAGAGAACTGAGGCTATTTGCTAATCTGAGACCAGGGAGCATTTATCAGGGGCTCACTTACCAGAAACAGAGCATGAGACTGTTCTCAAATGTCAGATAACTTTGAGGTCAAGCCTGGTTTTCAAGACAGTAAGGCTAAGCCTGTAAGTGGGATAAAACAGTCTTTGTTCTGCAAGAGGGAGATCCAGGGACTGGAAATATGACCTGATAAATCAGACAGCTCTGGCTCAAGAATTGATTTTGCCAGCTTGCATGACCTTGGGCAAGATATTTAAACTATCTCAGCTTGTCAGCTCTTCTGTCCAGATCTTATAATGTGGACAATAATCACAATTTCACATAGTGCCTGATAAGGTTCAACAGTACTTAAAACTGTTTGGTGTTCATTGAGCTGTTGATAAGTAATCATCACCCTCCTCAGCATACAAGATGGTCTGATGTACTCTGTGTGTGTATGTATATATTCTCATTCTCTCTCTCTCTCTCTCTCTCTCTCTCTCTCTCTCTCTCTCTCTCTCTCTCTCTGTGTGTGTGTGTGTATGTGTGTGTGTTATGAATTTCTAAGTTTTTGTGGATGCATATTTGAATAACTGTACATGAGTCCTTTTTGTGTAGAGACCAGAGGTCACCCTGGGTATCCTCCTCAGTTTTTCAGCATCTTTTTAAGACAGCCACTTTTGTATCTCAAGTTTATTGACCTGAACATTGATCTCCTCGAACTCTTGTCTCTAATACCAGCACTAGGATTACAATCATGCACCACCACACCCAGTATTTCATATGGGTTCTGAGGATTCAACCTCAAGTCCACATGCTTGCTAGCATTTTTCTGATGGAACCTTGTCCTCAGCCCATTAAGCCCAATTCTTAAAAATCCAATATAAACCATACTTCTTCTTAATTGGTGGGAATAAATTCATTATGGCAGTCACAGTTGACAGTTTGCACTCTTTGGAGTTTACTTTGCCTTACGACAACTGGGGATTGCATGGTATCAATATTTCATGCTCTTCTTCCTAATCAACAGACTCTAAATGTGTAACTACTTGGGCAAGTTTGAATTCCAGTGTCTGGTGTAGAGCACCATGTCTGTTACGTAACAGATGCTTGTTTTTTTGTTTTTTTTCCAGTAGTCTCTGGCAGCCAGCAGACACCACCATCCTAATTTTCTAGGCTTCAATTTCCCTATCTTGGGAAGCTGTGATTATATCTTTATACACATTGAGTACTCCTAAGCATAGAGCTAAGTATTTAGTAAAGCTGTTTCAGAGTGTGGTGGTATTTTCATGTAGCAATAGGGTTCTTTTCCCCACAGTTTGCCATGTGCATGCTACTTTACTGCATTCCTCATAAACAGTATCATACTCCCTCCCCTCCACAGTTCACATTTTAAAGGTAAGCTAAAGGACATCAGAAAATTGTTTGCATTTGTAAGAATGGCTATGGAGAAATGCTACACAAAAATATACAGGTCAGAAGGTGAACATTTTCAGATCCACTGCCCTCCAGCTAACCTAAATGTTTCTTTCCAAAGTTGTCCTCAAGTTCAACTCTGTCACTCTGGTGACCTGTGCTGCTGAGCCTTAGCACTTAGCCCCTGGGGGTTCTAACTAACTACATCTTTTTGATGTGCAGAAATGCTTCTTTATAGGTAAAATACTTCCCATCTCAATCTGGGCTTATCTAAGATCCTAAAAGCCCTCTGGATGTGTATCTGTGTTCTTATTTGGAAGTCTCCAGTGCATCATCGGAGCGCATCCCAGGAACACAAATCACTGTTAGTAAGTGCATTCTTCCAAAGCCAGTCGGCCTGAGTCTTTCAGAGAATATATCTACTTTGGCAGCTTTTCAAGAAGACTGCTTTATGCAGGTGGGGCAGGGATTTTGTGGTGGTGGTGGGATATGTCTGTTGGAATCACTTTGAAACTTTCAATACTAAGTCACAAGAGAAATAGCTCCTGCATCTCAAAGTGCTTTTCGAATAGATTTTGTCTTTTTGTGACTCAAGAATCTGCCTAACTTAGAGGCAAACCCTTCCACTTTAATGCTTTTCCCAGATCTTCCCTCAATTTCTTCTCCTTTGTTTTAGATAAGAAATATTATTGCACATGGACAGGACTGACCCAATGCCAGCAGCTCCAGGCAACTTCTCTCTTCCCTGCAGAGCTCTGGAGAGAAAACATTTGTCACAAATTAATTTGTGTAGTTTCATTGATTACTTGGGTGCTATTTTTATTCAACTAGTATTGTTTCTGATTCCTGCATTTTATATGTAGCAATTGGCTATGTCCATGTTGATCTTATCTCCACAAATAGACTGTAAAGTTCTAGGATTCGCTGGAGCACAGATTTTTACATGCTTCCTTGAGGGATATTTAACAAGAGTCTCCTGTTTAATAAAGTTTGGCTTTTATAAAAGATTTTAGGTCTTTAGAAGTTGATGTCTCCTTTTGGTGCCATTCCTGCTTTGTCTGTGGTCATAAGTAGGACATGACTTAAAATCCATAAGACTGGATGCAAGGCTTATCAGTTGGTTTTCTGTATTATTGTACATAGAGTACTTCAGTCTTTCCTCTATGCTTTTTTGGGGATTGCTTGAGTTGTAAAATTTGAAATGTACTAGTGCACCCCTCCCCCAAACAAACAGAGCCAGAATGTTACTAGAGAACTTGAGTGGTTGGATGCAGATGATTGACATCCTTTTAGTACAATAGAACGAGGACATGGGATGTGTCAGCCGCTGGAGTTTACTAGAACTGGAAGAGATTGATGAGAAGATGCTGACTGAAGAGCCATACTTGACCTTATTTGTGATGGAGAAAGAGTAAGTTCCATATCCAGTACAGCTCACCATGCCCATCCACCAGGACCCAACAAGCATCAGAAATTATTGGAGCAATTAGATGAGATGCCTTGCCTTGTGCCAATAGGGTTCTGATTCTTAGGGTCTGTCTGTGCACCGATGAGTAACGCTACTGCCATCTATGCACAGTTTCAAACTACTATACATCCCATAAGTCCCATAAGTTCTTACAAAATATACAAGTGTTTATGTATTAGAAATTTGCTCAATTAACAATACAATAATAGTTTTTCTAGTCATGCTTACAAGAGTTCTTTGTAGTGTTACTTTTATTTATTTATTTTCATATTCTTTTTAGGAACCCAAAGTTAATGGAGAAGTCTGTATGTCTTCTTAGCATAACTTCACTTTCAAACTCTAAATCACATAGATCTAATTTTGCTAGCAAAACAAATATTTACTGTAGAAAGGTACCAAATCTTATGGAATGCTTAGAAACAAAGACATGCAGGTGGTACTCTTGAAATATTCCACCCCTGGCTTATTTCAAGACTGACTTTACCGAGCTCAGTAGTTACCCTCGAGACAAAAGCAATTTCATTGGGTGTAGTGGTGCCTGCCATCAATCCCAGCCTTGCAGGAGGAGAGACACACAAATTTCTTGAGTTTGAGATCAGCCTGGTCTACACAGTGATTTCCAGTTCCTGTCTCACAAATATAACAAAACCACAATAGCATCAATTTATCCCCAGCATTGAAAAGCTGTCTTCTTTGGAGTCATGAATCTAAAATACAAAACACAAGTTTCATCTCAAGGTTTAGTTCTTGTGTAGATTGTGTAGTCCATATTGATCATCTTTCAGTCAGTCTGTTAATCTCTCTATATACTTGGAGATCTTATGCGAGGATTAGTTTTCCAAAAATCTTAATGCCAAAATAACTTGCCACGCATCCTTTTCTGAGTCCTGATAAAATGTTTAACAAGTTTCATACTTTAGAACATGTTAGATTTTGTGGTTAGGGGGTGCTCAACTGTGTGTGCAGATACTGTAAATCTTCAAGAAGTGTACCATCTGAAACCCTCTGGTGCCAGGCATTTTGGGTAAAGGATGCTCAGCCCTTAACTGTATGTTTTATATTTCGAGTCAGTCTCTAGAACTTGAGCATCATGAAATTCATTAAGAAAGAGTTATTTCATCAATCCACCCTGTTGTTGAAATTTCCCTTGCTGATAATAAGAAAATAAAATGTTGATACATTTGTTTTAGCTGCTGTAAGCCTTAAGAGACCCGAGACTTTGTTTACAAATTAGAACTCTAATGCCCACACGTTAACACACACATATACATGGGATACATATCCAACTGTGCTCAAATTAAACTGATGATGAGTTACAAATGCCATGACACTATTTAAAGATTACAGCCAATGTATCTGGGGAGAAATATGTCCTCCCTCAATGTTTCCAGGTAGCAACTGAAGAGGAATGAACAGCCTCTTGTGTGTGTGTGTGTGTGTGTGTGTGTGTGTATGTGTGTGTGTGTGTGTGTGTGTGTGTGTGCATCTGTGACTATTCTTTACATTTGTCTTCTGACCTTAAACTAGGTGGTTTCATTTCACCTGCTTAACAATCATGATATTTAAAAAACATATAAATATATACTGCTGTGTATTCTGTGTTAGGATTCACAGAGACTTCTGTGGTTATGAGCTAGTTTGATGCATATGACGGTGTGTTTAGTGTCTGGGAAAGGAGCATCAAGCTGATGCGAGGGAGAGCTAAGATCCCTACTGCATCTTTGTAGGCAGGTACAAGTTAACTACAGAGGCTAGTGTGACTGAGTGGAAGAAATGGGGACTGGTAAAAGGATGTAGGAATGTAAATGCGCACAGCATGCATTGTATATAGACAAGTGTGGAACTCATCTTGATATAACTAGATAGAAGTGATGTTGATGGGTGTGGTTGTGTCTTGATTATCCAAGGGTAGATTCTGATGAGTATTTACTTCTGGCTTGTGTGAGTTCTATATTGGGTATCTTCTAGCTGATGGTAGGTGCTTCACGTCACAAAGAATGCTCTTTTAAAATAGTTGTGATTATAAATGTGAGGATTTATTATTTAATAAGCCCTCATAACATTCTTTGGAGGCCTGTTTTATCATAAAATGAATGCCTGGTATATAATGTATAATTTGCTTAGCATGTAAAACTTAACATGTAGCTGTATCTGAATGAGGTATGTTATAAAAGAATTAGCTTATCTTATAACTAATAAACCTAAGCATTGTCTTATAGGTGTAAGCTTTCTCAAAAGAGAGATATAAAAGGATCAGTTTCTGCCTGGTTGATTCATTGGTTGGTTGGTTGGTTGAGACAGGGTCTTTAGGCCGGACTAGCTTCATATTTCTTATTGAATTTACAATTCTCTTGCTGACCTCCTAAGGGCTGGTTTTATAGATATGTACCATCAAAGACAATTTAAATGGTGCTAAGGATTGATTCTAAAGCAGTGGCTCTCAATCTGGGTATTTCATATTATATATCCTGCATAACATATATTTATATTATGAGTCATAGCAGTAGCAAAATTACAGTTATAAAGTAGCAATGAAATAATTTGATCATTGTGGGTCATCACTACATGAGAAATCATATTCAAAGTTTGCAGAATTAGGAAGTTTGAGAACCTTTGAGTTTTATTTCTGCTATCTACCTACTGAGGTACATCCCCATCCTGCTGACATATATTGTTTCATAATTTTTCTTGTTTTTGCTTATCATTCATTTTGTAAGATATTTTTAGTAAAAATATGATATGGAATAGTAAAATAATTCAACTTAGTATTAGTCATTTAATATTGATAGGCATTGGAAAACTTTTTTTATTTTCCGTATTTTTTATTTACATTCCCAATGATTTCCCCTTTTCCGGTTCCCCCCTCCTGGAAAGTCCCATAAGCCCTCTTCCCTCCCCCTGTTCCCCAGTCAACTCCCTCCCGCTTCTCTGACCTGGTATTCCCCTACACTGCTACATCCAGTCTTTCCAGGACCAGGGGTCTCTCCTTCCTTCTTCTTGGAAATCAATTGATATGTGAATTGTGTCTTGGGTATTCTGAGCTTCTGGGTGAATATCCACTTATCAGTGACTGCATACCATGTGTGTTCTTTTGTGATTGGGTTACCTCACTAAGGATGATTTATTCCAGTTCTGACCAGAGAAGAACTTCTTTTAACCCATCTTGCACAGTCACCTTCTGACAATGGTGAAAACTGACATCATGACTGAAACACCTTCAGGTTCCCCTTTCTGGTTCTTCCCTGCTGTAGTGAAGCTCTCTTCCAAACCTGAGTCTTCTTTCTTCATGATCAGCTGTTGCCTAGGTTCAAATTGGAACCATGTTCTGGCTAAGTTCACTTTGAACATTTAAAACTTGCTTTTGGGGGACTCACCTCGTTATGACAGGGGCTTCTCTCTAGTTTTTCCTGAAGAGCCTCATTTTTCCCTTTTCAAGGAGTACTTTGATTAAGGGTCTGTATTAATTTAGTTTGGGGGGGGCTCATGTGTGTGCATCTGTGCATATATACCTGCATGTGCACATTTGTGTGTGCATGATTAAATAAACTCTCAGCCTACACCTCTTTCTCCAAATTCAATAACATTCGGGAATCATAACCACAGCAAGAAACTCTTGCCATGAGCCTTCCTGACCCAAGTAAGGGGAATGATAGCAGAACCGGAAAGCATGTGCATATGGGCTGAATGATAGCAGAACCGGAAAGCATGTGCATATGGGCTGTAGGCCTTTCCTGCATCTGCCAGGCACTCTCAAAGGAGACACTGATAGCCAAGTCGCTCTTCTATGAACTATATAGTTTGTCCTTTCTTAACTGTACCAGAAACCCAAGGTTTTCATAAGGCTTAGCTCTGCTGGTGAGTGCAGAAGGAAAATATTTACTTATAATTCAAAGGAGGAAAACTGCATATATAACCTCATCATTTTTGCCCTTTGACCTGTTGTAATTGTTTGTAACACCTTCTTTGCTCTACTTATAATGTGTTTCCATTTGCATAATACAGTACAGCATTGCCTTCCCTGTAGACCATGTTACTTCTTCATCCCAACACCAACTTTTATCACTTATATGTAAAATACTGCATTTGCCCAGGCGGTGTGTACCGAAATCCTTATGATTTCTTCTGTGTGCTGCAGAGGGCATCCCACTCCATTCCTGTCTCCTGTGTTCTCTCCTCATGATTACTAGGCAGCATTCCCCCCTACTTTTTTTTCCTGTGCCACAGTCTTTATCTGTCTCTGATCCCAGTTTTCTATTTTAAGGTTTGTAAAGATGTTGTGACAAATAATTACTGAAAAATGAAACAGGACTTAACAAATTAACAACTATAAGTTTCAAAATGTGGGGAAAAAAACTTTCCTCAGTCCCACTGTAATTGGGTATTTTTAGTGAAATGGGAATAGTGCTAACTTGCCAAAATAAATGTCTATTTACTATGAAACAAATCCCGAGCTCCTTACTAATGCTAATTCTTTGAATCATTGTATTAATCTTGATGGGTAGATAGTAGTGTATACCTGTATTATTTTTAGTTTTCAGATGGAGAAGGTAAAGCTTAGTAGTGGACTGACTTACACTCTTGAAGCAGTGGAAAGGGTCAAGCCTATGGTTCTATCCATGGCCCAGTAGTTTGAAGTGTGGACCACAGGAACGCACCAGAAATTTCTAGATCTCAAATTTTCTATGAACTCCTGTTACATTCCTTAGTTTCTAAATTCTCAGATGGAGTATTTTTTTTTATTGGGACTATAAACATTTCACCTCAGAGAGAAAAATCCAATTTGTTTTCCCTGTACAGTGACCCAACAGATGGTTGAATGGAATCAGAAAGACCTAGGATGAGATCTGTTAGTATATCCTGGGGACCCAGGATGCTGAAGGAGGCACACCTTCCTTTAGTTGGATCTGCATCATCACTCTAAGTACATAAGTCTTGAGCCATCATTTAAAAGTAGTCAAAGGGTACTTAAGAAAGTTTCAAAAATACATGAAAGTGTGAAAACAGAAACCTAATTTGTAATTGCTGTTCCGATGACTATTTTATAATACATTTTTGTATTTAGTTTCAGTATTGTGAGTGATTTTTGGTTTCTTTTTCGTGGTTACTATAAAGGCTTTGTTGCATGCAATTCATAGAAGTTTTAGTTGTATATAGAATTATTATATTTGAAAAGATTTTAAGTTTTGTGTAAGACATTGAGATGTAATTTACTGTGTTTACCTTAAGAGCCGTCTCCTCAAGATCAAATACAAATTCACTTAGTACTTCATGTATCGGCTTCATGAATTTGATCTTTTTTTATACTAACCTTTATAACCATTGGTAAATTCGTTTGATACTAGATATAGATTCAATTTTTTTCCATACTAAAGAAAAAAATCCAGTTCTAACATTAACCCACTCTCATTACTCACAAATCACATCAATTCTTTCAAGTCTTTGAAAGATCTTTGTGGAATAATTCAGTATGGGTCCAGTCTGTTGCGTAAAACCTGTTACAGGGTTGTGGCATTAAACTTGCCTTGACATCTAGACTTTCTAGACTTCTTAATAGTTTCTAGTTCTTGGCTCATCTTTTCATATTGTAAATTCCCATGACATTAGTCTTGCTTTTGAATATTTAAGCCTGTTACTTCAGAGAGCACATCCAACTTGTACCTATCAGGCGCTTGTTACCTGAAAGAGTAACTGTAATGGTCCATTCACTCCTGACCTCTCCCTACCACCCCCACTCATCCCACTGGCCTGTGAGTTTCTCCAAATGAGGAAATGGTAACCTGTCTCTATCTAAGCTGCTTTTGATAATTTCATGAGCAGGTATCTCTTGTAACTTAACACATCTACTATTCGGTGCACAGGTGGATTACACTGAGTGTATTACATGTGAATTACATTTCTCATTCCTGCAACATCTTCCTTGCCATTATCCATAGGCTTAGAACAAACATGATGGTATAGATGCCTTTGGCCACTGTTGTAAATGTTCTCTGTATGAGCTCATTTAATTTGAATGTGTTCTATGGTAGACTTACTTTTCAACTTAGCACAGAAATGAAACATATTGCCTAAAGCCACACTGCAAAGAACTGGAAAGGCTATTTAGTGGACATAAATACATAGTGAATGCTTATTACCAAATCTATAAATACATAATATATGTCCATTGAATTGAAGTCCATTAAATGTATGTCCATCACATGTCTGTTTACATATGAAGAATGGGACAGTCGCTAGGGCCATCATTTATTCAAAAGAAAACCTCTAGCTAGTAAGAGAACTGCAACTCCACCTGAGCTTCTTCTCACCAAATTATTACCAGCTCATCAAAAGCATTGTCCCTGGTGAGCACCAGGACAGAGTTCTTGCTCCTGTCTTTCTATTGATAGGCATTATCTTTCTGTCCTGCGAGTCATTAAAGTTCACCATGTCTATTACCTCTTCTATCAAAGGGTGGAAAGGTTGACTTTTCTAGGAAATATGCTCAGATTTAAATGATATTTGGAGTCCTTAAATATGTGCCTCATAAGCACAAGGGCCAGTAAATTTTAAGATCATATTACAGTTGTCCATGTTTTGGGTAGACTGACTTATGAATTTCACTGGAAGACAGACTGCAGGTTAGGAAGAATGACTCCAGGGCACTTATTATTCATCCATACAGCCTTTGAAAGGTGGACAATTTTCGAAAAATCTAGCACTGTTCCTCCTGCATTGTTTTCTGTTGCCTATGCCTGCTACATTTTCTCTGAGGAAATATAAGAAAGTATTGAGAAATATAAGAAGGTATTGTTCTACCATGAACTAAAGCTTCCCACCCTACCTCCCGAAAGATCTAAAATTTTCTTTGGAAATGTCCTCTGATGTTTATATCTCCTCCAAAATTTCCCGAGTCTTCTAACTTTCTACTTCCCCCTTTGCTTCTAGCACAACTTTTGATCAACAGCAGCAAAATATTTTATCATCTTTAGAAAACAATGCATTTTAAGGACCATGGTGACTTGAAGTCAAAATCTACATTTAGACTAGAAGGGGATGGGTAAAGCTATTGACTTTAGAAATTCTAGTGACTCTGGTTACCAAAACTCTGTACCACCACTAAAGAGTCCAGACTAATTGTTAATACACAAGGTTTTTGACCAGTGGAGTTTGGGGGTCCAGTGTGTTGATTTCTTATTGCTAAGAAATTTAAAGAGCTTGAGACATGCTAAGTAAGAGTGCTTTTAAATTGTCCCTGTCTAAAAGAAATACAGGGACAAAAAATGGAACAGAGATCGAAAGAATAGCTGACCGGTGACCAACCGAGCTTGGGATCCATCCCATGGGCTGACACCAAACCCTTACATTATTGATCCTATGTTGTGCTTGCAAACAGCAGCCTAGTGTGACTGTCCTCTGAGAGGCTCTAGCAGCAGGTGACTGAGAGATATGCAGATACTGGCAGCCAAGCACTGGACTGAGCTTGGGAAAGGATTGAAGGAAATGACAATTCCATAGGAATACTATCAATTAACTTGGACCCCTGTGAACTTCCAGAGAGTAAGCCACCAACCAAAGAGCATACACAGGCTGGCCGAGGCCCCCAACACATATGTAGCATGCTTGGCTTCAGTGGGAAAGAATGTACCTAGTTGTGTAAAGACTGATACTGGGAGAGGCACTCTCTCTGAGGTTAAGGGGAATGCAGATGGAGGTAATAACTCTGTGAGAGGGGACCAGGGGATGTAAATAAAACTATATATGAATATGAATATGATTGTTTTGAGGAAACTATTTAAAAATGACTTATTCTAGTTGCTTTGTAGGCTGATGATGGTAAATGTAACTACAGAGGGGCTAAATGACTGTAACTTACTGTAATTAAATACTGATCAATATTCTAATCACTTTCCTACATAGGCAACACTGTTATGAAATTTTTTGAAGTCACTGACACTTTAGGTTAGTGCCTCTTGGTGGGCAGCACCTGCAGAGTACCTGGGAGTCATTGCAAGCTTAACCTCTGCTTCCCATCACATTTTGTCAGCATACCTCAGTGGTACCCAGGAGCCCTTCTCATGTTCAGTACAGGGTTCAGATAAAGCCACAGGCTGTCATCTTCAGGTGCTGTGTACTGGATTGAACTGCTCAAATATCGTTTACCAAGCCTTGCCTTTAGAATCCTCTTTTGTCCCTTGCCTTAGACAGGTTCTCTGGCATTTTTCCTACCCACTCTTTTGTGCCACTGGAATTATACAGGACTCAGTACCGATACCAACTCAGGGAGGCAGGAGAGGGCGGTTGGGACTGGGGGGGCGGGTTATGGAGGGGTAACTGGGAAGGGGGATATCGTTTGAGATGTAAACAATGAAATGTTTCATACCTTTTTTTTTCTAAAGAAATGGTTGGAGTCTCTCAGGCTGTCTGTACCATGGTGCCTGAGCTCAGAGCATCTTGAGTCTTCCATATTTGGTGTTCATTGACTTAAAAGAATTTACTGTATGTAAATTTGAATAAATCAGTAAGCAAAACTTGCTATGTTCCTGTTCTCATATAGTCTCTAAGTTAGGATATTATAACTTTATTTGGGTAACTTGAATCATTTAATACCAAAATTTTGTCAGTTTTGCTTGTTTGGGGCACTTCATTATATATTTTAATGACAAAACCTACCAACCAAACAAACAAGATACTCCATAAAATGATTGTAGTCTTTTTTTCTACCCTGATAACCTTGGCTTCAGGCCTTTGCTTTCACATACTATTTTAATATGTTTGAATTTCTTCAAGAGATTCTCTTCTATGAATGAGATGGTCTCTTGCATTGATAAAGATGGGCTACTGGCTAGGATGTGGCCTTTGTTTGCAGGACATAACTTCAGACTTGTTTTTGTTATTTTTTTTTCCTTCTCTGTCCTTAAAGAATGCAACCCTGCTTACCTTCCTTCTCCACAGTTTCCCATCTGTCCACATTGGCTAATATCAATCTTTTCCTTATGAAGCTCTCAAGCTTGGTATTACTTTTAATTATTCTGGAACTTTCACCATGTATTGAGGTATTATGTATTATTATGTATTATGACGGTAATTTTTGTGGTTATGGAACTGAAAGCTTCTTGTTGCCTATGTTTTAGGTGGTGTTGTGATTCTTAAATAGACCTTTTCTAGGTTTAACTATGTCTAGATATTTAGGTTATTTCCAAAATCAAATCATTGAATACT